>JARQOC010000003.1:191814063-192414063 GCA_033576535.1 Allobates femoralis | reverse complement strand
CATTGCCCTTCATCAGTGCAGCGTGGTCAGAAGTGATGCAGGATCTTCATAGAAATGACTCTGGAACATCATCCTGTTCAGTCTTTTTTTTTTTGTCCCACAAAATAACTCCCGCACGCCATGAGCTACAGGATGCCAACCACAGGTTTGTGAGGACAAATCTTAAGGAGCGCATTTACCATTCTTGTTTGGCCTATTGCTTTCTTAGGCTGGTTTCACACCACAGTTTTTTCCCTGATCAGGTTTGTGTGCCAAAATCAGGAGAGGAACCAGGAGAGGAACTTGCAGAGAAAAACTGTAATTGAAAGATTGACACCTGTTCAGAGTTTTGGAGACACTCCTGGTTTTGGCACACAAACCTGATCGAACCTGATCAGGGCAAAAACTGCAGTGTGAAACCAGCCTTAGGCCAGCTTCACACTGCGGCGTGATCCGGTCTGGTGCTGTCCGGGATGCCCCAGACAGCTGTAGACTGGATCAGCACACAGGACTGGGGGGCTAATATGCCCTCCGGTCCGGTGTGCAGCTCACACAGCTGCAGCCGCTGACAGGTCAGGACCGCAGCGCCCGCGATCCTGACTTATCAGCAGCGGGAACTGCATGTGCTGCACACCGGACCGAAGGGCATATTAGCCCCCCAGTCCTGTGTGCTGATCTGGTCCGCAGCTGTCTGGGGCATCCCGGACAGCCCCGGACCGGATCACGCCGCAGTGTGAAGTGGCCCTTACTGGTTTGATTGTAACAGGACAGGCCACTTATGGGAGTTGATTGCTTAACTATTATATAAATGGAATTTCAGGAGGATCACCTTCCCCCCCCCCTCCCCCCAAGCTATCTGTATGGACATATGGTCATAGGTTTCATTTTATTCAGTTTTCTATATCTGTTTTCCAGTGTCTAAGGCTGCTTTCACATCACGATTTTTGAGGATCCGTGGCTATCTGCTGTAAACCCAGTTTTAGTTTACTGAGCATACTCAGTACACTAAAACGTTTCTTTACCATGTAATTTCACTTTCACAATGTATATACATACATTGCAGAAGTGAAGCAAGTGTTAAAAAAAATCTCACCTCTCCGGTGTGTCCCTTGATGTGCGGCAACTAGCACTGAGGGCTTAAGAACCTAGATCAGCTGACTGGGTTGCTCCGCCCCATCCGGTCAGCTGATCTAGGTCTTTAAGCCCTTGGAGCTGGATGGTGCAAATCATGGGACACACGCGGGAGAGGTGAGGATTTTTTATGTTTAACAATTGCTTTGTTTTATTTCACTTCCGCAATGTTGTATACATTGCGAAAGTGAAAGTGCCCCGCTTGCCTGCGCTTTGCAGGATCGGGCTCCCCCCAGCTCTTTCTGTGTCTGGATCTGTGAACAACAGGCCCGGACACAGAAATGACATCTGGAGGCACACATCTGATCCTGTCCATGGGATCCTGCAAAAACAGGATCCCCATGGACGGGAGAAAATCGTGATGTGAAAGTAGCCTTATTCTAGAGAATTCCATGTTTTTCTTACATGTGAAAGAGCTGTTGAGGTCTTAATGGACCCTGATCTTACTGAGAAGCTTCCTCCAGGGCTTACTTTATATAAAAGGGGTCATTGTCGGTGTGAGACATGTTATGACTGACAGTCTGCTCTCCTGATGTAGATTTCTCACATTGGTAATTCTCCCTTTCATATAAAATAGGCTCTGAACGCAGATTCTCAGGGAGATCACTGTCTGGCCCTCACTGGAAGAAGACCTCAGATCACAGATATTAAGATATAACTTAATTCAACTCCCTCTGACCTACCCGCTCAAATTAAGGCTAATGCTACTCTTTAACTTGTACAGAGTCGATTTCTTTAGAAAAGTCCATGGTCCCTGGTGCCTCAATCCGCAGAAATGTATGATAGAATTGTAGGGGTCCTTTTTCATAAAGTACTGTATCTACACACATTAACTATTTGGTGCAGGAAAAACGCAGCAGCAAAAACAATTGTTTGTGCAGGTTTTTTTTTTTCCCCCCCAATCATTTTATATGTGTAATCTGCAGTAAAAATGACCTGACATGCTGCAGATGTAAATCTAGAGGAAATACTCCGCCTGTGCATGAGACTCATTCACTTTGTATCAGGATTTCTTTCTGGTTCTGTGACACCATAAAAACGCAACATGTGCACACAGCCTTATCGATCGCACAATAACATTACTCCAGTGTGTAGCTTAACACATACTTATTATGATGCCCCTGGAATCAGTCTCTGAAATTCCACCTAAGGCTACTTTCACATAACGATTTTGTAAAATCCGATGCTGTCCGATATAAATCGGACAGCATCGGATTCCTCTGATGCCTGGAATCGGGTGCCAAATAGGCATCCGATTCCGACAGAAAATAGGATGCCCGCCCTCCTGTCAGATCGCTCCCTGAGAGCTGTCACAGTCTCTCCCACGGTCCTCTCCTTTATCCCCTGTGTCTCCCCTCTTGGCCCCCGGTCCTGTGTCTCCCTCTTGGCCCCCGGTCCTTTCCCTCTTGGCCCCCGGTCCTCTCATCCCCTGTGTCTTCCCTCTTGGCCCCCGGTCCTCTCATCCCCTGTGTCTCCCCTCTTGGCCCCCGGTCCTCTCATCCCCCTGTGGTCTGCCCTCTTGGCCCCCGGTCCTCTCATCCCCTGTGTCTACCCTCTTGGCCCCCGGTCCTCTCATCCCCTGTGTCTGCCCTCTTGGCCCCCGGTCCTCTCATCCCCTGTGTCTGCCCTCTTGGCCCCCGGTCCTCTCATCCCCTGTGTCTGCCCTCTTGGCCCCCGGTCCTCTCATCCCCTGTGTCTGCCCTCTTGGCCCCCGGTCCTCCTATGTGTCCTCCGGGTGCCCCCATGTGTGCTCCGATCCCCCCATGTGTCCCCCTCCTCTCCTCCTCTACTTTCTCACCTGTACACGACTCCCGCGCGTCTCCAGGTATCTTGCTGTTCTGTGCTGCCAGGACCTCTCGTGATGTCACAATCACATGACTGCCTGCTATTGGTTCCTGGCAGTCATGTGATTGTGACATCACGGCAGGTCTTTCAGCACAGACGGCAAGATACCTAGAGATACCGGAGACGCCGGGAGACGACGGGGGCCTCGTGGACAGGTGAGCATAGTTTTTTTTTTTTTTTTATTAACCCCTTAATTTACTTTTAGGAGCTATTTTAGTGTACTGAGCATGCTCAGTACACTAAAATCGGTCCGAGGAGACATCAGATGTTTCCTCGGACACTGCTCCATAGGGCCCCATGCTAAATTGATCGGGTCGGATCGGATGTGCACTAAATGCCATCCGATCTGGTCCGATCCGAATCTGTCAGATTTTATTTTCGGTGCAAAAATCGGAGCAAGCTCCGATTTTTGCGCCGATAAAAAAATCGGACAGATTCGGATCGGACCAAATCGGATGGCATTTAGTGCACATCCGATTCGGTCCGATGCCCATAGGGCTGCATGGGGCCAAATTCGGATCCGATGCTGTCCGATTTTGATCGGACAGCATCGGAAATGAAAAAATCGTTATGTGAAAGCACCCTAATGTGACCAAATGTAGTGAGAAAAGATGGGTATTATAGGAGGGAGACAGAAGAGGATGGGACCGCAAGATCCAGACAGTTCTTCAAATGTAATCCAATTTGTTATCATTCATATCCCGGCCTCCCCTTTCACTCGCATTTTATCCAGGGTTTTGTATTAATTGCTCTGTATGACCATGTGCTGCAAATAGAGCTGTGAGCCATGCAGCACACATTCCAGGCTACATTCCTGTCGGGATGCCACCTATAAGGGGGAGGGGTGGTATCTGTGCCAGTTGTTACTGGAGGAGGCAGGGAGCAGTGCAGTGTTTGTAGAGTGCTGGTTGTTATTCCCAGTGAAGACTTCTATTTCACAACAGTCTGCTCCTCTGAGTAGTAGTGTGAGTGGGAATGTTGGCTGGCAGCGGTGTCAGGAGGAGCCACGTAACACTTGTTTGCTGAGCGGGCAGATTCCTGCACACAGTAAGGGCTGATCACTGGGCATTCAGTAGCCGCAGCCTTATTTACATATGAAAAAGGTGTTATGGAAATTGCTACTTTTGTGGCTTATGAAAATGTCCTCGCATCACTTAACGCTGATTACTTTTACTGTCACAGAAAATCAATACCTGCCAATCGTATAATGGGGATATTCACCTGATCATTAGTTGTATGGTCACATTGGTGTCCATGTATTGCCAATGCGTCAGCACTGAATAGCTAGTGGGGATTTTTTTTTTTCTTCTGAATATACAATAGATTTTACAATGATCAAAAGATAGAAGATAATGGAGGCAGTCCGGCGTTCAGGCCCAGGAGTAAAGAACATGCAGTTTATTAAAGTCAATGCATTTCAAAACCACTGGTTCCTTCATCAGGACAAACTATCAGGTCTCTTTTGAGACTGTTTTTAAAACAATATCTTATCTGAAAAACACACAGCCCCCCTTCCCCATAAGCATACTGCTACATGATATTACAATAGCCAAATCCTGCTTTATTATTACCGTTTCCCCCAAAAAATAAGCTAGTCTTAATTTTGGCTCCCAAAGATGCATTAGGTCTTATTTTCAGGGGATGTCTTATTTTTCCAGCCCTCATCATCCTCTTGCAATCCCCAAAATCCCAGTTACCTGCAAGAAAAAACATACACACACCCCTTTTCTCACCAGTCGTCCATGCTGTATGTATTCCGGGCAACGCTCTGAGCTCTCTGGCTCACCTAATGTAAATGTAAGCCACTCAGGCCCACATGTACTTCATGCGCCACTATTCGCTGCTGGCCTCTGATAGGCTGGCAGCTGTTGGCTTCTGATTGGCCGGTAGCTGCTATTGATGGCGCAGAGCCAGCGAGCTTCTGTGAGCGGCGCCCGGAATACATGAAGCAGTGTTCACCTGGACAATGGTGGTGGGCTAAAAAGAATCGCAGCTGCATGTTCTGATGCTCTGTTTGGCAGCCATGCATCCAAAAAAAACACCAAACTTTGCCAGATCTTACTTTCAGGGGAGGCCTTATATTTAGCAATTCAGCAAAACCTTTATTATGTCTTATTTTTGGGGAAACATGGTGCTCCATATCGGAAATGCTTTGCAAATGATGGTCTACATGCTTCAGCATGGCCAATATACTGGGGAGGTCAAACTTCAGATCCGCAGTACGGGGGAATGATCAGATTGTCTCCAGTGTGAATGGGTGGCACTTGAAACCCTGCGGTAATATACAATCCGGTTTCCAGCATGCAAATCTGTAGCTGAGAATCTTCTGCCTTTTTTCAACTTAGGAACAAAACCCAAAGGGCATTTTATTTGTAGTAATTATCAATACATTGCAGTAATGTGGTGTCTTTTTTTGACCCTTTATTGGAGATTCTCAACTTGGCCTGACATTAAGAATCTCGAGGACTAATAACAGCTGGTAAAACAAAGCTGGTATTAACTCCTTATTGCCCAGTGTGCCACCCGCCACGAGGGCTGCTGGAACAGCCTGGTAAAGCACCTGGAAATGGCGCTTCTTATGAATGTGCCATTTTCAGGAGCGGCTGAGGGCTGCTATTCTATATAATGTGTGTCACGCCATAATGTGCGTCACGCCACCACAGGCGGAGCTGAATAGTGGACCCACTAGACCACAGAGATACTGTGGAGGTTGATACCAGAAATGAGCTGGACAAGAAAGTCAGATAAGGCTGGCTTCACACCACGTTTTTTCCCTGTCAGGTTCTGTCTGGTGTTTTGTAGGAAGCACAGGACAGAACCGGAGGCAGATCGCAGCTGCAGGAGCTGTCCTCTGCTAAAATTTCAAAATTGCAGCTAGCTGGGGAGCTAGCCGCGCTCCTGAAATCTCAGCGGGGAGCTCTCCACGGTGCTGAAGTACATCGCTGGCCGGCGCTGAGCCTCAGCGTCTGGGAGCCGAATCCGATTTTCTGTCAGATCTGGCGCCATAGACTCCCGTGTTAGGGGGCACCAGATCCGGGTGGATCCGATTTTGTCAGATTTTTGTCCCGGACATAAAAGCTGCGATTTTGTGTCCGGGGGAAAAAACGACTTCTACCGGATCCACCCGGACAGATAGAAACCGGATGGCAAAACACTGCCATCCAGCTCCTTCCAGCCCCATAGGAATACTATGGGGCCCAAAATCTGATCAGGGGCTGTCCAGTTTACATCGGGCAACTCCGGATCAAACAAAACGTGGTGTGAAGCCAGCCTTAGGAACAGAGTTTATTGTTTACAATTAGGGATAGATCCCCAAGGGAAATCTACAGGGCCAGAGTGCCGGGGTCTCCTAAGGGAGCAACAAGGAGGGTTATCCCATAAACAGGGATTCCTCTAAGCGCACAGATATGTCCAATCGATTTCTGGCATGTTATTGATCCAGCCATGAAAAACACTGACACCATTTTTTTTAACACTTGTTTTAAAGTGAATCTGTCACCAGGTTTTTGCTACCTCATCTGACAGCAGCATAATGTAAAGTGTAGCATAATAAGAGACCTTTATTCCATCAGTGTATCACTTAGTTTATTGGGTGCAACAGTTGTGACGCAATTATTTCTTAGATGTAGCAGAGCTGAGAACACTAACCATGCCCATACTACAGCTGTCTATGAACATTGTTTATTGACAGTGAGCTGCTTATCACAGGAGGGGGAAAATGAGGTCTGACAACTGCTAATGGCTACTTTACACGTCCCAACGTCGGTCCGATATTGGATCCAACGACGCGGGAGCCCGCACTTTTTGGGCAGAATTCCAAGATCGCATAGGAGATGTTACACAGCGTGATATCGGCAGGCAACGCAACAGCGATGTGTAAGCCCCCTTATACGGCCGACCCAGGAACGACCATTTAACATGGGAGAGAATAGGGGAAGTTGTATTCCACATCGTTGTTGGGCTTTTACACAGCATGATCCGGCTCTAACCTCCATCCAATATCGGGCCATTGGAGAGCACGCTCATTTGATCCCCGATATCGTTTTGGCATCATTTGTGCATCATATTGGACATTTATACCATACAACGCACGAACGATATCGGGGCCAACACACGAACCATGTGACTTTTTATCGGAGTTGGACGCCGATATCGGGACGTGTAAAGTGGCCATAAGAAGCTCTGACGTAATGGCAGTGATAATTATATAATCATCTACTAGTGATAAAACCTTCATTCTCTGGGAGCAACAGTACACAGCCTAATAAGTAATCTGAAGACAGAATGATGTTGGGGTTAAAACTCAATTCATGGATGTGTTGCTTAAAAAAATCCTGCTTATTGACCCCTTCATAGGTTGCCTTCCTCCCTTTAATGTGATCTTAAGTTGTGAGCTTGCATCCTCCCCCACATCTCAGCTGATCTCATCTAACCTGGCCGATCAGATTAGCGATCCGATCTGTTAACCCTTTGGATCGTGCTATTCCCCGCCGTCATCGCATGTCTCGTGAAGCAGTCACGTGACCTGCGTACCGTTGCCTGGACAGCCCGGGGTCCTGTAATGATCCTGGAAGCTGTCCTGATTCATTTCCTCCCTGTGCATTGTCCCAGTGATTTCATTGGCAGGGAGTGATAATTTCCCCTCATCTAAAGAGAAGCGATCGCAGCGTGAAGCACTGAGGCAGTCTAGGGGCCAGTGTAAAATTATGGGAAAAAAATGTTTAAAAGTACGGAAAAAACATAAAACTTCAAATCCCCTCCCCCCTTTTGCACCATTAAAAATAAAATTATTAAAATGAAAAAATACACAGTTGGTATCGCCGCATTCAGAAATGCTTGATTTATCAAAATATAAAATCCGTTGATCAGATCTGTAAACCGTGTAATGGAAAAAAAAGTCCAAACTTCAAAATTACGTGTTTTTTTTTTTTTTTTTTTTGCTGTCACATTGCAATAGCGGGTGATAAAAACAGTGTATTTACCCAACAGTAGTGGTATCGTTAGAAACATCTGCTCAAGACTCAAAAAAAATAAGCCGTCACACAGCACCAGATCCTGAAAAATGAAGACGCTAGGGGTCATGGAAAATGGATCGAAAGTGCAATTCTTTCTCTTCAAAAACTTCTGCATTTTTTTTTTTTCACCATTTAGATAACAGTAAAAGTATACATGTTTGGTATCTACAAACTCTTACCAACCTGAGGCATCATACTGACATGTCAGTTTTACCATATAGTGAATAAAAACAAAACAGATGTGTAATTGCACTTTTTTTTTTTTTTTTGCAATTTCACCACACTTGGAATTTTGTTTCCATTTTCCTGTAAAATATATAGTAAAATAAAATATTTAATTCAAAAGTACAACTCATCCCGCAAAAAAAGAAACCCTCATATGTCTATAATGACAAAAAAATAATATAGTTATGGCTCTTAGAAGAAGGGGAGGGAAAATGAAAACCAGAAAATCGCCGGTTGATGGGGTTAAATCACACGTCTGAATGAGGCCTTCGGTTCTTTTTATTGAAACCTATGACAATTGTATTTTTAAACTGGCAAGTTTAGAGAGGTTGTAAATTGTTAATGCCACTGCCTGGCACTACTTGGTTAGAAAATAAAAAATCTTCCCACCCCACCAGCGCTGCTCCTCTCAGCCCTGTGGCCCATTCCCATTGCTGACCTCATAGCTGATTGACTTCAGTGGCCTTGTGACGTTATTTCTGACCAAAATCGATGGTAGGGACAGGCCTGAAAGACGATAGCTGTTGGTCCAGGAGATAAGTATGTACCACTAGAAACCATTAATTAAAGGTTGTCCTCAAGTAGACGACCCATTTAATTCTTGTTAGCCCCTTAAATACAGTCAGCTTCTCTTTAGAAGGGTGCCCTGATTGGGAGGCAAGGGGGGGTGATGACTGTGGCACACATTCAGTCTAATAATGCATTAAAACAGTTTGAGCAACTCCACACTGAATTTGACATTCCCCATAGTTTATCTACAGATATTTACAGCTCTGGCATGCGTATGCAGCTCCAATAAAAACTAGACATCTTAGCATAGACCCTAATCCTTTGACAATGGTGGTGGGGGACTTGGGCTCCAGGTGAGGACTGATTTCCTCCATTTTATAGAATACTTCTTAATTCATTCCATGATAAGTACCCCCTTCGCACCAAAGCTAGATGGAAGGAAGATGTTGGCCCGCTCTTGGATGATCAATGGGATCATATATTAAATTTGGTGCCTAGTCTTATCGGAGGCCCAGAGATTATAGCAGGTGTACCTAATACATAGGAAATATAAAGCACCTGCGTTCCTTCACAAAATCATGGTATGAAGTGACTCGTGCTGCACCCGATATTGCCTACCTGATGTCCACCTTATGCATATGTTCTGCAAATGTCCCCGGCTTGGATGGTTCTGGAATAATGTTCTGAATACATTGGCAAGAGTTTATGGTACAAGATTGCTCCCTGATCCAAAGGTCTGCGTGCTGGGTATTCTACCGGATATTCCTATGGAAGATCTGACTGCAATCGGTATGGCTAGAGTTCTATATAGAGCATAGAATACCATTGCCTTGCATTGGAAGCAATCTATACCCCAGATGGTGGAGGAGTTTATTAACACAGTCAATAGTTCTATAAGGCTGGAAAAAGGAGGGTGTATTAAAAGAAACGCCATCTGAAAATGTGATAAAATCTGCAGCCCCTTCCTCAACACCCTGGGTTTGCCATTGCAAGTTTTGCTACTGGAGAATCTGTTCCCTATGCTTCGTTAATCATGGTGCCCCTCTATTCCTTCTTGGTTCCATATGTTCTCTTGCTTTATGAATAGGTTTCATGACTATGTCTATTGCCCATACAATTTTGTATTATGTGCCTGACTGTTCATATTTCTATGCTGTCCACTTTTTGTTCCATATTAAGCCCCTAAAAATATTTTTTCTGTGTCTCTCTCCTTTTTTTCTACTATACATTTATAGGTCGCATTCTAAGGGACCCCCGGTTACATTAGTTATAATGTGATATTGAGGAGTGGGGGGTGTTGTGTTGTGTATGAGAGGTATCTCTTAAATCTGTATGTTTAAAATGCTTGAGCTGTCTCAAATTTGTATGTTAAAACTGTTTAATAAAAAAAATCTGATTAAAGAGGACCTGTCACCAAACCAGGCATGGTGATGTAATTACAGCACTGGATACAGCATGTCTGCAGCATGCAGGCAAGCGGTCACCCAGCACTTGAGCAGCCCTGTACCCCGAGATACTACACTTAGAAAACTTACATGCTCCAGCCAAATAGGAGGTGGCTAGGGGCTGCAGCCAAGGGCAGATTCACACCCCCTGCATGTGTAATCTGCCCACCGCTGCCAATCATTCTCTCCCTCTTCAGCAGCTGAAACAGCGTTTTGTTTTTTTTCCAGAACTTGCCGTTTGGCTCCGCCCCTCAGGGGGCGAGGCTAAACGGACTTTCTGGGGGAGAGAAAAAAAAACCTCAGTTTAAATGCTGCTGAAGAGGGAGAGAATGATTGGCAATGGTGGGCAGATTACACATGCAGGGGGTGTGAATCTGCCCTTGGCTGCAGCCTCTAGCCACCTTCTTAATGGCCACAGCATGTAAGTTTTCTAAGTGTATTATCTCGGGGTACAGGGCTGCTCAAGTGCTGGGTGACCCCTTGCCTGCATGCTGCAGACATGCTGACCCCTTGCCTGCATGCTGCAGACATGCTGCATTCAGTGCTGTAATTAGATCACCATGCCTGGTTTGGTGACAGGTCCTCTTTAAAAAAAAAAAAAAAAAAAAAATACAGTGAACTTCTGGGATAGTCTGCAATCAGTTTATAGCTGCACGTAGGACATTTAGGGTCTGTTCGCGGGAGAATAGTGGTGAGAATTTTTGGAGACACATCTGCACCTTCAGACAAAATGCGCACTAAAAGAGATCATGTGATACAATGCATTTTTTTTTGGTGCAGATTGTTGTCCAGCATGTGTCGTTTCACGTTAGTGACACCGCAGAAACAGTGCTTGTGCCCTAAGTTAATGTGTATCTAATATGTGGTGACCTGGTGAGGGGCTGCATGATTAAACCACTACTTTATTATAAACGCTGTGTGAAGTCCCGTCGGCCTTTGCAGCCAGAGCAGGGTCTTTTCTGCCTCTGCTAAGCAATTGGTGTTGCAAATGGAGAAAAAGATCGGGATTTGTCAGCGCTTGACCACAACGAGATCCAGGATAGGAAAGACACACTTTATTCACACACAACGATAACCAACTGTATCAAAGTAAAAAAATAGGGGGGGGAACAAGAGGCGCAATAGTGCCCTATCACTAGTGACACTAATGTATGCGGTGGGTATGAATTCACTCACCTAGCACAGTTGTGAGACCCACAACTGGTGTAAAAGCATTTGGCATTAAATGCAGCTGCTGCAGGACTTCCACCTTCCACATGCACGTGGGAATCATCCAGAAGTTACCTCAGGGGAAATGGTGTATCAGTGTCCGCGCTGCTGAAATCCCAAGAAGGAATCCCTGAGGAAGACACTAGGACAGTGTTGAAACGCGTAGGAAAGGAATAAATGGATGATTGATGCAACCTACATATGGTTTCCGGATCGTTTTCTTGGGATTTCAGCAGCGCGGACACTGATACACCATTTCCCCTGAGGTAACTTCTGGTTTATTCACACACGGAACACACAAATTGCCAATTTTAGGCAATTTGTGTGTTCCGTGTGTGAATAAAGTGTGTCTTTCCTATCCTGGATCTCGTTGTGGTCAAGCGCGGACAAATCCCGATCTTTTTCTCCATTTGCAACGCTGTTTCTTCTACGGGATCTGCAGCGGCCAGGCTCTTTATGTTGGTTGTGACACATCACAACCTCATCAGGTGAGTGGACCACCATAGTTATTGTGCTGGTGTCCCTCGCTTTACTGCCTTAGTGCGCTCCCCTTTCTTTTCTTTTTTTAAGCAATTGGTGTAGGAGCGCGAGCTACCCCAAATCTGACAGTTCAGTACTTACAGAACTTTCAGATTAGACATAGCTCGCTCTCCTACACCAATTGCTTAGCAGAGGCAGAAAAGACCCTGCTCTGGCTGCAAAGGCCGACAGGACTTCACCCAGTTGTTATAATAAAGAAGTGGTTTAATCATGCAGCCCCTCACCAGGTCACATCATATTTTATACATGCTCCCAATAAATTTTAATTTCCTTTACGCACATTAATATGGGGCACAAGCCCTGTTTCTGAGGTGTGGGTCTCACCCTGAGGGTGGAGGCACACGGGCGTATGACTCGCATTGCACTTGGACCAGTATCCGTAAAGGATACTGGTTATATTAGTGCGTTCTTAACTCGCAGCATGCTCGCACGAGTGGCCATTGTAAGTATATGGGTGCAAGATTTTCTTGCACCCATACAGCACACTGTGCGGTAGTCGCGTGCGTGTGCATACTTACAATGTCACAGCGGTGTTTGAAAGGTTACTGTGTTGGCAACACAGCAATATCCGCTTTCACCGCTGTGACAGTGTTTGATTATACTGGTAAATGCTGTCAGCGGTGCAGAAGTTTACGCGGCAGAATTGCTCACCATGCTGAGAAATCCTGCCGAGCAAACTTCAGCACCGTGGACAACAGCACACTGACCCGCACCACACTCTCATGCATACAGCCATGTACACACTCCCACACGCACCACATTCACAGAAAAAATGCACCGCACGCGGATGACTGTCATTCATCAGAAATGCTCTGTTTTCCTCCACCCTGAACGAGATACAGAGAATTGATGTATTTAGTGCGGGAAAACCCACAGCAAGAATTGACATGCTGCAGATTTTCCTGCACTAATATACGCAGCGTATTTGCTGCAGAAAAAAACATAGTTAGGACAGGAATTAGCAAAACCCTTAGACTTTGCTGGGAAAACATACTGCTGCATATTAGTGCAGAATTGCTGCTTATATGCAACAGATACACCTCACGTACACAGTAAAATACACCATGCAAACAGGCCCTTAGGAGGGGGCATGGCTTTAATTCAAAGACAAAAAGGAGATTTTATATTCTTATATTTCTCGGTTCAGTTTTGTGATATGAGACTAAGGAGGCCACCAATGGAACTGCACTAAAATATCCCAGCATTGGGCTGCGTTCCCATGATGAGGATTGGTCAGATGTTTGTTACTGATTTTCTTGCAGCATTTCTGCATCTACATGTAAATCAGGTAGTGTGTGTCGTGTTATTTTTGATGCTGCGGTCTTTGCCTTTTGAGTATGTTGAGGTTTAAAGCTGCTTTTTGTTTTTGATACTTCCTGGTGTTTGACTTTATTGAAAGCTTTGCTATAGTTGTGCAAATTACACAAAATGTTAGTGGATTTTGTGCAACGGAAACCGTCTGAAAAAATGCACTTCTGTCTTCCTTTTGTTTTTACCTGTGGATTTTCTGCATCTATTGCAATTCTGTGAGGAAAATCTGCAGATAAAATCCAGCACATGAAAGAGATTTTAATAACATTGTAGATTTCAAAAATAAACCACAGGTCAGGTTATACTGAGAAACAAAAAGTGGCCATGAGAGCTCATCCACCTTGTTGGAACTGTGAGACTATGTATTTTTCACATGGAAAACCATTTTAGGAACCATAATAATAATAATAATAATAATAATAATAATAATAATAATATTATTTATTCATTTATATAGCGCTATTAATTATCCATAGCGCTTTACATACATTTGCAACACTAGTCCCCATTGGGGCTCACAATCTAAACACCTGTGAAAGCTATACTGATAGGATATGTCCAAACATTTGACCTGTATTGTGTCCGTATAAGTAACTGTGTATGTATATGTTTTAAATTTACAATGATGGTTTGAATGTACCATTTGTTAGTGCAATACAAAGGATTACAGTTTCACTTTAATATTACACTACGTTTGAACATATTGTGTAAACTGGTACCTAATCTTCTGCCATTAAGACACTGTCTGACGTTTACTGTCCCAACCAACAGCATTCTAGGGCCTCAGGGCCAACTGCAAAGGGGTCAGGTCATGGTAACAGACCATGGGGATCCTAGGCTGTGATTAGAGATCCCTCTGATCCTGGCCGCAGGGAAGGAGGCTGCTCCCAGATTGTGAGGTGTTACAGCTCATTGTGCTGAAGCATACATTAATCTGCACATACCCTTTTGCAGTAAAGGCCACGTCACACGCTTCAATATCGTTCATGATATCGTTCAAAAGCCACGTGTTTGACGCACGAACGATGTCGGAACGACATCGTAGCGTGTAACACCGTGATGTCACCAGTCAAATTGAGTGATCCTTTAATGGATCGTTGTGAACATGTTCTCAAATCTGGCGGTGAAAGATCCTTCAATCTGCAGGATCGTGCTGTGTAACACCGCGATGAACGATCTTCCGACGGCACAGCCTATGCTGGGAGATGGTAACCATGGTACACATGGGGTTAAGACCACTTCAGACGCTTCAATCTCCTGAACGATGATGTTAGCGATCACATGCACACGCGATCGCTAACAACATCGTTCAGATCGCTGGTAGCTGTCACACAGGCAGACTCACCAGCGATCAGGACCAACGAGAACGCTGGTAACCAAGGTACACATCGGGTTACTAAGCAGAGCTTAGTAACCTGATGGGTACCATGGTTACCATGGTTACCATCTCCCAGTGTGGAGCCCACTGGGACGGTGTACTCGTTACCGGACCGGGGTATCACGGAGGTTATCACTGCGGTCCTTGGTCCGGACCGTGTCCTGAGCCCACAAGTAAAAGGGGTTATTTACAGGGATTGTCGTGACGCCACCCACGGGTTGTGGTCAGTGAGGGGACCACTCCTGCTGCTGTTCCCACCAGGAGGATGGATGGTGCTGCAGCTAGATGGATGAGCCCGCCGTGGGTCGGGCAGCTCCTGACAGGGTGTAATATGTATATACAGTTCTGTATGCAGGGAATCGCACACGGGAGGCTTTATCAGGGTTCACTGGGTTTTACTTGCACGATCTTCCACAGTACAAACAATTCACAGTACAGTTCTTTTGCACAGGTAACTCCAGACAGTCACTTAACCCTCTGCAGCCAGGTTTCCTTCTGAGACCCCTCTCTCTCTCTGGTACCTTCCAGGCTTTCTCTATGCTTCTCTTCCCCAGGGACTGAATGGTGGCAACTCTGTCCCTTGTCTGGCTTCCCCCGTTGTGTGTGTGTGTGTGTGTGTGTGTGTGTGTGTGTGTGTGTGTGTGTGTGTGTGTGTGTGTGTGTGGCAAGCCTGGGTTCTATGTGCTGCTGAACCTCCAGCCCGTGTGTTAGGAACTCTGACCTGGAATCTGAGTCCCCCGTCGGTGTGTCCGGCATCCAGCATATAGCTCCGGTCCCCTCAGCTGACTCTCTGGTCCCAGCCTAGACTTGGGTGTCCCTTCTTTACAGGGGATCACCGGGCTCTTTCCTACCCGTGTAACTACCATGTACATCAGGGGATCCTTCCCGCCAGTCGTTCTCTGCCGTCGTCCTCGGACCCAACTGCACTGGTCCGGTGCTCAGTCTTTCCCTTCCCTTTGCTCCCAGGCTGTGGAGCGGGCTTTCTCTCCAGGGGACTGTGCCTAGCAGGATTCTGCGCCTCCAGGGAGCCCAAAACCTTCAGGGAAGTCACTTCCTACTTGTCTTGGCTGCTAAGCTCGGTCTGGCCTACTTGGTCTTTACTGCTCAGCCTTCTCCGGCCTACTGACTAACTACTTCCTGTTTCCCCCTTATGTACCTGGTCCGTCACCTTGACTACGTCCCACCCACTTGTGACTGGCCCTACCACCCCTTGCCAGCCTAGAGTCCCGGGCTCCGGGTTGGGTCTTGTCAGTGGTTGTGTGTTATGAAGGTGGTTTGTGCAAAACCTGTCACTATTTTCCTAGCTGCAGTTCCTACCTGTGGCCACCCTGTATGCAGGGGTGTCACACCAGCATAGGCTGTGCCGCTGGGAGATAGTTCATCACGGTGTCACACAGCACGATCCTGCAGGTTGAATGATCGTTCATCGGCAGATTTGAGAACATGTTCACAAATCTAGGTTGAACGATCCATTAAAGGATCGTTCAATTTGGCTGGTGACATCGCGGTGTTACACACTATGATGTCGTTCCGACATCATTCGTGCGTCACTAAACACGTGACTTTTGAACGATGAAATGAACGATAGTAAAGGCCACGTCACACGCTTTAATAAGTGGCGCTTAGTAACCCGATGTGTACCTTGGTTTCCAGCGTTCTCATTCGTCCTCGTTGCTGATGAGTCTTCCTGTGTGACAGCCAGGGTGGATTTGATTTAAATCTAACTGATTTAAATCACGATTTAAATCACTAGTCAGTAAGGCTTGATTTAAATCAGTGATTTAAATCAAAGTTTCTACCTAAACTAGTTCTTGCTACTTTAACATGCAAGTAGATGAAGATTTTTAGAATCACTTTTTATATTACTTTTTTCTCCCCAGTTTAATGGGTTAATCATTCATATTTGGACACCACTGTTCTGTTGTACTTAGGAAGGAGAAAAATAATCCTGACCTTAATAACAATTTAAATAGATTTATTCAACTGAAACAATAACAACATTACAGCATAAGTTATTTGCTTAAACAAACATTCATGTTTGTTAACTAATTTGGCTAAACAAAATATATACCGTATTTTTCGCTTTATAAGACGCACCTGATTATAAGACGCACCTAGGTTTTAGAGGAGAAAATTAAGAAAAAAAATATTTTGAGCCAAATGGTGATGCTCTGTTTTGGGGCATCTGCGGATGACGCTCTGTTATGGGGGATCAGTGGTGACGCTCTGTTATGGGGGATCAGTGGTGACGCTCTGTTATGGGGGATCTATGAACTACAGTACTGTGCTTGGAGTACCATATATTGTGACTACTATCCCCCTCATCCTTAGGAATACACCCATGTACTGTATACATGAGTGTATTCTGAAAGATGAGAGAGGTGGTAGTCACAGTAGCAATAAACACATTGACTACATTACAATCTCTTCTTATTTACACCGAATATGGCTACAACCCCCATCATCCATCAGAATACACCCATTTGCACAGTATATTCTGAAGGATGATGGTGGTTGTGTTTCTCTTTAATGTGTGCTCACCTTTCCCAAGGATCTCTTGGCTAGTGAGTAAACAAGTGTTTTACATACATTTTGCAGGGATGGATATCTGATTGGTGGAGGCAGCTCAACAGTTCCCTCCACCAATCAATATCCATCCCTGCAGAGGAGGATGAGAATCACTCTTCTCTCCCTCCTCTACATAGTGTCTCAATGTGCAGCGGAGCCCAGAATCCTGACTGCCGCCGACTATTTCCCCCATGACAACTGCAGCGCATGCGCAGATCGAGAGCTCAGTGACCGATAGCTCCATCTGCGCATGCACTGGATCGGCGGCCATTTTCCTGAAGTCCTGTGCGGGAGACACAGGAACTCATTCAACGTTTCCCTCTCCAAACTGGAAACGCAGCCGATACCGGAAGTGCAATGGCGCCGGCCTGCACTACGCCTCCCGCATACCGCCGAGCACCACGGATGACCGTGGATCATCGCACCGTCACCCCCAGCTCCAGGCCTGCTGCATTGCCCGACTGCCGACCCTGCCTTGCACCTGTCTGCTCTGCCACCGCCACTGCAAGCCCGGTAATATTGATTTATGGCACTTTTTTTCACAGGTTTTTTCACTATTTGCTTTGTAAGACGCACCCCCATTTCCCCCCAAATTTGGGGGAAATGAAAGTGCGTCTTACAAAGCGAAAAATACGATATATATTTTAAGAAACTTAGACTGTCAGCCCAACCGACACATGAAAAACTTAAATACTACTGTCCCTGCTGTCCTATGTAGCTCACTTGTCGTCATCTTCATCATCATCTTCTTCTTTGTTCCTATTCATAATCTGGAAAAGAAAAACAAGCTTTCCTGCTTTATTGGGTCCCAACCGATTTCTCAATTTAGAATGAATGAGTCCAAAGGAAGAGAATATTCTTTCAACGCCTGCAGAAGAATCTACTGCTGTTAAAAGTGAAATCATTACTTGAACAGTCTCTAAATCCAAGCGCTTAAGTGACTTCCACCAGTTTACTGGTGTGACCTTCCTTAAAATATCTTCAGCAAACATGTATTTCTTGAATGGTTCCCCCTTAGCTCTGGCGGTCTGTTTAGGTCTTGAATTTTTTGCTAAAAGCGGGCTTACCCGCGTTCGAGGCAGATGCGGTAAAAAAACCGCATCTGCCGCACTTGCCGCATAGCTGCCGCACTTGTGCTGCACTTGCGGCGCGGTTGCGGTAATCTGCATAGTAAAGGGAACCAACCACCTCGGATGACCCTCATACACTGATAATATGTGCCCCTGCAGCCTAGTAAACCATTTGCAGCACTGTTTTTGTAAGAAAAGTGGCTGCAGTAGAAGTGAGATAATGATTTTATAACTTACATGCCTGCGTACTTTTGGGCGTCTCCCTGTGTGTGCTGGCACTTGTGGGCTGTGCTCGTCATGCCTGCTCTCCCCCTCCCTTATGCACGCCCCCTCTCAGCCTGCTATACTGTGTGAGGCTGATTGCGTCATAAAGGGGGTGGGGCTACCGGGATGCCACGATTTAGCCCCGCCCCTTTATGACGCAATCAGCCTCACATCACTATAGCAGGCTGAGAGGGGGCGTGCATAAGGGAGGGGAGAGCAGACATGATGAGCACAGCTCACAAGTGCCAGCACACACAGCGAGACGCCCTCATGTACGCAGGCATGTAAGTGTATAAAATCATTATCTCACTTCTACTGCAGCCACTTTTCTTACAAAAACAGTGCTGCTAATGGTTTACTAGGCTGCAGGGGCACATATTAACAGTGTATGAGGGTCATCCGAGGTGGTTTGTTCCCTTTACTATGCAGATTACCGCAACCGCGCCGCAAGTGCGGCACAAGTGCGGCAGCTATGCGGCAAGTGCGGCAGATGCGTTTTTTTTACCGCATCTGCCGCGAAAGCGGGTAAGCCCAAGCCTGACTCGGGGTTAACGCTTCTGGTAGTGAATGTTAACCCCGAGTCAGGCTCGGGAATAACGCTAGGAAGGTTAAAGATGGATGATTGCTGGATACCCATGTCATAGCTAACTCCTCTTCCTCAGCACTTAGGTTTTGACCCTGATATTGGATATTGACAATATTTGCCAAAAAATGAGCTGGAGTCAGTGCTTGTCCCATTCGTTTGTTTACTGCTTGTAATTTAATTCTGTCCATGTGTAGTTGTGTTTTTAAGTGTTCACTCAGTTCCTTCCAAATTTCAACAGCATCCGCAATAAAACAGCTATTTTTCTGTATTTTGTTTAAAGCTTGAGAGATGGGTTTCAGGAAGCTCGGTATATGTTCAACATTTCTCTTAAGCCCAATGTTGAGGATTTTGGCCGTGACAGTGCCATCTATTTTATCTCGATTTTCTTCGCAAAGTGTCATCAGAATAGGCCAGTTTTTGATATACTGCTCAAAACAGTCCACCACAGAGTTCCATCTAACATCTTGTGGGAGCGTTAGCTTGGTTCCACCCATCCTCCTTTAGAGCTGCTGCAGCAAAATGATTATTACGGAAGTATTTAGCAATTTCAACAACATTAGCCTTTATTTCTGGAACACTTAAGTCTTTGGCTAAGAGGTGCAGCAAGTGAGCACTGCAACCATATGTTATTAGCAGCTTTGTATTCCCTCCCTGCTCTTCTAAATCTCTTCTCATCTTGGATACGTTTGCAGCATTGTCAGTGACCAAACTGCGTACTAGACATTTGAATTTTTGCTCACATGTCGTTATAGCTTTTACTGCCACTTCTTGTAAGTATTCTGCTGTGTGTGCATTTCCTGACGCATTTCCTGACGTATCAGTTGTTTGTGCAAGGAAGACTTTACCTTCTTCTGTTGTTATACAAGCACATACAATAGGATCATTGTGGACATTACTCCACCCATCAATACTTAGGTTAACAATTTTACCCTCCAGAGCTGTTGCACATTGCTCCATTTCTCTGTCATACACTTGATCCAGCAGTTTCCCTGCAACATCAGCTCTGCTGGGTGGACTGTATCCTGGTCTCAATGACTGAACCATATTAATGAAATGTGGGTTCTCAGTCAGACAGAAAGAAGAGTTTGTTGCATAAATAAACTGGGCAATTTTTTCATCAATCAACTCTTTTTCTAATCTGCTAGTTCTTATCACAAACCTATCTATGGTGGTTCCAGGAGGTAAAGGTTTTTTCTTCCTTTTGGGTGATGGTGATATGTGGCTGTGGGTGCATGATGATGATGCTGCTGCTAATGAAGCACTATCCTGGATGGATAACTCTGAAACTGTAGAACAGGATGATGGTGATCTTGGAGGTGGATAGTTTCCAGAATCCAAGAATTCCCCTAAAGAAAAAGTCAATGCTGTTATTTTATTGTTTATTATACAATTTCTGCTTATTGTACACAACACATCACTGCCCCTGCCCCAAAAGGAATATTTGTTTTTCTTCATAAACTGTACCAAATGACAGTAACATGCAGTAATAATAAGAAATATAATTTTTCTCACACATGACAGTTCAGTCTTTAGAAATAGGATTCAATGAAAATGTTTACCAACCTGAAGATCCTGCCTGTTCAGAAGTGTTTCTTTGGTCATCTTCATCACCGCACTTCTCATGATGTTGCCTCATTCGCGCCACCAGGCCTTGCATCTCTTTGTTGCATTGTTTGCATTTTGCACGCATGCCTGCCTTACCGATAGGCGAAGGAGCTTCATTAAAATATTCCCAAACTGGGTCTCTTTTACGGTTTGCTGCCATTATAAGGAAAGAATGTAATAAACCTCAGATCGTACACACAAACAGATCCAGACTTGTCTGTCTGTGGCTATGCTGCAGTATTGTGCTCAAAGTTTCACTTTCACTTTCTTGTCTGCTTGCCCTTCCTCCTCCTCACACTTAGATTCACATTCTTCTTGTGTTGTGCAGATCTATTCCACTCCAAACAATCAGAAACATATTGTCTAACTTCTTGGACTTGGCACTGAAGGGGTTGATTCTGTATTCATAGGTTTGCAGAACAATAGGATTAAGGTCTTTTTCTCAACTCTGTTCATGTTGTAACATTTTTGCCGTGAAGAAGAGGCTGGGACCTCTGTCGAGTCGAATTCAGTTTTGAGAACTGCGTAAGTAAAGCGAGCGTCTGTGATAATATAGGAGAGAAACTGCCCACTAATCCTACAGAAACCTCTGGAAGAGCATGGCATTGTGAATGCTACACATATACAGCCTTTATTCTACTGAGTTAAACAACTCAGCTTTTTTCTGGTCATCATAATGGGAGACCCAGACAATGGGGTTTAGGGCACTGCCCTCCGGAGGTCACACTAGGTACTACAAGTTTGTAGACACCGCCCCCTCCGCTTATAAACCCCTACCGCAGGGAACATCCTCAGTTTTAAACTTAGTGTGCTCGGAGGATCACGCTTTGCTTGCACTTCACTGCATTCTCACTACTTTCGTGATGGCGTCTGAAGACATCTCAGGGCCTTGGGAGACTCAGAACAGGATCAATGAATCTCTGTTGTCTCAGCTGTCCTCCATGTCGCAATCCCTGGAGGCACTTAATAGGAGACTGGATAGCCCAGCTACTCCTTCCAGTTACCCCCGGGTGTCTCCCTCTTCTGCTGTGAGACCCCTTAAGCGGGCTCGTCGTGAGGCTTCACCCGAGCTCCAGACTCTCTCTGAGGAGGAGCGTTCCTCTGATGGTGAGGAAGATGATGGGGGTTCGACTTTCGGGTCTGTATCTGTGTCTGAACCACCAGATGGGGTGGAGGATCTGGTGTCCTCTATCAACGAGACCTTACGTCTCGTGACACCCCCTGAGGAGGTGACGGTGCACCCGAAGGAGGTCTATCAATGGCTGCGGCCGGAGGCTAGACCAAGTGGCTCCTTTATGGACCATACTAATTTTGGAAGGGTGATTAGAGCCCCAGGTTGCATCCTGGGCGGCGTTATGTCCGCAAACCCAAGGACAATCGCTTCCCCTTTCCCCAGGAGGTGCTTCAGGAGTGGTCGCAGTCCCCGAAGGTGGATGCTTCCATGACCAGGATTGCTGCACGCTCCCTTTTCTCTGCCTCTGATAGCTCCTCACTGAAGGATGCTACTGATAGACAGGTCGAGCAACTCGCCAAGTCTTCCTATGAGGCGGTGGGGTCGTCATTTGCCCCTAACTTTGCCACGGTCTGGACCTTACAAGCGATTACTACCTGCTTGGATGGTATCACTGACCTGGCAAGGTCCAGTCCAGAGGTCCTGGCACTTACCGAGAGGGCGAGGGCCTATGCGGACTACGCCAGAACGGCGACTCTGGAAACTGCCACTCGCTCAGCTGTGGCTTCGGCCAATGCTATAGCGATCCGCAGGTTGTTGTGGCTACGTCTGTGGGACTCAGATGCCACATCTAAGAAGATTCTGCAGAATCTTCCGTTCGCTGGTGACAGGCTTTTTGGCACAGAGCTGGACAAGCTAATTAAGGATTCTGCTGAGTCTAAAATACCGCAGAATAAACCTAAGCCACGGTATACCGTTAAGAGGAACCCAAAACAGTGGTCCTTTCGGTCCAGCTCACAGTCATCAGCACCGTCCGCTCGCACGGACCGAGGGGGCAAGCCCGCTTCTCAGTGGCGCTCTAAGAGTCGTCCAAAGAAGCCGGCGGGGGCAGCAGCTGCCACCCCCAAACCCGCCTCTACATGACTCGCTCTCTCTTCCTGCCTCCCCACAGGTGGGGGGCCGCTTGTCTCGCTTTCAGGACGAGTGGCTACTTCACGTTCCAGATCAGTGGGTTCGAGACGTGGTCTCGCGAGGTTACAGGATAGAGCTGACGTCAAAACCGATATCCCGATTCCATCGGTCGGTCCCCTCCCCAGAAAAAGCTCAGGCCTTTTCTTTGGTGTTGGAGGGACTCCGCAGAGACGGAGTGGTGGTCCCGGTGCCTTCCGGGGAGAGGTTCAGGGGTTTTTACTCCAACCTCTTTATCGTCCCAAAGAAGGACGGATCCTTCCGCCCGGTTCTGGACCTGAAGTTGTTCAACCGCCACGTGCTGGTTCGGAAGTTCCGTATGGAATCACTGCGCTCAGTGATCGCGGCTGTGTCACAGGGGGACTTCTTGGCGTCCATAGATATCAGAGACGCTTACCTTCACGTGCCCATTGCACCGGCTCACCAGCGATGGTTGAGATTTGCAGTGGGGGAGGAACACTTCCAATTTGTGGCGCTGCCGTTCGGCTTGGCCTCGGCACCACGGGTGTTCACAAAAGTGATGGCCTCTATGATGGCTCTCCTGCACGTGCAGGGCCATGCCGTCATTCCCTATTTAGACGACCTGCTGGTCAGGGCGCCATCGGAACACCTCTGTCAAGCGAGCCTAGATGTGACCATGCGGTCTCTGGAACAATTCGGTTGGCTCCTCAATGTTCAGAAGTCAACCTTGGTTCCGACCCAGTCCTTGACTTATTTGGGCATGGACTTCAACACGTCCTCAGCCCTGGTGTCTCTGCCACAATCCAAACAGGTGGCGATCCGATCGGGAGTGCAAGCAGTGCTCCTGTCACCACAATCGTCCCTTCGTGGGTTGATGAAGCTGGTGGGTCGCATGGTGGCGGCGATAGAGGCGGTGCCGTTTGCACAATTTCGCCTCCGTCCTCTCCAGCTGGAGATACTACGCAGGTGGGACAAGAGGACGATCTCACTGAATCGGCTGGTGACGCTGTCACAACCGACCCGAGATTCCCTGCAGTGGTGGCTTCAACCACATCACTTGTCGCGGGGCCGGTCCTTCATCAAACCGTCATGGTTAGTGGTGACCACCGACGCCAGTCTGAAGGGTTGGGGTGCGGGGTTCTTACACCACAGGGCCCAAGGCCTCTGGACTCTGTCGGAGTCGGCATTACAGATCAACGTGCTGGAGATCAAGGCGATCTATCTAGCACTCCTGGCCTTTCAGAGATTCCTCTCAGGACATCCCATCCGGGTTCAGTCCGACAACGCGACGGCCGTCGCTTATATAAATCATCAAGGAGGAACCAGGAGTGCAGAGGCTCTGGCCGCAGTCCACCGCATTCTATCCTGGGCGGAGGACAACAACTGCCTGATCTCCGCAGTTCACATCCCAGGGGTCGAAAACTGGGAGGCCGACTATCTGAGCAGGCAGGGGATGGACGCCGGAGAGTGGGCCCTTCATCCAGACGTCTTTCGAGACATCTGCAGCAGATGGGGCACTCCGGACGTGGATCTGATGGCCTCACGGCTGAATCATCAGGTTCTGCAATACATGGCGAGGTCATGGGACCCCCAGTCGTTGGGAGCGGACGCCCTGATCTTGACTTGGTCCAGATTCAATCTACCATATGTGTTCCCTCCTATGGCTCTGATTCCCAGGGTGCTGTGGAAAATCAGGTCGGAATGCAGGGTAGCCATTCTAGTGGCTCCAGACTGGCCCAGGAGGTCCTGGTATCCGGACCTGTGGCAACTGTCAGGCGGACACAGGTGGGCTCTTCCAGAACGCGCAGATCTTCTCGCGCAAGGCCCATTCTTCCACCTCAATTCCAAGGCCCTCAGATTGACTGCATGGCTCTTGAGGCCTGGCTGCTGACATCCAGGGGGTTCTCCCCTACAGTGGTTGCCACTATGAATCGGGCTAGAAAGCCAGTTTCCAGGAAAATGTACCACAGGACGTGGAAAATCTTTTTTACCTGGTGTGCCTCTGGGGGCCGGTCCCCGTGGCCCTTGTCCATCCCGACATTGTTGGCATTCCTACAGTCGGGTTTGGAGTTGGGATTATCCCTTGGCTCCTTAAAGGGTCAGGTCTCAGCACTTTCTGTGCTGTTTGACAGACGATTGGCGCTTCTCCCGAAGGTCCGTCAATTTCTGCAGGGGGTGTCGCGGATGGTTCCACCCTACAAGAGACCTCTGGATCCGTGGGACCTTAACATGGTCCTGGCGGCATTGCAAAAAACCGCCATTTGAGCCTCTGAGGGAGGTTTCCCTTTCTCGTCTGTCCCAGAAGGTGGCTTTTCTGGTGGCGATTACATCTCTGAGGAGGGTCTCAGAATTGGCTGCACTATCGTGCAAGTCTCCCTTTCTGGTGGTTCACCAAGACAAGGTGGTGTTGCGTCCACGGCCGGAATTCTTGCCAAAGGTGGTTTCAACGTTTCACCTGAACCAGGAGATTGTTCTCCCATCATTTTGCCCCGCTCCCGTTCATCAGGTTGAGCGCGACCTCCATACTCTGGATCTCGTGAGAGCTATACGCATTTATGTGTCCAGAACCGCCTCCTTTAGGAGTTCGGATTCTTTGTTTGTTCTTACGACAGGTCGCTGTAAGGGGTCCGCGGCTTCAAAGTCAACCTTAGCCAGGTGGATTAAGGCTTCCATTCAAGAGGCTTACCGGTCTTCTGGTTTGCCTCTCCCGGTGGGATTGAAGGCTCACTCTACCAGAGCCGTAGGTGCCTCATGGGCCTTGCGACATAGAGCATCTGCTCTACAGGTGTGTCAGGCGGCCACTTGGTCCAGCCTACACACTTTCTCTAAGCACTATATGGTGCATGCCCATGCCTCTGCGGATGCAAATTTGGGCAGGCGGGTTCTACAGGCGGCGGTTGCCCACCTTTAAAGGGGAACCATGTTATCCGTCTTGTTGAGGAACTCTTCCCGCCCTGGGGTATTGCTTTAGGACATCCCCATTGTCTGGGTCTCCCATTATGATGACCAGAAAAAAGAGAATTTTGTTTACGTACCGTAAATTCTTTTTTCTTTAATCATCAATGGGAGACCCAGTACCCACCCAGTTGTTCCTTTGCTTGTTTTGCATTGGCTCTGTTCTCTGTTGAGACAGTGTTTGCCGGGTTGTTGAACCGTTTGTGCACGGTGTTCTTCCCGAGGTTTCGGGTGTGGTTTATTTTCCTCCTCGCAGCTTGTAGACCAAACTGAGGATGTTCCCTGCGGTAGGGGTTTATAAGCGGAGGGGGCGGTGTCTACAAACTTGTAGTACCTAGTGTGACCTCCGGAGGGCAGTGCCCTAAACCCCATTGTCTGGGTCTCTCATTGATGATTAAAGAAAAAAGAATTTACGGTACGTAAACAAAATTCTCTTTATCTCATGATGGAAGAACCTTTGGATGGTAAAATATTCTCCTCAAAAAGCAGTTTATTGAAAAAAATCCGATTTAAATAAAAAAAAAATCCAATTTTTTTTTTTTTTTTTTTTATAAAAAACATTGATTTTAATCCACCCTGGTGACAGCTCACCAGCAATCTGAACGATGTTGTTAGCGATCGCGCGTGCATGAAATCGCTAACAAAATTTTTCACGATATTGCAAGCGTGTGACGTGGCCTTAACACCACAAGGCAAGAAATCTTTGTTACTATCAAAGCATCAGGATTTGCTGCATAAAAAAATGCAGTAAAAATTCCCTTTGTGAACATAACCTAAGGCTCCTTTCACATCATTGTTTTTTGTACAATCACGGCAGATTTGCCACATCTGCCACGAAATGGCTCACTTGCGGCAATTCATTCTCTATGGTACTTGTGGTCAGGTGCGGCAAGTGTGCTTTTGCCAAATCTGGCATTTACAGCAAATCAACAAACTACTGGTAGCAGCAGTTTTCTTTTGCACTGCTACAAGTGCCGAATCTGGCCAAACGGGACCTGACCAAGTCCCATAGGGAATGAATGGGGCTTGCCGCAAGTGAGCCATTACGCGGCAGATGTGGCAAATTTGCTATGATTGTACAAAAACGCTGGCGTGAAAGCAACGTAAGAGGGTTAAAATCCTCAAAAGTCAAACATTCATCCACCTGCTTTACCATTGAGCAGTTAATGGGTGGGGAGGCGTATATTGTACTGTACTGTTGAGCATTTTTAATTTTCTTACATTGCGGTCAGCACACAAGTTCTCTGCTCTTTACTCTCCATTACAGTCAGCAGTTACAAGCTGAAGAAGAGATTAAAACAAATGTTTTTCCAGTCACTTGACCCCTACAATGTTCATAAACCTTGGCTTTCTTGTGAAGATGTCTCCTGTTAATAGACTACAAGACAAGATATTTTCTAGTAAATTACCGAGGTTACAAAAAAAAAAAAGAAAACCACTTCAGACCTCGTTACCATCTTCAAAAACCCGGCCTTGTTTCTGCAGTGTCCACAGCACACAACAGTAACTTGTCCTGAATAATGTTTTGCGGGTTCCCTCCTTTTACCTTAATCATTTGTTTTTCACTTGCATTTTTTTTTTTAAGACACAAGCTGCGTGAACACACAGAATACAGTTGCCTTTATTTATTTCTGTTTTTTTTCCAGGCTCCCCATAGAAATTTAGAGGGGGGGACACCAAACACTGTAACGTTCATTAGAGCGTGCCACATTCAGCTGTGCACTTGCTAAAGCGTTAACTTTCAAACGCAGGCACTTTTGACATCGCGTTTGCATTGCGCTCGCCTACAGAAGTCTATGGCTGTGTTCAGCTTCGTTAGCGCTAGCATTTCATAGCGTTAATGCAGCTGTCAAACGCAGCCTCCCAGACGCAATGCTAAACGGGGGAACCTAGTCTATGCATAGTAATAGCCAGTTCTGCAACTGCTGCTGATTAGAGTATTCTGCCTCCCAAAGATCGCAAAAGGCTCGGCTCACATTCATTTTGTGCTCTACGCTGAGTGCTTATATTGGCAATTTTGTGTAAAGATCTGAAACACATGATTCAGACCAAATTCCCAAAGGATAATTTACTGTAATGAGACAGAGGGAGTCACATTGAACTCACATCTTTAACTTTGGTCTGGCGATGTCCAACTTTTTACTCCTATTTTTAGGCGTGCAAAAAAGTGCCATTAACCATAATTTTATGCACCTTTGAAAAAGACACAGCTGAACAGAGGGCAAACAGAGTTTGGGGTTAGGCTACAGACACACTAATTGAAACGAATGCAAGATACTCGCATGTCTCACCCGGGACGGCCGCCAGCATTCTGGGCTTGAGCGTGTCTGCTGCATGTGTCTCTGTAGGGCTGATGTTCTCCTGTCCAGAGAGCCGGTGGTTGTTCCGGGTCAGGCATACGAGACTCATGCGAGTATCTCGCATGCATCTCGCTCAGTGTGTCTACTGCCTTGATTAGTGAAAGGATCCCTCAAGGATTTCACTTGAATGGTGTCTTTCAGAGATGTAGCTGAGAACCCTAATCTAATCTCAGGATAAATGTGGGCTGATCCAAAATGTTCAGTACCCAAATTGCAACCAATAGCATTCAACTCATCCCACAAAAAAGACAAGTCCTCACTCAGGTCCGTCGTCCATCCCCAAATAGAAAACCATCAAAACCTGTGCTACCAAAATCCAAATGCTCCTCACCCTTCTGAGCCCCACAATGTCTGAACTGCAGTTAAAGTCCACATTGTTGGCCTTGTTATAATAGGAAAGCCCGCTTAGTTTACGGGGTGTGTTTCTCCAGAGGCACGTGCTGGACACAATGTGCGAGCACTACAATGTATCGGGCATTGCAAGAGTTTATTTTCAGTTTTTAATAATGTGACGTTCACTACATTTGACTCCATGGGTATTTTCAAGTGATAACATTATCACTATAGCCATAGATGAACTCCCAGAGGGGTGTAATTTTCAAAATGTGGTCACTTGAGGTTTTTTTGCCCTTCTGGCACTTAGTTTGCGGTCCTCATATACAGAGCCCCTATTTTAGAAATATTTGTGCTCCAAATTAATGAAATGTCGCTCCGTCTCTTCTGATCCTTGCTGTGCACCCAAACAGTGGTTTTCTACCACATATGGGGTATCTCTGTATTCAGGAGAAATGCACCATACAATTTGTTGTGCATTTTCTCCTGTTACCCTTGTGAAAGTTAGGCATTGGAGGCTAAGGTTACATTTTTTAAAAAGTAAAATTTAAATTTTTTTCCTTCCATATTTCTTTAGTTCCTGTAAAGCACCTGAAGGGTTAATAAACTACCTGAATATGAGCATTGTGAGGGGTGCAGTTGTTGGGCTAATTTCCAACGCTGAATTTGTGATGCAGATTTGGATGTCAAAAATCTGCACCTTCTGTCAGAAACAGACGCACAAAGCATCATTGTGCCACTGGTGCATCTTCTTCATGCGGACTATGCTGTGGTGTGGATGTGGGTGTTTTTTATATATATATAAGCAATTGTTCACTGTGACTGAATAAAGCTAGGTTAAAGACTGGGGAAAAAGGGGGTTTCAGGGAAATAATGTGATCTCGTGCTCCGCTGTATTTTTGGTCACATATATATAGATATTGCTGTGATCATGCTGACCTGACTAGTAAAGCCGTATCACTTATATCACAAGGTGAATGGCATAAAAATAGTAATAAAGCCAATTCTGCAACTGTTGCTAAACTGAGAGATTTGGGGTACAACGCCAAAACATGGCACTTCTAATAAATGCGCCATTTTCTAGGGTGGCTCTGGGTTGCAATTTGCAGTGAGGGGGGCCCAGGACGCTTGGGCCTTCCCACACTGAAGATTCCTGCGCCCATTTGTCTAGTTGTACCTGGCTGGAAACCAAAAATACAACCTACGCTACTTTGTTTTTTAAAAAAAAAATATATATTTCAAGAAATAATTGTAAAAAAAACCTGTATTTAGATTACCAGCCAGGTACAACTAGGCAGCTGGGGTTGGTGGCAGCCCATAGATGCCTGCTGTACCTGGGCTTGTGACCAAAAATACAGCGGAGCCCCACATCACATTATGACCTCTTGAAACACCACACCTTCCCCCCCCCCACCCAGCCTTTAACCTAGCTTTATTCACAGTAATGGATAATATCTACCTTATTTTTTCGCTTTATAAGACACACCTTGACATTTAGTGAAGGAAAAGAGAATTTTTTTTTTCTTTTTAATGTTAAATGGGGTCCGGTCTTATAATGCCATTGTCAGTCTTACAAATCCGTACATATGTCCCTCATCCTCGTGTGTGCGTGTATGTGTGTATATGTATATATATATATATATATATATATATATATATATATATATATATATATATATATATATATATATATATATATATATTAATATGCATATATGCCCCATCCTGGTATATATATCCCCTCATCCTAGTATGTGGGGCCCCCCAGTGACGGTACACGGCCCCCAGTGACTGTACACGGCCCTCCCATCCTGCATATGGCCCCCCCAGTGATGGTACATAGCCCCCCCATCCTGAACTTACCCCCTCCATGTAGCTCCCCATCCTGCATTTACCCCCGTTCTTCACTCACTACCTCCATATGCCCCCCCACGTCCTACACCCACCCCCTCCATTGTGTAGATGCCCCCTTGTCCTGCATACACCCCATCAATCTTATATGCCCCCCCACGCCCTGCTCTCACCCCATCACTCTGATATGCCCCTCTCTCCACATCCTGCTGTCACCCCTTCACTCTGATAAGTAAGAAGCGTTTTTTATTTTACTTGCTGCGGGCAAGCATGGGGCATATCTGAGTCATGGGGTGACAGCAGGATGTGGGGAGAGGGGCATATCAGAGTAATGGGGTGACAGAAGGACGTGGGGGTGGCATCTACACAATGGAGAGCGTGAGAGAAGAACGGAGTTGAGTGCAGGCTCACAAAATATGCACTGCTTCCCTATCCATCTTTCAGTGCAACTTCAGCACTGAGAGGTGGACAGCAGCAGCACATATTAAATGAGCGGGAGCAGGAGACCTCCCGCCGGCTCAGCAGCCAACAGCCAGCCCGCTCCAGCCCCCGGACACCGCTTCAGGGCTGCTCCCAGTCTCCCCTGCAGTATATAATCTGTATACAGTATTCGGATTATAAGACGCAATCCCCATTTTCCCCCAAAATTTGGGGGAACAAAAGTGTGTCTTATAATCCGAAAAATACGGTGTATTTTTTTTTTTTTTTTTTTTTTTGCTTGGCTACTATTGCGCTAAAAATGTTTTACAAAATAAAGGATGAACTAACCTGCCGTCGCAGTGTAATGATAAATTAAAAAAAAAAATTAGGGCTTCGCTGTATTTTTGATTGTCAGCACAGATAAGATATAGTGGACAGCCATGGGCTGCCACCCAGAGTTGCCTGGTTTTACCTTGACTGGCAATCAAGATTGCAGGAGAGCCCATTTTTTTTCTTGTTTTGATTGCCAGCCAAGGTAAAAACCAGGCAGCTAGAGACTGGTATTCTCAGTGTGGCGAATCCAATGGTTGTTGGCCCCTCCCCCCCAGGCTAAAGTATATCAGCACACATCTGCCCCAGAAATTGGCGCATTTAATAGAAGCATCGGGGTCATAGAAGGGGTTAATGACAAGAGAATATTGACAACTTAAGCCCATATCCATGGTCAGTCCTCTGAGACCTGCCCAATATTAATCCTGTGAGGAAATGATGAAAGGATTTTACTCTTGAGTTTTTTTTTTTTTTTTTTTTTTTTTTATATATTTGAAATCACAGACAACCTTAATTTTCCCATTTCTTACCCCACACATATCTCGCCGACAATAATGTACAACAATGGTCCCACGAAGCACACTCAGCTTTGCTTCATCCAGAGACTGCAGCAGGGGAACAAGTGTCTTCTGAGGTCACACTGACTGCCTCGGGTGACGTCACTCAAGCTCCCCGAGGCACTGGGGTCACCCGAGTTCACTGCCGTGGGGAGTCCCAAGTGACTCAGTGAGTGACGTCACCTGAGGCAGTCAGTGTGATCGTCGGAGACCCAGGGGAGAAGGTGCCGAATCCCTCTCCCAGTAAGCTAACTGCTGCAAATGATATCGATCGCAACAGTTTGGAGGTGATACAGCTGGGGATTGTGTTCCTGGCTTTATGACCGCTCCCCCCTCAGCCTGCAATCCCTCAATGCAGGGATGAAGCTGAGGAGGAGCAATCACAGGTGGGTTATGCCACCTCTGTCCTCCATGCTAATGGAGTGATAGTGATGGCACAATCGCTCCATCGGGGTTGGAGGGAGTGACACCGCCCCCTCCAGAGCTCCAGCCTATGGTAGGGGTTAATGCAGCACCAACCACAGCTGGATTATAATGATTAAGGCAATCTTGTTTGCCTGATCATTACAGTTGCTGTGATTGGATGCTCAATATTGAATAGCCAACCACAGCAATTGTAGTTAAGGGATGGGGAATCCACCCCGGAGAGATCGAGCCCTGGTCTCTTGTGTGTGTATATATACGATAAACACCGTATCGGCGCGCGCTTGTCATTACCGCAGCCACGGTGCCACCATTCCACCATGACAAACCGTTAAGTACCACCGACCTACGATGAACCAGTCCGTCAAAGGTCATGAAGGTGTTAACCTATTGAGAATATTGTCTTAACATTGTAGGTATTTGTAAGAACGTGTATATTTGGGATTTCGACCATGAAAAGACAGCGCTCAATCACTTTAGTCTATAACTTTAAGATGTACGGTAATATAAAATTGTTTTATAGGAGACAAAGGGCACGTTGATGCAGAACAGGGCTAAAGGTAAAATTCTAGAGCTGTATTGTAAACTTAATCTCCCTAGGTTTTCCTCTTATTATACAATCCATTTCACTAAATTTTCTTTTTGCAGTGCTTAGAGGCTGATGATAAAATTTGGCTCTAAAGTAGACCACACACGCTGTCATGTCTGGAGTTTTGGACAATGTTTTGTTCATTAGATGCAAGTTTGTGTGCTAGGAGTGTGTTTTCTCTTTTACAGAGTTTTATTTATTTTATTTTTTTTACATTTTTCTTAAAAAGTGAATCTCATCCCCCCCCCCCACCATCCCCCCTCAAAAAAAGCTTTGCCTCTTCCACTTAGCCAAGGGAGCTCATCCGGTGTTATTGGTATGTGTCATGTGACTGATCTATCTTGACTTTTGCTGACATTTTCCAGGATCTGTCACTTTTTATTTTTTGTTCAGTCAGTAAGGCTGTGTAAGGGTTAATTTTTGTAATTTTTGGACAGAGAAGTTTTGATTGCTCCTTAATGCTTTCTTTTCTGGTATTGGGGAAAAAAATACATTCCTGGTGCTTAAATTTCTTTTCATTCATCAGCTTCAAAGAGGGGAAAAAAACTGAAAATCCTCCATAAGTATATAGCCCTATAGATTGTAACTGGTATGTGTTCTATCCATGAAAATGATTGATGGAACACCTATGTAAAACATTGACATCTGAGGCCTAGTGAATAAGTGTGCTGTCCAGAGCACACAGATAAGGTACACGGTCATCTGAGCAAGCCTTGTGGACGAGGGGTCCAATGGTACCTTTCAATATTGTGTATATGACATACACACATGCAGAAACACTCTCCCAAAGCCTTGGCTGTTATTAATAAGAATATTAATGGTGATCTAAGGAACATGCTGTCAAGCTGAATGTACTCAGAAATGCATATCTTCAAGATCCACTGCTGGCAGCTACTTGTGTCATGTCTGTAGCCACTGCAGGCCATGTTAGCATGATAGGCCAAGCAGCTGCTAACATTAACACAAGCAACATGCGACCAAGCATTGGTGTGTTTAAAAAATGGTTCCTAGGGACACTTTGGAGAAGTGGCTGCACCAGTGGTTCCACAACCAAATCAATGTATTTTGAACTGTTAATGTACCTGTAATCAAGACTAGAGAGGTGAGGGATTACTGTTAACACATCATTGGGCTAGAAGCCAGATGGCTAGATACACATTTCATTAACCCCAAGTCACTTGGGTGCAAAGGAAGAAGGCGATAGAGGCTGCAATGGAGGTATACTCCCTTTGTCTTAACACAATGACAGCGATTGGTCATGGAAATGACATGAAGAGTCTTTCTCCAGGGCACTTCCACCCTGGTTCTATTCCTGGGTGTTGGGTGGAATAATGTACAGTAGACAGACCTATCTAGTCTTCATTCCAGGGACACGAAAAGCTCAGCGTTTCATTGATTTGGTTGTGGAACCAGTGGTTACGACCATTTCTTCACTGTTCCAGAAGCCGTTTTTCAACATGACCAGGTTACCAGCAGAAGGTGAGCTCAGCTCCACTCACTATGGAGGCTTAATAACACAGCCATTATCTACCTGGACTCAAAGGTTTCATACATTCGCTCCCAATATGGCTGAATGTGTATGATCGGGGCTGGGAAGGGATCAACACTTTCTTATTTAAGCTTGTACTACTTATTCACTAGCGTTGTGCCAGACATGTGCTCTGCGCTTTTTTGATTTATTGTCACACATTAGACCACAACTAGTTTGGGATGATCTACGCCCCCTATTCAGATGAGCCGTAGGAAGTGTTAGAGAACACATCACAATATGGTGCCAGGTCATGAAACAGTCTAGTGTCCATGTTGGGGGTCGGACACGCTTTATGAAGAATTCGAGCACATTTATCTAAAAAATGTACAACCAATGGCTGTAGACTTGTTCTACTGACACATTGTTCTCACAGTTAAATATTTGTCATTTAGCTTGTTTGTTTTTGTTTTGTTTTTTAATAAGAAAATTTGCAGCAATTTCCAATACTTATGTGCTTAAAATTAGTTTATTAGATGTATCTATGTTAATTCCTCCCAGACCAGGAAAGCCAACGTAGGCCAGTGTATGTATTTAACATCTGGCCATATGGCTTGTGTTGGTCATACCGGTGTTTCCCAGGCCTGTAGATATGTCTGTATGTGTCAGAGGTCAGCTACACATCAGTCATACTTTAGTTGCAGGACACGCATGCTATGATACGGGATAATTGCCTGGTATTACTGTGATTACCGCAGCTGGTTTAACCACATACAAACAGGCAATTGTATTAATTACAGCTATTGCAGGTGATGATCTTTATTTAGTCTGGTCACCTGACACAATTCTGGATACATAAACTGTGTCAAAGGCCAAATCTATTTACAACCATGAGTGTTCACGTGGCGTTTTTTGCAGGGTGTTTTCATAAAACAATTTCCAAATTATCATCCACACGCTTATTTATTTAAAAAACAATTTCGGAAGCATGTCAATTCATTCACGGGATCTGCAGCGTTTTTCATCCAGTCATTGGTTTTATTACATGGATTATACAATCTCTACTGTTAGATTATTAAATTGAATGGAAAAGAAAGTGTGTAAAAATGCATCACATAATGTATGTATCGTGCTTAACATTTTTCTTAGGGCCGCTTCACTCTGTGGCGTGATCTGGTCCGGTTCTGTCCGGGAGGACCCAGACAGCTGCGGACCGGATCAGCACACAGGACTGGGGGGCTATTATGCCCTCCGGACCTGTGTGCAGCGCACATAGCTGCAGCCGCTGACAGGTCAGGACTGGAGGGCATAATAGCCCCCCAGTCCTGTGTGCTCATCCGGTCCGCAGCTGTCTGGGTCCTCCTGGACAGAACCGGACTAGATCACGCCGCAGTGTGAAGCGGCCCTTACCAATGCTTGGGGTTTTCGTGCAGAAAAATTTGCAGCAAGAATGCTGCATGTGACATACACTTGGGTTACGCTTACATGAGCATTCATATAGGGAGCTCTTCATGTGCTAAAATGCTACTAACCTGCAAATTAATGCCAACTCTACAGGTTAATAGCGCTATGCACATGCACATTGAACCCCGCTACGAAAAGGAAATGCACTTTTATCCTCCCAGCAATGCTCCGGTTTGTCACGGAGGTGGCATCGGGGCTGGATCAGTCACCGCTATGTGTATGGGAGAGTGATGGCTGTAACCGACCACCACCTCTAATGCTGAGCAGCTCTGTCAGTGGCGGTTACAGCCTCCACATTCATAAACACAACAGCTCACATTCCTTCCCACCAGTGAGGATTAATGTGCAGGCGCCAGGCAGGTCAACCATTATTAACCTGCAGATTAACCCCAAATCATCAGAGGAATTGGTTATTTTTTTATTTTTTTTATTTTTAATTTATACATATGACGGGTTCCTTTATAAAATTGTCGGTTTATCCAGGAAATGTGTTCTTCCAGCCCCGCACCCCCTCTTAATTCTTTTTTTATATGACAGCAGTGATTTAAAAATTGTTAATACTACATATATTCAAATCTTTTAATATAAGAACTGTATTTGTAAAAATGTTTTTTTTTGTTTTTTTTTTGTAGTGCACTTGACCCTTTGAAGGTTATATTATTAAACCTAGAAAGTATTGCCTTGAGGTAGTAACACTTTGGAGTCCATAAAGCCTTCTAAAGTTTGAACTACCGTATTTTTGGACTATAAGACGCACCCAGGTTTTAGAAGTGGAAAATAGGGAAAAAAAAGAATTTAAGCAAAAAATGTGGTAAAAGCTATGAGGGGAAGATCACGCTGTGTGAGAACCAGGGGAGGGGGCTTAGGCTGGTTTCACACTTGCAAATTTTCAATCTGTGTCCATCTGTGTTTAAACAGGCCGAAACTGATCTGTGGCTCCCATGTATCCCTATGGGTACGGATTGGTCCTATATGGCCGTCCATCTGTCCGTTTTTTTCACGGAACCATTTTTGTCTTATTTTATGCACCTAGAACCAGAAACTGTTCTGCTCGATTTTGGGCTGCGGACACGAATCTGTATCTTTCCATATGAAATTATGGAACTCTATGGAGGATGGATTCATGGAAAAATCTGATCCAATAAAAAGATCTGTTTTGCTGTACTGAGCATGCTCAGAAGCTACAGCTCCCCCCACCCCTATCTCTGGTACTGATGACTGGTCCATTAAAAAAACACCGGTCCATGGACATCAGTTGACATCTGTTAGCACAGATCCGTGTCTATACATGTGGTTCCATGAAATTCAAGGATCCACACGAAGGTGCATATTTGCCAGTGCCCGCCTTATATTTAAAGGGAACCTGCCACCTAACCTATAAAAACATGTCCCTGCATCATCCTATGACCATTCTCACAATCCTTTAGTCTGCTAAATGCTGGCTGTAAAAGTACTAAAAATTTATTTATACTTACTCATTATCCATTATAATGAGTAGGGACCATATTCCTTAGCCCTCAGGGCGGGTTGCTTTGCTGCCTTCCTCGTAAGTATTTATTTTATCTTTCATACATGTTTTCACATTTATTTTTTATTTTTCAGTATATGTAGACAAGGGCTACCACTAGGAATTTCGGGGCCCCTGACTGCGAAAATGTTGGGGCCTCCCTAAGACTCTGCCCAGCCTCCACCCCCTGAGACTCTGCCCAGCCTCCACCCTAGATCCGCCTCCACCCAAACATACATTACATATATAGTGAAAAATTGGAAAAGCACCAAAAATTACCTCAATTTATGTGCAAAGCTTTCCCAACTAGCAATCCAGATGGTCCCTTACAATAATTAAATAAAAAAAAAAAAAAACCACACAAAAAAATAGTGGACTTTATTGCCCAATGCGTGGCCACTTTTTTCTATTTTTTTGTGCTGTTTTTCCTTTTTTTTACACTCTCTCTATTATATAATACACACACACACACACACACACTTGAGACTGCTGTGGGCTGAATACACAATAGCTGTATCAGTCACGGTTCTGACGATTCTTGGTGCCAGCACCAATCTGTCCACGGTTTTCTGGAGAGCTGCAGCTTGCAGATCGTTTCAGGGTGCCCCCTTCCTGATCACCAGCGCTCCGGCATTCAGCCACTTCCAGTTAGCGTTTCATCACTTCCAGTTAGTGTTATAGAAATGAAGTTGCAACATCGTAGGATCAGCGGTGTTTATTCACTCTTCGTGTGGTCTTACATGGTGCGGGTGGGAGGACGGGGGGTTCTCAAAGGCGATGACCGTTTCACACCGCAACTTCAACAAAATGGCCACAGCCAAATGGAGATCCGTGGCCATTGTGTAGAAGTCTCAACTGACCGGCTGTACAGTTAGTGGGCGCCGGCCATAAAGAACATGGCGACGTCCACCTCACTGCCGCAGCTTCTCCCCGCAACTCCGGGGCCCGGCTCCGGTGATTAATAGAAAGGGGGGGGGGCCCTGGGGGACCTGCAAGACATAGGGGACGGGGTCTGCTCCAAATGGCCACGCCCCTTGGAGTCACGGCCAGGGCCCCTGACTCCAGGCAGGGCTGTCACCCCCTGATGGCGGCCTTGTATGTAGATAGTGTATGTAGATACACTGGGAAAGGAAAACCCCTGGCCCGACGTGTCAGATGGGGGGAGGAGCACCTGATTCTTCCTCCCCCGTGTGACATCACTGCTTTTCCTCCTTCGCCTGTGTTTTAGGTGCTGGAATTGCTCATTGTCTGAACGGCGATGCTTACTCCAGCGCTTATAATGGGTCCTATGGAGGAAAACGCGTGCATATATGCGCAAAACAATGGACATGTTGATTCTTTTTACGCCCCAAAAGCGCGGCCGAAAATTGCATAGCATCTGAACGGCAAAAGTGAAAGTCCATTCACTTTGCCAGGAAACGCTTGTAAAAAGCCTAAAAAAAAACGCACCATGTGAATGCAGCCTAATGGTCTGAAAAATACGGTAATTCCAGCATTTTGTTTAGTTTCTCTTTGTTCAGTCCTCCTCAAATATGAACAGTAAAAACATTTTCGAAGAAACAATTGCCCCCATACCCCCCCCAAAAAAGTAAAAATGCTAATTCAGCCATGTTTAAAGTAAAACCTACAACAAAAGTATCTTTAGTTTTTAGCAGATTCCCAAATGACTCGGTTGAGTGAGAAATCCTAAGCACTGAAAATATCCTTACCTGACAAATGTTTCAACTTGCCACAGCTTTGCCCTAAGACCTGTGTGTATACTGTGTAATTGAAACTTGATTTTCTGGTTTGGTTTGCTTTGTGGTAGACCGTCCTGGGCAGGTGATCTGTCTTTTTCTTCTCGAATGAAAAGCCCTTGAATGGCTTTTACTTGCGGCTAAATTAAAATGCATTTTAGACTTTTGTTTAGTGAAAACAGGAAACGGTTAGGGTTTTTTTTTAATGGGGCTGGAGGGATGGATCTCATAACTGTGTATTAATGCTGAGGAATTGTCCTAAATGACCTGTTAAACCAATGTTCCACGATTCATGGATCTACATAGTTGAGCACCACATTGTTGGAGATGCCGCTGTCAAAACAAATGCGAAATTGAAGGTTGTGACAGGAGTGGAAACCGGGATGTCTGTGCCAATAATAATAAAATGTCTATTAAGTTTAATTCCTTTTTGTGTGATAACAATCGAAATAACTCATGTCCATGAACAATCCCTGCTTAATCACTTCAGGATCCTATAGAAAGTGAATATGATCTATACCCACCTCCCGTGGTTCAAGAGATGTTGGTGCTGCTATTCCTGTAGCTCATGTGACATTTATATCTATATTTGGCCAATTTGAAGAAAGGTTACCGTAAGTATTGTTTGCGCATGTGTGCTGCAAACTTTACTATTCAATCACCGGCCATTTTTTTGGAATATTGACAAGCTGCGGCCACATGGCGACAATGTTACATATGAGGTGAGTATAGATTTCCATTGTCTATTTTCATTTTCTAAGTGAAACCAGATACTAAGTTATAATTCTAAATTGTTCTTGTGACGGTGTGTTTACACGTCGCGATTTCGGCGTCCAACTCCGTCCAAAATTCACGTGGTTCGTGCGTTGTCCCCGTAATCGTTCGTGCGTGGTATGGTATAAATGTCCAATACGATGCACGAGCGATGCCAAAACGATATCAGGGATCAAATGAGCCTGCTCTCCAACGGCCCGATATTGGATGGGCGTTGTGGCCGGATCGTGCTGTGTAAAAGCCCAACAACGATGTGGAGTACAACTTCCCCTATCCTGTCCCATGTTAAATGGTCGTTCCTGGGTCGGCCGTACAAGGGGGCGTACACATTGTAGTGGCGTTGTCTGCCGATCTTGCGCTGTGTAAATTTCCGATGCGATCTAGGAAATCTGGCCCGAAAAAGCGCGCTCCCGCGGCGTCTCATCCAATATCGGACCGACGTTGGGACGTGTAAAGTGGCCATTAGTGTTCAGCAAAAGCAAGAAAAAAAACTATAATTGGATCAATATTTTTTTTTTTTTTTTTAAGAACTTCTGTAGCATTTAATTTATTTTATTCTTTTCATGACTAGTGATGAGCGAGTAGTTAAGATTCGGATAGCTCTAAACCAGGGGTAGGGAACTCCAGGCCTCAAGGGCTGCCAACAGTGCAGTTTTCAGGATTTCCTCAGCATTGCACAGGGCTTGGAATCCTCCCCAGTGCAGGTGATTATATTATCACCTGTGTAATACTAAGGAAATCCTGAAAACCTGCACTGTTGGCGGCTCTCGAGACCTGGAGTTCCCCACCCCTGGTCTAAATTAATACTTTGAACTGTTTCAGTTTTCTGATCCAAGTGAGTTCCCCAGTGACTTGCATTGGATTCGTTACTCAGTCAAAGCTTGGTTAGAGCTATTCGAACCTGAGTTACATCAGATGCCTTGTGGATAAATAATTGTAAGTTTTCTAGTGTAAATAGTTTGTACAAAAAGGACCAATTTAACAGTTATTGCCCATGTTTTTTTTTTTCTTTTCTTGGATGTGTTGGGGAGAAAGGGCACTATGGCATTTATTTCTGCCTCCTCTGACTGCACAACGCTCCTGTCTGTGTCCCATCACCCTGCTCCAATGCAGACCACATCATATGGGAAAGCTGCTTTTCTATTGGGCGAAGCTGATGGACAGCTGTGGTCACATGTTCCTCCACCAGGAGCCAATTAATGGACAGGAGAGCTGTGTGGTAGTGTATGAGGAGAACCTGTAATACTTGTTTATTGGTTAGTGACACAAAATCCTGGTAAAATAAAGGGTTTGGCTACATTATCCAAATCTGGTTGTATGGAAGAATGTTTCAGGATAATTACTTTCTACTTCATACATTTCCTGCTCTATACCGTGTTTCCCCGAATATAAGCCAGTGTCTCATATTCTTTTTACCCCCAAAAGTCCCACTATGGCTTATTTTCGGGGTATGGCTTGTATTAGAAAAAAAAAAATGACGATTTTTTTTTTTTTTTTATCCCACACAGCCCAGAGGGTCACAGGCCCTTACAGTATCCCACACAGCCCAGAGGGTCACAGGCCCTTACAGTACAGTATCCCACACAGCCTCCCAGAGGGTCACAGGCCCTTACAGTATCCCACACAGCCCAGAGGGTCACAGGCCCTTACAGTATCCCACACAGCCCAGAGGGTCACAGGCCCTTACAGTATCCCACACAGCCCAGAGGGTCACAGGCCCTTACAGTATCCCACACAGCCCAGAGGGTCACAGGCCCTTACAGTATCCCACACAGCCCAGAGGGTCACAGGCCCTTACAGTATCCCACACAGCCCAGAGGGTCACAGGCCCTTACAGTACAGTATCCCACACAGCCTCCCAGAGGGTTACAGGCCCTTACAGTATCCCACACAGCCCAGAGGGTCACAGGCCCTTACAGTACAGTATCCCACACAGCCTCCCAGAGGGTCACAGGCCCTTACAGTACAGTATCCCACACAGCCTCCCAGAGGGTCACAGGCCCTTACAGTATCCCACACAGCCCAGAGGGTCACAGGCCCTTACAGTATCCCACACAGCCCAGAGGGTCACAGGCCCTTACAGTACAGTATCCCACACAGCCTCCCAGAGGGTCACAGGCCCTTACAGTACAGTATCCCACACAGCCTCCCGAGGGTCACAGGCCTTACAGTATCCCACACAGCCCAGAGGGTCACAGGCCCTTACAGTATCCCACACAGCCCAGAGGGTCACAGGCCCTTACAGTATCCCACACAGCCCAGAGGGTCACAGGCCCTTACAGTATCCCACACAGCCCAGAGGGTCACAGGCCCTTACAGTATCCCACACAGCCCAGAGGGTCACAGGCCCTTACAGTATCCCACACAGCCCAGAGGGTCACAGGCCCTTACAGTATCCCACACAGCCCAGAGGGTCACAGGCCCTTACAGTACAGTATCCCACACAGCCTCCAGAGGGTTACAGGCCCTTACAGTATCCCACACAGCCAGAGGGTCACAGGCCCTTACAGTACAGTATCCCACACAGCCTCCCAGAGGGTCACAGGCCCTTACAGTACAGTATCCCACACAGCCTCCCAGAGGGTCACAGGCCCTTACAGTATCCCACACAGCCCAGAGGGTCACAGGCCCTTACAGTATCCCACACAGCCCAGAGGGTCACAGGCCCTTACAGTTATCCCACACAGCCCAGAGGGTCACAGGCCCTTACAGTATCCCACACAGCCCAGAGGGTCACAGGCCCTTACAGTATCCCACACAGCCCAGAGGGTCACAGGCCCTTACGTACAGTATCCCACACAGCCTCCTAGAGGGTTACAGGCCCTTACAGTATCCCACACAGCCCAGAGGGTCACAGGCCTTACAGTACAGTATCCCACACAGCCTCCCAGAGGGTTACAGGCCCTTACAGTATCCCACACAGCCCAGAGGGTCACAGGCCCTTACTGTACAGTATCCCACACAGCCTCCAGAGGGTCACAGGCCCTTACAGTACAGTATCCGACACAGCCCCCCAGAGGGTCACAGGCCCTTACAGTATCCCACACAGCCCAGAGGGTCACAGGCCCTTACAGTATCCCACACAGCCCAGAGGGTCCAGGCCCTTACAGTATCCCACACAGCCCAGAGGGTCACAGGCCCTTACAGTATCCCACACAGCCAGAGGGTCACAGGCCCTTACAGTATCCCACACAGCCCAGAGGGTCACAGGCCCTTACAGTATCCCACACAGCCCAGAGGGTCACAGGCCCTTACAGTTACCCACACAAGCCCAGAGGGTCACAGGCCCTTACAGTATCCACACAGCCCAGAGGGTCACAGGCCCTTACAGTATCCCACACAGCCCAGAGGGTCACAGGCCCTTACAGTATCCCACACAGCCCAGAGGGTCACAGGCCCTTACAGTACAGTATCCCACACAGCCTCCAGAGGGTTACAGGCCCTTACAGTACAGTATCCCACACAGCCTCCCAGAGGGTTACAGGCCTTACGTACAGTATCCCACACAGCCTCCCAGAGGGTTACAGGCCCTACAGTATCCCACAGCAGCCCTCCCATGAGGGTTACAGGCTTCTATCGCATCACAGGAGGCGTCTCAGGCCCCAATCAGCACTCGAGTCTTGGGGATGCTTTGTTGGCCAATAGAGCTCCTGCAGGGGCAGCGTGTGCGTCGTCTTGGCGGGCGGGGCCAATCCATGAGCGCTAGGGAGCGCCTAGGACCAATCAGAGCTGCAGGGGCAGCGGTGACGTCAGGCTGGGCGGGGGGGGGGGGCACACAGAAATTCAAGCCCCTGACTCGGTGCGGGGACACCAGCGGTGACATCATCGACCAGGGGACATGAGGCAGGGACAACACAGACCCCGAAGGACAGCAGGGACAGAGGGGACTGAGGCAGCGGCGATGCATATAAAAAGGTACCATGGCTTATATTTTCCCCATGGACAGTTTACTATGGCTTATTTTTGGGGTATGGCTTATATTAGCCACCCCTCCTCTACCCCCACTATGGCTTATTATCGGGGGTGGCTTATTATCGGGGAAACACGGTAGTTATATTTCCTGAAATAAAATAAATATTACTTAGTTAAATTTTAAGTACAGCAGTAGCAAATCAAGCCGAATCTGGTTGTGAGAGTGCAGTGATCTGTGTCCAAGCCACATTTGTGGCCCCCTCCCTTCCATGCCCTTGACTGATTTTGAAACTAGTGTGCATAAACTGATTAATTGCACTCAGCTAGAGTGGTGCTGGAAGATAGTTGTAACTATATGGAGATTGTCAGAAGGTTTTGCTATGTTTGATGCTGAGAAAAGACCCTGATTTTAGTGATGTTACTTACTAGGCTGTGTCTCACTGTCTCAATACAATCAGGGGGAGATTATTACTATAGGACAAGCTTCTCATGACCCCTAGTCCATCCACTCGTCCCCCTGCACTGACGAGCACCAATAGCTGTCAGTGTTGTGGATGATGTTACACAAGGCACAGCTTTTTGAGCTCTTCTAGATCTGCATCAGAGAAACCTGTGACTATTAGAACTGCAATCCATTGGTAAAAAGTTATGTAAATGCAACTTCTTGTGCGTTTTGAAATAACTGGTTTCTGCAGGATCATTTTTTTTAATCAATTGAAAACTGATCTGGTAATATGGGACTGGATATCATAATAATAACTACATACATTACTATAATAATTTATTAGAGTTGAGGAAACGGGTGTACTTAATTTGAAATTCTATGTTGGGTATATTGTCCTTTGATTAAAACTAACCTTTTATGACTACTACTGCCATTTGTATATGGATCCTCAAGATACACCAACCTCTTTGGGTCTCAGGCCCCATTCCCATCACATTTGTTTGTGGATCCGTGTCTATCCGTTGTAAAACTGATAGCCACAGATCCAGTTTGGCCTCCATGTATCCCTATGAGCACAAATAAGCACGGATTGGTCCTTATTGGCATCCGATTGTGTCAGTTTTGTGATGGATCCCTTTGTGTCCGCTCTTTTCCCGTCCCCAAAATCAGAGCCTGCTCCGATTTTGACCTGGCTTGAAAAAATCGGACAAACGGATTTATTGCTGTCCGCTTCAAATAACATGGAGCTCTATGGTGACAAATCAAAACAAATCCAACAAAAAAATTGATCCGATTTGCTGTACTGTGCATGCTCAGAAGCAACTGATGACGGATCCATGGAAAACACTGATCTGTGGGCACCAGTGGCATCTGTTTGCACAGTCCTTGTGATCCTTGAAATTCAAGGATCCCCATGGATGTGCAAAAAAGTGATGTGAAGGTCTCAGATGTATTAAGGGAGTCTCCTAGTCTCGATGTATCAACACAATTGGTTAAAATTGCAAAATGCTTGTAAAAATGAAGACCATATTTATATCTATTATATAATCACGAATGGGTTTTTTGCCCCTTTTGAGACCGCTCGCGCTGCGAGTCAGCGTGGTCATGTGGATACGACCGAAGCATTGGCCGTGCAGCGGCCATTGCGAGCAGTTCTAAGGCGACTCGCTATGCCCGCGCAGCGGGCATGGCGAGTCACCTTAGCAGCGCGAAGCATTGGCCGCGAAGCGGCCATTGCGAGTCAGAGACTCGCTCTTCTAGAATCCCGATGCATCTGCATCGGGCACCCAGCTAGTATATATATATATGTATATGTATATGTATGTATGTATGTATGTATGTATGTATGTATGTATGTATGTGAATATATATAGATAGATATAGATATATTTTATAGATATAGATATATAGATATAGCGCCATAGACTTCCATGTTAGGGGGCGCCAGATCGTGCAGGTTGTTGCCCCGAACACAAACGCTGCAAGCTGCAATTTTGTGTCCGGGAGAAAAATCCAAATTCTCCTGGATCCTCCCGGACAGATTGAAACCAGATGGCAAATAGTTGCCATCCGGCCCCATAGGAATACTATGGGTCAGAATCTGATCCAGGGCTGTCAGGTGCACACCGCACCTCCCGTATCACCAAAACCGTGGTGTGAAACCGCCCTAAGGCCTGGTGGATCAATCAGTAAAGCCTCTGCTGGTGCTGAGGCAGAGCAGCGTCCTCTTGTAGTATAGGAGGGTGCAAGCAGTGGCACAGGCTTGTATCCATCAGGAGCACACTGCCACCTAACAAGCAGGAACATAGCAGGCAGGAGAACTGTTTATTTCTCAATACAGATAATTAGAAAGCGCTTTAAAAAAATAATTGTATGCAGCTTAGGGTGCCTTCACACCACGGTTTTTTCGATCCGGGGCTGTCCGGTGTGAAACGGACATCCACGGATCCGATTCCGGCCCCATAGTAACCCTATGGGGCCCGGAATACCCTGGATGAATGTCTTTTGGCATCCAGTTTTTGGATGTCCGGGAGAATCCGTGAGGAATCAGATTTTTCTTCCCGGACACAATCAGAGCATGCAGCATTTTTGTGTCCGGGGAGAAAAATCTCCCCAAATTGGATCCTCCCGGACTCTCCCGGATCCGGGGCAATCCGGCGCTCGCTAACATGGGAGCCTGTGGGGCCAGATTGCTCTGGTCTGGGAGGATCCGGGAACTGGACACCTGCAGCTGCACGCTGCTGTTATTTCAGGACCGCGGCTAGCTCTCCGCTGACCTGAATTATCAGCAGCGGCAGCTGCGTCCGGCTGCACACCGGACCGGAGTGCATATTTGCCCTCTGGTTCGGTGTGCTGATCCGGATCGGATCTTGCTGTGGTGTGAAGCCAGCCTTATATTGTAAGATCAGGTGACAGATGCTCTTCATCTTTTCCTGTCCACCAGCAAAAGAAACTAAATGACGCAAACGGATGAATGTCTACTTAGGCCTGCGGAAATGACAATAGTGTGAGACCCAAAATGGTTTTCAATGCACATAAAGATAAGCAAAATATAAAGGCCAATTATTATATTATAATTGATTACTGGGAGCTGGCTGTCAACTTAACAGAGCAGCCAAGTCCCACTAAAGGGGTAGTAAAATGCAACTGCTGGGGAGAATGATATACAAACCCTGGAGTATGCACAGTTGACACAATACAGCCTTAAGCTATGTTCACACATTTGCATATTTTGTTGCGCTTTTTGCCGCGTTCTTCAGCCGCGCAAAAAAGCGCAACAAAATACGCTGGTGCTTTCACACATTGCGTTTTCTTCTCCCCATAAAGCGCAGGTGATGTCACAGAGGGGAGGAAGAATCCTGGTTCCTCCTCCCCTGTGTGACATGTGTGACTGCCCCCATTAGATTTCGCAGTGTATTAATATACACTGCGAAATCAAAATAAAATAAAGGCAAATGTATGTAAAATTAAAAAGAATGAAATACCCTCTAGCGGCTGTTTGTGCGATCCCGCGCAGAGAGACAGGCAGGTACCAGAACAGCAGGGCCTGTCGTGATGTCAGAGTGATTTCCGGGCACTCATCGGCTGCTCGCTCATGTCACATCACCGCGAGCGGCCAATCAGCGCTTGGAACGTAACTCTGACATCATGACAGGTCCTAGCAGATCAATTCCTGCGGCGGCTCCCGAACACCCGTCGGAGGGCAAGTATTTTATTCTTTATTATTTTTCATACCTCAGCCTTTATTTAACTTTGATTTCGCAGTGTATATTAATACACTGTGAAATCTAATGGGGGCAGTCACACATGTCACAGAGGGAGGAGGAACCAGGATTCTTCCTCCCCTTTGTGACATCAGATGCAGCAGCGCCGCCCTTATAGGAAAAAGCGCTGTTTTGTTGTGTAAAGACGCTTTTTCCTATAAAAGCGCGGCGTATTTTTACGCACCTGTCTGTACGGCAAAGAGAATTTCCCATTCACTTTGCCGACAGACAAAAGGCACATTGCGCATTTTGAAAAGCGCACGCAAAAATATGCAATGTGTGAACACGGCCTTACAGTGAGAGAAATGTTCACCTGGTGTCCCTTCCATGTCCTGGGTGTGTCATACAATGTGTTCATGCTCTGTTCAGTATCACACTACATAATTGCTAGTACAGATGTTCTCCTCCTTCCCTGCATTAACCCCTTCAGGACCTAGCCTATTTTGACCCTAAAGACCTTGGCATTTTTTGCAATTCTGACCAGTGTCCCTTTATGAGGTTATAACTCGGGAACGCTTCAACCGATCCTAGCGATTCTGAGATTGTTTTTTCGTGACACATTGGGCTTCATGCTAGTATTAAATTTAAGTCGATAATTTTTGTGTTTATTTGTGAAAAAATCAAAAATATGGCAAAAATTTTGAAAATTTCACAATTTTCACATTTTTTATTTTTTTTTCTGATAAACCAGAGAGATATGTGACAGAAAAAAGTTATTAAATAATATTTCCCACATGTCTACTTCACATCAGCACAATTTTGGAAAAAAAAAAATTTTTTGGTAGGACGTTATAAGGGTTCAAAGTTCATGAGCAATTTTTCATTTTTCAACCAAAATTTACAAAACCATTTTTTTTAGTGACCACATCACATTTGAAGTCCTTTTGAGGGGTTTACATGACAGAAAACACCCAAAAGTGACACCATTCCAAAAACTGTACCCCTCAAGCTATTCAAAACTATATCCAAAAAGATGATTAACCCTTCTGGTGCTTCACAGGACCTAAGGCAAAGTGGAAACAAAAAATGGATATTTTAATTTGTTTCTCAAAAATGTTCTTTTAGCCTCAATTCTTCCATTTTCACATGGGCAACAGGATAAAATGGATCATAAAATGTGTTGTGCAAATTCTCCCGAGTACACAGATACCTCATATATGGTCATAAACCACTGTTTGGGTGCACGGCAGGGCTCAGAAGGGAAGGAGCGCAATTTGAATTTTGGAGCTAATTTTACATCCAAAAAGTGAAATGGCGCTCCTTCCCTTCTGAGCCCTGCTGTGTGCCCAAACAGTGGTTTATGACCACATATAAGGTATCGGTGTACTCAGGAGAAATTGCCCAACAAATTTTAGGATGAATTTTATGCTGTTGCCATGTGAAAACAAAAAAATTAGGCTAAAAAAAAATTTTTGTGAAAAAAAAGTACTATTTCATTTTCACAGATCAATTTGTAAAGCACCTGGGGGTTCAATATGCTCACTACCCATCTAGATATGTTCCCTGGGGGGTCTAGTTTCCAAAATGGGGTCACTTGTGGGGGAGCTCCAATGTTTAGGCACACAGGGGCTCTCCAAAAGCGACATGGTGTCCGCTAACAATTTGAATAAAAATCAGCTCAAATTGTTAGCGGACACCATGTTGCGTTTGGTGAGCCCCTGTGTGCCTAAACATTGGAGCTCCCCCACAAGTGACCCCATTTTGGAAACTAGACCCCCCAGGGAACGTATCTAGATGCATAGTGAGTACTTTGAACCCCCAGGTGCTTCACAAATTCATCCATAAAAATGAAAAAGCACTTTTTTTTCCACAAAAATTTCTTTTTTCATTATTACGGACCAATTTGTGAAGCACCTGGGGGTTCAAAGTGCTCACTATGCAGCTACATATGTTCCCTGGGGGGTCTAGTTTCCAAAATGGGGTCACTTGTGGGGGAGCTCCAATGTGGAGACGCACAGGGGCTCTCCAAACACGACATGGTGTCCGCTAACAATTTGAATGCAAAATGAGCTCAAATTGTTAGCGGACACCATGTTGCGTTTGGTGAGCCCCTGTGTGCCTAAACATTGGAGCTCCCCCACAAGTGACCCCATTTTGGAAACTAGACCCCCCAGGGAACGTATCTAGATGCATAGTGAGCACTTTAAAGCCCCAGGTGCTTCACAAATTCATCCATAAAAATGAAAAAGCACTTTCTTTTCCACAAAAATTTTCTTTCTTCATTATTACGGACCAATTTGTGAAGCACCTGGGGGTTCAAAGTGCTCACTATGCAGCTACATATGTTCCTTGGGGGGTCTAGTTTCCAAAATGGGGTCACTTGTGGGGGAGCTCCAATGTGTAGACACACAGGGGCTCTCCATACGCAACCTGGTGTTTGCCAACAATTGGAATTGTTAGCTGACACCAGGTCGCGTATGGAGAGCCCCTGTGTGCCTAAACATTGGAGCTCCCCCCCAAGTGACCCCATTTTGGAAACTAGACCCCCCAGGGAACATATCTAGATGCACAGTGAGCACTTTGAACCACCATGTGCTTCACAAATTGAGACGTATTAATGAATAAAGAAACTTTTTGTGCAAAAACATACTAGTCTAGTAGTTGCAATTCGCAGCATATGGGACCCATGGGGCTCTGCCATATTTTTGGTCCAGCCAGGTACAACTTGGCAGCTACGGACTGCCACCAGCCCCCAGCTGCTTCGTCATACCTGGTTGGAACCAAAAATACAACGAAGCCTATTTTTTTTTTTATTTCTAGAAATATTTCTAGAAAAAAAATGACATAGGGCTCCGCCATATTTTTGGTCCAGCCAGGTACAACTAGGCAGCTGGGGGCTGGAATCCTCAGCATAGAGAGGCCCAAGCGTTCTGGGCCCCCCATGCTGCGAATTGCAGCCCGCAGCCGCCCCAGAAAATGGCGCATTCATTGAAGCGCCATTTTCTGGCGCTGTACCCACGCTCTTCCAGTTGCCCTGGTGCCGGTGGCTAACTGGGTAATAAAGGGGTTAATGCCAGCTTTTTATTGGCAGCTGGCACTAAGCCCGAGATTCATAATATAGGGCCAATGTTAGACCCGCCATTAGGAATCTCTAGTATGGTAAATAGTCAATAAATACACACAGAGAAAAATCTTTTTATTTGAAAAAAAAACAGACACAATTCGGACTCCATCTTTATTATAAAAAGATCCGACGTAGTCCACAACGAAGGTCCCACGACGCTCGATCGCTCCGACGTAGTCCATAACGAAGGTCCCACGACGTTTGATTGTCTCCGACGTAGTCCACAACGAAGGTCCCATGACGCTTGATCACCTTTGCTTTCAGATCGCTACTCTGGAGCCCGATCCGCCAGCATGGTGATCGAGCTGCAGAAAGTGATCTGACACCCCGGGCGCAGTGACCCATTATGTGCATCACTGCGCCTGGGCTGCCAGATCACTTTCCGCAGCTCGATCCCCATGCATGGGGATTGAGCTGCGGAAAGCGATCTGGCAGCACAGGCGCATTGACCCACTATGTGCATCACTGCGTCCGGGCTGTCAGATTGCTTTCTGCAGCTCGATGCCCATGCAGGGAGATCAGGCTGCAGAGCAGCGATCTAAGAGCCTGGGCGCAGTGACCCACTATGTGCATCACTGCGCCTGGGCTGCCAGATCGCTTTCCGCAGCTCGATCCCCATGCATGGGGATCGAGCTGCGGAAAGCGATCTGGCAGCACAGGCGCATTGACCCACTATGTGCATCACTGCGTCCGGGCTGTCAGATTGCTTTCTGCAGCTCGATGCCCATGCAGGGAGATCGGGCTGCAGAGCAGCTATCTAAGAGCCTGGGCGCAGTGACCCACTATGTGCATCACTGCGCCCGGGCTGTTAGATAGCTTCCTGCAGCTCGATCCCCATGCATGGGGATCGAGCTGCGGAAAGCGATCTGGCAGCCCAGGCGCAGTGATGCACATAGTGGGTCACTGCGCCCGGGGTGTCAGATCACTTTCTGCAGCTAGATCCTCAGAATCCAGCTGTAGAAAGTGATCTGACAGATCCAGTACAGTGATCCACAGTGATCACATAATGGTCACTGTGGATCACTGTGCTGGATCTGTCAGATCACTTCCTACAGCTGGATCCTCAGGATCCAGCTGTAGAAAGTGATCTGACAGATCCAGTACAGTGATCCACAGTGATCACATAATGGTCACTGTGGATCACTGTGCTGGATCTGTCAGATCACTTCCTACAGCTGGATCCTCAGGATCCAGCTGTAGAAAGTGATCTGACAGATCCAGTACAGTGATTCACAGTGATCACATAATGGTCACTGTGGATCACTGTGCTGGATCTGTCAGATCACTTCCTACAGCTGGATCCTCAGGATCCAGCTGTAGAAAGTGATCTGACAGATCCAGTACAGTGATCCACAGTGATCACATAATGGTCACTGTGGATCACTGTGCTGGATCTGTCAGATCACTTCCTACAGCTGGATCCTCAGGATCTAGCTGTAGAAGTCATCTGACAGCTCCAGCACAGAGCTGTCAGATGCGAGCGGCCGGAGAGAAGAGGAGGAGGAGCGGGACGCAGCCGTGCAGCAGGATGGAGCGCGATCGCCGGAGGGGTGAGTGGGAGAGGCGATCGCCGCTCCGGTGATCGGGGGGGGCAGGCAGGGGGAAGAGGGGGGGTGACAGGAGATGGCGGGCACTTACAGGAAGCGGGGGCAGTGAGGAGGAGGCGGGCGGCAGGAAGAGGAAGCCCGCGGCAGGGACAGGAAGCGGGTGCAGGGACAGGAAGCGGGGGGGGGGGGGGGTAAGAAAGATGAAGAGGGGGCAGAATAGAGAGGTGGGGGACAGGGGGGCACTAAGAGTATGACAGGGGAGAAGATCGGAGGGTAGGGAGAGCAGGGGCAGGCAGGGAAGCATGACAGGCGCGGTGATTTTCACTTTCACTTTTGAGTGCCAATCACCGCGCCTGTAGCCGGGGGGGGGGGGTGGGGGGGGGGGCAAATCGACCCCCCATGGGGTGTTGTACAACACCCCATGTACCTGCAGGCCGAGTGACAGGTCAGTGAGACCCTCACTCGGCCTGCAGGAGCCCGATCAATCCATGGCCCACCCCCTGGGCCAAGGGTCGGGAACGAACTTGTTTCCATGGCCCAAACGGTGGGCCAAAGGTCGGGAAGGGGTTAACAAACAGTAATGCTCCTACTAGACCTCTCTCTCCTGTATAGAAGTTTCTGTTGCCTTTCATGAACAGATAACTTTGGTATGTATTTCATCCCTAGGATACATTCCTTTCAGACCCATCACAGGATTTCCCAGAAATGTATTTATTTTTACAGTAAAATGTTTTTACATAAGATGCATGATTGTGAAGCTGAATTGTCCATTTTTGAGGCCCACTCTAGGGACTCTTGTGTAGTCGTGTGATGTGTTATTAATAGAGATAAGCCATCCCGTGGATGTTCGGGTTAGTCGGGTTGGGCCACACTTTACAAACAACAAAAAAAAAAGTCGTCCAGTTCAGACCTGAACTTGACCCTGAACCCCATATGTTAATAGAGACCCAAACTTAAATGTTGTAAACTAGTTTTTAATAGGGCTAGGAGGCTGGAAAAGGAAGCAAATTGGGGGTAAGAGCAGGACAATTATACATACCGCATGTTCTCTGGAAGGTAAGCCAGCAATCTGACTTTTTTCTGGTCTTCTCATTTAACTCATTTAAACTACACGAATATTCCCTACTTTCCACGCTCACCCTCTGTGCCAGCATCTGTGATTGGTTGTAGTCATACTGCTATACACACCTCCCACTGCTAACCCAGTGGGCTGGCGTCTGTGATTGGTTGTAGTCATACTGCTATACACGCCTCCCACTGCTAACCTTGTGGGCTGGCGTCTGTGATTGGTTGTAGTCATACTGCTATACACACCTCCCACTGCTAACCCTGTGGGCTGGCGTCTGTGATTGGTTGTAGTCATACTGCTATACACGCCTCCCACTGCTAACCTTGTGGGCTGGCGTCTGTGATTGGTTGTAGTCATACTGCTATACACACCTCCCACTGCTAACCCTGTGGGCTGGCGTCTGTGATTGGTTGTAGTCATACTGCTATACACGTCTCCCACTGCTAACCCTGTGGGCTGGCGTCTGTGATTGGTTGTAGTCATACTGCTATACACACCTCCCACTGATTACCCTGTGGGCTCCACACCATACTGCACTCTCCGGCAATCAATGTGACCCAGCAGAAGTGCTGGAGCATTTCGGACTGCTCTGCCACTGAGTCATGCAGTCTGGTGTGCTCAGCCATGACACTGCAGTCCGGCAATGAGTTCCCCTGTGGTCACAGTTTGCACCATGGGAACTGCTAGCTTTGAACTCTGGTGACCTCAGTGATGTCACAGCTTCTTAGGCTAGTTTCACACTTGCGTTTTTTTTTATTTTTTTGTATTTTTTTTTTTTTTTTTCAAATCAGGCAAGATCAGGTTTTTCAGGAAAAACTTGATTCTTTCAGGATCCAGTTTTTTGACCGTACACTTTTAATGATGTTAGGTAGAATTATGTTGCTTTCTGACACTATTAAATTGAATGAGCTGTGTTCGGGAGGCCGCAGTGAGTAGTCACCTTTCTAATGTCACTGCTTAACGCGGCCTCCATATCTACCAAAGTCTTGGGTTGTCGTTGTGGATTATGTCGGACCTGTTGGGCTTGGTTTTAGGGTTAATAAATCAGAGGTGCCTTTTTGTTTCAAAGGATTTTTCTGTGTTTGTGTTTTTCATGTGAAATACAGGGTTAGTGATGGAGTGAGAATTGATGCACTCGCAATGCGAGTTAGGTGCGGGGCACTCGCACCAGTGTGCCCTGCCTGATAGGGCAACACTGGTCTGAATGCAATGCGAGTGTGCCTTCAGCCTCAATTACTTATTACGGTAGTAGTTTATTTTCTTTTTTTTTTTTTTTTCTTTTGTCGTACATCATTTAAAAAATAAAAACTGCTTGCTGCGGCCTCCTGAACACCACTAAGGGCAGCGTGGGAGCCGCGAGCTGTGAGGAGCAATGATGTCAGAGGTCGCTGGTGTGAACTGTGGTGACCTCGCTGATGTCAGGTCATGTAGTGCGCCAGCCAATCAAAGCAATACTTGACATGGCTTGTATGGGGACTGAAGTGCCCACAGCCTTGGGTGCTAGTTGATTTTCTTCGCTGCAGCCTTTTCAACAAGCTTTGTTCGGGTGCCAGACCAAAACAGTACCACGGTCTTCTGGTTAGAAGGGGATTGGTACTGTTATGTGTCCAGTTTGTTACTGTTGAGGTTCGCCCATCCGTAGTTATTACATCCCAACCATTTAAATGATTACACATTTTCTCTGACGGGTACTAAGTGCAATGCCTCAGTTCCTACAGTATCCAGACTCCCAACCATGAGATCATCTGCAGAGTAGTGAGTACTTACCTTGTTATCAGGGCAAGAACCTCATTTGCAGGCAAAAGAAGAAAGTCCTGGTCTTAGGGTACTGTTACATGAGGCCATATCGCCGCCAATTACATAGGCCACGTCCCTGCGTGGCCTATCGCCGGCGACAGCACTGCTCTGAAACCAGGCGAGCACTCTGAGGCGACGTGTACACATCGCCTCATGTAACATGCCGATTGACGATGTTACAGGCGATGGGAGCTGTAGGCTCCCATGTTACAGCATCGCCGCTGGGGTTTTTAGACACCCCAGCGGCGGATGTCAGCTGTAAAATCTCTGGTGCGTCGCCGGAGGTATCGACGCATGTAAAAACACGCAATGGCGACGCTGGAGGGGTGCCAAAAACGTGCGCCCCTGCGCATTGCCGGTGATATCTCCGCCGATATGGCCTCATGTAACGGTACCCTTAAAGTTGGACAAAGTTTTCCTTGCATTGAGATACAAATCAAAACCCTACTAAAAGTATAGCGGACTGTCCCCGCATAGTGTGACCGACTTAAAGGGACACTGTCAAGTCATTTTTCAGTATGATACTAATATTACCCTTGAATACTGCCTGGGAAGCCCTTTTAAAAACATGAAAATCATTGTTCTACCCTTGTAGTTTCCTTGCTATAAACATGTTCACACCCTGCAGGGAGCTCCTGCATTAGTCCTGTCCATTAGAAGCACAGAAAATTAGTTCAGCTGTGTTAAACTGATCATTTATTATGTACTCCCTCTCAGCAGCTCACTTCACCCTCCTCTCTTTGCTCTCAGTACAGTGTCAGGTTTCAGTTCCCATTAGGAGCTTCTGTTCTGTTGAAGACCCTGAGGGAGAGAGCTATTGCAGGCCTGCCTTACCTGATCTAGATAAGGTATCTACTTCATTTGTTTCTCTAAGCAGATATCCTGCTTATGTGTTTTATTTGACCTCTTGCTTGGCTGTAAATGGAGCAGAGAGGTGGATACAGTCCCCTTCCCTACTGATCTCCTGAGCAGTAATGTGATGTGAATATTCATCCTATGGGGAGGGGACAGCAGAGAACTAAGTGGATCACTCACTGTGATTGACAGATGGAATTAATCTCTTTATTTGAAATTTACAGAAAATAGGAGGGGAATATAAATAAAAGAAATACATCAATAGAGAGAGTTTAGAGTGAGGCATTAGAAAATGATAGCTGTTACATATAGAGTTTTGACCTGACAAATTCCCTTTACAGCTAAGTTACAAATTCAGTTTTCAGTGTTTAAATAAAATATTGATGAAAAATCTGATGTTTTCTATGGTTTGCCCCTGTAAACTTTCCCTTCGGCAAGTTATCCTACATATAATGACCAGCACCAGTGCGCACAAGTCCTGTATTGTGTTCGTTGGAAACAGTCAGATTCATCATTGCTTCACATTTACAAGAGCAAACAATCACCTACTTGTTCCATACAATGAGTAGTGTTTCAAGTATTTAATACAAAATACAATACAATTTAATGTTAGAAGTGTGCTTGTGGGAAAAGTGAAGGGAAATGAAATGTCTTGGCTAGGATCTCCGATCTGGCAAGTCTTGATCTTTAATAGTTTATTTAGAAACCGTTTTTCAAAGACCGAGGATTGAATTGGCTGTAAATATCGTGCAGTGTGCATGTTAGGCGAGGGATGCATCTACACGTCTTGTATGTAGACCAGATTGAGCACATTTTTAAGAGATGTTCCAAAGTCTTCCAAGTGATTTGTACTTGCATGGAGAAAAAAAATCCCTTAATTTTGTCATATAGCACAAGTAGCGCAGCATCAGTTTAAAAAAAAAAAAAACTAGGTGGTCGCTTTTTTACTAGGATTATTTCTGCAGGCAGAATTGTTCTTTATAAATACCGTGGTCATTTTTGCATACCCGTGACACCCTTGGTGTTGGGCCACTTTTACAAATCTGTATTTCATGGTTAATGCATGGCCCAGTGTGCGTCTACCAGAGACTCTCAGACTACGCGACTCGGATGTGTGAAGCCAGTCTTGCTTAGGGTGCAGTCACACAGCTTTATAACTTGTCCAACGATCACATCACAATGCTCTCACTGACCTGAGTGTGACTGCATGTATTTGTATGCAGCTGTCATGTTTGGGCAACAAGAGCAGATAGCCAGTCTGAAGATTGCAACGTGATCATCGGTGAATTATACGCCCATGTGACTGTGGCCTTAAAGGGAATCTGGCAGGAGGGTTTTGCTTTGTAATGCGAGAGCAGCTGACACCCCGATTACAAGTATGTGTCACTAAAGGTACCGTCACACGTAACTATGTCGTTCAAAAGTCACGTGTTTTGTGACACTTGAACGATGTTGAAACTACATCGTTGTGTGTGACACTACAGACGATGAACGATCAGTCGGCTGATCGTTCATCGTTTGATTTGAGGACAGGACCTCAAATCAATCGTTGGTTGCCCGGTGGACACGCAGCATCGCTGCGTGTGACACCGGGAGACGACCGATAAGCCAGCTCCCAGCGCGCCTCTGCAAGCGCTGGGAGCTGGTATCCAAGGTAAACTGCGGGTAACTAGGCAGAGCGTGCTGCCTAGCTACTCAATGTATACCTTGGTTACCAGCCTTCTCCGCTCACTGGCTGTTATCCAAGGTACACAGCGGGTAACTAGGGTCCCTAGTTACCCGCTGTGTACCTTGGATACCAGCCGGTGAGTGGAGAAGGCTGGTAACCAAGGTATACATCGGGAATCTAGGCAGCGCGCACTGCCTAGATACCCGCAGGAGACCAGCCTGCTCCCGCTTACCGCAGGCTGGCAGCGGGAACAAGACATCATGGAAACTATATTTAAATCGTTTCCACGATGTTTCTGGTCCATTGATCGCTGGTGAGTCTGCCTGTGTGACAGCTCACCAGCGATCTGAACGATATTGTTAGCAATCGCGCGTGCATGTGATCGCTAACATTATCGTTCATCACATCGCTGTGTGTGACGGCACCATTAGGCTGCCTTCACACTGCACAATTTTCACATCTGTGTGTTCCTTGAATTTCAGGCAATGATCTGTTTAACCAGATAGCAACTGATGTCCACGGACTGGGTTTTTTTTTTTTTTTTTTACCATGGATCCCTCATCAGTGACCACAGATAGGGGTGGGAGGAGCTGTACCTTGAGCATGCTCAGTACAGCAAAACGGATCCGCGCTTCATAGACCCCATATTGTTGGACACCGACTGCTACGGATCCGTGTCTGTCCGTTGGTGTGAGTGATTTTCAAAGCAACCCAAAATCGGAGCAGTCTCCCATTCTGGGTGTATGAAAAAAAACTGGTGCAACGGATCAGTGACAAAACTGACACACACGGATGACCACTTGGGAGTAATCCATGCCCATAGGGATACATGAGGCCAAAACTGATCCATGGTTATCTGTTTTCAAACAGGTAGACACGGATCAGAAGTTATGCAGTGTGAAGGTAGCCTTATTGGACTGTGTTGCTTCTTTGAATAAAATCACTGCTGTGTCAGATTATCATTACAGGAATTGTCTCTTGCCTTTTAGGGTACTGTTACACCTTGCAACATTGCATGCAATTTGCTGGTTGCAGTGAAATCATGGACACATTGTTCTATTTTGTTGCCATGTACAAATGGAATAATGTGTCCATGATTTCAATGCAGCCAGTGAGTTGCAAGCAATTTATCTCTGTGTGTAATGGTACTCTTAAGGCCACGTCACACAGTTCAATTTCCTGAACAATATTGTTAGCGATCACATCGTTGGTGAGCTGTCAAACAGGCAGACTCGCCAACGATGTGGACCAGCGAAAACGCTGTTAACCATGGTAAACATTGGGTTACTAGGCGCTGCGCTTAGTAACCCGATATTTACCATCGATAATGGCTCCCAGCATAGGCTGTGCGGTGCTGGGAACTCGTTCATCGTTGGTCTGCCGGTGTCACACGCAGCGATGCTGCTTGTCCACCGGCCGACCAACGATAGGTTTGTGAACATGTTCACAAATCTGTAATCAAACAATCAAACGATTTTCAAAGAAAAATTGTTTGATTACACGCAGCGACGCACAAACGATATCGCTTAAGCGATCAAAATAGCAGGTCGCTTAAACGATATTGTTCACTAAATTGATGCGTGTGACGTGGCCCTTAGTCCTATTGCCCTGTTAACCCCACCACTGGTTATTGGCTCCCTACCCACACAACTGATAAACTTTCTGCCTATGCACAGGGTACCCTTAACCAGCAGCAGTTGTCTCTTCATATCTAAATTCACTGCCCAACAGTCCCTTTATTACATTGGAAACAGATTTTCTAAAGTCCTTTTATGATATTTAAATGAGCCCTTTTTACTCGTTGATGGGGTGTTCGTTTCCCTACTTAGGATTTCACCATTAGCCTGTTGGCATAACACGATTTACAAGACTTGGCATCATTGCCATGGCTAAACAGATCATGCGTATGGCTTTAACATCATTGAACCTCTGATGCCGGGTTTACGGCCAGAGAGGCCACTGCACATGGTCAAAAGTGCAGTAGATGGCTCACGTACCCAGAAGAGCTAAAGGACAGCCATCTTCTGCACTTCAAATCATCCAGCTTCAGAGGCTCAATGATGTGAATAAACAAAGCGGCACGCATGAGCGAGATTTGTGGAGTGCTGGTGATGATGCCAGTCATGAAAAATCATAAATCCCTAAGCTATCTCTGCGTCCATTCATTCATTCATTCATTCATTCACACACTGAACACATAGGATCAATTATGAATAGGGAGGTAAGAAAGTTAATTAAGTGGAGAAAAGGGTATTCACTGAAGCCCCCTAAACAACCCTCTCTTTTCCGCGCGAGATCGCTGTTTCGTCACAGGTTTTGTGGCGTAACAGCGACATTGCCAGCGATCTCGCTATGTTTGACAAGTAGCAGCGACTGGGCCCTGCTGTGACATTGCTGATGGTGTTGGAATGGCCTGGACCATCTTATGATCGTTGCGTTCCCGCTGTCCAGCATGCATCTTTGTGTTTGACGCCTTAACAATGACCTCATTGGCGACTGAGAACTCAGCCACGTAGGTCTGAGTCGTCAGACTATCTGCTGTGTGACAGGGTCCCAACGACCGCTGAGGTCATTATAGGGGTCGCCGTATCGTTGCTGCGTCGTTCAGCAGATCTGACTGTCTGACATCTTACCAGCGACCACATAGCGACGTTCCAGCGATCCTTACTAGGTTGTTTCATTGTCGGGATCGCTGCAACGTCTCCAAGTGTAACGGGACCCTAACAAGTAACTGGTGGCAGTACTTCAGGCTGCCGGGACTTTGTTTCACTGGGGCTCGTGAAAAGGGTCTCCCAGCCAGTCAGGGCTCTGAGCGAGTGTGGTGCCACACTGGAGACTGCGTGAATAACCTTGTCTTTTCACCCCCTCAATCAGTGCCTATTTGTGCTTGTATGGACAAGACGGTGTCTGTGTAAAGCTGACCTTACATACATACCCCAGGGGATGTTGAACGTCATGTGTTGGCATAAGTGATGATACCGTGTCACGTGACCCTGACTTAATAGAGACATCAGGACAGAGCTGCAAGGTATGTTTCATCACAACACTGCATCCTGTAAAGCAGGGGTGAGGAACCTCAGGCCCCAGGGCTGAATGCGGCCCACGGGCACATTCCTGGGGACCGCAGTGCTCAGGCTGGCAGACGAGTTTTGCCAACTGTCTGCCCTTTAAGGCCACGTGCACACGCTGAGTATTTTGATGAGTTTTTTACCTCAGGATTTGTAGACAAAACCAGGAGTGGAGCAATCAGAGGAAAAGTCTAATAGAAACACCTGCACCACTTCTGTATATAATCATCCACTCCTGGTTTTGGCTACAAATCCTGAGGTAAAAAACTCATCAAATACTCAGCGTGTGAACGTGGCCTAAATCCAGCTCCCCAGTGATCTCTATGCCCCAGCATCGGCCTCCCCAGTGAGGTACATGCTCCCAGCCTCTCCTGTGAGGTCTAGGGCTTTAGCAAACCTGGAAAATCAGTGGCAACATGACCAATATCACCCACGCCAAAGAGAAGCAGCTCCAGCCACCACAGTAGGGGACAGATGATTGTTTATTATTATTATTATTATTATTATTATTAATAATAATTAATAATGATATTTATTCATTTATAGAGTTCTATTCCATAGCACTTTACATACATCAGTAGTTTAACCGAATATAGCGGGTAATTTTCAAGTTGATCATTTTGTACGGCCCCCAAAGGATTGTATGAATTTCCAAATGTTCCTTCAGAAAAATGTTTCCCCGCCCCTGCTGTAAACTGTAAATCATGTTATCATCCCCACAGGGGAGTGAGAACATGCTAAGTGGGCTGATTAGTCTGGGGAAACAATTCATTTACAGATCCTAAACTGACTTTAGAATAGATCTGCTTTTGCCCAGTGTATTGAAGGGACTTTTAGGCAGGGAGTTTAGATATGTAGACACTATTGCTGGTCGTTTTGGGGCACGGGGTACATGTCAGGTTCCCTTTTGGGGCCTTTTACATGGGCCGCTATTTTGCCAGACACACTGATTGGGTTGGTTGTTTGAGGACATTAAATGATTTTTGGGAATCGAATCACCTTTGGTAACAATGGAGAGTGTGTCGCTGACTCTATACCTGTAAAGTGTCTTTTCCATCCATGGCTGCTCCTGGATATTTTAATGTGTATCTGGTAATATGACAATTCTTACAACCTGAAGGCAAGTAACCTTGAAATGTAGATCCTGAATGTTTCAGTTGACCCTTTCCATGCTGGCGCTGTTTTTGCAGCTATAAATGATAACATTTCTTAGTTAGGCGGCTGACCTGCATTATCATGCTCCAATGTCTTTTATATTCACAGAAACCCTGACCTTTTCTTGTTTCTCCACATACTTTCAAAAGTGAGGCATCTACATAACCTTGGATATCTCCCTATTAAATGTGAGCTGCATTATGTTTATGTAAAGCAGAGCAATGCTCGTCCACCAATCCTCGTGTGCTCCTCGCAGTCCCAGGTGTATTGCTGCATTTGTTATATTAATATACAGCGGTTGAACTCGCTAACTTTGACCAAGGTCAGTCATCCTGTGCAGAGCCTCTGCAGACTGCCAGGTTTCTGGATCCTGGAGATACTATGGCGAACAGGTTTGTCTTTTTGGGTTGATTTTTACTATGCAGCAAATCTACTTCTGCTATTCCAGCCCGAGTTCAGGCAAGTTCACCCTGCTGCTTATGTATGTGCTTTATGCCTCGTTTCACAGCCATTCGCTGATCGTAGTGGTGATTTTTTTTTTTTTTCTTGAAGTTGAGACTGTACAAGGTTGAAGCTGGGATTTAGTTGTAAATGTTGTATATGGCCATTGTAGGGTGCAGGGTGATTGCCATTACTGTAAGGACATATGTTCTGCAGCCTCCTTGTAACAGTGGATTGGGTTTATGGCAAGTTCTCTTCATACATTTTGGTTAAACATGGAGATGTAACAGTCGATTGGGTTTTTTAACCTCATGAAAGAACATCTTGGACCCTTATTTAAGCATCCGTACATAAGTCATTCAGTATACATGTTTGGATCTTCACTTGTGGTTGATGTTCAATGCACTTTATTTTCTGAGCTGATGAGAGTCAGGCAACCTTATGCAATTTTAATGAGCATTAAAACCTTTCAAGCAGCTGTAATGTTGTTTGAGTGCATCATGTCAATCCTAAAGATGGCTTGCACTGTGGATATTTTTAGGAGAAGGGGGGGGGGGGATAAAGCAGTCTGCAGTTTTTTACTTTATAGCAAAAGCAAAGAATTACGGTATGTCATTTTGTAAGTGAATGCTGGACCAACCACTGCCGTGGTACAGAGGGGGCTATGGAGAGCAGAGCTGAGGACTTGGTATTCTCTATGCCAGGTATGATACAGACTACTTACCCCGGTATATAACTGCACAACTTTGTCTATTCATGCCCAGTCATTACCTATCCGCTTCGATGTGAGCAATGTAAAGGATTTCTAAAATAACCAAAATCTTGAAATATAGCAAACCTGTAGGACTGTGTGAAAGCTGATAGGGTATGTGCCCACAGGACGTTTTTGGAGCAGTCATAAACGCAGGAAAACCTGAGGATCCTAGAGTTCTTGACAGGAGAAATGCTAGAATCTTGTCTGCGTTTTTTGCGCGTTTTTACTGCGTTTTTGGTGCGTTTTTGAAGCTGCGTTTTTCCAGCGTTTTTCCCATTGACTGCACCAAAAACGCACAAAAGAATTGACATGTCCATTCTTTGCTATCTGCACCAAAAACGCAGGTATTTGACAGTTTTTGACACTTGCAAAACTAGTGTGTGGGCACAGCGTTTTTGTAAAACCCATAGGTTTTGCTGAGAAGCCCAACCGCAGGAACAGATTAGCATACATTAGCATAAAACCAATGGTTTTCTGCAAGCGGAAAACGCACCAAAAACGCAGCAAAAACGCCCAGTGGGCACATACCCTTATAATCCATAAGTTTGCGGTTGTAAATATCAAATTATTTTGAGAAAGTCAATAGTTTGCAATAAAGCGTTGGTGTCCACAGTAGCAGATTTATTATAGATCTGTGACCTGCTCATGATGAAACAGCATATTGATAAGCATAACTCATTTGAATGTGAAATTAACCAATGCTGACTTACATGGTTGTGTTTTTCAAGGTATAAAAAAAAATTACCTTCCAAAACCTTATGGCTAGTTTGGTATTTAAAGTCTTAGATCAGATTGCATTTAAAAAAAATAAATATAAAAAAAAATAAAAAGAGGTGAACTCAAAATCTGCTTCTGTACTAGAAAGGACCCTTGTGCCATTCCATACTTACCTGGATCTATTGAGTGGTGTTATCCTATGTTCATACAGTGCGTCTTCTTGTGTATGTATGCCTGTTCTGGAGCCAGCAAAGTCAATGAGAATTCTGAAGTGTTGTGCACATGTTGCTTGTTGTTTTTTTTTTTTTTTTTTCCTTGCAGATTTTGTGCAGTAAAAAAAATCTGCAGCATGTCAATTCTTAAGGCGTTTTTCACCCATTGTTTTTTGCAAAAATAGCATGTCTGTGCTTTTTCAGTGCAGAATTGAGTTTTTCCTAGCACGCATTGTGGATTTTGGTGCTTTTTTTCTGCCACAGGATGCATGTTTGGTGCCAAAAATGTCTGCACCATGGGCACATACCCCAAGGCATTTTCTGGTACATTGTGTCTGTGGACAAAATTATTTAAAGGTTATTTTAATAGATAATGAGTAGTTAAAGCCGAACACAACCCCTCTGTGCATAGACAAAGAGTTCTGTGCATCTTCCCATCTACTTGTCTAATGGCGGGTTTACACGTCGCGATATCGCAGTACAATTTCAATCAAAAGTCACGTGGTTCAATCGTTGGACCCGATATCGTGCCTGCGTTGTATGGTGTGAACGTCCAATGCGATGCAGGAACGATGTCAATGCGATATCGGGGATCGAATGAGCGTGCTATTCAATGCCCCGATATTGCATAGCGATTGAAGCCAGATCGTGCTGTGTAAACACCCAATTACGATGCGATTTGATACGTCACCCATTCACTCCCATGTTAACTATGCGATCCTGGATTGGGAGGCGGAGACATCGCACGGACGTTGTATTACGATATCGCAGCGTCTAAACAGTCAATGCGATGCGGGTGAAACGTGCACTAATTGCGCGCTCCCGCGCCATTGAGTTGCGATATCGAAACGATATCGTGGCGTGTAAACCCACCATTAGGCTGGCTTCACACTATGTTTTGTTCCTGTCCATGGGGATCTTGTTTTTTACAGGATCCCACGAACAGGAACGAATGGGTCCGGATTGGCAACTCCAGATGCTATTTCTGTGTCTAGGATCACTTTAGCAGTGTATCTACATACACTATCTACATACACTAAATAAAGGAATGTTTAAAAATAAAAAAATAAATTCTCGCCTTTCCACCGTGTGTCCTGTGATACATTCACCTCCGATGCACCTCTGAAGGCTAAAGGACCTGTGCATCAGCTGACCAGGAAGGGGACGGGCAACCTGATCAGCTGATAGGTCACATGACCACATCAGCGTGGTTTAAAGATTTAAATCACGCTGATGTGGTCATGTGACCTATCAGCTGATTGGGTTGCCCTTCCCGGTCAGCTGATGCACAGGTCCTTTAGCCTTCAGAGGTGCATCGGAGGTGAATGTATCACAGGACACACGGTGGAAAGTGAGAATTATTTATTTTATTTTTTACCATTCCTTTAATATCACTTTAGCAGTGTATGTAAATACACTGCTAAAGTGGTATCACACACCTGTACCACGGGTACAGAGCAGTGCTCTTGTTCTGAGCATGCTCTGTACCCTGGAACTGAATTCGGGAAACGATTCTGTTTTTTCCCCAAATCCGGCTCCATAGGCCTCATGTTAAGTGGGCCAGGCCGGATCGGATTTGTTTGTCTGGTTGTCACCGGAGTCCAAAAATGGTGCAGACTTCGTTTTGGGGAACGGTGAAAAACAGGACAGAAACGAATCTGGTACTGAAGACACAAAACCGGATGGCCATAACATTATGACTAATCCGGCATCATAGGGATATATGGGAGGCTAAAACGATTAAAAAAATTAACAGAACAGGATTCAAAAGGTGTAGTGTGAAGCCAGCCTTAGGGTGGAGGCACACTGGCGTGAGACTCGCGTGAGTCTCACGCTTGTAAAAAACGCATGTCACTCGCACTGATGTTAAGAAATTGGCCAGGGCACAGTGGTCTGTTTTACGCAGTCGCCTCTCGCATGTCACCGGCAATGCGATTACACCACTCGCAGCATGCTGCGTATGTGTGCGATTCCTGCGCGCGTACGGCCAATGCAAGTCTATGGCGGCGTTTTTTTCTCGCATGAAGGCAGCACACCATGCGAGTTACATGCGCGAAATACGCTTGTACGTGATCAGCAGAACAGGAAGTACAAGCTGATTCCAAGTCTGAAGTGACTCCATGCCTCAAAAACACCTTACACTCAGATCGCTGTTTGTGACTGAAAAAACGCACTCGCATCGCACTCGCACTGCAAACGCACCCCACTCGCACCGCACTCTCACACAACTCGCAGCGCGATCGCGGACAAATACGCGACGTAGTTGCAGAAATGGCTAGCGTACAAAACGCTCCATCTTTCACGCCCCTAGTGTGCCTCCACCCTTACATGCATCTTCACCCTCCTCTTCCATGATGGATGCAGATGGGAAGCTACACTTAGTGTCTGCTGATTGTATGCATATACCCTGTGTCCTACGGTAGTATGTGCACACAATCAGCAGAAACTGTGTCCTAGATGCTGCGCAAACACACTGCATCCATAACACTGCAAACGCTGATCGTGTGCCTGGAGACTTAAATGTTTGGCTACACTATGATGCACCAAGTTCCTGTACTTGGTATGAACAGTCGTTCTGTGTTGACAAATGCCCTGAACTGTGATATGATTTAACTTCTGCTCGTGAGTAATGAATGGTCATGGAAGCTACAAGAAGTGCCAATATATGCTGTGAATCTTATGGATCATGCACATGGTGACATCACAGCTTTATTTTCTACCGAGGGCCTCTATAGATGTTCATGAATCCTCTACAATAGTGGTCCTCATCTTTTCTGACCTTGAGAGCCACATTGAGTACCAATTACTGGTATAATAACAGCCAAAGCTTTTCCACAGAAATCAAAAAGAGACAGTGTACCAGAATCCAGGGATTCCCACAATACTCCTGAGGCGGTCGACAGGGTAGGGGGTACTTGGATCCCAGGACAGGACGACTGCTTCAATGGGGGATGACAGCTGGTCGGTTCCCGGGTCCGTGCCCAGGACCCTCAGTGGTGTGGGGATTAGGGGGAATGGTGATGAGGATGGGGGTAGTAGTGTCGTGACGCCACCTGTGGTTCCTGGTAATGGTGGATACCAGCACTGCGGCCGGCCGCTGAGGTGATGGTGGTGCAGCTCAGTGTAGTACAGCTCCCCACAAGTGGAGCTTTACCTCAGGGCAGCGAGGGTGGATGAGGGGAGTCGTAGTAGCGGCTTGCGGGGGACACTGTGGGCAGTGGCAGGGAAGCAGACTCGCACACACCGAAACAGACTATTGTACCTTTTACTGATGTCCGGTAACAGGTACAGTCCAAGAGGGGTACCAGGTTCTCGGTGCCATTTGGGATTTTCGCCTTGAGAATTGTGAGGCCTCCTCTGCTACAGAGTACGGTTGTTTGGGGTAAGTCCTGCCTATAAGTGAACTCGCCGCTTCCTTCCCTCTCAGGGCTTTACTCTGTAACCGACAGAGTGCCTTCTGTGGGGTCCCTACACTCCTCTTGGGCCCCTGGTCCTGTGCTTGGTCAGGTTTGAGTGTCTCTATTAAGTTAGTACCTCAGGGGAATAGATCCTCCTGGTTTTTCCGGGCTTTTCCTGCTTCAGTGTTTCTCCTGCAGGGTCAGACTCCGGTGTCCGGGTGAGCTAAAGGGATCCTATATACGGTCCCTTGTCCTTTTTCCTTACTCCTCCACTAGCCTCCGTACCTTTCTCTGGGGTGCTACACAGCGGCTCAGTCTCCCTTGGTTCTGGGCCTTGCTTTGCCCAGCAACCGGGTCTTTCCTTTACTAGGCTGTCTCACTGGACTCATGGTGGGTTTACACGTCCTGATATCGGCGTCCAACTCCGAACAAAAGTCACGTGGTTCGGGCGTTGGAGCCGATATCGTTCCTGCGTTGTACGGTGTGAACATCCGATATGATGCAGGAACGATGGCAAACAGATATCGGGGGTCGAATGAGCGTGTTATTCAACCGCCCGATATCGGATGCTGGTTGGAGCCGGATCGTCCCGTGTGACAGCCCAACTCCGATGTGTACTGCCACGTCACCCATTCACTCCCATGTTAAATGGTCGTTCCTGGGTTGGTGGGCGTACACATCGTCGGGACGTTGTATCCCGATATCGCAGCGTGTAATCCAGCGATGCAATGCAGGGAAAAGCGCGCTCAAAAAGTGCGCTCCCGCTTCGTTGGATACGATATTGGCCCGATATCGCGACGTGTAAACCCACCATAACTGCTCTCTTTGCTCAGAGCAGACTAACTGCTTAACTCCTCCCTCAGGCCTAGATACTTTTATAAGGGGAACTTGCTTAAGGCAGGAAGTAGAGCTCCCCTCCAGGTCTGGGGTTGAAGGTGTTGTGTGCTGTGTGTACCAAAGTGTAAATCCCTCTTTGCATTGGATGGGTCCTGTGGCAATCCCCAGCAGGGGTGCTGCAGTCCCATTCAGTATTCTGGTGTCAAGCACCCAAGTGTGGGTGTAATATTAATTACTGCATATAATCCCCATACATACAGAGATGTAGTGTTTGCACATTACATTAGTATTTTAATACACATCTCTATCTCTCTTCAGTGTCCAGTACAGGTCTCACGGCCGTGTACATGGACCTCAAGCATTGTCACTATCCCACACATTGCTTGTAGTCCCATTAAGTCTGTCATTATTGCACAGTGAACGTCAGCCTGAAGTCACACTGTGATGACTGGTTCTGGCCACATAGCTGTTCTCACAGGACAATGTACTCGGAGTTTGATGCAGTATTGTAGGGCATCTGAATATTTCTCCATGGTGTTGTCGGTGTCTTTTTACTTTTGCGGTTGTCAGGCTGATTAGTTTTTCAGCTAATGGGTATATTTCCATCCTATTGCCAGTTTGCTGTATAGGAGCACAAGGAAGGCAATCTTATCTTGGTAGTGTAGTAAACAGATTAGTAGATGGCATGGCTGCATTAGGATGTCAGGGGATTTAAGTAATGGCTTACCATCAAGGAAGCAGAGTGAAGCAGCACAATCATTACCTCATCTCATTAGCTGATTGAATCCAGGCTTCTGAATATTGTGCAGCTGATTTTTTTTATACAACTTTCCCTTGTTGTGTTTAGCAAGTGTTTGTGTTAACATTTGATGTTAAGTGTGTGACATTAGTAACTTGACAGTTACATTACCATATGAATACAGCCTTAGTATCATTTGTAGCTTGACAAAATGTGGTTAAAGTGTAAATGTCATTTCATTGAAACAAAAATAAATGTTAATGATGGGTCACATAGCAGCCAAGAGAACACTTGTTTTTCTGTGCCATATAACTTATTTTCTCACATTTTTCTGTGCTCTTTTAAAAACTGAATTTTATGGCTCTATGAGAGTGACCAGAAGCTGATTGGGAGCATTGCAATGTGATAGCAGAGAAGGAGTTAACAGATTGGGACTGAGCTGTGTGGAGCCAGATGACAGATCAGAGAAGCTTGTGCCAAGGAAAGAGGAGTTTACACTGATCCTGACATTCTGGCATTTCCTCATCAGCTGTAGTCAGGAGCTCGCCCACAGAGCAAGCCACGCCCCTGCCCTTATATGGTTACATGGCCCGTATTCTATGTGAAGACTGATCTGGCTGATAATGAACATATCTGTTTCACATACGGTGTAGTGGGGACACCATGTGGAAGGTTTATGACTGGTTTTCCACCAAATTTCACTTCTAAACGTATATTTGAAAGTTTATTAATGTCTTGCTTCACATTATTATTAAACAAAAATTTAAATGGCGTTTAAGCTTTAAAGGGAAACTGTCAGCTACTATAGACACCCCAAGCTATTACTATCTGTCCCAGCAGGTTTCTAGTACATCCCTAAATATCCCAGTCTGAGCTAAATGTGGTTTAATAGTTGAAAAAAATCATTCTATAACTTACATTTTGCCCTGTTAATACTTTCAGATTTCCATGCCACCTTCCATGCCTGGTTTTCACTCCCAGTTAGGCGTGATAACATAATTCACACGCGCTGCCCCCTTCTTTGTAAATACTAAAATCTATCGTTTGCTTCCAGGTATGACGTGCCGAACACATCTGTTTCTGTTCCTGCACATTGTGGGGGAATATTGGGTGCACTTGCCGGCTTCAGAATGGACACATTGCATGCTCTTAATAGAGTGCAAAGTACTTACCCCGGAGACGAGGGCCCCATACAACAGTAAGGGCAGTAATGAGTACACTGATCATTCATTGGGGATGGTGGTCTTAGGCAGCCGTCACACGCATCAATTTCTTGCACGATATCGTTTAAGCTATCTGCTTTTTGATCGCTTAAGCAATATCGTTTGTGCATAGTTACGTGCGATCAAGCGATTTTACAATGTAAAATCGCTTGATCGTTAGATCGCAGATTTGTGAGCCGGAGCTCATATCAAGCGATAAACGATTAAACAATCTGCCTCATCGTGGTGTGTGACACCACGATGAACGATCTCCCAGCGGCAGAGCCTATGCTGGGAGATGGTATCTATGGTAAACGTCGGGTTACTAAGCTCCACGCGGCGCCTAGTAACCCAATGTGTACCATAGTTACCAGCAATCTCGCTGCTCCACATCGCTGGTGAGTCTGTCTGTGTGACATCTCACCAGCGATGTGAACGATATTGTTAGCAATCACGCGTGCATGAGATCGCTAACAATATCGTTCTGCAAATTGAACAGTGTGACGGCCGCCTTAGGATGATCTACAGATTTGTCTTTTTTTTTTTTCTTAATAAAAATTGGATGTAATCGGCCCCATAGATTAACATTGGTCATAGTTCAAATCTGATGTTTTGATGGATTGCACTCAGACTGAAAATATGCCTGGCTGCAGAACACTTGAGATTGGGGTATAGATTAACCTTCCAGCAGGAAATCGAACCGCGCGAGATCCGATCGGTGCTGTTAACCCTTTGGATCCCGCTGTCAATCACTGAGGCTGCAGTGCTGTGTCTGATGGTGGGTTTACACACACCAATTTATCTGTTCAATATCTGAACCAATCTCTGGTTGCAGTGAAATCATGGATACATTTCTCCATTTTGTGGCTGTGTACAACATGGAGCAATGTATCCATGATTTCACTGCAACCAGAGATTGGTTCAGATATTGAACAGATAAATTGGTGTGTGTAAACCCACCATAAGGGGCTGAGTAAAAATAAGAATGAATTGTTGAATAAGGTTTTTACAAACATCTGAAGTTAAAATCACCCCCCTTTTCCCCCATTCACAATAAAAGTAAAAAAAAAATAAAAAATACAAATTTGGCATCGCCCGATCTATCAATGTGTGTATGAGATCAATTAATGAGAGCTGTAAACTGTGAAATGGAAAAAATGGTCCAAGCGACAAAATTACGGTTTGTGTTTTTTTTTTTTTTTTTTGTTTTTTTTTTTTTGGTCGACGCAACATTGCTATAAAATGCAACAATGGGCGATCAAAACTGTGCATCCAACCAAAAATGGTATTATTAGAAACACCAGCTCAAGACGCAAACAATAAGCCATCACACAGCCCCAGATCCTGAAAAATGAGGACGCTATGGGTCGCAGAACATGGCGCAAAAAATGTGTCCTCCCCCACACACACCCCTCTTCAAAATTCAGAATCTTTTTTCACCACTTAGATACCAGTAAAGGTATACATGTTTGGCATCTTTGAACTCGTAGCGACCTAAGGCATCACACTGTCACATCGCTTTTACCGTATAGGGAACATGGCCACAAAACAAAAAACAAACATGCAATTGCCCTTTTTTTGCAGTTTCACTGCACTTGGAATTTTTTTTTGCAATTTCCCTGTACACTATAGGTAAAATAAATGATTGCATCTGAAAGTACAACTTGTCCCGCAAAAAACAAGCCGTCATACACTGCTGTGCGAATTAATTGGGACAAAGCATTTTTTTTTAAGTAAAATTGTAAGTTGGGGTTACCAGTCAGTGATTCAAACCAGTTTTAACTGCTTTGAACAGGTGTGAGTGTACAACCTTGAGTAACAAAATGTGGTTTGACTGGTTATAGTCAGAAAATAACAGCTAGCTGCCCCCTCAGCCTCAGTTGAGAGCTTGTTTCTGTGAGGAGTGGTTTAGTGTACTTTTTCTCTCAGTGTGATTCGTGCCTGTAAAAATGGATGTTACTCCATGGAAGAGGTGTAGAATTATTAATCTTAATGAACATACAAGTCTGACTGTAAGAGAAATCGCTTCCACCAGTGGTATTGGAGAATCTACCGTTTCAAGAATAATTCGCACACAATGAAACTGGATCGTTTTCTCCAAAACAAAAAGTGAAATGTGGAAGAAAAAGGAAAACGACACCAAGAACTGATAAAATACTTATCAGAAATAGTAAAACTAATGCAAGAAAAACAAGTAGACTTGCTTTGTCCCAAATAATTTGCACAGCACTGTATATATATATATTGACGGAAAAATAAAAGTTATGGCTCCTGGAAGCAAGGGAGCAAAAAACGAAAATGCAAACCGAAAAATTCACAGGTCATAAAGGGGTTAAATATTTAGAAAAAGTTGTATCCTTTACTTTACACTTCATAAATACTTTCTGCTTAGTGTTGGTATATCACATAACAATAAAATATATTTAAAGTGAACCTGTCACCGCTTTACAAAGTGAAAGCAGCACCTTCAGCTGCGTCTATGCTGCATTCTGTGAGGATGTCTATACTCTCTCCCCTCCCCCCCTGCCCCCACCGCCAAACCCCCCCCTACCCTACACCGAAATAAAAATGTTTAATGCCATTTGTGTAAATCATTGTGGTCCGTTGGGTCTTGTCACTGTGTCCTAACATCGCCACCGGCCGGTCCTCCCCGCCTCCTCTGTGTCGACCACCTACTCTTCTCTTTGTCCCCTACTTTTTGGTGCCTGCACAGATTCATCTGTGTTCGCGCAGGCGCACATCAATGCATTTACATAAAGTGTCACACAGAGCAGTACATAACAGGATGGGTTCTGGTGCCTGCACTTCACGCAGGCGCAATGATGACAGTCTGTCTCCCTGCACTCTGGCTGAGCTCTGTGCGCCTGCGCAAACAAAGATGAATCTACACAGGTGCAGAAGAAGAGGGGACATGTAGGCAGCGCAACTGACAGTCTACCAGGGTAACTTACTGAGAACTGATAAGTAATCATTGAAGGGCAGTGCTCATGGTCAGTGTGGTCATGCTTCTTTCAGGTTTAAGTAGTAAAAAAAGTGTCTTTATAATTCTATATATTTGTGAGTATTTCTGCTTTGTCATGTATTTTCTAGGAAGTAACTTTGCATCATCCTTTCTTCGAACTATACATGTTTCTGTTCCTGTTCTCATATCTGAACCCCTGTTGGTGTTTTTTGTGTAAAGCGCTGGTCTTTTTTACTTATCTCTCGGGTTCACATGTTTGGCAAGTCTCCTCACCCCCTTTATTCTTGGACTAAGATCTGCACAAAAGCACAGAGACTTGTCCAATTTTCACCTCGATTAGTATCTGACATTACTCGGATACCATATTTGTGCTGTCATTTTATTCACTGGACCTTTGATACTAAATGCTGGAGAGCATCCTCCCCAAACCATCCCCCCCACCATCTGAGAGAATCTGATGACACTGCTAAGAATCCATGATGAGACGATAGGGGACATCGGAATGAGCCCTTATTCCAAGTGGAAATGCATGAATCTGTTTACATCTTCTGCCATTTTTCCTAATAGGCCGGGTCGCTACATATTGAGCAAAAATAAACCTTCGGCCTGTATAGTACTATTCCATCTGTTTTCAAAACCAACATGTTTGTTGAATTGTGTTGGCGCTGACTAGGGACTCTGATAATTTGCCACAATCCTTTTCAGTTGCCCCTAGAGCTGCCCACTTTGCAGGAATGATCTCATACTTTAAGCCTCTACAGCACAATCAAACAGAATCTGTCAGCAGGTTTTTGCTACCTCTCCTGAGATCATCAGTGATTAAATATTGGTTTATATCTCATAATCAGGTGAGAGGATAGGTCAGAGACTATTGGGGCTATTTTTTGATGAAAATACAACATCAGGAGAAATATTCCTATTTCTCCTAATGTTGTATTTCCACCAAAAAATAGTCCCAATAGTCTGACTTATCCTCTCATCTGATCACGAGATATAAACCAATATTTAATCACTGATGATTTCAATACCTTTGGGCACCTCCTTGTGAATCCTATGTGCATTGCCTAAGATCTTACTGACTGGCCATTGCTATTGGGTCCAGTATGGTGTCTCTGACCCATAACTCTACCTCTCCTGAGAACATCATGATATGGGCAAAAGACCCTGAATCTGATGATGTTTCCCTTGGTTTTCTGTGTGCAGCATTTGTTAGTTTTTAGATTTGGCAATGCAGCAGAGCTGAGAAAGTTGCCATCGTCCACACTAGGCTCTCTATGAACAAACTCTATAAACAGGAGCTAATCACAGCAGTCGGCATGTCGAGCTACCAGGTAGAACACAATGTAGTCCTAATAATAAGGTCCTGGTGCTAAAACAATCATTGCAAGTAAACAGCAGCGTGTATCTTGATAAGAGACACATTGCTGAAACCTGTGTTAACCCCTACAGCATGATGTCTTCAGATTAAATAGCAAAAACCTAACAGATTCCCTTTAAGACTTTGTTCACACACAGATTTTTGCTGCATTTTACTTTTCTGTGTGATGGGGAAAAAACACAGTATTTTCAGTAGTGGCAAAATGAATGAGATGTCTAAAATCTTCACTAAGGGTGGTTACACACTGGCGTATGCAAACGCAGCGCACCGAACGCACCCAAACGCTTGCGCACTGCGTTGCTACACTTAACATGGAAACGCATGTGCGTTTGGCTGCGTTTGCGTTCAGATACGCATAATTTTTGCGCCCTCCGAACGCAGCATGTTGCATTATTTGTGCGGTTGTGGGCGCTTGATTTATCTGCAAGCGCACAAACCACGCATTGAAGTCAATGGATCCGCAGTGTCCTCCACATGACTGCGCAGGAGAACGCTGCAGATCACATTGAAATCTCTCCCGGTGGCTGCTGGTAATTAGCGGCGGCCATCGGGAGATCAGCTACAGCCGCCGCTGCTCTCCCGCTGGTGTCGGCACGGGAGATTTGAAGAAACAGCTGATCTGACAGCTGTTTAAATCTCCCGCGCCGAGACCGAATAGGTGAGGTCAGCGCGGGAGATTTGAAACCGAGATCAGCTGTTTCTTATCTCCTGCACCGATATCACCTATTCGGTGTCAGCGCGGGAGATTTAAACATCACCAAAACTAACCTGCCCTTTTCTTTAATGATTCACTTTTCAAGAATAAAAACACAGATCACACCACAAAATCCCTGTCTGATTGTCAAAAAGTGAAAACCCATTGACTCTGCTGGAATTCCATTTGAGTGATCCGTTTTGTGCAGTGCACTGCAAAAACGGTGCGTGTAAGTGTAGCCTTACATGCAGCACTTAAAAAAAAAAAACTTCAGTATGTATGCCACATGGGAACACGGCTTCAGATGGGGTCACACGATCATATATTTTCTCAGCTGAGTGAATATCTCTCATGCTAATGTCACTTGGATTAAACTGCTGTAAAGGCCCTGTTACACACTACGATATTGTTCACTGTATCATTGCAAGTCACCGATTTTGTGATGTTGCAACTACGTCAAAACGTCATTGTTGCGTGTGACATTTACCAACGAACAACGATGAGGTCGTTGATCGTTGGTAAATGACCAGGACCATTTTTTGATCGTTGGTCTCCCGTAGGGCGGCCAGCATCGGCGTGTGTGACAGCAGGAGACCAATGATCAATGACCTCCCAGTGTCCACACAGCACACGCTGGGAGCTGGTAACCAGGGTAAGCAACGTGTAACTGAGTGCAGTGCTCTGCTTAGTTACCGAATGTTTACCATGGTTACCAGTGTTCTCACTGTTTGCTGATCGCTGGTGAGTCTGCCTGTTTGACAGCTCACCAGCAATCACATAACAATGTCCCAGCAACCCCCATCATTGGTCGGATTGCTCGGATATCATAGTGTGTAATGGGGCCTTAAGTGTGTCGCCTTAATGCAATCTGATTTTTTTTCGAATGTGAGAATCCAACTGCCGCATGGGAGGCTGGTACCGCCACATGGGAGGCTCGTACCACCTGTGCGGATAAGACAGAGAACTTAATTTCTCCATTGCCTATGTCTGCGGTAATTGGACATGATCAGAGTGCAGTCCGATGTTTCACTTGCACCCATAGACTTGTATGGTTGCACATCATCTGAAAATCAGAGCATCTTGCAGCATGCAGTGATTTTTTTTTTTTTTTGTTTTTCTCATGCCTAATTTGAGATCTGCACTATCCTATAGTATAGCATTGGGCTGAGTGCGATCTGATAACCATCACATAACTCTCTGGCAGTGTTCTCACAATCTGGAGGCGGCCTCCTGGATGTCTGGTGCTGAGGCGAGGGCTCCGGTAATTTCCCATTGTGATACCTCCTCTCTGCCCAGTCACCTGTTGTAAGGTAGGTCTGTGGACTCTTGTTTCTCTCGCCCCTCAGCTGTGAGACGAGGCTGCCCCCCCCACCTCCCATGCATTATATCACACTGGATGATTGCAGCCACTGTTATTTCCACTTCCATTGTGTCTGCTTCCTGTTGGTCAAAGGTTATGAGGATGGGGTCCTGCATGGAGATGGAAAGCTTACAGGAAAGCCAGCCTCGGCTGCATGGCTAAACTCTTCTCCCACACGCTTCCACATCATTTTGTTTTTCTGCTTGGAAAACAAAGGTAATTTTCTTCCCCCTGTGTGCTTGTGCTTTGATTTCAATAGCACAGAACGGTCACGGAGAGGATGACGCTGCTGCTGTATGGAATGGGCTTTTTACACCGTCCTGTGGTGTGGATGAGCTGCTGTTCTTCTGTTCACTTTTAACTGGTGAGTTGCCAGGGTGGCTGTGGTGCATTGCTGATGACGACTTCTTCTAGGGTCCTTCACGATGACACAAACGTGCGTCTCCACACTAGGAGACCATACAGCTTATATAGGGAAACTGCTCCAGCTGGAGAATGGGGCATTGAAGGGCTCCACCCTTGCTTCGTAGTTCTCATTGTCCTGTATCTCACTGCTGTTATGTGACTTATGTTTTATTATGTCCTGTTGTTACTATGGTTTACTGTACTTTTACGTCACATAATTGTGTGATGGGATGTGTTATATTGAGCAATGGAAACAGTCAATAATTGAACTTTGAGTATTGTCCATCAGAGCTGTGCTCCACCCAAATGCAACTAGTGTGCTCTTCGTCACTTCATCTGTCACTTGCTATATAGGATGAACGTCCAGCCATTTTGCCATAATAGCTTCTAGTTCTCTTTTAAAAGCATAAGGATAAAAGATTCCAGAATAGGTTTGTAGTTACGTTTGGTCACCTGACCTTTGAGCGCTATGATTGGCTGCAGCGGTCTGGTGACTGAACCAGGACGTCGTCACTTCTTGATGCAACCAGAAACGACAAAGAAGCTATGGGGAGTACACAGTGGCGTAACTTAAAGCTCATGGGCCCCGATGCAAAAACAGGGTCCCCAACTATGCAAGTCTTTAATAGCATTGGTCATTTCATATAAGCCAAAAGGACTTTTGGGGCCCCTTAGGACTCCAAGGCCCGGGTGTGATTGCAACCCCTGCACCTATTGTAGTTACGTCCCTGGGATTACAGCATATGAGCATCCATCCCCTTACTTTGTGTAACCCATCCCTTGCTTTAAGATTTTTGATTCATTTTTTGTTTTTATTTCTATACGTCAGACATTCTTATATCCCAACAGTCTTCTTTTGAGTTAGGCCGTATTCACTTGGAAATTTCCCCCATGTATTCCCTGAACATCCATTAACTGTAATAAGCCTATTGATGCCACAGTTGTCCTGGCAGATATACAGGTGGAACACATCTGCGTGTCATCTACCAACCAAATTAGTAGTTCCCAAGATAATCCATTAAATGTGATGTGCTAGAAAAGGGACCCTCTTCTACTGGGAAAACAGGTCTCGTGCCTCCCCCTCCATTTTACAGATTTTCATGGATTTCCTGTGTTTCTCCAAAATATGACATTGTCTTATATTTTTTCTTCTTCGAAAAATAGGGCTAGGTCTTATTTTTATGGTGGGGCCTTGATTGCTTTTACTTGGGTATGGCCAATCTCACATTTATGCTTGAACAAAAAAATCAACAATGTTTGGGGGTGCAGTATACTGATTATTGAAGATGAGGACATTTGCAGGGAGGCAGACTTTGGAGGTGGGGATGCTAACTTGGGAGTGGAGCAGGGGAGCAGCTACCTTACTATTGTTACAGTATGCAGTATGATACTTGCCCATAAAGATGAACGGGAGGCAGTAGGACTCGTGAGCCTCAAGCAATCAGCATCGGGAGTCAGAATGTGGGACATACTGACTCCGAGTGCTGATTGGTCATGGATCACGTGGGCTCCATAATTGCAGGTCCTGTCAGTGGTGGAGCCAGGTGAGCATAAAGCTTTATTGTTTTTAAAGACTGAGTGCGCACAATGTATATAAGGGGGAGCAAGGGGAGTGAATACAGTATTCACCTCACACTGTATTCCTGCTGCACTAGTGACTATTGTATCACATGCAATCGGCCGGTACTCATCAGCCGAGACTCACACTAAACTGTGTATTGTTATGCCGGTGGCATTTTCAGCTGTGAGTATGCAACTAGGGCTTATTTTTGGAGTAGGGCTTATATTTCAAACCTACTTCAAAAAGCTCAAAAAACCGTGCTAGAGCTTATTTTTGGGGTAGGGTTTATTTGTGGGTATTGCATTTACTGGAGAGGTGGCCTATCTCCATTGACGTTTATAGGAGCAATAGAAAGGGACAAACAAACTTCTCTTTGTATAATAAATTCTTGGGAGATCGCCATGCAATAGGGATAGTGACCATATGGGAAAGGTTAGGACCTGCCTCAATGAGGAAGGGTCCCAAAGGGGAACACATCTCCCATGATGTATCTTGTGGAAATGCCATGAATATGTAAAATGAGAATACCAGTCCAATGAGCACTTTCACTATCCGTTTTCCTTTCCTCAGTGTGGTCTGCATTCATCCATCTTGCCTTTTCTGTTGGTAGTTTAGCAAGAAGAGGGACTCTAAAGGCCACGTCAGACGCTTCAATCTTGTGAACGATATCGCTTAAGTGATCCGGAATTTTTATCGCTTAAGCGATATCGTTTGTGCTTCGCTGCGTGTAACCGAGCGATCTGTTAGCAAAAAATCGCTTGTTTGGTGGAAGATTTGTAAGCTGGACCTCAAGTCAAGCGATCATCCATTGAGCGAACTGCAGAATTGTGATGTGTGACACCGCGATGAATGATCTCCCAGCGGCACAGCCTATGCTGGGAGATGGTAACCATGGTACACATCGGGTTACTAAGCGCCGCGAGGTGCCTAGTAACCCGATGTGTACCATGGTTACCAGTGTTCTCGCTGGTCCATATCACTGGTGAGTCTGCCTGTGTGACAGCTCACCAATGATGTGAACGATGTTGTTAGCGATCGCGCGTGCATGTGATTGCTAACAACATCATTCATCAGATTGAAGTGATGTGGCCTTTACAAACCCATCAATGTGCTTTTGAACTCTGTTTGCACAGGGAAAATCACATTGGACCAGAAGGTTTTTGCTGACACTGTTGCCATTAAGTTGACCGCACCTGTCAGTCTAAAATGTCATTGCTTATAATTATGCACAACTTTTATTTTTTATGCAGCTGAAAATTGAACAAAAAAAACACAAGGTGTTCTATACTACTTCTTTGGTTGCTGAGCTCCATCAATGACCTGGCTTGTTGACACAGACCACTGGTGGAGGCTGTGACTGAGACCAGTGATTGGCTGGACATCAGTGGAGCCGAGTAAATGGGCATCCATCAAACATCAGCATGAGAGCAGAAGGGACAGTGGATGTGTTATTGTAAATGCAGAGGACACTTTCCAGTGGTGGTGTGCTAGTCTTTGTGCACGTCATACCTTGTTTTCCATGGTGGAGTAGCAGCACACAAGCCTATTTCATGGCATTACTGAGGCGCACCTCCTAGATAGTAAGGCATCGCAGGGTGGGCAATGTTTTCTGAGCACTGCGCATGTTACTTCATGGCGAAGCTTTGTAACATCTTTAGATGCTTCTAACCTCACTATAATAGAACTTGACAAAGGTGTATCAGAAATGTCACACTGACTTGTGACATAAATGTCAGACTGCATTTGAAGGCAGAGTAAATCGTGTTGTTACCAGTGACTGCATATTTTTCACCATTTGCAACTAAGTACAGTACAAGAATACTAGTGTACAACCTGCTGCACTTACAAGATATTTCTAGTACAACCCAGATGGGACTTTTCCTGGGTACAGTCATGCAAAAAGAGTCACTCCACATTTTGTGGGTTTACATGTAACGTGGATTTGCAGCAAATCTTTGCCATTGCATTGCAGAGTGTGAACTGATGAATTCTGCACAATCACCATACTGTGTATATTAACATTTGGACCATGTCAATGTCTGTGCAGATGTTTTCCTCATCACATAGATGAGATTTGTTGACTCTTGGCCCTGTTTTACGTAACATGTGGACACATCTTTGGACCCCACTCAGCTCTGATTATGGTACAAAAATAGTCTGTGATTTGCACAGGTAGAACTTGTATCAATTAAACATGTTTGAGATATTTTGTGGTCCACAAATAAGACTTTTATTTTTTTTTCCCCATACTAATTTAGGATTAAACTCGAACATGGAAGTCTGTAGGCATGTGATAAAATGGTATAGGACTCTGATGCAATCCTAGCTGCATACTGGGGCTAGCCGATTTTCATTTGATAGAAGCACAAGAAGACTTGGCTAGAGGTTTGGGGAGCAATCAGAAAAAATAACCATCCCTACATGAAAGTCCTGTAAATAGGACCTGCTCTGGGATCATGGTTCTTGTCCACGTTCTTACAGGTTACTTGATATCTTAACATTCTGCATGTTAAGAGTGTATGGGAATATCTGAAATCCCATTCTCAGTGTGGTAGTGCACTGTGCTTTTTTTACGATTGTTGTGATGTTTTTCTTGGCTCGTCTACATGCCTTCATACAGTCTATTTTTCGGAGTCTCGCATTCCTCCGACGTCACTGTTCCTGGGCTCAGAGCTATTTATTCTTTAAACAAACATTATCGGTGGCCCGCTAGCTTAGACCCTGCAGATGTTGTTGCATGCTGGAACCTGCCGCTAATGTTTGAAAGTACAAAATACCTAGTAATATAGAATAATGTGCTGATGGCTGGTTAATAACTGTGTAGCGTTGTGCACAGAGGAGCCGCTCATGTTCTGAAGGAGAGGTGGAGAACAATGCAGGTTTTCAGGATTTCCCTAGCATTACACAGGGGTTGTAATCATCACCAGTGCAGTTGATTACCGTATATTATCACCCTTGTAATACTAAGGAAATTCTGAAAACCTACACTGTTGGTGGCTCTCAAGGCCTGGAGATCCCCACCCCGATCTAAAGTTTACACACAAAGAAATGTGTAGTCAGCTCTTCAGTCCTCTCTGATCTAGAACCGTTGCTTCGTTCAACTGTCATTTTTCATTTACAGGCTGCCAGCGTGGCACACACTGTACCAATCTGTGGAGTCTCCAGGATTGTTTAAAGGGAACCTATGTCCCCAAGTGCTATCAACCTGAAAATATAGGGTTGATATAGTTTTAAACCTGTGCAGCCGCAGCACTGAAACCCCCGGCTACCAGGAGGAAATTCACTTTTATTCCTCCCTGCAGCCTCCGGCTTTGGGTAGTGTCACACAACAGATTTCTGTCCATCCAATAAAAACTGTTAATCGGGCTCTGCAAAAAGACAAATCCCAACCAGATCAGAGGTGGAGATGAAAAGAAGAGTTTCAGTCAGTCCATGAAAATCCCATCACACTCTGATGTCATCCAAATGTGGTCTGATGTTGTTTTCCACGGGCCCATAGACTTCAATTGCTGATTTTGATACAACATATTGATCAAAATCTGAAATGGAGAAAGTTAATTTCCTCCCAGTAGGTGTGCTTTCAGTGCTGTGGCTGCACAGCTTCAGAACACTTAATATGAGGATTATCCCATATCTGCCAATTAATAGCATTTTGAGACACGACAGGTGCCCTTTTAAGTTGTCGGTGGCTGTCGCTTGCTACTGTGTGGCATTGTGTTATTGGAAGTCTGCTGATGTCACAGATCATCTGTCTGTTACGTCTGACTGAAAGCTTTGCTCTATGGCATTGTATGGCAATTCAGTGTTATGAGTTGCCCCATGGCCACAGAGGAAAAACTGCCATTTTTTTTGGTTGACTAGCCTGCTGAACTTGACTGAACAGTAAGAAATATTGTATCATGACGGATGCCTTCCTACAGCTCAAAAGGACAGTCTTGTGGTCTTCGTCAGACATTTTGGAGCTTATAACTAGATTTTAGCTGTGTAGTAATTTGCTCACTGGGGACACTCAGGGTAGCGGGACTGAGGCTGGTAGGCACTTTTTTCATTAAAATAAGTCCATCCGGTTTATTACACCATAAATCACACAACATAAACAGTCCTTTATAACGTATGCACATCAACGGAACATTAGTGACATAAACTGTCCCAACAGAAGCTATGCCCACCTGGCGGTATATACATGGTCCCTTGACATGGGTTAATTCCAGCCCCTGTGGTCTCCTCACCACTTGCCTTCCAGGACACCGGGCATTTCCATACCATCCTACGTGCATTTGAGGACAATGGCCACCAAAGCACTGAGTGAGACCCAATATGTGCCTTTACAGGATATTGTCCAAGCACAGCCAGAGAGAGCTGTCACAAGTACCTTCCAGAGCCATCTCAGGCTCTGCACACCATCTCTAGACTTCATGCCTTCTGAGACACGAAGCATGATATCTGGCCATACGTCTTCCAGGGAAGCGTCTGCTTCCCAAATGCACAGCGGCATGTAATCACATTAAGGCTATGTTCACACGCGGCACTTTTTGCCACGTAATCGGCAGTGCTGCTTTTTTGTGCTACTGCATGACGACGTCACGCTTTTCTCGGCGCGCTTTCCCCGAGGCCATGTTATCATGTAGCCTATGGGGAAAGCATGCCGAAAAAAGCAGTGAAAGCGTCCGTGCAAAAATACGCGGCAAAACGCAGCGTTTGAGCACCTTTCAGCAAAAGCATAGGTTTTACTGGAAGACGTCTCCAGCTTTCTTGGGCACTGCTTTTACGCGAGCACTCTTAAAGCGCCGCGTATAAGCAGAAATACGCAGCTATTACGCCACGTCTGCACGTAGCCTGACACACATTATATCTCCTGAGACAGCCATGATGTGTGGGAGGCATCAGGTCAGCCAGACATGCTTATTTCTTTTCTCATCTGCAGCCCAGGTAATGCATTACCCTCACTTATGGAACTAAAAGTCTCAGCATAATGCATTACTTTAAACTTGCTGATCTAAAAGTCCCAGTGTACATATTTCTGAGTTTATATCGCAGAGCACAAGCTGCTTCTGCAACATATTCTGGCTATTTACAATACAGCAAGCTGCTGCATTACAGCTGTTTTAGGGCTACGCTTACATGATCGTCATTTCAGTCTCTGTGCTGTTTGTGGAAAAAAAAAAATGAACAGGCAGCACTCGGGCTAATGTCATTCAATTGAACTATTCAGACGACCGTTTTTTCAGTTGGACCAAATTAAATGTTTGCTTGAAAATCCTCACCGCGAGCTCCAGTCTCTTCCATGTTTCCGATGACTCTTCTATTAAAGTCTGAATGCACAAAAAACTATGATAATATAATGTTTATTCATTTATATAGCGCTGTTTATTCCACAGTACTTTACATACAGTGCCATATGAAAGTATTTGGCACCCTTGAACTTTTCAACCTTTTGCCACATTTCAGGCTTCAAACATAAAGATATAAATTCTAATTTTTTGTGAAAAATCAACAAGTGGGACACAATCGTGAAGTGGAACCAAATTTATTGGATATTTTAAACTTTTTTTAACAAAAAACTGAATATTATTCGGCCCCCTTGAGTTAATACTTTGTAGCGCCACCTTTTGCTGCGATTACAGCTGCAAGTCGCTTGGGGTATATCTCTATCAGTTTTGCACATCGAGAGACTGATATTCTTGCCCATTCTTTCTTGCAAAACAGCTGGAGCTCAGTGAGGTTGGATGGAGAGCGTTTGTGAACAGCAGTTTTCAGCTCTTTCCACAGATTCTCGATTGGATTCAGGTCTGGACTGTGACTTGGCCATTCTAACACCTGGATATGTTTATTTTTGAACCATTCCATTGTAGATTTTGCTTTATGTTTGGGATCATTATCTTTTTCGAAGATAAATCTCTGTCCCAGTCACAGGTCTTTTACAGACTCCAACAGGTTTTCTTCCAGAATGGTCCTGTATTTGCCTCCGTCCATCTTGCCATCCATTTTAACCATCTTCCCTGTCCCTGCTGAAGAAAAGCAGGCCCAAACCATGATGCAGCTTCCATCATGTTTGTTAGTGGGGATGGTGTTTTGAGGGTGATGAGCTGTGTTGCTTTTATGCCAAACATATACTTTTACATTGTGGCCAAAAAGTTCGATTTTGGTTTCATCTGAGCAGAGCACCTTATTCCACATGTTTGGTGTCTCACAGGTGGCTTGTGGCAAACGTCAAATGAGACCTTTTATGGATATCTTTGAGAAATGGCTTTCTTCTTGCCACTCTTCCATAAAGGCCAGATTTGTACAGTGTATGACTGACTGATTATTGTCCTATGGACAGACTCCCACCTCAGCTGTAGATCTGTGCAGTTCATCCAGAGTGATCATTGGCCTTTTGGCTGCATCTCTGATCAGTCTTCTCCTTGTTTGAGATGAAAGTGTAGAGGGACGGCCGGGTCTTGGTAGATTTGCAGTGGTCTGATACTCCTTCCATTTCAATATGATCACTTGCACAGTGCTCCTTGAGATGTTTAAAACTTGGGAAATGTTTTTGTATCTAAATCCAGCTTTAAACTTCGCCACAACAGTATCTCGGACCTGTCTGGTGTGTTCCTTGGTCTTCATGATGCTCTCTGCACTTGAAACAGAACCCTGAGACTATCACAGAGCAGGTGCATTTATACAGAGACTTGATTACACAGGTGGATTCTATTTATCATTACCAGTCATTTAGGACAACAGTGGATCATTCAGAGATCCTCACTGAACTTCTGGAGTGAGTTTGCTGCACGGAAAGTAAGGGTACCGTTACACGTTGCAATATCGCAATGCAACATCGATAAAAAGTCACGTGGTGTGGTTGTTGCAGTTGATATCGTTGGTGCTTTGTGTGGAGTAACAGGGCAATACAACCAGAAAAAATCGCAGGATCGATATTGCAAGAAGATTGTGCAAGCCCTTCAACCGTACGATATTGCATATGCGATCTGGCATGATTGTGTTGTGTGACGGCGCAACTACGATCTTGTTTGCAACTTCCCCTATTCACTACAATGTTGATGCTCGGTCCCTGGGTTGCTCATACCCAGCACACAAAAGTTGCGTACAACATCCTAGTAGCGTTTCCTGCCGATATCTCCCTGTGTAAAATCTACTATGCGATATTGCACAAGTGCCAAAAACGTGTGCGCTCCCGTGAAATTGTGTGCAATATCGAAACGATATTGCGACGTGTAACGGTACCTTCAAGGGGCCGAATAATATTACACGCCCCACTTTTCAGTTTTTTATTTGTTAAAAAAGTTTAAAATATCCAATAAATTTTGTTCCACTCCCTGATTGTGTCCCGTTTGTTGTTGATTCTTCACAAAAAAATTACAATTTATATCTTTGTTTGAAGACTGAAATGTGACAAAAGGTTGAAAAGTTCAAGGGGGCCAAATACTTTCCCAACGCACTGTACATGAGTAATGCTGTCCCCATTGAGGCTCACAATCTAAACATCCTATCAGTATGACTTTACAGTGTGGGATGAAATGGGAGTGCCCGGAGGACACCCACCCAAACACGGGGAGAACATACAAACTCCTTGCAGATGTTTACTTGGTGGGTATTGAACCCAGGACTTCAGTGCTAACCACTGAGCCACCATGCTGCCCATCCTACACTGCAGTCCTTTAATACAGGTTATATTTGCTCTTGTAAAATGTAATAACTGCTGTATAAAAACAGATATTGTGCGGTTCATAATATAAATAAAAAATTTTTTTTTGTTTTCCTCCAAAAATTCCCCTCTTAACTTCAACGTCTTGTGGGTCTGCAATTATTCCAGGGTATTGACAGCTGGCATCATGCGCCCCCTGGAGGCCCAGTCAGGGAGAAGTCACAATGTGTGCCATAGTGCTGCAGAATAAACTGCATGTGTGTTTGCATCTTATAGGTCTGGTAAACTGCATGGCCGATTGCAAGTAGAACCCCGTTTTTCCTTACCATGCGGCTGTAGTTATTGTTTTTAGCCCGGTTGTGTGTTTACGTAGCTCAGCTAAAGTTAGAAGCAACTGCAAGAAAAATCAAAAGAGAATTGCCCTGCGAGTGGTGACAATGGCTCGAAAACAGGAAATGTTCCCCAATGTGCAGGAGGAACAGATGACCAGGATGGGGCTCGCTGGAGTGGAAACTTCCATTCAGCCTGTTGTTTCCTTATTTTGTTCAGTCGTATATCAGTTTCACTTCCTGGAAAACATTTTCCTGCAGTGTTCATTACCGTGTATTTCATTTATTGGCCTCGTCAACAAGCTTCCTCACATAAATGGTATCCATGTTTCATGTCCAAGTTTGATCAATCTTAATATTTTGCTTCCATTACCTGAATTAAAAATGCATACTGCTAGATTTACTGTATAGTAATGTGTTTGGAGAGCGGTCCAGAGCGAGATGGGAAGAACATCGTATAATGCCTCATGAACCAACACGTGCCTAAAATTCTGGGGGACTGTTGTGTTCCTCTCCATCTGACAGTGTACAGGTGCATCTCCATGAATTAGAAGATCATCAAAAAGTTAATTTATTTCAGTAATTCAATACATAAAGTGAAACGTATTACATAGTCATTACACAGTGATCTATTTCAAGTGTTTATTTCTGTAAATGTTGATGATTATGACTTACAGCTAATGAAAATCCAAAGGTCTTTATCTCAGAAAATTAAAGTAGGGAGGATGAAGGGTCTGGGAGATACTCTGATACCTACCTAGGTAATATTTTATCAGTATACGGCAGTGCAGGAAGACATCAGCTCTGCCCACAAGTGAAACCGCTGATCTCTGCCGAGGCAGCTTATCCATAGTGATTAGCCAGGAGCTAGCAGCCATATCACTTGATGTTGTCCTGCACTGCCGGTATACTGCAATTCAGTGCTCTCATCACATGGGGAGAGACGAGGCATGGGGATGGCACAGCGGAGAGGGGTGTTACAGACCCTCATGTATACAACATGGGCAGCCCTGCCCCTAAAACCAGTGTCACTATTCTGACTCTCTTGGCTGCTTTACACGTCGCGATATTGCAACGCAACATCGATAAAAAGTCACGTGGTACGGCCGTTGCAGTTGATATCGTTCGTGCGTTGTGTCATGTAAATGGGCAATGCGACAGGAAAAAACGCAGCTACGATATTGCAAGAAGAATGTGCAAGCCCTTCAACCGTACGAGATTGTATATGCGATGTGGCATGATCGTGCTGTGTGACAGCGCAACTACGATTTGGAACGCAACTTCCGCTATTCCCTACAATGTTAAATGGTCGTTCCCTGGGTTTCTCGTACCCAGCGCAAAGAAGGGGCGTACACCATCGTAGTTGCGTTGCCTGCTGATATCTCCCTGTGTGACATCTACTATGCGATCTTGGACAGGTGCCAAAGGCGTGCGCGCTCCCGTGAGATCGTATGCAATATCGGAACGATATTGCGACGTGTAAAGTGGCCATTAGTTTCAGGGAGTGGCAGGGGCTGAGGAGGTGACTGCAGCCTCTCCCCCTTCTCGGGATGTTCTGTGTGAGTATCCCAGCATGCACTGGGGCACTCGCATGAAATTATATCGGAACACGAAGTAGAATAAAAAAAAAAAACACATTAGCTGTTATTAGATCGTGTAGAGAGGGAACCGGAGGGAATTGTTACATTAAAAAATGGCCTAGATTATAGGATTAAAGTAGATAGGAAGTGAGGAAAACATTGGTGGCCTCCGACTAACCCTTTAAGGTTTGAGCAACACGTAAGAGCTGCAATAGCACAATGTGTGCGTCTTCTAAGCCTTTTACATTGCAGTGTTGTTTATGTTCTAAGTAATGTTTTGGTTGGTTGTTTTTTTTTGATTGTCCCTGTCTGGAATTAGAATACAATCACCACCACGGACCTGAATATGTTAAAGCCAAAAATAGAAGTGCTGTAAGAATGTGAGATATTCTCCAATAACAAAGAGTAATTTATATGGTGTTGTTTGCAATGTGCGGAGCACAGAGCCGCCCTTGTGCTGTGATTAGCATGGGTGCTGATGTCAGTTGGCTCGTCTGGCATTAAGCTTTCTGCTACTACTAAACTCTTCTTTGTACTCGCAGCCAGAAGACCTTTGTATATGCCCTATGAAAGTGCACAGTTAGTAATTTGTCACCCCCCCCCCCCCCTGTTCTGGTTTAGTCTGTGACAGTCTCGATGGGTGACTCATGTATTGAAAGGACCCAACATAAAGAGTAGCAGGTGCTTACATATAAGTTTCTGTAGAGCGCAAAGCAATCCGGCATCTGAGGGCAGCACAAAGCCGGAAAGTGGCGTTTTGATGAGTAATCCAAACTGTTCTGACCTTCTTTTTTTTGGGGAAATGGAGGATGTGTTGGAGGATGACTGTTTTGTAATGAAGTGACATGTTTGGCCTCAGACACCAATTCAGAACTTATCACTGTGTATGGATGCAGAACTTTTAACATTTTATACATTTATACAAAGCGCAATCCACTAGTCAGAGCTTTAAAGTGTTCGTTAAAGGGACTTTCTTTTTTTATGCTAGGGATACACACTGATTTTGGCCAACACAAATGTTGTGCAGACAAATTTTGCATGAGGCTGCTGCTACGTTGCAGCACTATTAGAAGTGAATGAAACTGCAATGTGGCAGCGGCACCAAGCAAACATAAGATGCATAATGTCTGTTGTGGCCAAAGTCACTGCATAGCCCTAGCCTTCAAGAGAACCTGTCAGGTGGTTTATGCCCCCCAGCTCTCACTGTCTGTACCTGCAGCATCATAATACTATTCTAATCATCCCTGTCTGAGCTCATAGTGTAATGTGAAAGGTGGAAAAAAATTCATTTATACACTTACATTTCCTTATGTATTGAGGCAGTCAGTCTCCAGCTTGGAGGACGGGGACTGTTTGGCAGGTTAATAGTTAACATTTCAGCCTTATGTTAGAACATGTTGGGAGACCTGATGTGATGTCACAACCATGTGACTACAATAGGCGGAGCTAAGTTCTCATAGAACATATGTTTGCTGCCTTAGCTCCGCCCACTATGGTCACATGATCATTACATCACACAGGTACTTTAGCTATCCAAGTTAAAGTGAGTTAACCATTATCCTACCAGACAGTCTCCCTCCTCCAAGGTGGGGACTGAAATGTAAGTGTATAAATGCTTTTTTTCCACCTTTCACATTACACAATGAGCTCAGACAGGGATGATTAGAATAGTATTATAAAGCTGCAGCTACAGACAGTGATAGCTGGAGGGGCATAAACCACCTGACAGGTTCCCTTTAATCCTTAGGGTTGTAAAACATAGCACTCGCTGATGCTCTTGCATCCAAATGTGCCCTCCGGTCTTGTATGCAGCCGGATGGCTGTAATTGCAGCCGCTGCTGCTGATTTTTCAAGACTGCGGCTAGCATGGAGCTAGCCGCAGTCCTGAAACAACAGCGGCGTGCAGCTGCCAGTATCCGGTTCCCGGATTCGCCCGGATCGGGGCATTCCGACCCCATAGGCTCCCATGTTAGGGAGAACCGGATTGCCCCGGAACCAGGATCCGGCTATTTAGGGAGATTTTTCTCCCCGGACAAAAACGTTGCAAGCAACATTTTTGTGTCCGGGGAGAATAATCCGTATTCTCCCGGGATTCCACCGCTGAGATGAAACCGGATGGCAGAGAGCTTCCATCCGGGCCCATAGGCTACTATCGGGCCAAAAACCTGTCCGGGGCTGTCTGGTTTACACCGGACAGCTCCGGACCGTATCACACCGTGGTGTGAAGCCAGCCTAACACACACATACATACATGTGCACATACACTCACACTGACCCCTGACGACTAGGAAATAATGACTTGCTTGAAGGAAGCTGGCTGTCTTGCTCAAACTTTTACCAACCCTGCAGCGCCATCATATTCCTGTAGCTGCTGACTGGCCGGAAATCCGAGGTTACGTCATACACTCCGAGTGCATCTCTATGAGATCCAGAAGGCTCTTGTAGGGACTTACTGAGTTGTCACCTCTGGTGCGCTCCATGAAACACTGGAGCTGCCGACAGATCACAGGAGACAGACCAGAGCTTCAGCGATAGAAAATAAAGCCGCCATAATTTGAGTATAAAACAGGGGGCAGGGGACTTGGATTTAAAGCAAAACACCAGAAGTGCAATAAAAGACACATGGAGTGTGGTGCTTTAATATGAGGAGCAGAAAGCTGCTGTATTGGGTGATCTGAGAGACCCAAGTTCATTGCTTCAGTGAGATCTGACATGTGGAGATGACATTGTCTCCCTTCTCTTCTAGGCATGGAAGCGCAGGTGGTTTGTCCTTCGCAGTGGACGTCTAACAGGAGATCCTGATGTGCTCGAATACTACAAGAATGACCACGCTAAGAAGCCAATCCGGATTATTGACTTGAACCTCTGTGAGCAAGTTGACGCTGGACTGGTTTTCCCCAAAAAAGAATTTGAACATAGTTATATTTTTGATATCAAAACCATCGATCGGATATTTTATTTAGTGGCTGAAAGTGAAGAGGAAATGAATCGTTGGGTTCGAAGCATCTGTGACATCTGCGGATTCAATCCCACAGAGGAAGGTAAGGCTGGTGAGGGAGCGGTCACTTGGCCATGGTTTAGTGCTCACATTGACCATCTTCTATACCCTGTCACACTGTCTATGCCTTGTAATGTGTGGTAATTACAGCCCAATGCCCTGAGTGAAAGTGTGGCAGGGAACCTACGCTGTAGAAATAACAACTGGATAGGATCTTCCGAATTTGCTGTACAGACCTCGCTCTGTGATTTAAGAAATGTAGCAATTATTGATCTGCATTTTCTGTTTGTCGCTTAGTGTTTTTCAAGCTCATCAGACTAAAGCACCATTACGGGGAATTTGTCAGCAGGATGTAATTCGAAAGCAACATAATGTAGGGGCAGAGGGCCTGATTCTAGGGATGGCACGCTCTCAGCAGCTTGTTGTAGTTTAAATACAATCAGTGTTTTATCAACAGGATATGATCATTGCAGGACTAAGTGTCTAGTGTCAGGCAGTCCAACTAATCTGTATAACCCCTTGCCCACCACTGATTGGCAGCTTTGCTGGCCACGTAAAGCCTACACAAGGAGCTGTCAATCGGGTGTGGGCGGGGTTATATAGAGCTCCGCATTCTGAGCACTGCTACACCTACAGCAGAGAAAATGGATTTTATCAAAACTGCACTAAGCAGCCCTGTAAGTGAATGCATTGCTGGAATCAGGCTCTCTGCCCCACATTTTTCTTTAATACAGGAGCACATGTATTTATGTAGCAAACAGATGACTGTCTAATGGTTTATGATCTGACTAGAAAGAGAAAGCTGGGGAACAACCCTGCTTTATCCACGGTATCCAGTACATACCTGTAGTACAGAGCGTTAAATATAGATGGTAGGAATAAAAGGCCTGTTATATAGGGTGAGTTCTCATGGGCAGTGGCCACAGGCGCCTCTGTGTACCATGATGTATGCCGGCAGTAGTGCCCCTGTATACAGTGATGTATGCCGGCAGTAGTGCCCCTGTATACAGTGATGTATGCCGGCAGTAGTGCCCCTGTGTACAGTGATGTATGCCGGCAGTAGTGCCCCTGTATACAGTGATGTATGCCGGCAGTAGTGCCCCTGTATACAGTGATGTATGCCGGCAGTAGTGCCCCTGTATACAGTGATGTATGCCGGCAGTAGTGCCCCTGTATACAGTGATGTATGCCGGCAGTAGTGCCCCTGTATACAGTGATGTATGCCGGCAGTAGTGCCCCTGTATACAGTGATGTATGCCGGCAGTAGTGCCCCTGTATACAGTGATGTATGCCGGCAGTAGTGCCCCTGTATACAGTGATGTATGCCGGCAGTAGTGCCCCTGTGTACAGTGATGTATGCCGGCAGTAGTGTTTCTGTGTACAGTGATGTATGCCGGCAGTAGTGCCCCTGTGTACAGTGATGTATGCCGGCAGTAGTGCCCCTGTGTACAGTGATGTATGCCGGCAGTAGTGCCCCTGTGACAGTGATGTATGCCGGCAGTAGTGCCCCTGTATACAGTGATGTATGCCGGCAGTAGTGCCCCTGTATACAGTGATGTATGCCGGCAGTAGTGCCCCTGTATACAGTGATGTATGCCGGCAGTAGTGCCCCTGTATACAGTGATGTATGCCGGCAGTAGTGCCCCTGTATACAGTGATGTATGCCGGCAGTAGTGCCCCTGTATACAGTGATGTATGCCGGCAGTAGTGTTTCTGTGTACAGTGATGTATGCCGGCAGTAGTGCCCCTGTGTACAGTGATGTATGCCGGCAGTAGTGCCCCTGTATACAGTGATGTATGCCGGCAGTAGTGCCCCTGTATACAGTGATGTATGCCGGCAGTAGTGCCCCTGTATACAGTGATGTATGCCGGCAGTAGTGCCCCTGTATACAGTGATGTATGCCGGCAGTAGTGCCCCTGTATACAGTGATGTATGCCGGCAGTAGTGCCCCTGTATACAGTGATGTATGCCGGCAGTAGTGCCCCTGTATACAGTGATGTATGCCGGCAGTAGTGCCCCTGTATACAGTGATGTATGCCGGCAGTAGTGCCCCTGTATACAGTGATGTATGCCGGCAGTAGTGTTCCTGTGTACAGTGATGTATGCCGGCAGTAGTGCCCCTGTGTACAGTGATGATAAGTGCCGGCAGTAGTTCGCTAGTCCCTGTGTACAGTGATGTATGCCGGCAGTAGTGCCCCTGTGCCCCTGTATACAGTGATGTATGCCGGCAGTAGTGCCCCTGTATACAGTGATGTATGCCGGCAGTAGTCTCTTGTGTTTACCATGCATTGGTTTTTGGGGTGTTTAATTAGACCAGGGGTCTCAAACTCGGCTGAGTTGGTGGGCCGCACATAGAAAAACATTTATAGCGGGGGGCCGCATCCCTTGTAGGACTAAGGGTGGCTTCAGACTTGCGTTTGCCTCCACAGCGTCTTGCGGCGGGCGAACACAAGCTGAGCACAAGCACTGCCCATCCCTATGTTTATCATGGGGACGCATGGTGATTCGCTCGGCTGCGGATAGGCGTACGCACTGATAGACTTACGTGTGTGACATGTCGCTTTCAGGGTGTGGACGAGAATGTATGATTTGTACGCAAGCATCCTCGTGTACAAATCACACATTGAAGTCTATCAGTGCGCATGCCCATCCGCAGCCGAGCGCATCACCGTGTGTCCCCATGATAAACATAGGGATGGGTGGTGCTTGCGCTCAGCTTGCATTCGCCCGCCGTAAGACGCTGCAGAGGCGAACTCAAGTCTGAAGCCACCCTAATGGTACCTTTACACGCCGCGACGGCAGGCTGGATACATCCCGCTACTTCACGTGCACGAGCACGCTCAAACGGCTACAAACGGTCAACGCACCCTCTTTACACGCCGCCATAAGGTGCGCTACGCCACGCTACATCTGTAGCTAGCTACATCGCCGGGTGTCTCAAGTAGCCAGCTGTAGCTCATGTACACACCGCTACAACCAGCTACTATGGGACGACCTGGTGCAGCAGGGACAGCACATAGGCGTGCCACAATCTTGGATTACGAGCCGTCCGTACGATGATAGGACATCGCAATATCATCATGATTGGCCAGGCATCGCAGGAGGCTGAGTAATACAGCACGCTCGAGCGATTGTGTAGTGTGACTGGTCAGCTCCTTAAATATGCCGCCCTAGGCAGCGACTACCAATCGTCATGCAGGAGCTTCCTCCAATGATCGGTGATGGGGCGGGGTATCCCGGAGCCTGGGTCACGCCTTAGCTACATTGCAGCTACATCGCAGGGTGTCCAGAGTTCCCTTCCGGTGCTTCTTTACACGCCGATACAGCTCGCTACCATCGGCGATGTAGCCATCAGTTTTCGAGCAGAGCCCATAAACAGATGTATCTGTCGCCGGCTGTAGCGTCGCGTCTTCAGACGCCGCTACGACGGGCTACATTGACGCTACAAGCTACATTTGTAGCCTGTAGCGGGATGTATCCAGCCTGCCGTCGCGGCGTGTAAAGGTACCATAAGCGATATTTTTAGTAATACCAGAATTTTTTGCTCAATGTAGTAAAGTACAAATCCTGATCCCCTTCTTGTAGTAATGTCCCCATTCTGTAGTAATGTCCTTTTCTACTGATGTCCCTCATCCTGATCCCCTTTTCTCCTGATGTCCCCCATCCTGATCCCTTTTTCTGCTGATGTTCCCCATCCTGATCCCTTTTTCCTAGTGATGATCCCACATCCTGATCCCCTTTTCTAGTGATGATCCCCCATCCTGATCTCCATTTCTAGTGATGTATCCCATTCTGATTCCCTTTTCTAGTGATGTCCCCCATCCCGATCCCCTTTTTTAGTGATGTTCCCCATTCTGATCCCTTTTAGTAGTGATGTCCCTCATCCCGATCCCCTTTAGTAGTGATGTCCCCCATCCCGATTCCCTTTTGTAGTAATGTCCCCCATCCAGATCCCCTTTTCTAGTGATGTCCCCCATCCTGGACCCCTTTTGTAGTGAGGTTCTGCATCCTGGTCCCCTTTTGTACTGATGTCCCCCTTCCTGATCTACTTTTATATTGATGCCCCCATCCTGTTTTACCTTTTTTTTACACACTCGCATACATACTCATTCACCCTAACACACACTCACACACACTCACACATCCTCATATACACACTCACACACTCTCATTCACACACTGAAACTCACACACACCTCACACACATTTTCTTATACACATATCCTCTCTCACATACTCACACCCTCACACACACACCCTCTCACACACACTCACACTTTTCTCACTTTAATGATGCATTGCTCCAGTGCAGGGAGCCGCCGCGGTCCCTGCTGTGCTGACCTCCGGCCTCCACTGTGCTATGACTTCCTCCAGCCGCCGCTCAGACAAAGCTCTGTTGCTCAGCAAGAACAATGCAATCTGCCAGCCAGAGGCCCTCATGTGATGTCTTATTCCGCCATCGGCTGCGGACCTCTCATTGGCTGGCAGCTTGCATTGATCTTGCTGAGTGGCAGAGCTTGTTAGTACTGTGGACGGAAGTCATCACACAGCGGGGACTGCAGCGGTCCCCCCCTGCACTGGGGCGATGCATCATTAAGTTGTCCAAGGTGCCGCGGGCCGCATAGTGAAGCCCCGGGGGCCGCATGCGGCCCTCGGGCCGCGTGTTTGAGACCCCTGAATTAGACCTACTGTAAAGCCTAGATTGTTGCAGAACCCCACAATGTTGGAGAATCTCCTGCTCGTGATTATGCTGGGGAGATCATGGGATCGTAGTTGGAGGATTCCTTCCAGATCTGTGGATTTGCTGCCTGAGGCTGTTGGACCCATGCTCTCTTGGCAGTCGTGATCCCCGAGATTTAACAGTCACAATTGTAGATATTTTCTTTGAAAAGCAAACACACATCTTGTCTTGTGAAGTGTTCTCCCGTCAGTCAGACGCCGTTGTTCGCATTGATTGTTCTTTTATACTCCTCGCTTCAATTTTCTGAGCCATAAAGTGTCAGTTTTTCGTCTTTCACAAGGTCCCATAATAATCCCTTCAATACTTGTGCTTGAAGAAATCACCTTGGCTTTAACACAGGAATTACACATTTGTCACAGTCTTACTTCTGACGTGTGAAGAAGTGGCTGCTGGTAGGGTACAATTATTACCAGGAAAGTTACAATTTAGCCGCCTCTTATTTCATGTATGCGAGAGGCTGATAATACTGGAGGCTTTCAGAGCTGCATTCTTCACATAGATAACAATGGGTTACGTAGGACTCCATTTTTTTGCTTGCCCTCTCCTGTGGCTGTCAGTTATGACTGGCATCTCCTGGTAATATGAGGCTGATGTAGCTCTATGTGTTTTGGCTTCTCTGTGGTGTGAGGGAAGGGGATTATTGCACCCTCGTATAATGACTATATACATATATATATCTTCCTACTCTCAGCAACAGGGTGAGCAACTCAGACAACCGGCAAGTAATGGGACCGGACCTGGGACAGATCTACTACTGAGGCATATTATACTGTGACACTGCACATCTGGTGCCGTTTGTTTCAATTCAGGATTGTACCACTAAAAAGGTGTTCAGTTCCTGAAAATCCATTTAAGGCCATGTTTACACAGGGCGTTTTCAGGGCGGTTTTGCTGTGTGCTTTCTTTCTGCAGCAAATCCAGATGCCTGAGGTTTCAGTCTAGATCCCCTGGCAGATGGTTTCCAGGGGGTTTTATAAGGTGTTTAGTCTGGGTTTCCTGCATCTTCTTCTTCTTTTTTTTTATACACTTGTATGTGCAGTTCTTACCTCTGCTTGCTGCTTCCCGAGATCTCCCTCACACCAACTCTCTTTCTCCCTCCTTTTTTTCTCTCCACCCGCTTTTTCGCACCTTTTCTCACTCCTTCATGCTCTTTCTCCCTCTTTTGCTTGCTCGTTCCCCGCTTTTGCTTTCTCGTTCCCCGCTTTTGCTTTCTCGTTCCCCGCTTTTGCTTTCTCGTTCCCTGCTTTTGCTTTCTCGTTCCCCGCTTTTGCTTTCTCGTTCCCCACTTTTGCTTTCTCGTTCCCTGCTTTTGCTTTCTCGTTCCCTGCTTTTGCTTGCTCGTTCCCTGCTTTTGCTTGCTCGTTCCCTGCTTTTGCTTGCTCGTTCCCTGCTTTTGCTTGCTCGTTCCCTGCTTTTGCTTGCTCGTTCCCTGCTTTTGCTTTCTCGTTCCCTGCTTTTGCTTTCTCGTTCCCCGCTTTTGCTTTCTCGTTCCCCGCTTTTGCTTTCTCGTTCCCTGCTTTTGCTTTCTCGTTCCCTGCTTTTGCTTGCTCGTTCCCTGCTTTTGCTTGCTCGTTCCCTGCTTTTGCTTGCTCGTTCCCTGCTTTTGCTTGCTCGTTCCCTGCTTTTGCTTGCTCGTTCCCTGCTTTTGCTTGCTCGTTCCCCGCTTTTGCTTGCTCGTTCCCCGCTTTCTCGCTTTTGACTTTTCAAGAATCCATGCAAATAAAAAAATGCTGCTTACTTACAAGAATCCCATATTTCTCTTAAGTAATAAGAAAAGCAGAGCTCCCAACATGTGTGATCCCGGCCTGAAGACTTTGTGTTCCAGAGACCACAATTAGACAGCCATGGACAAAGACAAACATCTTTCCTATTGTGGAGGAACGAAGAAGCTGCATTCCTGGGACTTTGTCACTGGCAAAAATTCCTGCAACATCCTCTTGTAATACATAAGTGCTAGCGAGTGTCTTGTCAGGACACGCCGGTAATGGAAACATGCAGTTTATATTTCATTCTCCTTTGCTTCTGTAGATGTGAAACCTAGCAATGTTCCTGTGCAGGCCCCCATCGAGATCCCCATGACTGCAGGCTCAGACGTCTCGGCTCATTCACACCTTGGTCCAATGCCCCAACCCTACCAGCTCATCAACGTACCTCCTGTAGAGTCTGCCAACAGCCATGAGGACCCCCCAGACTATCTACTGCTATTCAACTGTGTAACCAAGAAGCCAGATCCAACAAGGTAATGTCTCCTAAGGAGCAACATTTTGATCCAATATATTTTGAAGGTTTATGTACATGAATGAAATAATTGGGGACTTTTATCTTTCAGATCTCAAGGTATTTGCACATTTATTTTATGGAAATTTTAATCAGAGCATTGTGTATTCCTAAGTTATTTCTCATTAGTCTTAATGAGTATTTACTTCTAGAACTTATAGGAGAGCTTTAGCAGCCTCGATAATGCTTGTACTACCCCTAAATGTACCGTATGTGTTTATAAGCGAAGTTTCACTGCCCCAGCTCTCCCTCTTCTCACTGCTCTACCCATTCTTTCCGGTATGTCGGGCACACCGCTGTGGGCATGCTCCCCTCCCCACTTCCTTGTCTAGTGGCATTAATTCACATTGGTCCCTAACTAGTCTATTGATCAGAAACAGGGAGACCTGGGACAATTAACTTTTTTCTTTAAAACACATTCAGTATTTGGGGCTATTATAGGCATCATCGGAGGATAATACACTCCTAATATTTTTTAGAGCAGGAGTGGGGAGCCTATTTTGTGCCAAGGGCCTTTTTCATAATTGGAGGAGAATTGCTGTGAATGTGAAAATAATATATGGGACACTTAAACAACACCGTGTAGCTCCACGGCAATCAAACTTTTGCAAAACCAACCTGTCCAGTTGTAAAGCAGCACAGATGGTGGATCAATTTCTCCTGTTGTGCAATTGGAACAGACAAACGGTAGAAATGATAGACTATTTGCAAGACACCCCTATTTCTCTCTTCTTATCCTTTTTGGCTGTTGTTTTGGTCACTTTTGCATTTTGTCATTGCACTCACTCCTAGAAGTAGTATGAGGCGGTGTCTACAACCCACAGAAGTTGCTCAGGTAGTGAAGCTTATCCAGGATGGTACATCAATGTAAGCTGTGGCAAGATGTTTAGCTGAGTCTGTCAGAACAGTGTCTAGAGCATGGAGCAGATGCCATGAGACAGGCCAGTACACAAGATGATGTGGAGGGGGTCGTAAGAGGGCAACAACCAAGCAGCAAGACCACTACCTCCTCCTTTGTGCAAGGAGAAACAGGAGGAGCAGTGCCAGAGCCCTACAAAATTACCTCCTACTGGCCACTAACATCCATCCGTGTATGCTCAAATTGACAGAAACAGACTCCATGAGGGACCAATGTCCACAAGTGGGTATTGTGTTTACAGCCAAACACCGTGCAGAGCGATTAGTATTTATCAGAAAACACCAAGACTGGCAGATTCGACATGTGCACCCTGTGCTCTTCACAGATAAGAGTAGGTTCACACTGAGCACATGTGACAGTTTGGAGATGCAGGGAAGAACGTTCTGCTGCCTGCAACATCCTCCAGCATGACCAGTTTGGCAGTAGGTCAGTAATCGTGTGGGGAGGTATTTCTTTGGAGGGTCGCACAGCCCATGTGCTAGCGAGTGGTACCTTGACTGCAATAAGGTACCCAAATTACATCCCCAGACCCATTTCGAGACCAGATGCAGTGGGCCCTGGGTTCCTTCTGGATCTGCTCAAAGGAGGAGGTAGCGGTCCTGCTGCTTGGTTGCTGCCCTCCTATGGCCCCCTCCACATCTCCTGGTGTACTAGCCCGTCTCCTAGTATCTGCTCCATGCTCTGGACACTGTTCTGACAAGACAGCTAACCTTCTTGCCACATTGATGTACCATCCTGGATTAACTGTATTACCTGAGCAACTTCTGTGGGTTGTAGACACTGCCACATGCTACCTCTAGGAGTGAGAGCAATGACAAAATGCAAAAGTGACCAAAACAACAGCCAAAAAGAGTGTAATTGACTTGTTGTTACTTTGTTGTTTGTGTTCCCTTTTTTGAGCAGTATGTAAATATATTTATACGTGCATATGTAGCAGAGCTGTGTGTGTGTAATACACACTGCAGAGAAACATGAATAGCTCTATTACCTCTCTATTCTACCCTAGTGCATTAAAATCTGTGCTAATTACCCTCTACACATACACTTTCCATATTTGTTAAAACTTTGATAGTTTTATTTTGTAAAGTGTTTGTGTTTTTTGTTTTTTTTTGTTTTTTTTTCTCCTCCCTATTTTCTGCCTTCTAAACCAAAGGAGCCTCCTGGGGTATGTATCCACAATCGGGAATAGCGGTGTTTTGGACATAGCATGTTTTTGCTGCTTCCAGCACAGTGGATGGATTTACAGTATAGAAATCTCCTGCCCGCTGTGCTTCTTTCCTCTGTAATGTAATCTGACGTGTGGTGCGGCTTCCCGAGCTGCAGCATGTCAATTTATGTTTCTAGAGACACAAGTGTCCTCGGCAGGAGAATACAGCGGTAATCCACTGTGCCCACAATCCTGCTCGTGAGCACGGACGTTGCGTTCTTCAGTCTGGAGCACAGGCTACATTTTGTGAGAAGTTTTGAACTTTATCACATTTTATTTTTCACATTACACCTACAAACTTAAATGTATTTTATTGGAATTTTATGTGATATATGCAAAGTAGCAAGTACTTGATACATGGTTTTCTAAATATTTTAAAAATATAAATCTGAGAATTGTGATGTGGACTTGTGTTCAGCCCCTTGTAATCTGATACCCCTAAATAAAAATCCTGAGTGACTAATTGCCTCCACAAGTCATCTAATTAGTAAATGGAGTACGCCTGTGTTTTATATATTCTCAGAATAACTACAGCTGTTCTGTGAAGGCCTCAGATATTTGTTTAAGAGAATTGGAGATCAGACAGCATCATAAAAACAAGGAACACACAAGACAGGTCAGGGATAAAGTTGTTTGGAAGAGTCAAGCAGGGTTAAGTTAGACAAAAAACCAAAAATCGCAATCTCTGAACATCTCACACACAGAGCACTGGTTAATCCATCATCCAAAAATGGAAGGTGTATGGCACAACGTCCATGACATAGCCATATACCTAAACTGATGGCCCAGGGCAAGGAGAGCACTATAACTGGAGAAGCAGCTTGGAGGATCCAGGTCACTGGAGGAGCTGCAGAGATCCACATCTCAAAGGAGAGAAATATGCTAGACATATCATGATTATAGCATCCATTGTTTTAAAGATGTAAGATGTGAAACAGTAAATGGATCTTGTAAAAGAATAAATGGCTGTTTAGTAAAAGAATAAACCATTGCATATGGACAGCACACGGATGACTGAGAAAATCTGCCCCACTTTTCTAGATGAGTGAGGCTGATTTTCTTTTAATATCCATTTTATTTATTCTACACCAATATGACCCCAGTTTCAGCCATATACAACACAAATATGGCCTTTATGGAAGAGTAGCAAGAAGAAAGCTGGTTTTGAAAGGCACGTTTCATTTAAGAAGTCACATTTGCAGTTTGTATGTGGAAGAAGGTGCTCTAGTCAGATGAAATCAAAGTAGGACATCTTTTGGGCTAAATGAAAAACACATTATGTAGTCAAACACTGCACATCACCCTGAAAACACCATCCCTCACTATCACATGGTGGTGGCAGCATCAAGCTGTGGGAATGCTTTTCTTCAGCACAAACAGGGAAAGATGGTCAGTTGATGGGAAGATGAAGCTAAATACAGGGCAATCCTGAAGGAAAACCTGTTAGAGGCTGCAAAAGACCTGACACTGGGATATAGGTTCACTTTCCTGCAGGACACTGACCTAAACATACTGCCAGAGCTACAATGGATGGTTTACATCAAACTGTATTTCTGTATGTGAACAGCCTAGGCACAGTCCAGACCTAAATCCCATTGAGAATCTGTGGCAAATATATATGTATATGTATAATATATTTATTTTACTCTTCACAAATACTTGCTACTTTACTGTTTTTGTAAATCACATAAAATCACAATAAAAAAGCATTTTAAGTTTGTGGTTATAACGTGAAAAAACATAGAAAAAGTTCATGAGATCTGATTATTTTTTCAAGGCACGGTAGGATACAATGAAACTGCTGTATTTACACCACCTATAAGACGGAGCCTGCTGTATATACACCACCTATGAGACTGGGCCTGCTGTATATATACGACCTAGGAGAGTGATGCTGCTATATATACACCACCTAGGAGAGTGATGCTGCTGTATATACACCACCTAGGAGAGTGATGCTGCTGTATATACACCACCTAGGAGAGTGATGCTGCTGTATATACACCACCTAGGAGAGTGATGCTGCTGTATATACACCACCTAGGAGACTAATGCTGCTGTATATACACCACCTAGGAGAGTGATGCTGTATATACACCACCTAGGAGAGTGATGCTGCTGTATATACACCACCTAGGAGACTAATGCTGCTGTATATACACCACCTAGGAGAGTGATGCTGCTGTATATACACCACCTAGGAGACTGATGCTGCTGACATCTCTGGTGTCCTACCATTCTGAATGCTGCGTACACTTGCTGTAAGAAGAATTAGTGATTTTGGCCCATGGGAAAGCAGCCCAAGACCGGAACCAAAAGACGTGTCCACAAGCCGTTCCTCACTCCTGTTCTTATGGTGTATATCCTAATAGCTGGGTTTTAAAGCGAACCAATCTCCTTGTGCAAAACCAAGCCTACCTTGTAGGTTATGTTCCCACAGGGCTCTATCTGTTGTGTATTTTCTTACTCAAAGTCCACAGTGGTGAACACTGATGCAAATTTCCTTCTATAGATATGATAAAAGTAAAATCCTCACAATAATGCTATGTGCCCACTGGATGTTTTTGGTGATCTGTTTCTGCAGCAAAAACACATCACTCTCAGCATTTACATTCAGGTCTATGAGATTTTAAATATCCCAAGGCCAGGACCTGTTAGTACTGTACCCACAGATCCTGCTGTGCCCGGAAGGAAGATCGCCAGGGCTTGCCATGGGATCACTGGGGAGGGTAATAAAGTGTCTGTCTGTGTCCCCTTATAACATGGCTGTTTTTGAGCAGTGTTTCACCCATTGAAAAAAACGCTGCGCACACACTACGTATGTGCTGCTTTCTTTTTAACACAGCTGCATTTGTGCAGCTGAAAAACGCAGCGCAAACGTCTAGTGCGCACATGGCCTAGATGACAGGATTGGTAATCTGAAATTCTATGATCTATATAATTTACAATGCTGCTATTGTAACAAACTGCTGCATCTGTCCACAAAATCCACAGTGTATGAGCCCATGCTAACAACTCCTTACAGGAACATACAGTGCCGTGCAAATTAATTGGGACAGAGCAAGTCTTTACTTGTTTTTCTTACATTAATTTTACTATTGATGATAAGTGTTTTATCAGTTCTTGGAGTCGCTTTCCTTTTTCTTCCACATTTCCTTTTTTGTTTTGGAGAAAAAATTTTGTGCGAATTATTCTTATTATTATACCAACGGTGGAAGTGATTTCTCTTACAGTCAGACTTGTATGTTCATTAAGAGTAATAATTCTAGACCTCTTCCGTCGAGTAACATCCATTTTTATAGGCACGAATCACACTGAGAGAAAAAGTACACTAAACCACTCCTCACAGAAACAAGCTCTCAACTGAGGCTGAGGGGGCAGCTAGCTGTTATTTTCTGACTAAAACTAGTCAAACCACATTTTGTTACTCAAGGTTGTACACTCACACCTGTTCAAAGCAGTTAAAACGCTTTTACTTAAAAAAATGCTTTGTCCCAATTAATTTGCACAGTACTGTATGCAGAGTTGTTGTTTTCCCAACCAGCATTCTGTGGCTCCTTTGGAGTCTGACTAAAGAAACCTGTCATCTGATACGTGCTTGCCCTATCCACAGGCAGCAGGTATTGCCGCCACCAAGCATGTTTGACACAGAAATGCTGCAGAATTTCAAAGAAAAGCATACTTTTACAAGCTTTTCTGCAGTTATTGCTTTGGAGTGACAGATTACTCCATCCATGAGTGTATAAGAAGAGCTCTGTCTGTCATTAATAGCGGGTATGGAGAAGCTTTTAAAGGGAACCTATCATGTCCTTTTTGTTTTATTAAACTGCCCACAATGTTTTTTAGATCATGTACTGTTCAATAGGAACTTGCATTTTTTTTTTCCAACTGTTGTAGTTATGCCAAAAAAGCACTTGGATGTTTTCATTTGCTAGCTGCCCAAACAGTCATCTGGGCAATGAGCAGACATGTCAGTCAACTGCAAACATACTGAAATGTATCTAATGTTCTCTAGAAGGACCTGTGTGATGTCACAACCATGGCCGTAATGAGCGGCACTAAGCAGGCCTTGCGTAAAGGACAATGTAGACACTGCTCCGCCCATTATAGTCATATGACCGTGACATCACCACAGGTCCTACAGCTTTCGATGCATTTCGGCATGTTTTCAGTTGATTGACGTGTCTGCTAACCGCCCAGTTGAGTGTTAGATGTTTTCATTAGCTAGCTGGGCAAACAGTCAAAGAATTTAAAGTGCTTTTTTGGGATAAATACGATTTAAAAAAAAATTAAAAAACAGGTTATGAATGAACACTACATGATCTAAAAAAACAAATTGGGGGTGGTTTAATAACAAAAAAGGACATGATGGGTTCCCTTTAAAGCAAGATTTCTCTGAAACGCTTCAGCATTTAACTGGACTGTTTTTCGTGACCTAATGTATTTGTGAAACCAGTGACATCATGGAGACATTGAATGGATTTGATTGTCGTCATTTTTCTTGGTGTACACTTCTAATCAGGCAATAAATATGCACCACAGTATGTTATCTTATTAGACCTTCACGTTGTCCTGTTTATTTCTATATTACTCTACTGGTAAATCAGACATGGGTCATCGTCGCTCGCATCAGAGGAGGATTATCTACTACTTGAAGATTTTGAGAGCAAAAAGATTTCCTGGCAGTGAGTGTGCGGTTATTGTGAAGCCAGGTGCACTCTGCATGGTGTTGTCATTCACTTACATAAGATTGTGGATTGAACGATTTTCAGATTTAATGGTCATTGCTGTGTATATGTGATTTTCTGAAATTCTTCTCTTGAAATGCATCACCCATTATGCTCCTGTAGTTCTTAAGGGCATGCAAAGATGTAGATGTATGATATGCTTTTATTAAGCTTTACTTTTCTCACTTTTAACATTACATCATCCACATTGAGTCTTCACAGGTATTATCACACATTTAAATATTAACTTGTTAGTGGACCGAAAATAATAAGAAAATAATCCGTGGCATCTTGATATAGTACATCATCTTTAAAGAGCATCTGTAAGTAGGGTCAGCCCACCTAAACATCTGTATGGACGTGTAGGTCATAGAAATTTAAAGCACCACTCCGGGTTTTTTTTCTGTTCAGCGTTGGAGTATCGATATAAATGTGAGCCCTCTGACCCCAGTCATAAACTCCAGCTTCCAGCTGCTTCACCTTCTGCCAGCTTCGTCCCAGTCCCACGGTGCCATCTTGTTTCCATGACTTCTGTCTGGCCAGAAGTTATTTCACAAGATCTCAATGCATCAGAGAGTCAGAACGAGGCTGTCATAGAGTTATACTGATTTGTGACCTCTGTTGCGCTCCATGAAACACTGGAGCTGCTGGCAGGAGACCAACTAGAACTGTGGTGGAAAAAGATGACGCTGGAGGTGATAAGATGGGGGCCGGGGACTTTCATTTAAAGCACGACTCCAACAGTGCAATAAAAAAAACACTAGAGTGGTGCTTTAAATAAAACACCTTGATGTTTATTCCTGAAAAATCCACTTATTTTTTTTTTTATATGCAAGTTAGCTTTAAAGGGAACTCCAGTGAGAGAGAACTTTTTTTAGTACAGTTCCTGCCCTGCCATATGATGAAGCAGAGCTGTACACTTAGTTCTAGGATGTATAGATCGCTTATAATTCAATAAAATCATACCTGCTCCTCTGCTCTCACCCGCACCCCAGGGAACTCAGAATCTTCAGCCTGGCAGCTTCATGTAAGAGCAAAAAGCAAGAGGTGTGTCAGGGGTGTGGATGCTTTGAGCTGCAGGATCAACCTACATTCCAGTGAGAAGTGATGATGATGATCCATTGAAAGATGAGAGATAAGAAGATACCATGTTCCTATGAGGGGCGACCACGCAGAGCTTATTCAATCAATGCAATGCTCTGCCTCTGCTTGTATTCTCACACTAACAGTACACATTATGCATAATCATACAGCAGAGGATCACAGCGTGTACTTGTATCTGCTTAGTGACATGATTGCTATATGAAGTCTGGACCCCCCTGTCACATAAGATTGTATATCAGGGGCTGGATTGTATGTGTGAGCATGAGGCCGGTGGCCACGACCCCTGACATACCCACTCCCTATACAGAAATGTGAGGGGGCTTGATTGTAGGCTGATCCTACAGCTCCCAGCATCCACGCCCCGGACACACCACCTGCTTTTTGCTCTTACATGGAGCTGCCAGGCTGTAGATTCTGGGTTCCCTGAGGTGGGGAGGAGAGCAGAGGAGCAGGTATGATTTTATTAAAGGGGGACCTGTCACCTAGTTTAAGTCCCTCAAGCTGCCACTACCTGTTCCTGCACCTTCCTATTACTAATCTAACTATCCCTCTCTGTCCTATCTGTGTTCTGTGATAGTGTATAAAAAGCATTTTATACTTACAGATTGTTATGGTAATGAAGCGGGGCGTCCTCTTTAGCTCTCTGTCCCCATTTCGATCCTTCTTTATGACTCCCCGATAAGCATCTTCATTCCCTTCTGTAAATCCTCCTGTTATGAAATGCCTGCGCATGCGCCGGGAGCCGTACCGTGCCACGTAATCAGCCCCACAATGCAGCGGACCAGATATGATGCTCCAGTTTGGCGCAATACCTATGAGAAGGGGCAGTAATGTTCTCTCACTGGAGTTCCCCTTTAAAGATCCCACTGAGAATCTGCTTCCAGAGCTCATCTAAAATGAAATGGGAGTTACCAGTGTGAGACATGGTCTGGGGGGAACAGCTATAGTCCACATGGAGAGTATTCTGCCAGCTGGCAGTGAGGAAACTTAAAAGTGCAATGCTCCTCTGGGAAATTGCATATGCAAATTGTCCCTTCAGTGAGGAAGTAGACAAACTCTAATGCCACCTAATAAAGGTAGCAATTGTAAAAGTCATAATTGACTCTTTAACAAGCCCTTTAATATGATTTAATGAAGAAAGGATAGAGTATATGGTAAGCTCTAGGGAATAATTACAGCTCCACGGCCAGTAGTAAATTACCTTTAGGCTTTAATAAAAATGTGTACAACACGCAGGTCCATTAATGGCCGTGGAGCTGTAATTATTCCCTAGCACTTACCATATACTCTATCCTTTCTTCATTACCTTACATATCCTCCCTGCGGGGAGTGGGATGTGGAGCTGCTCTGGGCTACAGGACCTGGCCTTCGTCATTTAGATAATCCTCTTGAGCTGTCACGTGATCCTTGACAACCGAGGGAAAACACTGAAGACGCTACTTTTCACATCATTCCAGAAGAGTGAAATTCATTATTTCAAAGACCTCGCAAGTGTGCAAGTTAATCCAGTTGTGCGGACGGCACAACTGGTCAAGGTGAGCAATACAAAAATATACCAAGGGTAATTATTGCAAACACAGTATGGCTCAAATTGGATTTTATTTTTTAATATGATTTAGGATTTTTGCCAGATCAGAACTCCAAACTGTAAGTTTCCTCACTGCCAGCTGGCAGAATACTCTCCACAAAGTATAGCTATTCCCACAGACCTCGTCTTGGCCTCTCATACAGCCAGATCAGAATTCCCACACACTGCACTGATAAGCGGCAATCACCCCCGAAACACAGGGTCTGCAGTTTGGGGTTCTGATCTGGCACAAATCCTAAGTCATATTAAAAGGCTTGTTAAAGAGTCAATTATGACTTTTAGGATGGCTACCCTTATTATGTGGCATTAGTTTGTCGACTTACTGAAGTGAGAATTTGCATATGCAGTGTGAGACATGTAATGGCTGACATTCAGCTCTCCTAATCACACACAGCTCTGCAGTAAGATCAGAACACAATACAGAAGTAACACATGACAGCAGCTCAACTTTGTCATTATAAACACATTTGCAGTTCTACCTCTCTTCTCAAAAAGCTGTCAGCTCTGTTCTACTGCCTGTGAGATAGCTGTAGTCCTCTCATAGTGATTCAGCTTCAGTGTTTAATGAGATAAACTTCAGCTCTGCTGTACTGTTGTCTGCTCTTCTGATCTCACTACAGAGTATGAGTATAATGGTCAGTCATTACATGTGAAATAAGGATAGAATATGTCACGTTTATTGAGTAAATATGTTTCTAAAGGTCCTCTTGACATGAATTTTTCATGTCTGTAACAATCCATCCAATCCACACAGGCAAAAACATCAAAACATAGCTATTCTTAAATTTAGTGGTGTGTAATAATGAGAAATGACAGAGAGAAAAAATATTAAACACACTTACTGAAATTTATTTTAATACTTCATACAAAAGCTCTTTGTTGGTGATGACCGCTCCAAGACCCCTCCTGTATGGAGAAACTAGTCACATGCATGACTCAGGTGTGACTTTAGCTCATTCTTAAACACAAACACTCTTCAAATCCTGAAGGTCTTTGGGCTCCTTTTATGAATTCTGAGCTTTAGTTTCTTCCATAAATTTTCTTTTGGATTCAGGTCAGGTGATTGGCTGGGCCATTCTAGCAGCTTTATTTTCTTTCACTGAAACCACTAGAGTTTCCTTGGTTGTGTGTTTGTTTGGGATTAATGTCTTTCTGAAATGTCCACCCTTGTTTAGTCTTCATCCTGGTAGATGGCAACAGATAGTTATCAAGAATGTCTTCCTACATTTGTCCATTCATCCTTCTTTCAATTATATGACGTTTGCCAGTGCTGTATGCTGAAAAACAGCCCCACACCATGATGTTCCCACCTCCAAACCTTACTGTTGGTTTGGTGTTTTTGGAGTAATATATTTTGCCTTTTTGCCTCCAAACATGTTGTGTATTATGGTCACCCAAAGAGCTAAATTTTGGTCTTATCTGACCAGACTATATCCTCCCAGTATTTCACTAACTTGTCTAAATGTTGTTGAGCAAACATTTAATGCAAAGCACTGCGGAATATGTTGGCGCTCTATAAATTATTATTATTATTGCATTTGAACATGCTATTTATTCAGTGATTGAGTCTTGCATAGTTATGGTGCTCACAGGCTATGTAGATTGAGTGCATTACTTCTTTTCTTTGAACCTATGGTACCTGCTGATTCCAGGTCTTTCTGTAGCTCTCCATAGTTGGTCCTATAGCCCTTGGTCATGTCTTCTAATTATTTTCCCTCCTCTGTCTCATGTTATGCAGGGAGAGTACCTGGTTGTTTCTGGTTTATGGTGAAATCATGTTCTTTCCACTTCCGAATTATGGCCCCGAAAGAGCTCACTGGAAGCTGCAGTGGTTCATAGTGTCTTCTGTAACCAATGCCATCCCATCAATATGCTTTGCAAAAACTAGGGTGCAAAGGTCTTAAGACTGCTCACTGGCTTTACCCATCATGAGTTGTTTCTTGTGTGGTACCTTGGTAATGAGACACCTTTTGATAGACCATGAGTTGAACCAGCTGATATTTTTCACTATGGTACGATGTCTTTCTCATTACTGATAGGTTATAGTCGTTTTCATGACTTTCCATAGATTTTTGCACCCCTTCATTTGTTTAATACGTTTTCCATGTGTCATTTTTAATAATTCTCATGGATGGGTTGTTACTGACTTGTAATGACAATTTCATGTCAATGCACTCATAAGAAAGTATGAGACGGCACTCACCGCTTGTGGTGTATAATCTCGGCTTCTTTATTTCATCCGTGCAAATTACAAGCAATGGTGGAGGGAGGTGGTGCGGAGGTGGACGACGGGCGCTCTGTTTCACACTGAATGTGCTTCAACGGGTCCAACCTCATTGCGAAACGTCGTCCACCTCCGCACCCCCTCCCTCCACCATTGCCAGTAACCTGCACGGATGAAATAAAGAAGCCAAGATTATACACCACAAGCGGTGAGTGCCGACTCATACTTTCTTATGAGTGCATGGACTTGTTTTCTGAGACTAGTGCAACACCGCTTAGCTCAGTGATGAGAAGGGGTGTGATAGTGGGCCAAGACTAGTGTCCGGGAATCTTGCTTTGGACAATTTCATGTCAGCAGCACCTTTTAGAAATCTATTTACTCAGACGTTTTGTGACTGTCAATACTTATTTCACCTGCTATAAATCCAGTGATTTGACAAATGAGTGTTTTACTTGCTCGTTGGATGATTGGTCTACATAAATGTGCAGACAGTTATTGACACATCTTGTGCTCTGATTCATATTGGCTCTACACAATAGCACATATCACCCTATCAATACAAGACCATTACATGAGTGATGTGTTGCCTCCACCACCGGTCAGATCAGGTATATGTTCTAAGAGGGGACCGAGAGGACAGCAGGGGGCACTATTACAAGTACATGATGCATCTCAATTAAATAGAATATCATCAACAAGTTATTTTTTTTCAGTAATTCAATACATAAAGTGAAACACATATATTATACAGTCATTAGAGTCCTCTATTTCAGGTGTGTCTTTCTGTAAATGTTGATGATGATGGCTTACAGACAATGAAAACCCCAAGGTCATTATCTCAGAATTGAGGGTGATGGGTTAAAACTGAGCTGCTGTATTCCATGAGACATCAAAGGGTGAATATAATATTGTTTTATTAGTCAACGTGTTTCAGGCCTCCCTGAAACCTAGCAGTATGATATTGATTTGTCCTGAAGAAGGGGCCAGGGAGCCCTGAAACGTGTTGCTTAATAAATCAATATTACATTCTTCCTTTGATGTCTCGTGGAATACGGCTGAACGGTTTTTAACCCTTCATCCTCCCTACTCTAAATGCACCACGCTGCAGCTGCCGTGATCTGCTTCTATAGTGGTTGTGATTCTCACAACCACACAAGGTGAAGCCTCTGATACCTATTTAGGTAATATTTTATCTCTCAGGCTCTTCATTAACAGAAATAAACACTCGAAATAGATCCCTCTGTGTGTAATGACTCTATATAATATATGTGTTGCACTTTATGTATTGAATTACTGAAATTAACTTTTTGATGATATTCTAATTCATTGAGATGCAGCTGTGTGTGACAGGAATCCATAGACCTAAAAACATATTTAATTCAATTTAGAGAGAGCCTGTCAGCACGACTTTGTCATGTAAAGTAAAGACATGGCTACAATACTGATTAAACAGATATCATCAACAAAGCGGATTTCTTCACCAATCGCCACTTGAAATGTTGTTCTAATTAGAATTTGGTGGACAGGGGCTGGAGTGTATGCTTCTCCTCCCTGTCTGTGATTCCTCTTCCCCCTTCCTCCGGTCTTTGAATAACTGTACACTGCTTTATCAGTGACATTTTTTTTCTCTGTCTGAAAACAGAATGGAGGCGGAGGGGCCAGGAATTATATGCAGGGAAATGCCAGTTCGATTTTGGTGCAAACTGTGACAATAGAACAATAATAAAGCGGATTCCTTTACCAAAGATATTGATTTATTCTGTATCATTTCACCATTATAGCCATGACTTGACTGTACAAGATTGTGCTGACATGTTCTCTTTCTACACCAATCGTCCAGTCGCCATACAGTGATCTGACTTCTTAGCTTTTGTTTTTGCTAAGGAGAAGCTAAAACTACTTACAAAATGCAATGTGGTGAAATGAAGGGGGTTGTCCTAAATGTCAAGGAAATTGCTTTGGAAAAAGTTGAGTCAGTAAATGGCGATATTGCAGCAGTTCCTCACTCCACACTTCTATTTTCTGTTCTTAGGAATGACTTCTTAGCTGATGTAACTCTTCTGACATGGGCATTGTGAGGAATATGGGTACATCGTTGTTTTCTCGAGCATTGCGGCCTGTACAAATGAATACACATATAGTGTGCTCCTAATCATGGCCTTTGGCTGAGAGGTGATCTGTGAGGGACTAACACTTTTATCATTTTGCTTGTATATAGTTTTTATTATTTTCCAATATTACACCTAGATTTAGAACCTGTTGTGTCCACATACAAAAGGTTATAAAGCGTTTAAATGATTTTTGTAACAATAAAAAGTCAGGGAGAAATGCATACATATGCCTGATCTTGGCTCTAACAGTCACAATGAAGACATCCATTGTTTCCGTTGCCAGAATTGAAACATTTGCTAATCAATGCACAAAGGTGCAGAGATGCACTAATATTAGGTCACACGTCTCTTTAATCACATGACTAGTTTTTTTCTAAAACCATCACTCCCATGGTTGATCTAACACATGTTTTGTTTAATTATGTCAAATATATAAAAATTTATTTTAACATTCATCATACATATTTTTCTCCTGTGCTGGCTCCTTGTATTGTTATGCCATTAAGTCTGAAGTTTGGGTAGATTGTGCACCAATCCAGCACAAAAGCAATCGTTATAACATACAGAATATTGTACCTATCACCGTATTTTTCGGATTTTAGGGTATGTGCCCACAGGAAGGTTTAGTGACGTTCAAACCGTCAGTAAACTGCTGGAAATTATCAGTTCTGAGCTCTGAAGTCTCCAGCTGTTTCCCAGCTGTTTTCCGGCGGTTTTTTTCAGCGTGTGCACAGCGTTTTTCAGTCGGTTTTTCCGGCGGTTTTCTATGGAGGATTTTGTTCATGGAACCGATCAAAAACCGCTGAGAAGAATTGACATGCTGTATGCTGCTAAACCGCTGGGAAACCGCTCAACCGCGGGCAGATCCGCTCACATAAACCGACTATGTGTGCACAGCGGTTTCTAAATTACAAAGGGTTACATGCAAGTCCTAAAGCTGCTAAGGATTTATATAAATTTAAATAAAACCTATGCTAAACCGCCGGCGGTTTTCGCTGCTAAACCGACGTTAAACCTTCCTGTGGGCACATGCCCTTAGACACACTTTTGTTTCCCTCAAATTGGGGGAAGAACCTGAATTAAAATTGAATTAAAGAAAACCTGAATTAAACTTGAATTAAATCTGAATTAAAGAAAAAAAAATCCTACAGCTTCCTTCCACTTGGTCCTGTGAAGCCGCTGCCTGCATCCTGCAACAACCCCCTTGGTAAGCCATGGAGGGTGATGTGCACAGGTGGGGGAATATATGTGCCAAGATGGGGGGCATATATACACTGTATGTCCCTTTATCCTGGTATATATTCCCCATTCTGTTATGGCTGTGCCCCATTCTGGTATATATATGTCCCCATCCATATATATACCAGGATGGGAGGCGTACTGTGTATATAAGGAGGGTGCACATATATATACCAATGGATAAGAAAAAATTGCGGCACTCACCGAGCAAATCTTTTTCCTTTTTTATTTCAGAGTCCTCTTTACATGGTTTCTCTGCGATGGGGAGGGAGTGAGGAGACACACAGGTGACGGATTCCGTTTCGGAGCACCTGCCCCTTCTACGGACCTTGTTGTCTCACTGCAAAACCTTTTAACATATATATACCAGAATGGGGCACAGACATAACAGAATGGGGACCATATATACCAGGATAGTAGACCTATATACCAGGATGGGGACATGTATGCCAGGATGGTGGGGGGGGGGGGGGGGAGGTCATGTACAAGGATGAAGGACATATATACAGATTATAAGACGGACAGAGGCATTATAAGACGGACCCCATTTAAAATTGGAAGAAAAAAAAATTTCTCCTTTCCTTCACCAAATTTGTGATAGTCGGGTGCGTCTTTATAAAGCAAAAAAATATGGTATATAATTTCTCTTCCTGTTCGGTTCGCTGGACATGTGAGCAGAGGAACTGCCTCTGATGGCAGCTTCTCTTCCCCAAACCTAATCTGCAGTGAGATAGTTGATATCCTCCACAGGTCCTGTCTGTATCAACATTAATAAACTATGTCATGGGGTCTTCTATGATCTAGAGGTCTGTCTCACTCTGCTCTTGTGATACTTTACTCTGCACTAGGGCAAGTTTTTTCCTTTGTCGGAAGGGAAATTGAGGAAAGCTACAGTCAGGGTCTTTGAGTCTTTATTTGATGGTAGGGCCTGTACAGGTAGGGCCTGTAGATAGGAACAAGCAATTTTGCTCAGCACCCAGGACTAAAATGGTCAGTGAGGGTTAAGAAATGAAACCAGAACATTTCTCATTAATGGAGACAGCACATCAGAAAATGGACTCATCTATACTAATATGTAATGTTGCCTGCCAGTTTTGGATTTAAAATATATATTGTAATCTCCTGTTCAGCTTGTGATTTTTTTTTTATAGGATGATATAATAATTATATATTTATTTCATGTTCAGATCTCACCCAGATTCCGCAAAATCGGCCCCTTCTGAAACTGACTGCAACGACAACGTGGCCTCTCATAAGACCTCCTCCGCACACAAGCACACCCTGAACGGATACTTCCAGCAATCCAGTGTATACGACTCTCCATCCCGTGCTGGATCCTGCTCAGAATCTAGTTTGTATAACCTGCCAAGAAGCTATTCACAAGATGTTTTACCAAAAGCAGTGTCTCCCTCTGGTACTGATGTGGATGGGGACCAGAGCGTTTTTAATATGTCAGGCGCCTCCTTACTGGAGTCCCAGCTAAGGCAAATGTCTGTAAGCTATGACATTCCTCCCAGCTCGGGAAGCACGTACCAGATACCCCGGACTGTGAATGAAAACTCCTTAGGACAGTCTTCAACAAAGTTAGAGACTATTGCAGATGTTCCACCGCCAAGACCACCAAAGCCTTATTACTCTTCTGAGCGCTCCCCCGCAGAACACAGTTTAACCCGCACTGCCTCAGAGACGGACAGTAACTACTGCGTCCCTACCGGAGGAATGCCCACCTCACGTAGTAATACCATTTCTAACTTAGAACTAAATAAATATAGGAAAGGTAAGAGTGCAGCATATTTTTCATGTGTTGTGTAAATGAAGAATTGTAACATGTAAGGATTGTACATGCCCAGATTCTAAAATGGGTCATAAATTGCATGTTTACTATATGTTTATCTGCAAATGCCGCCTCTTAGACCCACACGATGGTGTGACCTTCACCTCTCTCCCGCTTCTCCCCATAATGCCTTGTATGTCATCCATAAAGTGCACTTTCCTTTCTTAATGCATTTTGGAAAAATGTATAAGGCTGCGTTCACACATTGCGTATTTTGCCGCGTTTTTTTACGCGCGCTTTTCAAAATACGCAATGTGCCTTATGTCTGCCTGCAAAGTGAATGGGAAATTCACTTTGCAGTGCAGACATTGCGTAAAAATACGCAGTGCGTTTTCCGGGAGAAAACGCAGCTCCGTAAACAATTGATATGTCAATTGTTTACGCAGTTACTTCTGCGTATTCTCCCAGAGGGGAGGAAGAATCCTGCTTCCTCCTCCCCTCTGGGGCAGCTGTGGCCGCCCCTTAGACTTCACAGTGTATTAATAAACACTGTGAAATCTAAATTAAACAAAAGCATGTGTATGTAAAATAAAAAAGAATCAATACATCACCTTCCGACGCCTTCTCCCGCTGTGTGATCCCCGGTTGTAAGTCAGATCTCTTCTGACAAGACCTGTGGTGACGTCAGAGGGGGGGCGTTCCCGGGCACTCGCGGTCATGTTACCGCGAGCAGCCAATCAGCGATGGGACCGCCCCGGTAACGCCCCCCCTCTGACGTCATCACAGGTCCTGTCAGAAGAGATCTGACTTACAACCGGGGATCGCACAGCGGGAGAAGGCGTCGGAAGGTAAGTATTGATTCTTTTTTATTTTTCACACACTTGCTTTTGTTTAATTTAGATTTCACAGTGTTTATTAATACACTGTGAAGTCTAATGGGCGGCCACAGCTGTCACAGAGGGGAGGAGGAAGCTGGATTCTTCCTCCCCTCTGTGACATCACTGCGCTTTCTGGGGGAAAGAAAGCGCAGTGTGTGAAAGCCCCTGCGTATTTTGCTGCGCTTTTTTGCGCTGCCGAAAAACGCGGCAAAAAGCGCGCGCAAAAAAGCGCAGCAAAATACGCAAATGTGTGAACGTAGCCTAAGGCTGCGTTCACACATTGCGTATTTTGAAAAGCGCAAAAATATGCAATGTGCTTTGGGCGCCTGCGCAAAAAGAATGACCGTGTCAATTCTTTATGCAGCAGCGCCGGCGCTTTTTCCTATAAGGGCGGCGCTGCTGGCCTCTGACATCACAGAGGGAAGGAAGAATCCTGCTTCCTCCTCCCCTATGTAACACCTGTGACCGGCCATGTGATTTCGCAGTGTATTAATATACACTGCAAGATCAAAGCTAAATAAAGACAAATGTATTAAAAATAATAAAGGATTAAATACTTACCCTCCGACGGGTGTTCCAGTGTCCGGAAGCCGCCACAGGAATTGACCTGCTAGGACCTGTGGTGATGTCAGAGTGACGTCACAGTCATGTGATATGTATCACAAGACCGCGAGCGGCCAGTCAGCGCCCGTGACGTCACTCTGACATCACAGCAGGCCCTAGCAGGACAATACCTCTGCACCAGAGAAAAGGCGTCCGAGGGTAAGTATTTGATTCTTTCTTATTTTTCATACATTTGCCTTTATTTAATTTAGATTTCGCAGTGTATATTAATACACTGCAAAATCTAATGGGGGCAGTCACAGATGTCACACAGGGGAGGAGGAACCAGGATTTTTCCTCCCCTCTGTGACATCACCTGCACTTTATGGGGAGAAGAAAGCACGGTGTGTGAAAGCACCGGCGTATTTTATTGTGCTTTTTGCGCGGCCGAAAAACGAGGCAAAAAGCATGCACAAAAAAGCGCAACAAAATATGCGAATGTGTGAATGTAGCCTAAATCTGTATCCAGGAGGTTGACTTTGGTTATAGGACACAATACACAGTTAAAGTGGACCTGTCCGCCCCCTTTGGGCTTTCTAAACTGTGCTCCCCAGCTGTAACATGATGTCATTGTGGTTCCTGCCCAGACATCCCCCTGCATACTTCAGAAATAGTTTTATTCTCTCCCGCACTGTATGGTAATGACTCCTGAAAAGGTCTGGGAGGGTCTCCTTTCTGTGGTACTCGCCACCCCCCTGCCTGAAATACTCATCCCGTTCTTTTGAAACGGTCACCCCTCCTGTGTATGGGTGTTGAGTGACAAGCACTACTCTCACGCCTGTACAGTGGGGCGAGTCACCGTGCTCCATTGAAGCTACACAGTGCCTGAAGTCTCGTGAGATTCTACTGCACAGGCACAAAACTTCTCAAATCTCGCGAGACTTCGGGCACTGTGCATCTTCAATCTCCAATGGAGCTGTGACCCATGCAACTGCGCAGGTGTGAGAGTAGTGCCTGTCACTCAACATGCATGCACAAAAGAGGCGTCAGTTTCAATAGGGAAGGGCGGGTATTCCAGGCAGGGGGGCGGCGAGGACCACTGAGAGCAGACCCCCGCAACCTTTTCAGGAGTCATTTAAATACAGTTTTATTCTCTCCCACGCTGTATTTCTGAGGTATGCAGGGGGACATCTGGGCATATAGAGGAGTTACAGGAACCCCACTTACATCATGTTTCAGATGGTGGGCACAGTTAGAACGCACAAAGGGGGGGTGACAGGTTCACTTTAATTACATCTATTAGAAATTTAAATACTAGCATGGAAAAAAGTGAAGCAAGGAAATCCGTATCATCTAATTGTTGCCACCAATCCAGCAGGAGGAGAGAAAGTGCTCCTGCATGGACAGACTATTCTTCATGCCAGTGCATGTCTCCTGTCCAGGCTGCATTTCTCCGTTTATTTTTTGTATGCTTGTTTGTGTTTTGATGAGTAAATTAATTAAAAGTGTCAGTAAGAAGACTTTTTTTGTTTTGTTTTATGATACACCTGTATATCTCGATGAATTAGAATTTCATCAATAAGTTGTTTTTTTTTTTTTTTTTTTTCTTCTTTCAATAATTCAATACATAAAGTGAAACTCCTATATTACCGTATATAGAATCATTACACATAGAGTGATCCATTTCAAGTGTTTATTTCTGTTAATGTTGATAAGTACAGCTTACATCCAATGAAAACCCAAAGGTCATTATGTCACAAAATTAAAGTAGGGAGGATGAAGTGTTAAAAACCGCGCCGTCGTATTCCACGAGACATCAAAGGGTGAATATAATATTTTGATTACATTTGCAGTAGATGAAAAAGACAGCACTCATCGGTTGTTGCTTTGTTTATTGGTAACCTAGTGGGGTTACTTCAAGCGGAGAGGTGGTGGAGGAGGCTTGAGACGACGGCACCGTTTCGTGGGCACTCCGCTTCTACAGGTCTGTGCACCCCCTAGGTTACCAATAAACAGTAACAACCGCTGAGTGCCGTTTTTTCATCTACTGCAAATGTTATAAAGATTCTTTAGTGATGAGCAACACCGGCTATTGGTGTCTCCACAAGGTATAAAGGCAGGACTGAGCTGTCCCAAAAAGATTTGGATCCGTTGTGGTACCCGGCTCACTATCTTTTTAATAATTATTAGTCAACGCATTTCTGGGCTCCCTGAAACGCCCTTAAACATAGCAATATGATATTAATTTGTCCTGAGGAGGGGCCAGGGAGCCCTGAAACACATTGACTATTTAACTAATATTATATTCACCCTTTTGATGTCTCGTGCTTTTATAGTACTTGTATAGTACTTTTATAGTACCTATTTAGGTAATATTGTATCTCTCGGACCCTTCATCCTCCCTACTTTAATTTTAAGAGATAATGACCTTTGGGTTTTTTGTTTGCTGTAAGTAGCCATAATCACTTGAAATACATCGTTCTGTGTGTAAAGACTGTATATGATATATGCATTTCACTTTATGCATTGAATTAGTGAAAAAAAATTACTTTTTGATGATATTCTAATTCATTGAGATGCAGTCGTATAAATTGCTTCACATGGTACATCTTACGAATTGCAGCACAGATCCTGAATATTGGCAACTATTTCTAACTAATCTTAATCTTCACTCTCCAATGATCTACATCCATTGCAGAAAATGTTAGTGTTATAACGGCGTCAGAGATATGCCATGGGCATGAGGTTCATGTCTTCCATGTCTGGGGGGAAGGCTTTAACATGTGGACCCCATTTCTTCAGAGGACATTTGTCTTCTGACCTCCATTCTGCAGCCAGGGCAGCCAAAAATGGCTGCACGTAGGAGTTAAAGAAATCCATGTCATTTTCACATGGGTGTCCTGATCTGGTAAAGGAGTCTGAATACAGTACATTGTCTAGATCAGTCCACTTCCCACCGTGACATTAAAAGTTAATAATTTTAATTTTGTCATATTAAAATTTTAAACCAATTTTCTATCTTTCCCTTTTAGACATGAGTTCCCAAGAGTTGTATGACGTCCCGCGTCCTTTCTCCAGTGATAGATCCAGCTCACTCGAAGGCTTTCATTTCACAGTAAGTGACTGTATTTGCTATAGTTGACGCATCTTGTGAAAGTTAGGCACTTATACGTCACATACGATTGTTAACCTTATACTTTCAGAAAAACCGAAGCATGCTGACAATGGGAAGCTTCTCCACAGAGGAATTGGATGAAAACTATGTTCCCATGAACCCCAATTCTCCTCCTCGGCAGCATTCAAACAGCTGCACAGAACCTATCCAAGAAACCAACTACGTCCCCATGACTCCAGGCACGTTTGACTTCTCTGCATTTGGGATGCAAGTACCCCCTCCTGCTCACATGGGGTTTAGATCCAGTCCACAAACCCCACCAAGGAGGTCTGTGCCCACCTCTGACTGTGAGCCTCCGCCTGTGGATAGAAACCTGAAACCTCATAGAAAAGGTAGGTTGGGATTACAGCATCGGCTGCTGCTTTCTGCTGCCTCTAGTGAGCAATATTACCAAATGTTGCTAAAAGTCTAACCTGCTTTCTTAGAAGCAACTAAAGACTGGTGATGACTGGTGTCTAAGGGTGCTCCTGGATTCTAAGGCACAAAGACTAGAAACTAACATTTCTTACTTTATTTTTATTTCTTTATTTTGTGCTATGCAGTTGGGTCATCAGTAACCACTCATCCTTTTAAAGTATTTCTTTCCTTGAAGGCGTTGTCTCACAACAGAGAACATTTTAATGTATAGAATTTTGAATAAGTTCCACAATTGAATGGGTTGCTATTTTTTTTTTTTTTTTTTTTTTTTTTTGCTGACAATCCTATATATGATATCAATGTTCCCCTACTATGTACTGTTGTTTTCTTTGCCTGGCCATGCAGAGCTTCTCCAGTTCATGGTCTCACATACTTCTGCCTAGGGGAACAAGCTTTAAAGAGTATTCCTATCACTAAGTTTCTATCCCAATATGTAGTAGGTGTAGTAATAATATTAGCAAATATCTTCAATTAGAAATGTAGTATAGTTCTCCTGATATAGCCGTGTCTTGAGATTTCATTATGTGGAGCACATTGTAGCTCAGGGATCCATAATTACAACCACTTATATAGTGACAGTTACTTGCTCATAGTCGTAACCATTGATACCTAACTGCAGTGTCCTGTACATAGGGAAATCTCAAGACATGGCTATATCAGGAGTGCTATACTACGTTTCTATTTGGAGGTATTTGCCAATATTATTACTACACCTACTACATACTGGGATAGGATCTCAGAGATTGGAATACTCCTTGTCACTCAAGATGATAGAGTATACAGGCAATACTACAGAAGCTCACAGCTGCTGCATAGAGTTAATACATTTCTCTGTCTGCTTTACCACAGGAATAAGTCATTGACTTAAAAGAACTGGTGTCTGCTGAGCTTGTACTGTCACGGTCTTGATTGTGGCAGATACACTCAAAATTGTAATAAAACTAGGAAATGTGTTCCCTCAGGTAGGGAAATGTGTAGCCTCAGAAAGCAGCAGGCTGTGAGCCCCCAGCTATCCCATCTGTATACTCTCATATCATAAGTGACTTAAGCTTCCTACCCTGGCCTAGCGCTGTCTCATGTGTTGTCCGTGAACTGGAGAATCTGTGTGGTCAGACACAGCCATTACACAGTATATAACAGTGGAACATATATAAAATTATCTTAGCAGAGGAAAAATAATGTAAACACATTCAATTGTGGAAACTAGTAGTTTTCCAAGATCAGTTGATTAAAATGCACATTGTTCGTGGGACATCCGAAATCAATATATTCAGAGGATGAAAATTTAGTCTTTGCTAAATCAATGGTTATGTGGATATAGAGGAAAAACCTGATGGTGTTTTTGAAGAAGAAAAAATCCATAAGAATAATTTGTGAGTTCCATTAAATACCTCCCTTATCTTATTAGACATCCATGTCTTATTCTTTGTATACTGGAATGAGCATGCAGTGTAGTGAGGGGCACAGCCGTCCATCCTATGCTCTATACCAGGATGAGCTCACTGGAACCCATCTGTATATCCGACTAATGTCTTTCTGCAGTTTTCTTCATAAAAGTCTGTGCTTAAAACGCAAGCTGCTTCTTTCTTTTTCTTTTTTTTTTAAAGGTAATCTGGTAACATTACTCACGTGTACTTTATAGGTTATACCCTTTAAGTTCTTAAAGCAGATTATTTTTACCTCCTTGCCCATTTTCTGCCCTTTAGATTCAGCCTAATGTCTTACTATGTGTCATGTAAAGGGTTGTTGGTGGAGCTGGGCAGGATTTTTAGAAACGTACGGGTGCCTTCACATCTGCGGTAAGGTGTAATTCCCGGCATATGTCGCCGCATCAGCCGTGTAACGACCGACTTGCGGCACCGATCAGGCAAGCCCCATTCATTCTCTATGGGGCTTGTGGTCGGGTGCGGTATTGCCGAATCCAGCACTTGCGGCACCACACAAAAAAACGCTGCTAGCAGTTTTTTTTTGTTTTTTTTTTTCGCAGCCGCAAGTGCCGGATTCGGCAATACCACACCTGACCACAAGCTCCATAGAGAATGAATGGGGCTTGCCGGATCGGTGCCGCAAGTCAAATGCGGCAACATCTGCCGGGAATTATACCTTACCGCAGATGTGAAAACAGCCTAATTCTATATTTAAATGTGCACTCCCTGCTATTTCTTCACCGCATCCCATATCCTTCCTTCTGGTATTCTACTTGGCTGTCAGTGGTTCTTTATACATCGTATGACTGCTGTAGACAGTTGGTGACATTAGATTGCGGGAGCCAGATATCACGTAGAGTATATGGAACGTCACTGGCACATCCACAATAACGGAATCCCATCGGGGAGGATTGGGGACTGGTGGGAATAGTTAGACAGGTTTATAGATATCTTGGAAAACCATTTAACTGTGGTTCAGTTTCCTAAAAAATATCTTCTGAAAGGGTTCTCCTTCTGGATAATATCACTAATAACATCTAAAACCTTTCTGGAAAGCCCATTATACCAGCCATAGCATCCTTCAGCCATGAGTGCTTAGTGCAAGCTTTTATAAAATGACAGGCATTGCTGAAAGGGTGGAGATTGTCCAACCTGTCCAATTCCTAGATTCAGCGGGTGTAATAAATATTGACCCTGTCACCAATCTCCAAGTAAATGTATTTTTAAGGTGCTATTGACATTAATTTCTCACCAGATGTCAGTATCAATCCATCCAATCCACTCAGACAAACCAAACCATAGATGTTAATACATTTTGGGTAATAATGAGAAATCACAAAGGGAAAATGTATTGGACAAGGTTACTGAAATGTATTTAATACTTTGTATAAAAGCCCTAGTTGGTGATGACATTGTCAGGACCTCATGTTTGGAGACACTAGTAAGAGATTCGCGCCTATAGCACCTTTAGAAATATATTTATTCAGATGATTGGTGACGTGGTCAATACTCATGTCACCCGCTGTAGATGTCAGGCCCCACATACATTCTTCTATATAATCCTATTAAATGTCTTTGTGTGAAATGTTTCTACCTTTTTAGTTTGGTCTTTGATTCTAGTCTTTCCTTCTTTCCAGATGCTTTTACTTAAATTAGTTTCTCCCCACCCCCCCAAACTTATATTTTACATTGAAGCAACTTGTGTTTATTGCATTAAATCAGGACTTTATTTTAATAAGAAGAAAACTGAGGTTACAGACAATGGTCACATGTTTGGTTATGGAGTACTACATTTGTTTATGTACCAGTTCCAATATTCTGACTTACCTGTAGTTCTTGCAGTTTGGATTATTTAGGATAATGCTTTGCTTCCCATTTGCATAGCATTATTTTGCCTGTATGTGGTTATAAACAATGGGGTTTGTGTATCAGAGCTGACAGCAGGACTTTACATTGTCGAGTATCGGGAGTGCAGGTATAACATTCGGAATAAGGGATTGTGGGGCTTGGACCATAAATATGATGTCTACTATTCTGTAATGGTATAGTCCTGCTTAGTCTAATCACAAACCCCACTGTTTCTCATGCTTTGCTCAGGGATCTTGTTCATTACATGGACGGACAGACGCCTAACTCCTTGTCTATTCGTATTACATCAGAAGAAATTTTAAATGTTTTTTTTTTTTTTTAATACTTTGTTAGTCAACATACAGATGACCTAGCTAATGTGACAATGTTTGTGCAACGTCTCATATATTATCTTCCCAAAGTCCCGTCGTTGATGCATCAGACCTGGATATCCCACTTTTTGTGGGTTTGTTTCATTGCTGTTCTGAAATGTTTCCAATTTTACTGTTTTATGCTGTAAGATGTTCAGAAAATCCACCCCTGTTCTGTATATCTGAAGAGATTGTTCCAGATCAAAAATAAAACATTTACTCCCCAAGAATGGCAACTGATATTTTATATTTCCCTTTTTTATTGCTAATTTTATTCAGTAAAAAAAAAAAAAGCAATAGTATCTGGTTTGGTATCATACACATGGATGTTGAGAACATACAAACTCCTTGCAGATGTTGTGCTTGGTGGGATTTGAAGCCAGGACTCTAGCGCTACAAGGCTGCAGTGCAACACCACTGCTTCGTCATAATGGCTCCTATTAGACAATCTGCAATATTTTTTTTTTCTGCAATTTTTAGCCTTATTAACCCTGTAACATGCTGCAGTTACATAGGGCTGCATATTCAAGTAACTGATCCAATTCAGTAATATTTAAAGTGATTTTCCAACATTTTTTTACTGCATTCTGGGCTGTTGTTAAAACTGTCTTTTGATGGACACCCCTCATATGCAGCTCTATTCAGAGGTTGCATGAAGGGCATGTTACCACAGTCCGTGTTTGCAGCGTTTTGGACGTGGCACGCTGTCTGTACGTCCTAATCTCGTGTATCTTAACATAACTCTTTCACTGTAAGCCTGATATAACCTCTGCTGTTTAGAGACTGTCTAGCTTTCTTTTCTCAGTAAGTCATCCTATTTCTATGAACTCTTAATGTGATTTAGTGCATTGGTTTAAGTGATGATGGTTACTTCATCTTCACGAATGTATGATGGAGGTTCACCATTTAACCATCCATATGGACAGAGTGGAATCAAGAGTGTTCATACTGTCAATTAGCAGTAGATTGTGCTGTGAAAGGATTTGCCTATTACTTTCCACATCCATCCATCTCTGTGCAATACATCCTGAATGCATAATTTAAATGCTTGATTGCTATTGATTTTTATAGAAATGCAAATGCACTTCACTCTAAATTATAGCACTGAACAAAGGATCCCATGGTGATAAATGGTCTATTCTGATTGAATATGCTTTCTCCTGGAGCTTAGTGTTTACTAGAGATGAGCAAATCGAATTTGTGTTGAATGTTTGGGAATTTTTTGGACCCATCAAATTTGAGTAATTTGCAGTTTGCTTTCCATGAATCTCCCAAAATGGCCACTGCCAATTTACACATTGCACCAGATTGCTTCAGCCTGAGATCTCTCACATGACAGCGGCTAAACAGCTTTCCCATAATGCCATGTAGCAATCACATGGAATAGCATAGCCAATTGGGAGGGACCATTATAGCTTGTATAAAAGTAGAAGCAGGAAATATAGCAGCCATTTTTTTGGTGAATCTAGATGCTGAGAGGAGATCACAGTTTAGCGTTTTATGTCTTTTTCTTCTTCTACTAAAAAAAAAAAAACTATATGGGCCCATCAGACGTCATTTTGTTGTGTTGGAGCTCTATACGTGAACTTGTACCTATTATTATAGTCTATGAACTATTGACTCGTCCATGTATATTTACGGATTGAGTGGACCCCACAAAATCGGAGTCTGTGATTAAAAATTGGACGTCACTCGGAGGCCATCTGTGTGCTGTTTGGTTTTCCACTGACAGTGTGTTTTGTTGTTAAATTTTTTTTGTTATCCAAGGAAAACTGATAAAACTGACCAAACTTGTATGCTAAAACTCACCCACTTTGCAAATTTTGCAAAAGAACTCGTAATTGTTTTGCGTACAAGGAAAATCACTGATATCAGACAATAGCCTGCATTCATTGACCTATTACCGCTATGTTGCATTTCTTCACTGCAAAAACATTAACATTGTAACATAATCATGTGTGAACATAGTCTAAAGATTTTATTCCTGAAAGCACAGCAGTTAAATAAACCCGTCACCGTTTTTTTTCACATATAAGCTGTGGCCACCACCAGTAAGGCCTTATATACACATTCTGGAATGCCATATGCAAGTCCCCAGGCCAATCCATATAATGTAAAAATAATAGCTTTTATTATACTCACATGGGGTGTGGTCCGGTCAGATGGGTGTTGATGGTCTTGGTCCAACACCTTTTTTTTTTTTTTTCCTTGTGACGGCCATCCTCCTCTGCGTCAAATAGATGACACCTCATATGTCACCCCTGATCCCCCACCCCCAATCATTTCACAGGTGAGTATAATAAAAGCTGGGTTTTTTACATTATGCACTTGGGGAACAGTCGGGGTTGGTTTTGCCTGCCATTCCCCTACTCTATTCTTCAGTGGATGGTTACAGTAAATTTGGGTGGTCTCTAAGAGGTTTCATCAGCTTAAGTGGTTTTCCATGGGGTGAATGCATAATATCTAGTGGAACTGAATCTGCCACAATAAATTTGTTCTGAATAAGAGATGGTCTTTTCTGTACTTGGCTTGCAATTCCAGTGAACAGGAAAATTTTCCCATGGGAAATAAAAAGTAGACGTGCTGTTAGTACCTATTTAATTTGCAATGTAGCAGGAAGTAAAAAGGTCCCTGACAACAATGATTTCCACTGGAGATCCGTCTAGTTGGCTTCTGACTGTAGCTCTTGTTGATCATTTTAGGCTGCTCATTACAGTTGTGGTCAAGGACTAACACAATTTAGTTTCACAAAGTTTGCTGCTTTTGTTTTTCTCATGGCAAATTGCATACACGAGATTATTACCGTAATAAGGTTGTCCACCTCTAGAACAAACCCTTTCTGATTCTGCTGGTTTCTCCTAGTTAAAATAAAAGAACCTGTAGTCTCCTCCCATGCTGGCTCCATTACAACAATATCTGTAATCTCAGTTTGAGGCTTATGTGACATTATAACATCACTGGAGCCCCGCATATAATTACCACCGACTTCTTTCGCCACCCACGCCTTCTCACTAAGTGAGGTATCTCTGCAGGAATTTAGCAGCTGACTTAGCGTCACTTCTGTTGCTCATATGATCCTAAGGCGGGGAGAGACAAGCCATCGATGATTGGATGCGGGGTTCGCATGATGTCATGTGGGCTCCGAACTGCAATTACAGATGGCACTGAAATGGCAACAGAACAGCAGGTGAATACAGGGTCATTTATTTTACCTGTGAGAAATCAGAAGGGGTTGTCCTAGTTATGGACAACCCCTTTAAGGGTGATGATGATTTGCAAAAAATTAACAGTTCTTTCTTACCATGAAAGTGAGCATAATCACAAAAAAAAAAAACGTTTTAAACTCCATTTTAAGTTCAGCCTTGCCACAAAATGACCTGCTTAAATAATTGCAGAGATCTTCTCTTTAGCTCAGGAGATGTTAATGACGACAAAACAGCTAATAGCACTCTGGCATGCTGATGGAAAGCAACCAGTCAGCTCTTATTTAAAAGAGGACTAGTGCTTGAAATCACAGTCTTCTATTAACCATGCTACCGCCAAGTTGACACTTAATCATTACTTTGCTAGAAAAAAAAATGCTTTACAGGAAAGGACATTGCTGGTTGTAAGATTGTTCTTTAATCAACCATTTATTGGATCATCACTTCAAAAATAGAGGTTCAGTTCTTGTGAAGAAAACTTCAGAGTGCCCAAGAAAGTCCAGTAAGTGCCAGGACTGTGTCCCAAAGAGTATTCTGGTACAGGATCAGTTTAACAACCAGTGCAAAGCTTGTTCGGGAATGATAGGTGTCTGTGCACAGTGAGGCGAAGGAAGCTGGCCTGGCTTCAAGTGCAGCAAAGAACCCATTTCTGTTCAAGAAAAACATCAGGACAGACTGACATTCTGCAGGCTGCATGGGGATTAAACTTCAGAGAACTGAGGTGAAGTTAATTTCTCTGCTGAAGCCTCTTCATCATACTGTTCATCTGATGAACAATGATTGTTCGGAGATGAAAAGGTGAGCGCTTCCACAAATCCCTGTCAAGTTTTGGCCAGGTCAAATTGCAGAGTTACTCGCACGATCATTCACTCGGAATGCCTCCCTCTCTCTGGATGGGAGCAGTGGAGCTACATAGAAATAAATACCATTGACAGTATCCCGTCCAAAGAGGCAAGGGTCGTGTCAGGTGAATGATCCGAGACTCATGCGAGTAACTTCCATGTTACTCGGACAGTGTGTTTCCAGCCTTATTGTGATACTCATCATCTGGTTCCCCTATAAAAGGGATAACCCAGCTTCAATTAAAAACAAATTGTCAGAAACCTGGATGGGGATAAAAGTCATCAACCCCTTGGAACCAGACGCTTTTGATTGGTCGCGGTGATAGGTTGATTGCAACTGTACATTGTCGAACAGCTCAGTCACTGATCACAGCAGCCAATTACAGGCCTCGGGCTCGGAATTATGGCTTCTGGTCCAGGAATGGACCATTAGTGGTCTGTGTTGACGCCAGGGGTTTACAAGAAGCGAGTGTTCCTCATTTTTGTTTTTATCCTGCTCAGTAAATTGAGTTTTGTTGTTGCGTTTTTCACCTTTGTCAGAGATTTTTTTCTTCTTCCAGTGACTTGAATCACGCTGTGGATCCTGAAACTTTTTCATTAGAATGTGAATGTTGAAGCACTCTACATTTTGCACTTTTATCATCCTTTCTATGTTTTATGATATTGTGCTATAGTTGAATAAATGGGGTTGTCTTGCTGGAAAAAGTTGTTTTAATGTATTTAGGGTGAAAATAATTGATGCTAATATATTTGAAAAAGGAGAGCTGCCCTGACGTCAAGACATTACTCATGATACCGGCACCTCCATTTCTAACTTAATGTCGACATAGGAGCAGGCTTCCTCCCTCTCCACATTAGTGGCTTGTGAGGTGGGCTGGCTGGCTGGTTCCTTTCAGCCAACTATCCCCATGCCCTCAAACTCTGTTTCTGCACCATCCGAAACCGAGAAGGGGGCTGACTCTGCTGTTGGAATGAACCGGAGAAGGGAAACCCTCTTCTGTTTTGAAGCAAGGAGTTAAGCAAACTTTCTTAAAGAGTATTTGTAAACATCTGTTTTCACTGTAAACACGATGAAACAACTTATTTTTTTTAGCTGGACAAACCTTTTAGGTGAAGCTATAGGTGAGTATTTGTTAGTGGATAGTAGAGGAGATTACGGTATCTACTTTCCTGAATTCCTATGTGTTGGCTTTAGAAGGCTTCTGGCATGTGGCATTATTTTTCTTTTCAATTTGGTGCTTCCACTTTCAGCATGAAAGCAGCTCAGCTGTGAACCTTCTCTGGACAGGGTTGCTTTTGCTGATTACATTAACCCTGCTGTGCTGCCCGGATTCCGCTGCTTTCCGTACAGAACTCCGTTTTTTTTCCAGGCAACTGTTTTATTAAGAGTCTTCTTTTTACCAATTAGGTCAAAGCCCTAAAATTTTAAGACCTAAACCTCATGGTTTAGAGCGAACTGATTCACAAACCATAGGTGAATTTCCCCGAAGAACCAAGGGTATGTACTTAGATCTCCACCATGTCCTTTATTTCAACTGTTATGCGATTCTTTATAGAAATCCAGAGCGTCTCTACCTGTGGTTCTATAAAGAGAAAGATGTCAAAGTATGGTGGTTGGTTGTTTTTTTTTCTTGCCTTAGATATGTATTTTATTTATTGTCTTAAAGAAAGTTAGTAACATATAGACTGTAGACTTTGGTTTAAGCTTTTTACTACTGTTTGATAAGATATTAGAACAACATAAAAATACAAAATATATGGTTAATTATTTACAGATCTTGTGTTTAGCATCTAAATGTGTTGTATTGATTTTTGAAATAGTTCAATTTTAAAATGTTTATTTTTTTTTTTGTTTCCATAAATTTAATGATGCTTCGTCTTTCTCAGTGCAAAAGCTAAAGTACCTAATTATATAGGATTACGTGGAGGAAACCAATACATAGTGATAGTTTATGGCAGGGATGGACAACCTGTGGCCCATAATGTCAGTGTCTGCGGCCCTGAGCACAGTGACTCCTGTTTACCAGTCGGTAAGACGCATCTCCAACTCGGACCCCCTCATATCTCCCTGTATCAGACTCCACCAAAATGGACACAGACACCGGTTCTGGCTCCACATCCCTGGTGTGCAGTCCGTATGCCAAATCTCTGATTCCAATTCAGATTCCTCAATTTCCCTAAATCCGGATCCAACAAATTTAACATAGACTCCGACCCCACAGCCCTGCTGTCTACACAGTCGTATCCAGCATATAGACTGGAGCTAGGCAAAGTTCAAGGAATAGTCCAGTAATTTAGTTTCTAACAATTTGATTAGATACAGCTATTACACACTGATGGTCTTGAATGCAAATCTAATGGTGATTTCACACTTGCATTTTTTGTCCAGTGTCCTAATCTGGCAAAAATCTTATGCTAGCTAATCAGGCCTGTCCCCAAAGACTTAAAATGGGGATGCAGGTGCATGCTGTGGCACAATGTGTCCTATTGACCTTCCTGGATGCACAAAGTTGCAATTTTACCAATCATTAAAAAGGCTGTCACCAGAAGCAGTGCACTATGGCCAAAATTAGAATGGTCTTCACTGGGGCCAGATCCGGCCAGACTGGGTTTGGCTATCTCGCTGAGCATGCCCAGAGCCCCTCACAGCACCCACCCATTGAGGCTTGTCCTATGCAAATTTTCAGCTTTTCAACGGATCAGGCAAAAGAAAGTATGCAACCGCTACACTATTTTGCCCACGGCTGCATAACCAAACGCGGGTGCGGTCAGACACTTTCTTAGCCTGATCACACCTGAACGTAAGTGTGAAACCAGCCTAACACTTCTCTTCATTTCTTCTCTGTCACCTCATCCCTTAGTATCATTATAATCTAGTACTGTTCCAGAGTTATCTGGAAATCATCCCATTGTGGAGATTTTTAATCTCCTTAACTCTCCATAGAGCAGTACAGCTGGCAGCTAGACAAGTTCTTCTATTAAGAAGGCTACAGGGCAACCTTTGGCCACAAGACAGGTCATATGGCAAAAGATGGCTATATGCCACTGCTGTTTGGCAACATATTACAATTAAATGGGGTTCCATTGTGGTCTTAAAGTCACCGAAATTGCAACTGGATTTTTGTGACTTATTGTAGCCTCAGCGCCTTACATGTCACAATGTAACCCCATTCACTTTTACTGCGCTGAGACAAAGCGAATGACCAATATTTGGCTGCATGTCCAGAGTCCCAGAATAGCACAACTTTAAAGATTGAGAAAATATATAGGATATGTGCATTACAGAACAGATAGAGGAGGGCTGTGTACTGATATAATGGTGCTACAGGGTCCAGTAGTGTACACTCTTGGTCAATAACTTCATAGACACGACGACTTTAATAAGTAGGGAAATCTCTTCTTACCTTGACGCTCCCTGACGTACATGTATACAATTTGACCAGTGTGAGTTGGGGCTTGCTCTCATTCTGCTGCATTTGGCATTTCTGAAGTTATCGGGTGTTGTAAATGTTTGCAGTGTTACCTGCTAATATTGGTTGGCTGGTTTATATCTCATATTTATGCTGCTTACTTGAACACTTTTTTTTTTTTTTTTTTTATCTAAACGTTGAATTGTGAAATTCTACTTGTTGGATGTTTGTTTTGTTTTTTTTTTTTGAATCATTATGTTTTTATTAGAGTATTTTCAAACACATAACATAACATATTTAAATCAAATGAAATTGGACCCAAACATTGGGTACAGTGGTAAGTCAAGCAGTCAAATAGACAATTAAGTGTGCATCTATTCATTAAAGTACAATCTGGATGTTTGTTTTGTGATATAGAGCTCCCGTTCACCAGTATAAGGCTGCCTTCACACTTGCAGATGCATCTGCAGCGTTTTGCAGATGCATCTGCAAGTATCAGCATGCAGACCGCGGCCCCTATGTTTATAATAGGGCGCACCGCGGTCTGAATGCTCTCATTCATTCCTATATGTGAGCCGTAAGCAGGCGTATGCCTGCTGACAGATCACACTCTCCCGCCCGCACTATGGACGCAACATCTCGCGTCCATAGTGCGGGCGGGAGAGTGTGATCTGTAAGCAGGCATACGCCTGCTTACGGCTCACATATAGGAATGAATGAGAGCATTCACACCACGGCCGCGGTCTGCATGCTGATACTTGCAGATGCATCTGCAAAACGCTGCAGATGCATCTGCAAGTGTGAAGCCAGCCTTAGTAACATGGCCACCACTGGAGGAGTCTTACCACATGTCAATCATAAAAGGTTGCCTTTACTATCCTTGTGTTTTAGAGAGAACGCTAATCATCTAGGACTTTATTTCTGTTTATAACTGAGAGCTGGAGTTCTGTATCAGAAAAATGGAGCTCTGAATGATATAAAAATGTATTTAGAAATTACGCTAATTGGCATAGAATTCTTGACCTGAAAATAACATAGCGTCAATGGGGACCCTAAGGTCAGACTATCGCCTATTAACCTGAACCCAAACTCCTACGGGCAATTAAATAATTACAATGGTGTTTGAAGCGCAACTATGTTCTAGTTTTGCTATAGTCATAAATTAAAACATTGCCTCACCCCAAGTCATTGTATAGGATCCTGGTGGAGTCAGTCATTCTATGAAAAAAAGGCCCATTCCCATCAGTCGCTCCTTTCTGGTGATATTGGCGCAGATGTCTTTGTAATCCAGCACATAGACTTGTAGAGTCCAGGCTCAGAACGTTTGACCGATCAATAAAATGTTTCTGTTCACTTCTGCACCCAAAAGCACATACAGTTGTGCGCAAAGGTTTACATACCCCAGTAGATTTTTTTGCTTTCTTGGCCTTATTTCAGAGATTATGAATGATCACACAAAGTTTTTTTCCACTCATAATGGGTGAAGCCATTTATTGTCTAAGTACAGTGTTTTCTCCTTTAAATCATAATGGCAACCAAAACATCCAATTGACCTTGATCAAAAGTTCACATACCGCAGTTCTTAATACAGAGTATTGCCCTCTCTAACATCAATAACAGCTTGAAGTCTTTTGTGGTAGTTGTGGATGATGCTCTTTGTTTTCTTGGATGGTAAAGTTGTCCATTCCTCTTGGCAAAATCCTCCAGTTCCTATAAATTCCTGGGCTTTCTTGGATGAACTATGCGCTTGAGTTCTCCCCAGAGTGGCTCAATATTCTTGAGGTCAGGAGATGGAGATGCCCAATCCAGAACCTTCACTTTGTTCTGCTGTAGCCAATGACAGGTCGACTTGGCCTTGTGGTTTGGATGGTTGTCATGTTGGAATGTCCAAGTACGTCAAATGCGCAGCTTCCGGACTGAAAAGTGCAAATATGCCTTCAGTATTTGCTGATAACGTGCTGTATTCAGCTGTCCTTCAACTTTGACCAAGTTTCCTGTGCATTTGTAGCTCACACATCCCCACATCAACAGCAATCCACCTTCGTGCTTTACAGTAGGAATGGTGTTCCTTTCATCATAGGCCTTGTTGACACCTCTCCAAATGTAATATTTATGGCTGTGACCAAAAAGTTTGATTTTGGTTTCATCACTCCAAATTACCCTGTTCCTGTATAGGCAAGATACTTTGTGGCATTTGCGCAGTAATGGTTTTCTTCTGGCGACTCGACCATGCAGCCCATATTTTTTCAAGTGCCTCCTTATTGTGCATTTTGAAATAGCCACAACGCTAGTTTTCAGTGAGTTCTCTATTTCAGCTGATGTTATTTGTGGGTTTTTCTTTGCATCCTGAACAATTTTTCTGGCAGTTGTGGCTGAAATTTTTGTTTGTTTACCTGATCATGGTTTGGTTTTTAGACAGCCCCTGATTTTCTATTTGTTAATCACAGTTTGAACACTGCTGACCTTGGATTTTTTTTTTGCATCCCTTTCCTGTTTTATAGAGTTCAACTCTTTTCCCTCAGATCCATTGACAATTATTTTGCTTTCCTATGACTCACAATCCAGAAACATCAGTGGCTGGATGAAAGATGCAAGAGTCTGTCTGGATCCCAGAAACTCATTCAAGTTTTATGCACACACAAAATTACAAGCAAACAGGTCACAGATGAGGATGTTACCTTTATTAGCCAATCAAACCCATTCGTGCCAACTTCTGTGCATGTTATCAGGCCAAAACCACGGTATGTGAACTTTTGATCAGGGTCATTTTGATATTTTGATATTTTTGTCATTGTGATTTAAAGGGATCCGGTCACCTCCAAAACGCCTCCTAAGCTATCAAATCATGTCCCTGCAGCATCCTATCACTAATCTAACACTCCTTTTGTCTCAGAAAAGCATCCTGTGAAAGTGGAGAAAAAGTTTTATAACTTACTCATTAGTGATGTTAATTAGCAGGGGCTATATTCTTTAGTCCCTAGGGCGGGCCCTCTTCGTCATAAGATCACGCCCTAATAGGCGTGATCTTCTATTCATATTGTATTCAGCTCCTCCCTGCTCTCCCCGGTGTGTCCTGGGCTGTAATGACGCGAATCGCGTCATTTCCGGCATCGGGTGACGTCCATACACCCACGCCGCTCTGTAGGCTTCAAGCACCGCATTTTTCTCCACTTTCACAGGATGCTTTTCTGATACAAAAGGAGTGTAAGAATAGTGATAGGATACTGCAAGGACATGATTTGATAGCTTAGGAGGCGTTCTGGAGGTGACCGGATCCCTTTAAAAAGAGAAAACACAGTAGTTTGACAATAAATGGCTTCACCCAACCACGAACCATGAGTGGAAAAAAAGCTTTTGTGTTATTATTCATACTCTCTGAAAAAAGGACAAGAAAGCAAAACATTTGCTAGGATATGTAAACTTTTGAGCACAACTGTATATAGTCAGCTGCTAATAACACTTCAACCATATTGATACTTTGCTGGATAAACTTTAAGGGTTGGAAGCGGATCTGGTAAAATACTTAAGTGAAGATTGATCCGCATTTCTTAGGGCTTATTGCTATTAATAAAATGTCACATTCATACAAACAAGTTACTGATCGGCGGTCGTTAAGTGGATGCTTGAGAAGACTTGTCAAGATTAGCTAATAGCTAGTAGGTTTCCAGACTGACAGCTCCGTCATAAGGACCATTTGTAAAAACCTGTCATATCCCTGTTCATTAGAATAAGCTGTTTCTCAAGTGACAGTGAAAACCATTGTCATGCTGTATGTTTTTCCTTTTGTACAGTAAAGCCAGCACCACTGGAAATCAAGCCTGTCCCTGAGTGGGAAGAGTTGCCCGTACGCTCTCCAGTAACCAGAAGCTTTACGCGAGAGTGAGTATTGGTTTCTTAAATCTGATAAAACATGGAGAAACAAGCTTGTGGGAAGACATCTTTTTTGTGTCTGTACTGTTTGTTTAGTAAAACAGTGGCTTGTACTTACTGTGATCCTGCGGTGTTGCTTGTGTGCTAGTACATGCATTCTTACTTTTAGTTGGTACTTAAGTAAATGATAAATCCTATTCATGTCATGGGGTGGAATGTGTGTGTATCAATGTGGACCCTAAAGCCACAGGCTTAGAGTGACATGGCATTGTTTTTGTTGAGGTTTGTATGGCGCATTTCTGCAACAATAAATACAAATGAACACAAGATTAAGTGAAAAAAAAAATATGCACAGATCTGGCATACAGAAATGTTTTGGGATTTCAGTTTAGAAAAGTGAACCTAAAATCTGCAATGTGAGCTCAGTCTATCAGAGCTGATGACTGGTTCCTCTGAGCTGTGCTCTGATAATTGTCATCTTACATGTGACGTTCTCTTTCTATCTTTAGCTCCTCTAGGTTCCCGATGCCTCCCAGACCAGACTCTGTTCATAGCACGGCTTCTAGCAGTGACTCGCAGGACAGTGAAGAAAACTATGTGCCCATGAACCCAAATCTACCCACAGATGGACCAGTATGTAAAAGACTAATTTTCCGAACTGATTTCCCATGCAGTGATCTTTATGAAGTTAGTTTTACATGAGATAGTATGAGTTATTTGTATGTAATCTCCTGCCTGTATTGTAACTGCTTAAAAATAATAGAACAGCTTTGGTAGAGCTGATCTCCAGAGTTGCCTAGTATGGTGGCAGGACTATAGGCGATAAGGCTACATTCACACCTTCAGTATTTTTTCTTTGTTTCACTCCTGATTTTGACTTACAAAAACTACGGAAATAGAAACACGTGCATCACTTCTGCATTATTTTGTCTTTTTTGGCTTATAAATACTGATGGCTTATAAATACCAAACGTGCGAACATGGCTACAGCAGGATGTAATGGCCAGGGGACCAGCCCTTTGTGTAAGAGGAATACGGCGCTGCTATGAAGGACTCTTCCAATATAGTGATAATTTAACTTTCTTTATGAATACCAAACAGTTAACAGAGAACTTTTTCTACAGAAGTATGGGCCTCAACAGCACCAACTCAAATCACAACTTACGCAGCCTTAGGGAACTCACATGCCAGTTTCGCAGGGAAGGACACGAATACCCCAGGACTATCCCTCCCCAACCTTACTTAGTACAGGGCCTACCCAGGCTCTTACTGCAGCCGCAGCACGTGTTTCCCTCGGGATATAATCTTACACCCACCTCCCACTCTATGTACAATGTGATTCAGGATCCCTGATTCCCTTTTATAAATCTATCCAGCAAACTATTTACAACATGTCCCCTCCTGCAGGAGTAAAGCTCTTTCTCAGCTTTCATAATGCACAACCAGATGACAGGGTGTATTTTGTTTAACCCTAAACCCTGACCACTGAGGTGTATCAGATCTTTCCTACACTGGGCTTTTTAGCACAGCCCGGTATAACAGGGATGGCAGTCACACTCTGTCTTGTGTAATTCCACGACCGGCTTCTCTGTGTCACACACTTGTACAAGTCTCTCGTGTCCAGAATCTTGTTCAGACCAAGCCTGGTCAGTTTCTCCACAGGAATACACACCAAATAGTTCTCTGCAATCTCTATCTAACTTGCCCTAACTATGTAATTTATGACTGATCAGACTTCTGTACTACTCACAAGGCACGTGTTATCTTGCAGCCCACAGTGCCGATAGAGTCCTTGAATAATTCAAGCCAGGCACGTTCTTCCTTCGGTCCACAAGCCCCTCAGAACAGCCAACACATCTTTTCTGTGTAGGATCTCCTCAGGAATCTGTCTCTCAATTTACCTCAGGAGACTGAACAAAATTACTTCCTGGTTCCAGTTCTTTCTACTCGTGTTCAACGGTGACCTCCAGTGGCCGAACTGAGTTACTGCAGAAGATTTAAATCTTCGTTGAACATTTCAGCATTCTAGAATATGGAATGTATGAACATGGCCTTGCTGTGCAACCGTTGTTTTAAGTTTTATTTCAAAACTCTACAGTACACATTAAAATAAACAACTTTGTAATGTCCTATCAGACGAGTTTGCTTAGTTCCCTGCCAAAATTGATCAGTCATTGTGAAAATTGTCAACTCTGAGATAAAATCTGTATTCACTGAAGAATTTCCCATTACTTAGATAGGATATGCAGTTGGGAGGGGATGGAGCTCTGCCACTAGCGCCTCCCTCTGCCTAACTAGCGCCTCCCTCTGCCACTAGCGCCTCCCTCTGCCACTAGCGCCTCCCTCTGCCACTAGGCCTCCCTCTGCCCCTAGGCCTCCCTCTGCCCTAGGGCCTCCCTCTGCCCTCTGCCTCCTCCTGCCCACTAGGGCCTCCTCTGCCCCAGGGCCTCCCTCTGCCCCTAGGGCCTCCCTCTGCCCCTAGGGCCTCCCTCTGTCTCTAGGGCCTCCCTCTAGTGCCTCCCTCTGCCTCTAGCGCTTCCCTCTGCCACTAGCGCCTCCCTCTGCCCCTAGCGCCTCCCTCTGCCACTAGCGCCTCCCTCTGCCCCTAGCGCCTCCCTCTGCCTCTAGCGCTTCCCTCTGCCACTAGCGCCTCCCTCTGCCCCTAGCGCTTCCCTCTGCCCCTAGCGCCTCCCTCTGCCACTAGCGCCTCCCTCTGCCACTAGCGCCTCCCTCTGCCCCTAGGGCCTCCCTCTGCCCCTAGGGCCTCCCTCTGTCTCTAGGGCCTCCCTCTAGTGCCTCCCTCTGCCTCTAGCTCCTCCCATCATAGAATCTCATCAGTACTAACTGGCATCTTTACCCCAGAAGTGAGAAAATTGAAGAGTGATAATTCTGGTAAAGAAAGAAGCAAATTTGATTGACCTATTAGAAAGATGCTTATTTTCATGTACTGTTGATTTGTGAAATAAAAATGTAAACCAGTTGCACTTCGATATAGTATAAAAACTTTGTATTATGGTGCCTGTAGCAAATGGTACATCCATTCTACTGCAGTAAATTACATATTTTTAAAGTAGCAAAACGACTATTCCCAAGTATGAATAAGAAGACCTCAGATGTGTGATATATGTACACTCCAGTAAATTAATATGTTACATCTCCAATTCTAGTGCATATTTGAGAGCAACAGTCTTGATGGCGGAAACAGCCCCATGGTGAAACCGAAGGGTGACAAACAAGTGGAATATCTAGACTTGGATTTGGACTCTGGCAAGTCGACACCTCCAAGAAAAGTATGTAGATTTACTTAACATAAAACATCCTGCACCCTGAAATACATCATCCATCTTTTTTTGTGGGGGGGACAGTTGGAATAAATTCCACAAATATTCTAATATACTTTATAATATGTCTAGTTAGCAAGCTTCATCAAAATGCCTATCTATAACCCCTGTAATGGGGAGCTGGCACTATGGGATAGACTCGCACCGTAAGGTATCATATATAGAACAAAGAATATGCGAAAAACCAATTTCATGCAAATTTGAATGTTTATTAAAGGTAAAAACCAGGGAGAACAAGGGAGGGGGCAGAGGAACCTGGGTCCACAACCTCAGGTGGAGGGTAACCTCACCAGTCAGACTATGTGCCAGTACAAATTGTACAACCAAATGTTAAAGTACACAGATTATAGTAACAAAGGCACTAGGGATATACACAGCCATTGAGCACAACGATTCAGGGTATAGTGTAATTAATAAGATGAAATAGTAGATAACAGGATATTAGGGGAACTATTATAAAGTTCTACAAACAGTCTAACAGACAATAAGCATCCTGCCTGTATACCCATGTGCAGATAAATAGCAGGAATCCCAGTGAACTTAGCACTGAACAGTTTCTGGCAACATTAGACAGTGGAGCAAATGCTCCAATGTCACATACCTAATGGTAGTGGTGTCCGAGTGGAGGGTACTGACCCCAGCCGTTTCAGGCGACCTTCATCAGGTGAATATGGGTATACAGGCAGGATGCTTATTGTCTGTTAGACTGTTTGTAGAACTTTATAATAGTTCCCCTAATATCCTGTTATCTACTATTTCATCTTATTAATTACACTATACCCTGAATCGTTGTGCTCAATGGCTGTGTATATCCCTAGTGCCTTTGTTACTATAATCTGTGTACTTTAACATTTGGTTGTACAATTTGTACTGGCACATAGTCTGACTGGTGAGGTTACCCTCCACCTGAGGTTGTGGACCCAGGTTCCTCTGCCCCCTCCCTTGTTCTCCCTGGTTTTTACCTTTAATAAACATTCAAATTTGCATGAAATTGGTTTTTTCGCATATTCTTTGTTCTATTTATAATATGTCTGTACACTCTGTTACCTGTATGTGAAATCTTTTATATGGGCAAACGAGACCTTAGTGTCAGAGCGACCAATTCAGATTTTTGAAGGAAATAATGCGTCTGCATTTACCAATTTTGATTTTTGTTTAAAAATAAAAAATCTCTGTGCCCAAAAAAGCCAAATGTGCAATTGTGTCCAATGGGGGTCAGTCAGACACTATTGTTTTGTTTTATATTTTATCCATTGCAGGCTACTTACCCTTTATATATTGTTGTTTTCTTTGACATGGCTTTATTACCTTTCAATCAGATCTTCAAAAATGCAGACTGGGACATTCTCAGACCCATAGGGTCTTGTTCCAGTGTCTTGGTGTACAGATACTTGCTTTTGAATAATATCTAATATACAGTGGAAAACATCAGGAGCAGAAGGGAAGTTAGGTGATATAGACTACTCACAAAAAAAGTTAAAGATATTTGACTTTTGGGTAAATTTCCAAAATGAGCCTAAAATGCACTCTTAACCTTTTTAGGTGAAATTAATGTGGCCTACTTCAAACTTATGAATGCACATGTGTATCTGTTCATGTTTTAATACTTGTTCTCTAACATGGAGCACAATGGCAAAATCCACAACAGGTTTTTGGTTCAATTAAAATTGTTTTTTAACGCCTTCACAATCAAGGACATGGATAGATCCTTGGTCGCCTCCCTGCCTTTGATGCAAGCTCACACACTGAGCTTGTATCATTCCTTGCACATGCCAGCTGATTTGGTCAGCCAACATGTGCAGCTAACGGGTGTGGGTAGATTGGAGATCCACCTGTGCCTGTTAACCTGTTGGATTGTGCTGTCAAACTCTGATGGCCACTTTACGGTCCGATATCGGCGTCCAACTTCGACAAAAAGTCACGTGGTTCGTGCGTTGGCCCCGATATCGTTCGTGCGTTGTATGGTGTAAATGTGCAATGCGACGCAAGAACGATGCCAAACGATATCGGGGGAGAAATGAGCAGGCTCTCCAACTCCCCGATATTGGATGGACGATCTGGCAGGATCGTGCTGTGTGAAAGCCCAACACGATATGAAGACATCTTCCCCTATTCACTCCCATGTTAAATGGTCATTCCTGGGTCGCACGTACGAGGGGGCATAGACATCGCAGTTGTGTTGCCTGCCGATATCGCCCCGTGTAACATCTCCTATGCGATCTTGGATTACTGCCAAAAAAATGTGTGCTCCTGTGCCGTTGTATCCAATATCGAAACGATGTTGGGACGTGTAAAGTGGCCATGACAGTGAGATCTAAAACGCCATCAGCAACCCTGTGACGTGATCACAGGGCACCAATGTGTTGATATGACAGCGATGAGTCAGATGAGGGTCCCTGTTGCTGTCATGACTTTCTTCCTATGAACGCTGCCTGAGCGCCGGCATTCACAGGACATGGTCATTTTTGCAGTGCAGAGGGATGCAGAAGCGATCGCAATCTGCAGTGTGCAGGCATGCTAGGGGGCAAAGTAAAATAAAGAAAAATTGAGAAAAAAGTTAAGGAGTATGAAAACAATAAACATAAGTGAAAATCGCCCACCCCCTGGTGACTCATTGAAAATAAAATGCTTTAAAAAAAATACACCTTTGGTATTGCCACATTTAAAAATGCCCGATCTATCAAAATATGAAGTCAATTAACCTGGTCAGTAAACTGCAAAACAGAAAAAAAAAAAAAAAAAAAAAGTCCAAACACCAAAATTGCAAGTTTTTTTTTTGTTTGTTTGTCATCGCAAAATTGCATTAAAATGCAGTAACAGACAATCAAAACATCACATCTACCCAAATATGGTATGATTAAAAACGTCACCTCAAGACCTAAAAAATAAGCCCTACTACATCATTTTTTTTTTTTTTTTTAAATCAGATAGTTTTTATTCAACAATAAATTGATACATATCCAAAATTTGCAACAATCTTTTACACATTTTATAAATTCCAGAAAGTCCCCCTCTCAATTCTCATCAGAGACGCCTTCCCTACCTTATCCCCCCTTCTCCTCCCCCCCTATCTAGACGGCAGATACAGCCCCCATATACTTGTATAAAAGATACTAAGTATGTTACATAACAAGTGCAAAATTACTCTCTCGTACATTGGTCCATTTAAATTTCACACTACATTCTTAGGTTTAGGCATCATATCTATCCCACTCCATAGTTGTGCCAGGGAGACCAAATCCTGTCATAAAGATCCATCTTTCCCCTTTTACGGTATATTCCTTTCTCCAAAAGTGAAATGTAGTTAGCTTGCGTCACAAACTCCCTTCTCGATGGCGGTTCCTCCCCAATCCAGTGTCTTGCAATCAGCTTGCGTGCAACATACAGCAATCGTGCAATGGCCGTCTTAGCTGCCTCGTCTACCTGTATCTCATCCACAAACCCCAGCAAGCACACCACTGGATCATGAGGTATATTACACCCGTACCGCCTCCCACTCTAGCAAGCACCATGATCCAGAACGCTGACAACCGTGGACAGAACCAAACATATGCATCAGACCAGCTGGCTCCATTCGACACCTTGCACACTCGAGTTTGATCTTAGTTTAATTTTGTATAAGAATTCAGGCATTCTATATACCCTGTGCAGGATGTAAAGTTGTGAAAGCCTGCCTGGTTCGCTCAATGACTGTTTCAGGATCCACTTCGCTTCCCATTTGTCATCCTCTAGAACTCCCACCTCCATCTCCCACCGATTCCTGGCCCTAAGAGGATATGGGATCAGAAAAGTATGTAATATGTCTCGGTACGTTGTTGCTATCACCTCCTTCGCATACATAGTCAAGAACCAAATCCCTCTGTATCGTCAGCACTCCACTTCCCGCCTGTGTCTGAATTGCATGTTTCATTTGTAGGTACTGATAGGTCCCTCTCTCGTGTAGGCCAAATTCTTCCCTCAGCTTATGAAAGGGATTAAGTCCCCGTTCCTCCAATACCTGTTGTGCCAACACAATTCACTTCTCCCTCCACTCTGTCAGACATCCCATTTTTACAATTTCCGGAAGTTTGGTGTTATTCCACAGGGGAGAGTGGTTTGTCAATCCCTTCACACCCCTAATCATTTTCAATTTCTCCCAAATTTCTTGCATCAGTAACATAGTAGGACTGTTCCATCTCCATTGACCTCTTCTACACTCATATCATGGCCTCCTATCGGTCACTTTTTCCATAATTTTTTGAATAGGATAGCTTCCCGTCCCCTGTGCCCATCCCCTCACATGCTGACACTGTGCTGCAATGTAGTACAGGTAGGGATTAGGCAGAGCCAATCCTCCCTCGTCCTTGGGTCTTTGGAGAAGTTCCAGTCTGTCTAGCTTGTTTTTTGCCCCAAATTAAGCTTTGGAACAGGGAGTCAATCTGCCGAAACCTAGCCCGAGAAATGGGCAATGGAGCATTATGAAAAAATAAAGCAGTTTAGGCATTAGCACCATTTTAATCAAGTTTATCCTGCCAACAACTGAGAGATGCAACTTATTCCATGCTTTCATTTTGTCTTTAATGGTCTCTAATACTGGCGTTAAATTCAGATCTAGGAATTTTGTAAAGGGAGTCGACACCCAGATTCCAAGGTATTTACATTTATCCACTACTCTAAGGCCCCCGCTCTCCATCACAGATGACAGTTCCTCGTCCAATGGGAACAATGTGGACTTGTGCCAATTTATTCTAAGTCCTGATATATTTCCATATTGGTCAATAATACTCATAGTTCTTGCCAATGAGACTTCGGAGTTTTCAAGGAACAGCAGAACATCATCCGCATAGAGTGCCACCCTCTCTTCCATCTCCCCATATCTAAACCCAGTCATTTCTCTATCACTCCTCAATTTGGCAGCCAACGGCTCTATAACGAGTGCAAATAGGAGTGGAGAAAGAGGGCACCCCTGCCTAGTACCCCTCTGCAGACTTATTGGCCCAAATAGTGCCCCATTAACCCGTACCCTAGCCACCGGTTGGGTGTACAGCAGACGTATCCATGATAAAAAGGTAGGTCCAAAACCCAGGGAGTCCAGCACTGCCCACACAAATTTCCAACTGACACAATCGAATGCCTTATGGGCATCTAAAGATGCTATAACTCTCCTACCCGCATTATCAGCCGGTAGCTGCATATTAAGAAACAGTCTTCTTAAATTCACAGCAGTGGACCTGTTAGGCATAAAACCCGACTGATCAGGATGTATCAAGGTGTTAACAAACACCCGTCAGTCTATTAGCCAGAGCTTTCGCCAGTATCTTAATACCTGCGGATTGTAAAGAAATTGGTCTATAGGACTCTAGTCGTCTTTACCCTCCTTGGGTAGAACAAATATTGTTGCCTCTCTCATAGACATAGGTAATACCCCTTCCTCCCTAGAATATTCTAGTACCTCCTGCAGTTTTGGCAACAATACCTCTTCCAAACGTTTATATAGTTCCACTGGTATTCCATCCGTCCCCGGTGCTTTATCATTGGCCATAGATGTCAAGGCTATACTTAATCCCTCATATGTAATCGGAGCCTCCAATCTGGACCTATCTGTTCTGACAACCTAGGTAGTTTCAAGTCAGCCAAATATGCTTCAATACTGTCCGTGCCGACCTCCGCCCCAGAGGAATACAACTTTCCATAGAAGTCCAGGAAGATTTCTCGATATCAGCGGAGTTTGTTGTTTTAGACCCATCATAACTATACATTGAATAAACAAATGGAGTCTTCCTCTGCGCCGAGGCCACCAACGACAGCAAATGTCCAACCTTTTCTCCCTCCTCATAAAAGCCATCCGTCAAAATTCATTTCTTTTTAGCGCCTTATCCAGTTTGAACCCATCCAGTTCTTCCTGTGCAGTCCGCAGTCTAGTCGCCGCTCCTCCCCCTCCCCCTGTATCAGAGCCTCCTCAGCCTGTCTCACCAGCCTCCCCTACTACATCATTAATCCATTTTTTGTGCCTCTCTGCATGAACACACAGGTCTAATTGAATCTCTATTGAGACAATGCTCAAGTTCATCAAGGTCACATCGTTGGGGAACAGCTGCTGGAGAATGGGATACCTCAAATAAAGTGGTCTTCACTTTCTCCAGACCTAAATTCAATAGAAATGGAATTGGCTGAGTCATGTGTAAAGGCTTGTAACTCTATTCCAGAACCTCAATGACCTGAGGGCCACCCTTCAAGAGAAGTGGGTTGCCACCTCAGCAGACAATACCTCAACCCATGATCAGCATGAGACGTCAAGCTGTAACTGATCTTCAAGGCCACATGACAAGTTGAGACATTGACACTTTTTGTTAGGATATATCCACCACTATACATTTTTTGACATGAGGAAATCCCATTCTGTGCTTCTACTTAAGTGTCCTACTGTCATGATAATATCATGTATATTTTCATAAAAATTTCACCCAAGAGCCAAATCCCTACCATTTCTGTGAGTAGTGAATCCCTGAACTCCAGACAGTAGTCTTGACAATGCTTGATAGATGCAAGTCCTACTTCTGTGACCTGCACTTATATTGAGTACGGTTGTTTTCTGACCCACATCTGGCAATCACTGTGTAAGCTAGCATTTCTATTCCTTTTATGGAAATCTGACAATAAGTGAGCAATGGATGCTATAGAAATGAATAGAGAGATCTACTTGCATCCCTCAGATACCCAGGCAGATGGAAAATCCTGTTCTAGAAGTGGTTTCCTTTCCTATCTGAGATGCATGGCATCCTGTGCGCATGTCATAGGTTTGTAGATTAAAATATCCCTTTAAAGGTACCGTTACACGCTTCAATGTCGTTTAAGATATCACCAACGATCTCACGGGAGCGCTGTCGTTAGGACATCTTTTTGACATCGTTGGTGAGATGTCACACATATAGATATTGTGGATGACGCACCAACGATGTAGCGAGCAGCTATCAGTTCGCACAACCCAGCAAACGATACTTGTTCACAGTTGTGAATAGGCGAAGTCGTTAACGACATCGTTATCGTGGTGTCACACTGAATAATGCAGCAGGTTGGATCATCGAGGATCGGTTAATTTGAGAACATGTTCTCAAATCTGCGATCAAGATCCAACGATTTATCGTAGCTGTATCTCGGTGTTACACGAAACGATGTCTTTCAACGACTCCAAACCTGTGACGTTTGAGAGATATCGTTCACGATATCGTACCATGTAACGGGGCCTTAAAGGTTAACAGGTGGTTGCTATGTAATCTGAGAAACCATGAGTAATAATAATAATAATCTTTATTTATTTAGCGCCAACATATTCCGCAGCGCTTTTCAGATCAGAGATTCATATACAAACAAACAGTCATAAGAAACAGGTGTTGAAAGTACAATAATTAAAGCAAAAAATTATGACGGCCCTGCTCGTAAGAGCTTACAGTCTACAATAAGGTGGAGGTGATACAAAGTACAGGTGCTTATTTGCAATGATGGTCCAGCCATGTTGAGGAAATGTGGAGTAAGTGGCCACCAGCCAATCTGTGTAGAGCTTTTGGATCTGGTGGAGTTGGACAGTTATGTTCAGAAAAGTAGTGGATAATCTATGTATAAATGACTTCGATTAGCGAGAATGATAGGCCGCCCTAATAAGATATGTTTTTAGGGAGCGTCTAAAACTATGTAAGTTATGGATAGTCTAATTTCCTGGGGTAGAGCATTCCAGAGAATTTGTGCAGCTCGGAAGAAGTCTTTGATTCGGTAATGAGAGGTTTGGATTAGTGCAGATGTTAGTCTAAAGTCACTCCCAGAGTGAAGAGAATGGGTAGGTTGACAGACGGAGATGAGGGTAGAGAGGTGGGGAGGTGTTGCACTGTGAAGAGCTTTGTGCGTGAGAACAAGCAATTTGAATTGGCTCCTATAGTATATGGACAGCCAGTGCAAGGACTGGCACAGAGGGAAAGCATCCGAGTAATGGTTAGCCAGGTAGGTGACTCTTGCTGCTGCATTAAGGATGGACTGGAGAGAGGAGAGTCTAGTGAGGGGGAGGCCAATTAATAGAGAATTGCAATAAGCAAGGTGGGATTGGATCAGGGCCACTGTGAGCATTTTAGTTGTTTCCATGGTGAGGCAGGAGCAAATTCTAGAGATGTTGTTCAGGTGCAGGCAGCAAGAACGAGTGAGAGATTGTATATAGGAAGTGAAGGAAAGATCAGAGTCAAACATAACACCCAGACAGCGAGCCTGCTGCCGAGGCATTATCGTGCCACACACAGAGAGGGAGATGTCAGATTTTGGGAGGTTAGTGGAGGGTGGGATCAGAGGAAGTTCAGTTTTGGAAAGGTTGAGTTTCAGATAGAGGGTGTACATGATATTGGAAACTGTGGTTACACCTTCATTGACGTTGTATAATACAGCGGGGGTAAGGTTAGGGGAAGAAGTATATAGTTGTGTCATCAGCAAAAAGATGGTAGTGGAAGCCAAAACTGCTTATGGTCTGTCCAATAGGGGCTGTGTAGAGAGAAGAGAGCCAAGGACGAACCCTGAGGGACCCCAATAGTGTGAGGAAGGGGAGAAGTGTAGCCAGTAAATAATATACTGAAAGAGCGACATTTAGGCACGGACACCCTGAATTCAGCTATGTGACTTTCTGAGCTGCTTATTTTCTTTTTATAGAATAAGGCTCCTTTCACATCAGCGGTATTGCAATTTTGTGTTGGATCCAGCGGATGTCGCCGCACCTGCCGGATCTACTGCGTAACGCCCAACTTGTGGCACCAATCTGGCAAGCCCCATTCATTCTCTATGGGACTTGCGGTTGGGTAGGGCTAGTGCGGTATTGGCGAATCCGGTAGAGCCGCATTTGTGGCCACGCAAAAATAACACTGCAAGTGCTGGATTTGGCAATACCGCACTTGCTGCACCTGACTGCAAGCCCCATATGCAATGAATGGGGCTTGCTGGACCGGTACCACAAGTCAGCGGTTATGCGGTAGATCTGGCAGTGCGGGGACATCTGCCGGATCTACCGCAAAATTGCAAAATGTCGCTGATGTGAAATCACCCTAACTGTTTACGCTGTTGCAGATTTTCTCTGAATGCTGAGCCCTTTAACCCCACCCATACCACTGTATACAATGTGTAAGGGCAGAAAACTGCTAATCAGTAGTGGGGGTGGGGTTATCCAGATCAGGATTATATGACACCAGATAACTAGTCTTCAAGTGAGAAACGGCAGCAAGCAGCCTACATCGTGCTGCACTCAGATTAAAAGGCAAAAGCTTGTTGGCAGATTCCCTTTTAATGAGAATGATTTAAGTTTCATGTTGGGAGATGCTAATGATTTACCATGTTTGCATTTAATTTTCTTTTCAGAAAAAGAGCACAGGGTCTGGGAGCAGCGCAGCAGAAGAAAAGGTGGATTATGTGGTTGTTGACAAGGAAAAAACCCTGGCACTGACAAATACCAGGAAAGCATGGACTGATGAAAGACAGTCTACAGAGTCTGAAACTCCAACCAAGAGTGTCAAATAGATGTTTCTAGATCTGCAAAATCATATTTCATCATGACAAGCTAGCCAAGTTTTATATGGTGCCACATTATGTTATCTGTCATTGGAAGTCAATGGAACTTGTATTTTAAGAAACATTTCAGATGGCTCAGTAAGACAAAGACTGGACTGTGCACTGTGGAGTCTGATCACATGTAAATACTCAATAATGGAGCAAGGACCATTGGTTGGACACATTTAGCCATGTTTTGTAGTATTACCGGTTTATGCACTTTGTGTGTTTAAAGCAATGGTTCTTGTGGCAAACTCTTAATTTGCCTTTAACAACGCTAAATTCTTTGTTTTATTTCATATACTAATATAACTAAAAGCTCAACGAAATGGAGAGACAGACAGACCACCAATGCATTAATAAGCCGCCTATCACTGTCACAATTCTTGTATCTTCTGATTTAGAGGTTTAGGCTTCCCTTCATGTTAAAGGGAACCTGTCACCTGTATCTAAGTCCCTACACTATCACTATCTGTCCCTGCACCTTCCTAGCTGCTCCCTATCTATCACTCTCTGAGCTAAATCCGCCCTATAAAACAGCAGAAAAATAACATAACTTACAGAAGTCCCTGAGGCTGGGGACTGAAAGGTGGCCCGAGGCTCCATTCTGCCCCTCCTGGATGCAGCAGAGCACGCCCTGCTGGGCAGCATTATTCTTTCTTCATCGCTGCCTCCTCCATTTGGAATCTCCCACCTGCTTTACACCTATCATGTTGTGGTGATGCGACCTCGATGTGTCCCCTGACCGGGACACAGCATATGGGAGATTGTATCTTCTGCTCGGTAGCAGCACACACAGGGTTAGCTGCTGCTGGAGCTGAGTGCTGATTGAAAGCACTGACACCCAGGTGTGCGGGTGAATAGGAGATGATATGAGCTGCCCTGGGCTGTGGGGAGGGGGTGGAGTGTGTCAGGACAGCAGCAGGAGCTGCTGTGTAAAGAGCTGTGTGAAGATTTAACACAGCCTGTGAGCTCTCTGAGTGGACATTCATGAGGTTAATGAGCGGACGGTGAGGAGAGAAAGGTTGTGTGCTGACCTAACACAGCCTACCCGGGGAAGGTACAGAGCTTCTATATCAGCTGTTGGGATTGCATGAGGTTGTACTCGGCTGCGCCCCGGAACCTGGAGGTCTGTGAATACCTGAACTGTGCCATTAAACTGTGTGCTGTGTGAGTAAATACCTGAGTCACTGCCTTCTATCGTGCCGATCCTAACCGCTACCTTACAGTGTAAAGCGGGTGGGAGATTCCAAATGGAGGAGGTGGCGATGAAGAAAGAAAACGCCGCCCAGCGGGGCGTGTGCTGCTGCATCAAGGAAGTGCAGAATGGAGCCTGGGGCCGCCTTTCCAGTCCCCAGCCTCAGAGACTTCTGTAAGTTATAAGTTATTTTTCTGCTGTTTTATAGGGCGGATTTAGCTCAGAGAGGGATAGATAGGGAGCAGCTAGGAAGGTGCAGGGACAGGTAGTGATGGTGTAGGGGCTTAGATCCAGGTGACAGGTTCCCTTTAAGGTCCTGAGCTTTGCAAGGATTTGTTTTTCATCCCTAGCCTCACCTTTCTTTTTTTTCCTTCTAAACTTCTAGATGTATAGTTCCAACATTGCGATAGTGTTAATGTCCAATACCTGCAGAATCGTGTGCTCAATTTTTTTTATTTTTAACCTGTTTTTGTTTTTCAGAGATCATGAATGTGAAAAAAAAACTTTGTTCAATGCAATTTTTTACCACCTCCCCATAAACTGAGCGTATGGTATTTTATTCAAACAGTTGGGAGCCATATAGTCGTAAAGTCAGGATCAAATGTTGCCAATTAAGAAAAAAAGTGTGGTGTAAACGGAAAGTTACAGACTCGTGTCTGTTTTTGAACAAAACCCGAAAACAAATGTCTTTATACAAATCACGAAAAATTGTGATTAGCCAGTAACCCTTACCTAACCAGCACTCTGTCTGTAGCCCCATAGGGTTATGTGGAATGACTTCTCTAACATTATACCCGCACCAATCTATCACCTAACCAGTGGATAAATAATAAATTCATTATTGGCTGCAATATCGCTTTAGTTTTTTTTCTTTAAAGCATTACTCCAGTGTGAAGTGGTGATTTAAATGGAAGTCCCCTTCTCTCTGTCTTAAACTCACCTGTCGCCATCTTCATCTTTTTTCCAGCACCACTCCAGTAGGTCTCCGATGATTTGTGACCTGTCGGTAGCTCCAGTCTTTGACGGAGTGTGCCAGAGGTCACAAATCAATGTAACTCTATGGGAGCATCCTTCTGCATCTCCTAGAAATTCACTAACAGCTTGTGAAGTAACTTCAGATTTCCAGCCTGTTAGACGCTATGGTCAAAGATGGCTCTGAAAAAGGATGAAGCCAATAGAGCAGGAGTGGGCTACTCCAGTCCTCAAGGGCTGCAAACACTGCTTGTTTTCAGGATTTCCTTAGCATTGCTCAATGTGTTGCAATCATTACCTGTGCCAGTGATTAAAGTGTAAATGCATTTCATAAACAAAAACATAATACTGCACTGATTGTTAATGATGGGTTACATAGCATCTAAAATAATGCTTTTTTTTGTGCCATATGACTTATATTATCTCAAATTTTTCTGTGCTCTTTTAAAAACTACATTTTATGGCTGTGTGGCCGTGGCCACGTCTGCCAGCACTGTGTATGTATTTGCACAGCTTCTGAGAACAGGCTGATAATGAGCTGTGTGGGGATCCCACAAGCAAGGGGTTAACAAATTGGGACTGAGCTGTGTGGAGCCAGATGGCAGGTCAGAGAAGCTTGTACAAAGGACAGAGAGGTTTACACTGATCTTGACATTCTGACATTGCTAGGCACTGTGCTGTAATCTGATGCATTGTTTGCTCACCAGCCTTAATCAGGAGTGTAGGCCACGCCCCTTTACCCTATATGGTTATATGCCCCGTATTCAGTGTGATGTTGGATCTCACTGAGCATGAACACGTCTGCTTCACACAGTCTAGTAGGGACATTTATGAATGGTTTTCAACCAGAATTTTCTAGTGCAGTATATTTGAAAGTTTATGAAAATCACTTGCTCTACATTATTATTAAATAAAAATTTAAAGGGCAGTTACACTTTAGATTACCTGTGCAATGCTAAGTAAATCTTCAAAATGTGCACTGTTTGCAGACCTCGAGAACTGGAGTTGCCCACTCCTGCTCTAGAGGGTGATTATAAGGAATAAGACCAGGGGCAGAAGACATGCATTTAAAGAGCCACCATGCACTGGGGGGAAAAAAAACGCTTGCTCAATGCTTTAAATGCCATTACTAATTGAGCAGGATTTTTATGAAACCATTTAGTTCTGAGAAGGAGCCTTGTGAACATGCCTGACGTATCGGTTATAGGAATACTATTCCATCTTTTAATCTCTTTAATATTCTGATGCCATTTTGTTCTTTGATCTGTAATATTCGAGAGTCTATGTATACCTGTAATCCATATCTGTAATATGTAAAAGCAGCTAGGATTACATTATGGTAGTCCGTCAGTTACGTTGAGCATTTCTTAATATACAGTAATGTAATTTTATTTACATAGTCTATGTCCTTTTGGTGGAGATTCTGCAGGATAGGATCTTACACTGTCACACTAGTGCCATGGAGTGGGCTGGTGTCTGCAGTCCTCATGTCATGAGATTTTTAAGTAGCATTTTTTTTTAATGTGGGATACAGAAGGTGGATTACTATTAATCAGGTACTTAGATGGCACTGCGGTGCTACGCAACGATCAGGTTGTTACAGTGAAATATACCGTAAGTATAGAGAATTCTGATACTGTAATGTTCTTCGGAGACAGCTGCCATTAACTCTTCTAGCGCAAGTAAGTTCAATACTGTGATTTGTGTCCATAAGCCAAGTAGAGAATGTTTTGACACCACTGTGCCCTTTTGCATTGGCGTTTTTTTAAATTAACACCTGCTTTGCCTTATATTTAAATTTTCTATGCAACTTGTTTTATATAAGCCTGTGTATTTACCATTTTAACATATTATTTAAAAGTTTCCATAATTTGCTACAATCTTTTACAAGTTAACAGCCTGGATGAAAGAGCAGTGCAACGTTTTACCAAGGGGCTTGATAAATTTCCTTATTGAGTGTAATGACATTTGTCATTTTATAAGCCAGTTCATGCAAAGGATCTTTTAAAGGGACACTATCACCAAAAAAGCTATTTAGCGCAATATATTTTACTTCAAGGGATTTTGTGTCATTATTTAGATTGTATTCCTTCTTTCCTGTAGAAGGTGCATAATAGGGTAAAAATGGGCCTATGATATTGCAGCTTCTGAACCCTGCTGTTCCCTTGTACTCCTGGTTAATGATAATTGAGTGTGCTCGATACTTGATTGTGCATCAGGGTGCTCGGGTATGCTTTGTACTCAACCAAGTATTGCGGATGCTCGAATGTGGTGTTCGTTATTCGACATAGAGCCGTCTCCCTTCTCTGAACCCCAGTGAGAGCCTCTTGCCGTCCCTGGATGGCTCGCAGTGTGGTAAAATCAATATTCTTAGATGCTGTGTCTAAAGAAAAAAATTGCCCACTGGAAATGCCCTGATTTTGGCTAGCTGTATGTGGGCAGAGAGCCGGACTGCCCATCACAAATTGACTTCCACTATACTCGTCACTCGAGTCAACCCTGTCAGAGTTCGGTCTGCTGGATTCGAGCAATGAGCACTTCAGTACTTGCTCACCATTGCTCCTAATATCTTCCTTGTCCTTGGTTCCTCCGGTGAGGGGTGGGTCAGGTAACCGCTGCAGCCAATCAGGCCAGAAAGTGAAGCCAGGAGACAGAAGGGATCGACACACCGCAATTATTAGTTTGTTTTTTTTTGTATTGAGCAACACCTTCAAATGGGAACACTCATGAAGATGCCCCAAGTTTTATGATGACTGATCACTGAGGGAATGTCTATTCTGACCCTTGGCGAGCTGATATTACCAAGGAAAGCTGCATTTTTCCTGCAGTGGCTGTATATGCCAGTAGTTTGGGCTTATGTACTGAGACGACCTCCTTTAAAAGACCTTGCTCTTGCTCCCTCCTTTTTACAAGAGGAGAGGGATGGTATAAAGACACCAGAATCTAGAACCTGACCAGCAGTGTCATCCCTGACCTCTGCACCTGTCGTATATTAACCTATCGGGGTGTTGTTGTTGTTTTACTGTTTTTTTGTTGTTTTTTTTGAAGGTCCAACCATGAGCCATTTTGCTGCCCAGATAATAAATTTTAAATATGGCTTAAAAGTTATATAATAAAGGGGATATTTGTGATCAGAACACAGAGTAGGCTGTTTGAATACCACTTGCCAGAGCAGGAAACCTGAAATAATTTAGGATGGGGATATCAAAATGGAAAATATACATGGTTGAAAAATGTTCTAGTAATAATTTGGCAGAAATGTCATTCTATGGTGATGGTATCCCTTTAAGCAGGGTTAACAACTCTTTTCTCTCTTCCAGGTAACACATAATTCTATATAAAAATGTAACCCTCAAGTAATATACAAGACTTTATAATTCTGCTAAAGTGCATAATACTACTGTTACAGCATGCAAATCCTTCTCTTTGTATGTGCTGTACTGTAAAGAGATTTGTCAATTGGTAACCAAAATATTGTACGATATGGAATGGTATTTACCCAGTCAGCAGATGGTTAATATGTCTGTACCATAAAATAGTATTCACAAATGAAATGTGCTTCCTTTGGGCTCTTACACATGGGCAATGCCTCTGTGCTCGAGCGGTTCTGGGTTAAATACCTAGGGTAATGTTTATATGGAATTAGCCAATTTTACTAATCCTGCACCTCAGACTATAAGTACAGTGGTCTCCAGGAAAATGTCCATATGTACAAGTCGTAACACAAGCTACACACCTGGTACTTGGATTTTATGTGGAAGAGCATTAGAATTGATTAATTTGCCCGTGATTTAAGAATGTCTTTATTGTTTTTAGTGTGTTAAAACTGGTACTTACTGTCACTGAAACCAGTGCAGGAGCTAACGAACACGAACCAACGTCTACAGAAATAAACCTCTCTTATTCACTGTATTTTATGTCTGCCTCTTCCCTCACAGTAGACATGTTGTCTTTGTACATTGGCCAAATGGACAAGAGTGTAAACCATTTGCAGGAGCTTTTATGACCTCCTTTTCTAAGTGCATAGGCATTAATATAGAGGTGGTGCCCACTCCGCAGCTTATAACAGCTGCCACTGTTCTGGAATGGCTTTCAGAGCAACTTTTGCCCAATTATCCAGAAAGGCATTTGTGAGGTCATACACTGATATTGGATGTGAGGGCCTGACTCCGTCTCCATTCTACTGCATCCCAAGAATCTTCGATGGGGATTTAGATCCGGTTTCTGTGTGGCCAGTCATGTTCTTCCACTCTTCATGCAACCAACCTTTTATGGCCCTTGCTTTGTGATCTGGATCACAGTCATGGTGGAACCGAAAACTTCCCTCAAACTTCCCACAAAGTTGGAAACATGCAATTTTAAAAAATGTTAAGATTTCCATCCAGTGCAATTAAAGGTCTAGGCCACCCACTGACATACAGGGATTCTTTCTATACACTAGTGGTTTTATACAGTATTCTTCAACTAAGACACATTTATTAGGAAGAAAAAAATCTTGCAAAAAATAGTGTCCTTCCTAATCGTTAAAAAAAAAACCTGCTCTCTCCCCTTCTGCTTGACCCCAATCAGTCTGAATAGTGCAGGGCAGAAGAGAAAACTACCTAGATCCTTAAAGCTGCATAGTCACACGGCTGGTAAAAGCATCAAAATGCTGCTATGAATTTTGTATGTCTTTGTTGGATAATGTAGCTGTGTGTGATTAATCTGTGCGCTGCAGGTGTGTGTTGATGTAGGACAGATGTGTGTGTTTGTGTACCAGAGCTGTGAGTATATAGCAGAGCTGTGTATGTGTACAGGCAGCAGTGTTATGTATGTGTGTGCACTGCAGCATGTACATAAAGACCATACTCCTACAGCTATATGTATATAATAAAGATACTGAACAGAAACAATTTTCTGATCGTGGGTAGATCCCTAGAACACTGCAGTTCTCAGTTAGGGAAGGTCAGGTTGGTCCTGTCAGACCTACGATGGATAATCAATATAGACAAATCAAGATTTCTGCCCTCGACAAACCAGATCATCTTCGGTTTTATACTGGACTCAAGGTCCCCAACTCTGTCTTCTCCCACAAGATAAACAACTGAAGATACACAGTCTGGTAGCTTCCACAATACCCAATCCTTCACATGAGGGCAATGTCACTGTTAGGCTCCTTAACATCATGCATTCCGGCAGTCCCCTGGGCTTGGCTTCATGCAAGACAACTCCAGTGGGAGGGGTTGCATGTGCAGTGTCACTTAGGTTGGGTTCACATTTGCGTTTGGCACTGCAGCGTGTGGAGTGCATACGCAGTGCCGAACACAGGTATTTTCATGTGAACGCAGCAGGTGAATGTCAGTGAGTCTGCCCGGCCACCCAATCAGCGGTCTCGGCAGCCGGGAGGCAGAGATCAGCGGCGGAGATCTCCTCCTGGCCGCTGATCTCTTCCTCCTGGCCTCCGCCACTGATTCATTTAAAATTGCATCAGCATCAGCTGTTCATTTGAAATAGGCGGCGGGCAAGCCGGTGGTGAAGTCGGCTTTTCTGCCTGCTATTTCAAATGAACCGGTGGCGGCCGGGAGGAAGAAGAAGAGGAAGAGAGAATGCCAGGACAAGATTTACCTGGGGATAACCTCATCTTCCACTGCAGATGGCAATACACACAGATGCAATCCTATTCCTCATTTGTGCGTGGCTGTCTGCTTGCGTATAAAGCAAGCACACAGCCAAGCACAAAAATTATGTGCAGACACACACACACATTATGTGTTCCCATGTTAAACATAGGAACACATAGTGCCTGCATTTTGCTGCGCTTAGGACGCAGCATTCACAGCGCAAATGGTGAGCAAATGTGAACCCAGCCTTATATAGCTTTCTCTAAAAAGAACTCTATCTTTCTTCAAAGACACTAGACTTCCTAAGGTGGTGGCTACAACAGGAAAATTTGTCAACAGGGGTTCCCCGGGTGCTTCTAGTGTCAGATACCATCAATGCAGATGCAAGCTTGGGAGCTCATTTACAGGAACACGTACTTCAGGGGGTTCTGAGATCCTCACCAGTGTCCTGTTTTCATCAAATGTAATTGAACTCTGGACGGTAAGGAAAGCAACAGAGTGTTTTCTTCCCTTATTGAGAGACCGTCAAATAAGGATCCAGTCAGACAACAAAGTATCTGTCTCTTACATAAACCACCAGGGGGGTACAAGGTCACCACTTATGAGCCTCACTCAGGACATAGATCACGCAGGAACATCACATCTCCCTGTCAGCCCTCCACATCAAGAGGGATCTCAGCTGCAGACAGGGCCGTATTTGGAGTTCCTGCTGCCCTAGGCACTGTCAGCTGTGACCCCCTGTCATGGCTCCCCCCCCCCCCCATTGCGGCCCCTCCCCCATCACAGCTCCTCCTCCCATTGCGGCCCCTCCTCCCATCACGGACAATCTTCCCCCTAGTCGCGGCCATCCCCCCAAGCTTCATGTAGCTTCTCCCCCCACATTTCATCATGTACTACATATAAAAGGTTTGTCCAACCACACTGTAGAGGCATAAACCCTCCCCATACCATGAAGCATGATGTGTGTACTAACTGAGCCATATACCCTCCCCATACCATGAAGCATGGTGTGTGTACTAACGGAGCCATACACCCTCCCCATACCATGTCCAGCAGACAGTGTAGGATTACTATATGGATTTTAGTATTAGGGTACGGACACACTGACATGAAACTCGGATGAGTGCAAAACGTGATTTTTATTGCATTGCACTCGGACCAATGTTATTCAATATCTGAGAGCAGATTGGCGAGTGTCGGACGCTTTTTTCTCATCCAGATTCAGGATGAGAAAAAGTCACAACATGCTGCGATAGTATGAGATTCACGTACAAGACTCGCCAATGCAAGTCTATGGGGCTGGCAAAATTACGGACCACATACGGACATCACACGAACCATTCGAGTCGCACACATTTTTTTCACGGATACATCATTCTGCAGCTGAGAACACTGTAAAATGTTCCTGTAAATTATTCTACAGTAATAGCTGCTGAGGAAAGAACAGATTGCACACGGATGTGATCTGAGAGAAATGTCGGACACTTGTACAGCAGTTGCCAAACAGACCAAAAAACGGATGTCACTCGTCCAACTCTCCTGGATGGGAAACGGACCGATTTTAAGGCGTCGGGAGACAGTGTAGCATCATGTCCTCAGCTCCGTGCTGTGCACAGTGTACCACCATGTCCTCAGCTCCGTGCTGTGCACAGACAGTGTACCACCATGTCCTCAGCTCTGTGCTGTGCACAGACAGTGTACCACCATGTCCTCAGCTCTGTGCTGTGCACAGACAGTGTACCACCATGTCCTCAGCTCCGTACTGTGCACAGTGTACCACCATGTCCTCAGCTCCGTGCTGTGCACAGACCGTGTACCACCATGTCCTCAGCTCCGTGCTGTTCACAGTGTACCACCATGTCCCCAGCGCCATGCTGTGCACAGTGTACCACCATGTCCTCAGCTCCGTGCTGTGCACAGTGTACCACCATGTACCCAGTTCCGTGCTGTGCATAATGTACCACCATGTCCTCAGCTCCGTGCTGTGCACAGACAGTGTACCACCATGTCCCCAGCTCCATGCTGTGTACAGTGTACCACCATGTCCTCAGCTCCGTGCTGTGCACAGTGTACGACCATGTCCTAAGCTCCGTGCTGTGCACAGTGTACGACCATGTCCTAAGCTCCGTGCTGTGCACAGTACCACCATGTCCTCAGCTCCGTGCTGTGCACAGTGTACCACCATGTCCTCAGCTCCGTGCTGTGCACAGTGTACCACCATGTCCTCAGCTCTGTGCTGTGCACAGACAGTGTACCACCATGTCCTCAGCTCTGTGCTGTGCACAGACCGTGTACCACCATGTCCTCAGCCCTGTGCTGTGCACAGACAGTGTCCTACCATGTCCTCAGCTCCGTGCTGTGCACAGTGTACCACCACGTACCCAGCTCCGTGCTGTGCATAATGTACCACCATGTCATCAGCTCCGTTCTGTGCACAGTGTACCACCATGTCCCCAGCTCCGTGCTGTGCACAGTGTTCCACCATGTCCTCAGCTCCGTGCTGTGCAGTGTACCACCATGTCCTCAACTCTGCGCTGTGTACCACCATGTCCTCTGCACCCTCCCTCTGTGTCCTCTGCACACCCCCCTCCACGTCCTCTGCACACCCCCCTCCACGTCCTCTGCACACACCCTATTCACGTCCTCTGCACACACCATATTCACGTCCTCTGCACACCCTTCCGTGTCCTCTGCACACCCCTCTGTGTCCTCTGCACACCCCTCTGTGTCCTCTGCACACCCCTCCACATCCTCTGCACACCCCTCCGTGTCCTCTGCACACCCCCTCCGTGTCCTCTGCACACCCCCCTCCGTGTCCTCTGCACACACCCCTCCGTGTCCTCTGCACACACCCCCTCCGTGTCCTCTGCACACACCCCCTTCGCGTCCTCTGCACACACCCCCTTCACGTCCTCTGCACACACCCCCTACACGTCCTCTGCACACCCCCTACACGTCCTCTGCACACCCCCTACACGTCCTCTGCACACCCCTTCACGTCCTCTGCACACCCCCTCTATGTCCTCTGCACACCCGCCTCCATGTCTTCTGCACACCCCCCCTTCCACGTCCTCTGCACATCCCATATCCTCTGCACCCCCCCTCCACGTCCTCTGCACACCCCCTCCACGTCCTCTGCACACACCCCCATGTACCTTGTATTGTCAGTCCCAGCTCCTCCTAATGTGTTGACAAGTCTTCTTGCCGGCAAAATGTAGCTCCGCCCACCTGAGTCACATGTGCGTGACGTCATCACAGGTCCTGTTCCACTCAGCATCTGTAGCGTCGGCACCGGTGGAGCTATGATCCCGTTGCCTGCCCTGTCGCCTAGCCTGCCAGCCTGCCATTAATCATGCAGACTAGCGGCAACTCCGGACCTCAGCCACGGTGCGGCACCACCACTACTAGTGAGGTGAGGTGGGTGGGCGCAATGACTGGGATGGAGGGGTCTGGGGGGGGGTCACCCGGCAAGGGCTCAGAGCAGGAATAAAAAAGCAAAAAAAAAACCAAAAACCTCTTGGTCGCCGCCCTCCCCGAATCTCCGCCGCCCTAGGCACGTGCCTACAATTGCCTAATGGGAAATACGGCCCTGGCTGCAGATCAGATTTTCTGAGCTGTACTCAGTTGAGGCAAGGGGGTATGGAACAGACCTTATGCTGTAGACCCCCATTAGATACCCTGGACCTGCGGCTTGCTCTACGCCTTTCCTTTTCATGATGATTCCAACCGCCCTGAAGAAAATGTAAGAAAACCAAGCCAGTCTCATATTGCCCCCTTCTGGCCCAAGAGTTTATTTTATTTATTTATTTTTTTTTTTTTTGGTAAATAGAATGTCGATAACAGCCCTGGATCAACCAGAATCCTCAACTCTGCTCCCTTAAGGCCTAATTCACCGTCCTTAGGTCTTGAGTCTTCAGCTCCATGTCTCATCTCGCTCAATTGTGATCGTGCCCTAGTGGGCGTGATAATTTAGAAGAACGGTCCCGCGTTTCAAGTCTGTGGTTGACTCCTTCCTGGTGTCACGCCGCTGCGCGTCGTTTGCATTGTGGGGGATTATTGGGTGTACTCGCCAGCTTCCGAATGCGCACTGTGCATGCTCCAGAGCCGGCCAGTATACCCAACAATCCCCACACTATAGCAGATTGGAAATGATGCGCTGCAGCGTCATACCAGGAAGAAGGCCAAAGATTTGAAACTGGGAACTGTGCTTCTGAATTACATTATCACACCTACTGGGAGGGGTGTGAAAACAACGGAGCAAGGAGAGACATGTAGGCTAAGAGACCACCCACACATCACCCATCGGCCCAGACAAGGGGGGCAAAATGTAAGTTATAAAAATCATTTTTATAACCATTAAACTTCACATTTAGGTCAGACGGGGATGATTAGAGTTGTAGTATGAAGCTGCAGGGACTGGTGGTGATAGGTTTGGGGGCATAAATGACATGACAGGTTCCCTTTTAACCATATTAACGATGTGTTTTAGGCACTTTTTGCGACTTGACCGACTAGGCACAGACCTGTATATTATATCGTGTGCATACATAGACCAGTCTTCCTTTAGATTTAATTGACCGACTAGAGAGCGTGATCTAGTCCAAAATTGGGATGGCTTCGCACTTTTCTTGCAAAGTACATATTTTACAAATCTTTGCAGGATGGCTACTCTGTACATATGAGATATATCATTAATACTAATGGCACCAATTGCCTGGGACTCAGCAATAGCAGACCTTCATGAATTAGTGTACACTCAAGCTAGTGTATAACTCTGACGAGTGCAATGTGAGAGAAGCGGACCATCTCAGTGGCATCTGCTTTTTATGGATAATTACCATTCAGTAGTATGGTACTGTAAATGAGTAATGGCTGCTAAGAAAAAAAAAAACTTCTCCTTGTGGAGATTGACACACCAATCTGGCATGCCAGCAGTGAGGAGATTTATAGCTGCAATGCTTCTCTGGGAGATATGCAAATTGTCTCTTCAGGGAGGAAGTAGATAAACTCTAGTGCCACCTATTGGAAGTAGCAATCTTAAAAGTCAAATTGTGCCTTGCAATATGACGTAGGGCCACGTCACACAGACAGATATCTGTGCAGATATTGTTCACAGATCTCTGGTTGCAGTGAAATCATGGACACATTGTTACATTTGTATATAGCCACAAAATGGAACAATGTGTCCATAATTTCACTGCAACCAGAGATCTGTGAACAATACCTGCAGATATCTGTCTGTGTGACGTGGCCCTTAGGATTTATGCCATATCAGAACTTACTTAATATTACTGTCTCTGGACCTATATGTTTGTATGTATGTCAGCAGCGCAGGATTTTTTTTCCATATTTCTCCTGATTCCTGCATTTTCAGCTTGCCACTGTGCCTGTGATTCCTGTGGCAGCTGTCCATACGCTTTCATATTGCCTGTGGGTCACAACCTTAAAAGGTGAGTGACTGGCTCTTTTTTTCTTTATTTGTGTTTATTGAGTAAGACCCTATTGTGCTTTTCTATCCACGGTTTATTGTTTTTCTTCAGGGAGGAATTAAACAAACTCTAGTGCCACCTATTGGAAGTAGCAATCCTAAAAGTCAAAATTGACCCTTTAACATGCCTTGTCATATGACTTTGGGGTTCTGATATGGCATAAATCCTAAGGGCCACGTCACACAGACAGATATCTGTGCAGATATTGTTCACAGATCTCTGGTTGCAGTGAAATCATGGACACATTGTTACATTTATACACAGCCACAAAATGCAAGACTCCCTACGAGACCACCCATCTCCCATTCTACAGTTAGCAAACTGCTTGCTGAATTTCTGTAACAGGTTCAGTGTTGGATTTACCAAGATGTGGACTAAAGAAAACTGTCACTAATGAAGAAACCTCAGTGGCTGTCCTAGCTTCATTCAGCAAGAGCCTGGCATCGCCGCATGTCACTGGAGAGTGGCATCAGTCGAGTTGGATATTAGCTACTCACAAGTGGCACCCTTAAAAAATCCAGCTGCTGCATCATCTCAACGAGGATGACCCAGATTGGAGCACTGAATTTGCAGAATGGGCAAAACAAAAATTGCAACAGGACCCTCAGTTTACACAGAACATTATGTTCAGTAATGAGGCAAATTTTTTTGTGAATGGTGAAGTTAACAAACAAAACCACCACTATTGGTCTGACACTAACCCACGGCGGATAGATCCCTCTAAGACTGTTGGAACACAAAAATTGATGGTATAGTGTGGTATATGGGATACAAAGGTAGTGGGGCCATTCTTCCTCAATGGAAACTTCAATGCCACTGGATATCTGAAATTGCTACATGGTGATGTGTTGCTCTCTTTATGCACTGAAGATGGCACGTTCCCTGAGTTTTCCCAACAAGATTGTGCACCACCACATTATGTGTTTCAGGTACGAGCATTCCTACATGAAGAGTTTCCTGGAAAGTGGATTGGTTGTCATGGGCCAGTTGAATGCCCACCAAGGTCTCACGATCTGACCCCCTTAGGGTACCTTTCCATGACGCCACCGCGGCGAGAAATCTGACCGGCATTCAGTAGCCCCGTCACCATTGCCATGAAATTGCCTTGCGGCGTGTATTTGGGCAATTCTGCAGTGACGAAAAAGGTTGCGCCTGGTTCCGATTTCAGAGCACTGCTCCAAAATCAGAGGCAATCAGAAAGGCGAAATTCCAGGCTTTTGGCGTGTGAACGGGCGATAGGGATGGAATCCGCGTTGCCTATTGATTTCCCGGAGGCGTGCCACAGCGTGCTGGAGACTGCGCCCCGTCAGCGATGATTGGTGGTGGCTATTGTGTTTCCATTGGTTGTCCCTTCACAGGGCGCCATATTTGAAGAGCTGTCCATTCACCAACACACAATGGCAATGACGTCATGTATTAGCCAGCTTTCCAGCATAGGCTGGCCCATCATGACGCTATTGCATTGTCTAATCAGCGTGTTTGGGACACGGTATACAGCCCACATTCCTTTGGTGATTGCGGCGTGTGAGGCAGCGACTGGAGTCTACTGGATGTTTCCCACTGTTGGTGTGGCAACTTCCGTGACGACACGTCGCCTTAGGTTGAGGGCAGAATTGCGGCGTATAAAAGCGCCTTCGGCGTTCGGAAGCAACCATGAAAAGCGTGCACGCTCACGTTACGTTGCCTCCGAACACCACCAATAGTGGCGGTGTATAAAGGTATCCTTAGACTTTTATCTTTGGGGTCATCTGAAGGCAATTGTCTATGTTGTGAAGATACGAGATGTGCAGCATCTGAAACAATGGATACTGGAAGCCTGTGTTAGCATTTCTTCTGCAGTGTTGCTATCAGTGTGTCAAGAGTGGGAGAAGAGGGTTGCATTGACAATCCAACACAATGGGCAGCACTTTGAACACATTTTATACGTGGTGATAAACTTGTAAATAACTCATGAAAGAATAAAGTTATGTTAAAACCAAGCACACCATTGTTTTCCTTATGAAATGCTCAATAAGTTTGATGTGTCACATGACTCTCTTCCCATTGAAAAAAATAAAGTTGGATCCAAAATGGCCGACTTCAAAATGGCCACCATGGTCACCACCCATCTGGAAAAGTTTTCCCCCTCTCATATACTAATGTGCCACAAACAGGAAGTTGATATCACCAACCATTCCCATTTTATTTAGGTGCATCCATATAAATCGCCCGCCCTGTAGATGTCACCGATATAGGCGCATTATATATTGTAAACTCAGCTGTACACCTTTTCACATTTCTGTATACATATATTCTGTATTTCCTGCGATTATCAATGTTTCACCACCTGAAAATTTTTCACTTTTGTTTTTTGCTCCCCTGCTTCCAAGAGCCATAACGTTTTTATTTTTCCATCAATATAAACATATGACAGCTGGATTTTTGCAAGACGAGTTGTACTTTCAGATGCAAACATTTATTTTACCATTGAGTGTTCAGGAAAATGGGGAAAATAATTCCAAATACGGTGGAATTGCAAAACAAGTGCAATTACACATTTGTTTTTTATTTTTCTGGTCATCATAATGGGAGACCCAGACAATGGGGTTTAGGGCACTGCCCTCCGGAGGTCACACTAGGTACTACAAGTTTGTAGACACCGCCTCCTCCGCTTATAAACCCCTACCGCAGGGAACATCCTCAGTTTTAAACTTAGTGTGCTCGGAGGATCACGCTTTGCTTGCACTTCACTGCATTCTCACTACTTACGTGATGGCGTCTGAAGACAAGGTAATACGGTCCTATCGGGACCTGTGACAGCCTCCCCGCTCACCCTTAGTGGCACACGCTGGTGGAGGTACCGGAGGGCCTAGAGCCTGGACACTTCGTGTTCTCCCGGTACGCTGTTACGCTCCTCTCCACCCCTCTCTGGGGGGCTCTGGAGAGTGGGAGATGGGAGCCTTGCACAGCTCCGCTCCGTCCGAGGCCTCCCTAAATGGTGCTTACAGACCGGACTGGAGCCAGCCCAGTCCGAGGCCTCCCTAAATGGTGCTTACACTCCGGACTGGTGCTGAGCGGCCCAGTCTGAGGCCTCCCTAAATGGTGCTTACAGACCAGACTGGTGCTGCACCCCCGTCCGAGGCCTCCCTAAATGGTGCTTACAGACCGGACCGGCACTGAGGCACTCTGTGTCTCCTGTGTGCCTGGGGTAGTGTCTGGCACTTTATGTGTTTCATGACACTCAGACCGCGCGTTACCCTCGGGTCCGCGGTTCTGCGGGTGTACCCTGTGCTGGGGTCACCCTGGCTGACCGCCCTGTGTGTCACAGGGGCTGAGGCCGTAGGCTGCGGATGTTTGTCCCCTCATGCTGTGGATGGTGTACATGCAGTCTGTGTATAATGTTTTTACACTCTTTCCCGCGCTGCGGGCTCCGGCTCCCTCATGCTGTGGATGCTTGGAGGATGGGAAGCAGCCCGTGCGGTGACGTCATCGCTGGGCGTGTGTGTGTGTTTCCCGCGTGTCTTCGGCGCCGCCCACAGTTTCACTGTCGGCGGCCATCTTTACCCTCACTTCCCGGTTGGGATTCTTATGCAGCGTGCGTCTGCACTCAAAGAGGGGAGACCGGAAACCGTCGCGGAGGTCACACACACACACCGCTTCCTCATACCGCTTTACTGCGGTCGGTAAGCCACCGGGATTCCCGGTTTTGTTGTCGGCAATTTGGCTTATTTTCCCCTACTGTGGCGATGTCCTCAGCTGGGAAGCGTGCTGCTAAGGCGGCAGTAACCACCATTACCTGTGCTACATGCAATGGTACACTGGTGGAGGGGTCCTGCAATAACTGCGGACGCCCAGAGGCCCGGGCTGACACTGCTGAGTCAGCAGCCCCGGTGCTGCACCCTGAGGTTCAGGTGATCTCAGGGCCATGGGAGACTCAGAATAAGATCAATGAATCTCTGCTGTCTCAACTGTCCTCCATGTCGCAATCCCTGGAGGCACTTAATAGGAGACTGGATAGCCCAGCTACTCCATCCAGTTACCCCCGGGTGTCCCCCTCTTCTGCTGCGAGACCCCTTAAGCGGGCTCGTCGTGAGGATTCACCCGAGCTCCATACTCTCTCTGAGGAGGAGCGTTCCTCTGATGGTGAGGAAGATGATGGGGGTTCAACTTTCGGGTCAGTATCTATGTCTGAACCTCCAGACGGGGTGGAGGATCTGGTTTCCTCTATTAACGAGACCTTACGTCTCGTGACACCCCCTGAGGAGATGGCTGTACACCCGAAGGAGGTCTATCAATGGCTGCGGCCGGAGGCTAGACCTAGTGGCTCCTTCTTGGACCACACCAACTTTGGAAGGGTGGTTAGGACACCCAGGTTGCATCCTGGGCGGCGTTATGTCCGAAAACCAAAGGACACTCGCTTCCCCTTCCCCCAGGAGGTGCTTCAGGAGTGGTCGCAGTCCCCGAAGGTGGACGCTTCCATGACCAGGATTGCTGCACGCTCCCTATTTTCTGCCTCTGATAGCTCCTCGTTGAAGGATGCGACTGATAGACAGGTCGAGCAACTCGCCAAGTCTTCCTATGAGGCTGTGGGGACTTCATTTGCCCCCAATTTTGCCGCGGTTTGGACCTTACAAGCAATAACTACCTGCTTGGATGGTATCGCGGAACTGGCTAGGTCCAGTCCAGAGGTCATGGCGCTTACCGAGAGAGCAAGAGCCTATGCGGACTACGCCAGGACGGCGTCTCTGGAAACTGCTACTCGCTCAGCTGTGGCCTCGGCCAATGCTATTGCGATTCGCAGGTTGTTGTGGCTGCGCCTCTGGGACTCAGATGCCACATCTAAGAAGATTTTGCAGAATCTTCCATTTGCTGGTGACAGGCTGTTTGGCACTGAACTGGACAAGCTGATAAAGGATTCTGCTGAGTCTAAGATACCGCAGAATAAACCTAAGCCACGCTATACTGTGAAAAGGAACCCAAAGCAGTGGTCCTTTCGTTCCAGCTCGCAGTCATCAGCATCGTCCGCGCGTGCGGACCGAGGGGGCAAGCCTGCTTCGCAGTGGCGCACTAAGAATCGCCCCAAGAAGCCAGCGGGGGCTGCAGCTGCCACCCCCAAACCCGCCTCCACATGACTCGCTCTGCCTTCCTGCCTCCCCACAGGTGGGGGGCCGCTTGTCTCGCTTTCAAGACAAGTGGCTTCTTCACGTTCAAGATCAGTGGGTTCGAGACGTGGTCTCGCGAGGTTACAGGATAGAGCTGACGTCAAAACCTATACACCGATTCCATCGGTCGGTCCCATCACCAGACAAGGCTCAGGCTTTCCACCTGGTGTTGGAGGGTCTCCGCAGGGACGGAGTGGTGGTCCCGGTGCCTTCCGGGGAGAGGTTTCGGGGTTTTTTACTCCAACCTCTTCATTGTCCCGAAGAAGGACGGATCCTTCCGCCCGGTTCTGGACCTGAAGTTGTTCAACCATCACGTATTGGTTCGGAAGTTCCGTTTGGAATCACTGCGCTCCGTGATCGCAGCTGTGTCACAGGACTTCCTAGCGTCCATAGATATCCGAGACGCTTACCTTCACGTGCCCATTGCACCGGCTCATTAGCGCTGGTTGAGATTCGCAGTGGGGGAAGAACACTTCCAATTTGTGGCGCTGCCGTTCGGGTTGGCCTCGGCACCGAGGGTGTTCACAAAAGTGATGGCCTCCATGATGGCTCTCATGCACGTGCAGGGACACGCCGTAATACCCTACCTGGACGACCTGCTGGTCAGGGCGCCATCGGAACACCTTTGTCGGCAAAGCCTAGAGGTAACCATGAAGTCTTTGGAACAGTTCGGGTGGCTTCTCAATATCCAGAAGTCGACCCTGGTTCCGACCCAGTCACTGACATATCTGGGCATGGACTTCCACACGGACTCAGCCCTAGTGTCTCTGCCACGAGTCAAGCAGAGGGCGATCCAATCAGGAGTGCAAGCAGTCCTCCTGTCACCACAATCATCCCTTCGGGTGTTGATGAAGCTGGTGGGTCGCATGGTGACGGCGATAGAGGCGGTGCCTTTTGCACAATTTCGCCTCCGTCCTCTCCAGCTGGAGATTCTACGCAGGTGGAACAAGAGGACGATCTCGCTGAATCGGCTGGTGACGCTGTCACAACCGACCAGAGATTCCCTGCAGTGGTGGCTACAACCGCATCACTTGTCTCGGGGCCGGTCCTTCATAAAAACGTCTTGGTTAGTGGTGACCACCGACGCCAGTCTGAAGGGCTGGGGTGCGGTGTTCTTACACCACAGGGCCCAAGGCCTCTGGACTCAGTCGGAGTCGGCGTTGCAGATCAACGTACTGGAGATCAAGGCGATCTATCTGGCACTCCTGGCTTTTCAGAGATTCCTCTCAGGACAACCCATTCGGGTTCAGTCCGACAATGCGACGGTCGTCGCTTATATAAATCGTCAAGGAGGAACCAGGAGTGCAGAGGCTCTGGCCGAAGTCCACCGCATCCTATACTGGACGGAGGACAACAACTGCCTGATTTCCGCAGTTCACATCCCAGGGGTCGAAAACTGGGAGGCCGACTATCTGAGCAGGCAGGGGATGGACGCCGGAGAGTGGTCTCTTCATCCAGACGTCTTCCAGGACATCTGCAGCAGATGGGGCACTCCGGACGTGGATCTGATGGCCTCACGGCTGAATCATCAGGTTCCGCAATACATGGCGAGGGCATGGGACCCCCAGTCTCTGGGAGCGGACGCCCTGATCTTGACTTGGTTCAGATTCCATCTACCATATGTGTTCCCTCCTCTGGCTCTGATTCCCAGGGTGCTGTGGAAAATCAGGTCGGAATGCAGGGTAGCCATTCTAGTGGCTCCAGACTGGCCCAGGAGGTCCTGGTATCCGGACCTGTGGCAACTGTCAGGCGGAGACAGGTGGGCTCTTCCAGAACGCGCAGATCTTCTCGCGCAAGGCCCATTCTTCCATCTCAATTCCAGGGCCCTCAGATTGACTGCATGGCTCTTGAGGCCTGGCTGCTGACCTCCAGGGGGTTCTCCCCTACGGTGGTTGCCACTATGAATCGGGCTAGAAAGCCAGTTTCCAGGAAGATGTACCACAGGACGTGGAAACTCTTTTTTTACCTGGTGTGCCTCTGGGGGCGGTCCCCGTGGCCCTTGTCCATCCCGACGTTGTTGTCCTTCCTACAGTCGGGTTTGGAGTTGGGATTATCCCTTGGCTCTTTAAAAGGTCAAGTCTCGGCACTTTCTGTGCTGTTTGACAGGCGATTGGCGCTCCTCCCGAAGGTTCGTCAATTTCTGCAGGGGGTGTCGCGGATGGTTCCGCCCTACAAGAGACCTCTGGATCCGTGGGACCTTAACATGGTTCTGGCGGCATTGCAGAAACCGCCGTTTGAGCCTCTGAGGGATGTTTCTCTATCTCGTCTGTCCCAGAAAGTGGCTTTTCTGGTGGCGATTACATCTCTGAGGAGGGTCTCAGAATTGGCTGCACTATCGTGCAAGTCACCCTTTCTGGTGGTTCACCAAGACAAGGTGGTGTTGCGCCCACGGCCAGAATTCTTGCCGAAGGTGGTTTCAACGTTTCACCTGAACCAGGAGATTGTTCTCCCATCATTTTGCCCCGCTCCCGTTCATCAGGTGGAGCGCGACCTCCATACTCTGGATCTCGTGAGAGCTATACGCATTTATGTGTCCAGGACCGCCTCCTTTAGGAGTTCGGAGTCCTTATTTGTTCTTACGACAGGTCGCTGTAAGGGGTCCGCGGCTTCGAAGTCAACCTTAGCCAGGTGGATTAAGGCTTCCATTCAAGAGGCTTACCGGTCTTCTGGTTTGCCTCTCCCGGTGGGATTGAAGGCTCACTCTACCAGAGCCGTAGGTGCCTCATGGGCCTTGCGACATCGAGCATCTGCTCTACAGGTGTGTCAGGCGGCCACTTGGTCCAGCCTGCACACTTTCTCTAAGCACTATATGGTGCATGCCCATGCCTCTGCGGATGCAAGCTTGGGCAGGCGGGTTCTCCAGGCGGCGGTTGCCCACCTTTAAAGGGAACCATGTGTTATCCGTCTTGTTGAGGAACTCTTCCCGCCCTGGGGTATTGCTTTAGGACATCCCCATTGTCTGGGTCTCCCATTATGATGACCAGAAAAAAGAGAATTTTGTTTACGTACCGTAAATTCTTTTTTCTTTAATCATCAATGGGAGACCCAGTACCCACCCAGTTGTTCCTTTGCATGTGTTGCATTGGCTCTGTTCTCTGTTGAGACAGTGTTTGCCGGGTTGTTGAACCGTTTGTGCACGGCGTTCTTCCCGATGTTTCGGGTGTGGTTTATTTTTCCTCCTCGCAGCTTGTAGACCAAACTGAGGATGTTCCCTGCGGTAGGGGTTTATAAGCGGAGGAGGCGGTGTCTACAAACTTGTAGTACCTAGTGTGACCTCCGGAGGGCAGTGCCCTAAACCCCATTGTCTGGGTCTCCCATTGATGATTAAAGAAAAAAGAATTTACGGTACGTAAACAAAATTCTCTTTTTTTATTCGACATAGTCATGTTGGTTTAACCATATAATGATCATGTGATGCCTCAGGTCGGTACAAGTTTGTAGATACCACCAAACATGTATACTTTTACTGGTATCTAAGGCTGCTTTCACATCATGATTTTTGTTCATCCGTGGCTATCTGTTGTAAAATGGCCGACTTCACAATGGATCCCATTTGGTGTCCATGTATCCCTATGGGCACGGATTGGTCTTTATTGGCATCTGATTGTATCAGTTTTGTGAGTGATCCGTTTGTGTCAGATTTTTTCCCGTCCCCAAAACCTGAGCCTGCTCCGATTTTGGCATGCCTTGAAAAAAATCGGACAGAAATGGATCCATTGCAGTGCTTGCCAACCACTCACAGGAAGCGCTCCGTGACAGCTTCCAGGGTCAAGCCAGGACCCTGGTCTTTGAAGTGAGCGCCGGATTTATATGGACTTATATGAACTTTGAGGGACCTATATATTGGAAGGTCCACTAAAGTGATACCATTTTAAAAACTGCACCCCCTAAAATACTTCAAAATTGCTTTTTTTTTTTAATCTTCCAGGTGTTTGACAGTGATTCATGCAAAATTGAAGGAAAAACATATTTTCATATCTCCTACAAAATATTGCTTTAGCCCCATTTTTTTCACTTTACAAAAGATACAATGGAAAAAATGGACCCCACAATTTGTTACCTGGTATATTTTGAGCACACAGATACATTTAGTCAGAAACCTGTTTGGACAAGCTGTAGGACCTGGAAGGGAAGGAGCAGCAAATGAAGTTTGGAAGACTTTTCAGAGCCCCTAAGATTCCTAAACATCTGAAACCCCCCAGAAGTGAACCCATTTTAAAAACTAGACCAATGAAGTAATTCATCTAGGGGCATATTGAGTGTTTTGCCCCCATATTTTCTTCACAGAACTTTTTAAAAATCTGAAAACAAAAAAAATAGGTTGGTATGGCAGGGCTCAAAAAGAGCGCTTTGATTTTTGGAGCTTAAATTTAGAATAGATTGTGAAGGCATGTTAGAGGCTCTGAAAATGTGACATGCCATTAACAGTAGACACCCCACACAGGTGACACCAATTTGGAATTGGACCTGTCAAGGAATTCATATAGGGGTGTACTGAGCATTTTTAACCTACAGGTGATTCCCGAAACTTTAAAAATTGTAGATGTGAAAACGAAAGAATTAAAAAAAAAATTCTACTAAAATACTGTTTTAATACCAAATTTATCATTTACACAAGGGGTAATAGGGAAAATTGACCCAATCATTGTTATGCATTTCCTCCTGAACATGGGTTTACCCCAGCATGTGGTCAGAAGCTAATGTTTGGGCACATGTACCACTCAAAGCAAAGAGTGCTATTTAATTTTTGGGATATGAATTTGGACACACTTGGGCTACCTTCACATTTGGATCCGCAATGTGACCGCAGCACTGCAAGCCCCTATCTTTATAATGGGAGGGCATGGTGCTGCGGATGACTGTGCGCACCTATTCACTGCCATGTGATCTGTGTGCAGGCGGATGCCTGTGCACAAATCACCCAGTCTCGTCCGCACCACGAACGCGACATGTTGCATTTCTGGTGCGGACGAGACTGGGTGATTTGTGCGCCTGCGCACAGATCACATATGGCAAATGTGAAGGTAGCCCCTTGGTGCCAAAAAAGCTGAAAAAACACAAAAGTGAGCCCACTGTACAACTTTAACAACTCAGTAAATTAATCTATGGCTTCAGTGACTTTTTGTAATATCCATGCTATGCCATTTTTTTTCCTGAGAATTAGAAATAATCCAGCCGTGTGATGGTACATTGTGCCCAGCTTGTTCTTTTGGAGACACACACCCTGTAAATTAAGGCCAGTCTGTCCACTGCAATAAAGCCACACACATGGTCACCTACTGTGGTTTAGACACAGGGGGGCACAGAAGGAGGGGGGCATTTGGATTTGGCAGCACAGATTTCACTGGATTTGTTTTGAGGGGATGGGAGCTGTTGCTTTTCCAGACCCTTTGTTCTATCATGGAAGCTCTCTACTTTTCCAGTGACGGATGACAGACCTGAGTTGGGCTGATTTTGTATGGGATAAGCTAGGGGTTTTTATAGGTAACATTTTGGGGTACATAACATTTTTTAATTGATTTCAGTATAAGGCTGGGACCACATTGTTGTCTTCTATGCAGAGCACTTGTGTAGGAGTTTGCATATAAATCCACCAAAAATGTGGTTCAGTCGAAATCTTGGACAGAACCACTCACTAGGAGTCAGATGTAGACCGTTCCGCATCTTTCAGTGATAGCCATCTTCTTAGGCATGCACAGAACTGTGGTTGACCACACTTGTGCCTAAAATTGATGCCTAAAGCACCAGAACAGAGACCAGACAGAGTCCAAAGTGTCTCTATCTGTCTCGTAGTGAGTGATTCAATCGGGGATTTTGTCTAAATTTTTGGGATTTACACAGAAACCACAATGTAAGTGGTTAGTGGAGAGCACAGTATAAATGTAAACTGAGTCTTGTTTTGACATTTGGGAGTGAGAGATCAAACTGACAGCAGTACAAGGATGGTTCTTATTTTGATTTTTGGACGGTTCTAAGTTTAAGACAACTCAATTCTTTGGGTCGGTACGACTACAGCGGCGATACCAGATGTATATTGCTTTTTTTTTATATTTTGCTGCTCTCACACAGTAAAAATACTTTTTTTTATAATAGATTTTTTGGCACCAAGTTCTGAGAGCAGTAACTTTTTTAGGAGCTGGATGAGGGCTTATATACTTTGTGCGACATGTTGAACATTTTTCTTGGTACCATTTTACAATATACTTTTTTGATCACTTTTAAATCATATTTTGAAGTTCAGTGTGCCGTAAAAGTGATAAGACCAATTTATCCTTCAGGTCAGTACAATCACAGCGATACCAGACTTGTATTACTTTTCTACTTTTACACAGTTAAAAACAATATTTTAAGAAAATTCATTTTTTTTGTATCACCATGTTCTGAGAGCTGTAGCTTTTTTTTTTCTTTTTTTGCCAAATGAGCCATGTTAGGGCTCACATTTGTATATATCATCTAATGATTCTCTCCTGAGAGAGAATTGAATGCTATGTGTAATGTCACTTAGCTCAAACTCTGCTCTGTGCGTAAGCAGAGTGTCATTCACTGTGCTCCAACTGTGTCACATATGAGAATGTGAGGCAGGTGCAGAGAAGATGGAGCTTAATTTCTCAATCTTCATGGTGTGTCTCAGCATATATTGGACTGCACCTGAATGTCATCAGAGCGCAGTCCGATGTTTCACATGCACCCCGCAGACTTATATAGCTGTGCATCATGCCGAATTGGCATGAGAAAAAAATTGCAGATCTCCGATGCCCCATAGTATAACATGGGTCCGAGTGGTATCAGATAAAACATAGCTCTTGGCCTTGTTATATGCTCATACGAGCGAGCTCGAATACCTAATATTGTGACTATAGTGGAGGTTTTGATCTCCACAGATTTTAGCTGTGACATAGCCGATTGTGCACACTAGCCAGTTAGCTTCCCATCAGTAAGGGGACTGCGAGGAAGCTGACTGACTGCAGTGATTGGAGAAAGATGATGTGTGATCTAACGTCTTTTTTTGTAACTAGGTTTTACATATCACACCAGCAGAGCTTATAAAAAAAAAGTTAGAAAAATAAGCAAAACCAAGAACTATGCTAAAGGAATATGTATACAACTTGTTTCAATAATAAAGAATATAAAGGCAAAAAAATACATTAGGCATCATTGTATCTGTAATGAACTGATTGGTAAAACCAGCTTGCCACTTGGCTCTCTCAGTAGAGGCCATAAAGAACACAGCCTGTAATGGATTGTCCACTGCTTGGACAACTCCTTCTTATTCTTCATGTTTGCCTTCCTTTAAATTAAAGAAGCCTATACTCTTCTCCTGTGTGTGTGCGCATGCCATTGTCCTGGTTTGAGCACTCTATTTCCCAAGGCTCACGTGACGCTATAATGTCACACAAGCCCTGTGCCCTATAACCACCAGCTTCTCTCTCTATTTGCCTTTAGACTGTGAGAGAGAATAGACTTCCTTTTGTGACATCTGCAGTGTGCATCTTGTCTATAGCTTCTGATGTCCTAGTGATGCAACACTGAGTGGGTGGGGAAGGTCACATTATTGTTACCTCCCAGATTATTCTCATTGGCTAATGAATTAAAGCCAAACCTTTCTTTGTTTACACTATGCACATGTGCTAATAAAGTTAGAAGTCACTGGGTAAACCATATGCTTGGATGTGCCAGCTTGATTTCCATCTAGATCTCGAAACACAACTTAATATTTTAATATTTGGAATTCTGAATATGCAAATATACTCCGTGGAGCCTCGGTTAGGAGTCTCAAACACAGGTCAAGCCAGTTGTCCCTCCAGGGAAGGACCCAGCCAAGGGGTGACTCCATGCGGAGAACACCATAACCACCATATTAAGTGGCTCTTTCAGTCAATATCCAGCTCTTTTGCAAGATTAGAGATATGACAAGGGAATACCAAGGCCAGGTATCCATCCACAGACAGCTGTTTCGGGGTGTTGCTGTTGCCCCTCATCAGTGTGGAGTAGGATTCTGGCTAGGTGGGAGCAATGCCTGGTAGACCAACATCATAAAGCATTCACTGATCTCGGGGAGACCAGTCCAAGAAAACACTGCAGGCAGCTGGCTAAAGCGCTCAACACAGTGAATTCCTAGTAGAAACATAACTTAATATTTGGAATTCGGAAGACATAGAGAAGAGTGGATTTCACTCACATAAATTTGGTGCCGAAACCCAGGATCAGGTATAGATTATAAAATCTGGATCCACAGTGAGGAGGACTCTCTAGGAAAAGTGGAATCTATAAGCTGCAGCAGGTGAGAAAACGTATTTCTTACAATTCAATTTTACTTTTGATGTGAGTTTGGTCTACCTCCAATCCGGGTGAGTTATTTTGTATAGTGTAATGCAAGAATTGGGGAGAGATATCTGTGCTTTTTTGAATATATTGTGGTGCTCACATTTGGATACTTCCTAGAGTTGCTGTGTCTACACCATGTTCCAATTTATTGTGCAAATGTTCGTTCTTTTATTTTCCTAAATGGTCGGTGCAAATGACAGTCAGTGTAATAAAAGTCATCACCCGTTAGAGTATACATCGAATTTTATTAAATAAACCTCCCAATGATAATAGTATAACCTTCAAAATAAAAAAAAACCTCTAAATGCACTGTTCCAAATTATTAGGCACAGTAGAGTTTCTAAACATTTGATATGTTTGAAAGAACTGAAAATGCTCATTTGTTGAATTTGAGACATTAGGAGGTCACATTCACTGAAATAAAAAGCTATTTAACTCCAAAACATCCTAACAGGCCAAGTTACATGTTAACATAGGAACCCTACTTTGATATCACCTTCACTATTATTGCATCCATTGAACTTGTGAGATTCTGGAGAGTTTCTGCTTGTATTTCTTTGGATGATGTCAGAATAGCCTCCCAGAACTGCTGTTTTGATGTAAACTGCCAAACTGCCTCCCACCTTCATAGATCTTTTGCTTGATTATACTCCAAAGGTTCTCTATTGAGTTGAGGGGAGGGGAAGATGGTGGCCACACCATGAGTTTATCTACCTTTATGCCCATATGCTTCCAATCTATAAGGATAGAGGTTGGCTCAACTGCTTAAAAAGGTGCTCAAGGGAAAAAGGGAAGATAATCAATTGTAAATCATCCCTGGCACACTAAAAAAGAAAATGGTACGTTGTTTCTTTCTAGATTTTATTTATTTGTGATGCTTATGAAAAAAATCAGACGTTTCGGCTCTCACACGAGACTTCATCAAGTGACACTGTGAAAATACAAATTAATAAAACAAAGTACATATATGTCCATGTGTAAATAACATTCAAGCTGTACAATCCGAGTGGTATAGGTCTGTGAGTGATTGTGACAGTGACTGCGCAATATAACTAAAGGTGGTATACGTGATGTGTATAAGAGTGATATGAGAAAATGAGTATTGATGAGCGAAGTGAAAAGAACAGAAAGAGAAAATAAAATAAAAGAGATGATGAACAAAGATTATGGGAAAGATCTATATAGACTATAGGGTTGTATAGAGTGTTGATTAGAAGATTATATAGACAAAGGTATGTACCTTATAGGCTAAGGATAGTTGCTTACTGAGGGTACAGGTATGTCCCTTTAGTGGCTGTATCATATGCAGACCCTGCAGACCATAGAATAGAAATGTACACATATATGTGAGACCTACATGTACAGCTATAGTAGTCATGGAGAGATGGATACGCTTGAAATCAGAAAATATGCTAGGGAATATAACCTCAGGTTATGACTACATGGTAAACCTTAATATAGGTGACTATGTGTAGATGGCTGTAAGATTCTGCTCATAAACCAGGGATCTGCCTGTTAGAGTATAGGGAAATTAGGCTAAGATAAAAAGGATTTGATATAGTGAAAGCACATACCAAAGGTATTGGTCCTATGTCTCCTGTCCTGTGAAGGAAAGGATGTTGATATAAGTATAGGGAAACCATAAGAGGCATATACTGCTCAAATGAGCATAGTATAAGTTAAATTACCTTGTGGCTGAGAATTGGAGTGCATAGTGGCACGGAGTAGTCAAGTGGACCCAGGAGCGAGTGTCTGCTCCATCCAACCGCTACTTATAGCGGTCGGGTAATGAGAGAAGCGCCAGGACAGGAAGTGCGTCATTGCGTGCCGCGTCAGTGCGCATGCGCGGGCGTGTCGCCATATTGGTAAAGGAGTTTGTCCCATGTGAAATACTGCGCGTGCGCGGTCTGCGCGGACCGGAAGTGTCCTCTTGTATCTCGTAGGAGATACAGAGAGCGTCCCTATCAGTGTTATGTGAAGTGAGGTTAATGTGGGAGGTGTTTAGAGAGGTCCAGATAAGCTCATCAATACTCATTTTCTCATATCACTCTTATACACATCACGTATACCACCTTTAGTTATATTGCGCAGTCACTGTCACAATCACTCACAGACCTATACCACTCGGATTGTACAGCTTGAATGTTATTTACACATGGACATATATGTACTTTGTTTTATTAATTTGTATTTTCACAGTATCACTTGATGAAGGCTCGTGTGAGAGCCGAAACGTCTGATTTTTTTCATAAGCATCACAAATAAAATCTAGAAAGAAACAACGTACCATTTTCTTTCATATGCTTCCAATGACACAAAGGTATTCTTTGAAGCATGAGATGGTGCATTGTCATGCATGAAGATGATTTTGCTCCTGAACGTTTTTGCTTTTTGTACCATGGAAGAAATTTCTCAGTCAGAAACACTCTATACTTCGCAGAGGTCATTTTCACACCTTCAGGAACCTTGTAGGTCCCCCCCTTTCAGTTGTTTCCCAATGATTCTGCCTCCGCCTCCTTGCTGAGACATGGTGGCCATCCACCAACCATCCACTACTCCATCCATCTGGACCATCCAGGTTTGCTCGGCACTCATCAGTAAACAAGACTGTTTGAAAATTAGTCTTCATGTATGTCTGGGCCCACTGCAACCGTTTCTGCATGTGAGCACTGTTTAGGGGTGGCCGAATAGTAGGTTTATGCACCACAGCAAGCCTTTAAAGGATCCTACACCTTGAGGTTCGAGGGACTCTAGAGACACAAGCAGCTTCAAATATCTGTTTGCTGGTTTGTAAGGCCTTTTTAACAGCTGCTCTCTTAATTCGATGAACTTTCCTGGCAGAAACCTTCCTCATTCTGCCTTTATCTGCACAAACACGTCTGTGCTCAGAATCAGCCACAAATCTCTTCACAGTGCGATTATCACACTTAAGTTTTCGTGAAATATCTAATGTTTTTATCCCTTGTCCAAGCCATTGCACTATTTGTTGCTTTTCGGCAGCAGAGAGATCCTTTTTCTTTCCCGTGTTACTTGAAAACTGTTGCCTGCTTAATATTGTGGAACACCCAGTTTTCCTGTTATTGGGCTCACCTGCCAAACTAATTATCACAGGTATCTGAGATTGATTTCAGAAAGAACCCTGAGACACAATACCATCAATGGGTTTCATTGAAAAAACAAACAAACAAACCTTATGACACTTAAAACCAATTTGCATAATAATTTGGAACATGGTTTAGTTTGCCTGTTAAGATGGATCAACTTAATAGGAAGAGTATATGGCAGTCCATTTACTGGGTTTTGTATGGTTGTGTGGCTTTTGTGACTTGAGCTATTATATTTTTACTAGCTGGTAGCCCGATTCTAACGCATCGGGTATTCTAGAATATAGAAATAGAGATTGCATGGGGAAGGCGTGTGAGGGCTGAATTGGGAGGAACTTTGAAGAAGGAGTGGCGGGGAAAGGACGTGTGGCAGGGGGGAGGAGGAAGGACAGAGCAGCAGGGGAGAGGAGGATGGAGGACAAAGCGGCGGGGTGGGGGAGGCCGGAGCAGCAGAGGCAGGGGGAGGATGGAGTGTAGGAGGGGAGGTGGACAAAGGAAGGAAGAGGAAGCGGTGGGGTGGGGGAGGACAGAGCGGCAGGGGAGGATGGAGCACAGAGCGGTGGGGTGGGGGAGGACGGAAAGCAGCACAGGCAGGGGGAGGATGAAGTGGCGGAGAGGAGGAGGCAAAGGAAGGAGGAGGAAGCGGTGGAGGATGGAACGACACAGACAGTTGGAGGACGGAGCACAGAGCAGTGGGAGGAGGAGGATGGAGGACAAAGCGGCGGGGTGAGGGAGGATGGAGCACTGTACGACAGCTTAGTGGTTAGCAGAGTATACAGGGGCTCAGCGGTTAGCAGAGTATATGGTGGCTGAGTGGTTAGCAGCCGTGGCTGATGGCTAGCACGCGCATGGCTGAGTGGTTAGCACTGCGCAGTGGCTGAGTGGTAAACAGTGATGCGGTGGGGCTGAGTGGTCAGCGCAGCAGCGCGGTGGGGGCAGAGTGGTCAGCACAGCAGCGCGGTGGGGGCAGAGTGGTCAGCGCAGCAGCGCGATGGGGGCAGAGTGGTCAGCGCAGCAGCGCGATGGGGGCAGAGTGGTCAGCGCAGCAGCGCGGTGGGGCAGAGTGGTCAGCGCAGCAGCGCGTGGGGCAGAGTGGTCAGTGCAGCAGCGCGGTGGGCACAGCGGTCAGCGCAGTGGCACGAGCGTGGTGGGCAGAGTGGTCAGCGCAGCAGGGCAGTGGGCAGAGTGGTCAGCGTGGTGGGCGGGGGGCAGGATGGAGCTTGTGGGGCAGGATGGATGGCGGCTGCGGACTCGCACACACTCACACACCCACTCATAAAATAGCAAATCATTATGCACACCTATCCTCTCTCTATCCAGCGCTGCCTGCCACAGCAAGGTCCTTGTGCTTACAGGACCTGTGATGATGTCACAGAGCATCATCGGGTCACATGACCGCAGTTACCGTGGTAACTGCGGTCATGTGACCCAATGATGCTCTGTGCATCATCACAGGTCCTGTTAGCAGACAGAGCTTGCTGGTGAAGGCAGTGCTGGATAGAGAGAGGATAGGTGAGCATAATCATTTGTTATTTTATGAGTGGATGTGTGGCGGGAAGGGGTGGGAGACGGGAGGGTGTGGGGTGCAGGAGAGGCCGCCGATGGCGAGAGTGGGGCAGTATTAGCCCCGCTCTCGCTAACGGTTGGCCATCTTGCTTAGGTAGACAGCCGGTTTCCGTCAGGATGTGACGTCATTTCGATGACATACTGACGGAAGCTGGCTTAGGGTTTTATTCAGAATAGATAAATATTATAGATTCTTGGCTTGGTGCCTCCCCTATATAGTGCTTTTGGTGACTTGAGTAATAAATATTATAGCTTCTTGGCTTTGGTGCCCATAAAGCAAGTGTGGCAAATATGGGAAACTAGAGAATAGTTAAGGAATGTTTAAGAAGGTGGGAATGCTCTCAGAAGAGAGCCTGGATGTGATAAAATAGCTGTTCATAAAAGAGCATTGTGCCTGTTGCTGGACAATGGACTACTAAAGCAGAGCAGTGAAGGATTGTAGCGTAGGAAGTGACCAATGGGGATGTAAGGAGACCACTATAGAAAATGAAATATTTTATGTATGTTTTAACAAGACTAATGGACTGGTGTTGGAGTAGATGGAGTTCCAACAAATACACCACTTAACTCCTTGCAGTGATACTACATCCATGATTACCAGATTTTTAATCAGTGACACAGCACCAACAAATTTGTTGGAAATAGATGTTCTTCGTGCCCTGCAAATGAATATTCAATGCAATGGAGATGACATGGTATCATTAATCTCCAGTCTTACAGAGGAACAGCTCTGAATGGTTGGAGCATTTTTGAACCTTAACCAGTTTACAGCTGAGAACAAAAATCATTCATCATATGACTATCTAGCTCCGGTACCTGAAACATTATGAGCGACTGGGAAGACTGATGTCAGCAGACTACCAGTCCCGACAGTGGATATCCAAATAAAATCAGGTGTCCTACTGCCATGTATAAAACAGTACCCTCTGAGACCTGAACAGGATGCAACTATTGGAGTAACAATACAAGAGCTACTCAAGTCAGGGAAAATCATTCCATTCCTACTACCTCCACTTGTCATACACCCCTGTGCCCTATAAAGAATAGGGTGGGAAAAAGTCATCCAGCAAATTATCGTATGGTACATGATCTGAGGGCTGTAAATGAGGTCACTGACCTTCTAACACCTATAATGTCAAATCCCCATACCTTATTGGTTCAAATTACACATTCCAAATATTTTACAATGATTGACTTAGCAAATGCATTCTTTTCTGTGCCTATTCATGGTCATAGGCAGTATACATCTACACTGCTGCCAAAAGGTGCCCAAAGATCACCAACAACGGATCTGCAGCAATGTCCTCAATTTTGCAAAGATTGACTACTCCATATCTGGATGTTGTGTTACTTCAATATGTGGATGATTTATGGCTTTGTTGTCGTGATCAAATTGCATGTCATGAATCATCCATCTCTTTTTTGTGTTTCCTAACAGAATATTTTCCTAACAGAATGTCCGGCCCATTTGTGGAGTTTTGTGTGAAATGATCAATGTTCTGCTTTTTGCTTCATTCTCTTTTGTGTTTTTTCATTGAAGACAAATTAAATGAAGATAATAATACCAAAGAATTTGTGATTGCAATCATCTTCAGGAAGAAACTGAGTATTATCTGACAGAATTGCAGGGGTGTCAATACTTTTGGCCAACACTGTATATCCTAGGTTCTTCAAAGTAGCCACCTTTTGCTGTGATTACTGCTTTGCACACTCTTGGCATTCTCTTGATGAGCTTCAAGAAGTAGTCACCAGAAATGGTTTTCACTTCACAAGTGTGCCCTGTCAGTTTAATACGAGGATTTCTTGCCTTATAAATGGGGTTGGGACCATCAGTTGTGTTGTGCATAAGTCTGGTGGATATACAGCTGATAGTCCTACTGAATAGACTGTTAGCAGCTTTTTTCTTGCCATAATACAAATTCTAAGTAAAGAAAACCTAGTGGCCATCATTACTTTAAGAAATGAAGGACAGTCAGTCCGAAAAACTGGGAAAACTTTGAAATTGTCCCCAAGTGCAGTTGCAAAAACCATCAAGTGCTACAAAGAAACTGGCTCACATGAGGACCGCCCCAGGAAAGGAAGACCAAGAGTCACCTCTGCTGCGGAGGATAAGTTCATCCGAGTCACCAGCCTCAGAAATCGCAGGTTAACAGCAGCTCAGGTTAGAGACCAGGTCAATGCCACACAGAGTTCTAGCATCAGACACATCTCTACAACAACTGTTAAGAGGAGACTTTTTGCAGCAGGCCTTCATGGTAAAATAGCTGCTAGGAAACCACTGCTAAACACAGGCAACAAGCAGAAGAGACTTGTTTGGGCTAAAGAACACAAGGAATGGACATAAGACCAGTGGAAATCTGTGCTTTGGTCTGATGAGTCCAAATTTGAGATCTTTGGTTCCAACCAATGTGTGTTTGTGCAACGCAGAAAAAGTGAATGGATGGACTCTACATGCCTGGTTCCCACCGTAAAGCATGGAGGAGGAGCTGTGATGGTGTGGGGGTGCTTTCCTTTTTTGAAGCTCATCAAGAGAATGCCAAGAGTGTGCAAAGCAGTAATCAAAGCAAAAGGTGGCTACTTTGAAGAACCTAGAATATAAGACATATTTTCAGTTGTTTCACACTTTTTTGTTAATTATATAACTCCACGTGTTAATTCATAGTTTTGATGCCTTCAGTGTGAATCTACAATTTTAATAGTCATGAAAATACAGAAAAATCTTTGAATGAGAAGGTGTGTCCAAACTTTGGTCTGTACTGTACATCACAAGAATCTTCAGTACATGGTACATCAATTTTAATGTCAGGTCAGCCCCGTGTATATATTTGTATCGCATGAACCTACAACTTCCAGTATGTCCTTAACAATGGTAAGAAGATACTGGGAGTTGTTGTTAGCAGTCATCATCATTCTATGTCCACACCCATTCCCCTGCCTCTCCTACTGTGTACGCACCCATCCCTCTCCTCCTCATACTGTGTCTGTATCCATGCCCCTTCACTCATACTGTGTCTGTACCATCCACTATCACTTCCCATACTGTGTCCACACCCATCTTCCCTTCACTCCTCATACTGTGTCCACGCCTATCCCCCTCACTTCCCATACTGTGTCTGCTCCCATCTCCCCTCACTCCTCCTTATACGGAGTCTGCACCCATCCCCCTTCACTAATACTATTCCAGTGCCGATCCCCCCTCACTCCCCACGCTATGTCCACACCCATCCCAAATAGGTACCTATGATGACAGCCATAAGAAGCAGCAGTCTGTGTGACAATCTATTGTATAGTCACTATGTGTCCAAAATTAAACCTATACTGAGCACTAGTAGACCACCTATGGGGTTTTTCCCATGTGGGTCATGTTTGGCCTGCCGTAATATGATTAGGACCGACAAAACTGCAGTTGGTAGAAGGAAGTTTAATATTCCACAAGAAATGGGTGCACTGCTCAAATCAAGTCACAATAAGCAATAAGGGGTGCCGCTTGTCAACAGAAGCAAAGTAGGAACGGAAGAGAAGGAATTGACAAATACAGCAGCACACCACAGGATCAAATATACTACCAAAAATTCTTTTTATTAAGCTCAACATGTACACACATTAAAAACAGTTAAAACACATACAAAATCACAAATAGCCCAAATTGGGAGGGGCCCCTGCTGGTAGGAATGAGAAAATTATACACCTTCAACACATACAATACTGAAGTAAATAATGGCAGAAAACGTTATCACAGAAACAGTGTTCAATTGATAAAAAACAGTACAATAATAAGCCAATCAAATGCAAAGTGAAAATCAGGAGCTAGTATAACTCTAATAAATAGGCTTTAAATGTCAAAGGGCTATGTTAATGCCACCAAATAACCAATGCATGTAAAGGAACATAGAGGCACAATCTAAGACAAACACAAATGTGAACCAAATCTCACCCATCTAACATGAATTGTCCTGTTGGAAAATGCCCAGGGAATCCAGGGAGCCATAAACAGAAGGGGAGATAGGGATGATAGGAAGCAGCAAGCTAAGTGCCAACTGAAAGTAGCCAATTGCAAGCAGGTGACACTGGGGCCCCCATCCAGAGGGAATTTAATATTCGGCAGTACCTTACATGCCACATGAGGAATGATGTCTACCATGCCACTTGCACATACGATTTAATTTACATTGGTCTCACAACAAGAGAATTCCGTATTTGCGTACGTAAGACATGTAAGAGATATTATCACAGCAAGGGAAATGGAGGACAACAATCCCAATTTAAAAACCTTACAACGTCATTTCAAATGTTGACATGATTGTAACCCTGATGATCTGAAATTTAAGCCCATTGATGTGGTCCACCTAGGAGCCACGCGGTGGGGGCTACAAGAAGGTGTTTGCTCAAAGGGAGTGTCAATGGATAGTGTGGCTGGGGACAATGGCCTCCAGTGGCTTGAATGAAAAATGATTTAGTTTTCAGGTCATGATAGACTCCCTTGCAAAAGAAAAAACAAAGGTTGCGCCACGCTGCATTGGGGAATCTAGATTAAGCGATATTCAGGATTTTCACTCACCTTTACTAGTTGTGCCGTATCCGCACAACTAGATTGTGGATATGTGGTGAGTGAAGGTTTGTATTCACTGATCTTCTGATCTTTGGTGTTCCCCTTCAACGTTTTTAATATAAGATTCCTGCCTTCTCCTTAGCTGGCTCGCGTGAAGGATCATGTGCCGATTTTAAGGATGGATAAATGTAGCCAGGTCCTGCTCCGGAGCAGCTCACAACACCACGCTCCCCGAAGGGAGATTGTAGATAAGCCGATGAATAAATGTGGTATAATAATAGTAAGCGCTGAGAGCTAAAACAGGATACACAATGCTCTTAAATATATTACCTTTGAGTTTTATTCATTCAACAAATAAAAGCCCTCCTGCCACAACGCGTTTCGACGCTGACTGCGTCTTCCTCAAGTGGATCCACTTGAGGAAGACGCAGTCAGCGTCGAAACGCGTTGTGGCAGGAGGGCTTTTATTTGTTGAATGAATAAAACTCAAAGGTAATATATTTAAGAGCATTGTGTATCCTGTTTTAGCTCTCAGCGCTTACTATTATTATACCACATTTATTCATCGGCTTATGATAGACTCCCTGACTGGGTGTTAGTCTATCTATTTGAATATCTAACATTGTTGTTTCTCTCTAGGGGGCTTCGCCTGTTTTTAATGTTTTATAACATCTTTCTTCTTTTTTCTCACTTCCTATGTTTGGTGATCCCACCTTACTGAGGTGATCTGAACTACTGGTTTGGGATTGGATATTGTGGACCCATGATCTGACAAGAATCAGCTACTGATCTCTGGTGGAAAGGTTTCGGAATTATTTATGCATTGTTGTTGCAATAGAGACTTCATTTCTGTCATCTACTTAATCTCTATAGTTGTGTATAAGAACTAAGGTCTGTTAATTGTTATAGAGATTTTTTTTGCAGCATGATATAAATTCATGCATGTATGGAGGAAATGTATGGGGTACTTTACCCTATTTTCCTCTTCTCCCTCCCCTCCCTTTTCTATATACCAAGATAGGATAAACATAGGTATATACTACCTCTTCTTATAATCAATATGGGAGCAGTCTCTTTATATATTCTGTATTATATTTCCCGGTTTAGTATTCATTTTGGGGTGTTTTTGGATAATTATGCTCCAATTTGGGGCTTCTTGATAATGTTGGCCCTGGTTTTGAAAATACTGTGGGCACTATGCCAGCCATAGAAATGGCCGCCGGTGTCCGCACGTGCACTGTGGTGCGTCCTGTCTGCCTCTGCCGAAGGCTTTCTGAATGGTGGATTTGACGTCAATTGATGTGATCCAGCCGGGGAATGTCGGAAGTAGCAGTAGGCAAGCTGCCCGGCAGTGCACGCATGGCAGAAGCCGACGGTCATTAGTCCTACACATGTGGGACAGGTATTTATATCAGAGGGTCCCACTAGATAATTGCGCTCCCCTAGGAAGCCCGCAAAGCGAAACGCATAGGGGCTTGTTACCACCTGGACTGAACCTGGTGACACTACCGGTTGGACATATAGGGAGTTTTGAGGCATGATTTTGCACTTCAGGAGGATCCTTGGGAATGGGGCACCTATAAATCTATAACACCTAACTTAGAAGTATTTTCTTCTCCTTTAGTTACCTGACTTTTTGACTTATAGAAGGTGTCAGTATCCCATACAGAATTAAAGTGAATGTCAGTCACATTATTCACGTCCAGGGTCAATACCTCTGTAAACCCATTTTTTTTTTTTATTTGTGTCCATTGTACTAGGTGCCTGTCCTCTTAAAGGGAATCACCTCCACAAACTTTCTTCATCTTTAAAGGGAACCTGTCACCAGAAAATCCAGTGCAATCTGCAGGCACTATGTTATAGAGCAGGAGGAACTAAGTAGATTCATATATAGTTTTGTGAGAAAAGATTCACTATAACCTGTGATTTCATCATTAGATTCATATATAGTTTTGTGAGAAAAGATTCACTATAACCCTGCTTTTTCTGGGATTTTGGGTCCAGTGGGCAGTCCTATCAGTTAGTGACAGCTGTTCCTGTATGCACCCTTATACCACTGTGATATGTTTTATGACTGACTAGTTTAAGATGGCAAGAATTAGACAGTATTGATATATCTGCCCATTGAGTTTGTCTATAATTGTGGCTCAGATATCAGACCACATTTTATTATTATACTGTTCGGAAATCCAGGCAATCCCAAAGTGTTCACTTTTTTTCTTGCAATTGTATACCTTATAAAAAGTCTAACGAAATTATCTGAGAATTTTTTAATTTACATACAAGTATAAATATTTTGCAAACCATTAAATTAAGTAAAATACATTCAAACATTGTACAAATAGGTATACACAAACTGCAGTGCACATCAGTGTCCAATAGAGGGCAACAAAACACTTCTAAATGTAACCTCATTTTGTTGTTTCAGGTCTAGCCCATACACATTTAAGTTCCTCTATTGTATTCAATTTGGAATAGTAAAAAAAAAATACTTTTTTGTTTGTGTTTTCTGTTCTTCATCTTGCATTATATATATCTATCCATCTATATCTATTATATAATTGCCGTAGCGACTTCCGTCGCACACGGCGCTACTTCCGTGGCTTTGTTCCAGGGTACACCCGCTCAGGGTGGACCAAGATGGCCGCCCTAAGCGGGAGTACCCTGCCGACCCAGACTACTCGCCACTCACCCCCACAACCCACATCCACACACACGTACACCCCTGACACAACACTATCGTACCCCCCCCCCCTTACACACCACACACACACACACACACACCACTCACACACATCATACTCTCATGCAGACTACCAGTCTCCGGTACTACTTACCCCACCGCCTCCCGCTGCGCCGCCGCCCACCCTCGCGACAGGCTCTGCCCACCTCACGGGGCTCCTCCCACCATGGCTCCGCCCACCTCCTGGGGCTCCCGCCATGGCTCCGCCCACCTCCCGAGGGCTCCCGCCATAGCTCCGCCCACCTTGAGGACTCCCGCCAATGGCTCGCCCACCTTGCGCGCTCCCGCCGCCTGGCTCGCCACCTCGCCTCGCGCTGGCCACAGAGCCGCCGTCGTCTGCTGACCACAGAGCCGCCGTCTCTGCTGACCACAGAGCCGCCGTCTTCTGCTGACCACAGAGCCGCCGTCTTCTGCTGACCACAGAGCCGCCGTCTCTGCTGACCACAGAGCCGACGTCCTCTGCTGACCACAGAGCCGACGTCCTCTGCTGACCACAGAGCCGACGTCCTCTGCTGACCACAGAGCCGACGTCCTCTGCTGACCCACAGAGCCGACGTCCTCTGCTGACCACAGAGCCGCGTCCTCTGCTGACCACAGAGCCGACGTCCTCTGCTGACCACAGAGCCGCCGTCCTCTGCTGACCACAGAGCCGACGTCCTCTGCTGACCACAGAGCCGACGTCCTCTGCTGACCACAGAGCCGCCTCCTCTGCTGACCACAGAGCCGCCCTCCTCTGCTGACCACAGACCCGCCGTCCTCTGCTGACCACACAGCCCCCGTCCTCTGCTGACCACACAGCCGCCGTCCTCTGCTGACCACACAGCCGCCGTGCTCTGCTGACCACACAGCCGCCGTCCTCTGCTGACCACAGAGCCGCCGTCCTCTGCTGACCACACAGCCGCCGTCCTCTGCTGACCACAGAGCCGCCGTCCTCTGCTGACCACATAGCCGCCGTCCTCTGCTGACCACATAGCCGCCGTCCTCTGCTGACCACAGAGCCGCCGTCCTCTGCTGACCACAGAGCCGCCGTCCTGCCCTAACCACCCACCCTCCGTCCTGCCCTGACCACCGACCCTCCTTCCTGTGCTCACCACTCTGCCTCGTCCTGCGCTCACCACTCTGCCTCCGTCCTGCGCTCACCACTCTGCCTCCGTCCTGCGCTGACTACTGAGCCTCCTTCCTGCGCTGACCACTGAGCCTCCATCCTGCGCTGACCACTGAGCCTCCTTCCTGCGCTGACCACTGAGCCTCCTTCCTGCGCTGACCAGTGAGCCTCCATCCTGTGCTGACCACTCAATCCTGTGCTGACCACTCAGCCTCCATCCTCTGCTGACCACAGAGCCGCCATCCAGCTCTGACTACCAACCCTCCGTTCTGCTCTGACCACTCTGCCTCTGTCCTGCTCTGACCTCTCTGCCTCCGTCCTGCGCTGACCACTCTGCCTCCGTCCTGCGCTGACCACTCTGCCTCCGTCCTGCGCTGACCACTGAGCCTCCTTCCTGCGCTGACCACTGAGCCTCCATCCTGTGCTGACCACTGAGCCTCCATCCTGTGCTAACCACTCAATCCTGTGCTGACCACTCAGCCTCCATCCTCTGCTGACCACCGAGCCTCCGTCCTCTGCTGACCACAGAGCCGCCGTCCAGCCCTGACTACCAACCCTCCGTCCTGCCCTGACCACTCTGCCTCTGTCCTGCGCTGACCACTCTGCCTCCGTCTTGCGCTGACCACTAGCCTCCATCCTGTGCTCGACCACCTGAGCCTCCATCCTGCGCTGACCACTGAGCCTCCGTCCTGCGCTGACCACTCTGCCTCCGTCCTGCGCTGACCACTCTGCATCCGTCCTGCGCTGACCTGAGCCTCCATCCTGTGCTGACCATGAGCCTCCATCCTGTGCTGACCACTCAATCCTGTGCTGACCACTCAGCCTCCATCCTCTGCTGACCACAGAGCCACCGTCCAGCCCTGACTACCAACCCTCCGTCCTGCCCTGACTACTCTCCTGCCTCTGTCCTGCGCTGACCACTCTGCCTCCGTCTTGCGCTGACCACTGAGCCTCCATCCTGCGCTGACCACTGATGCCTCCGTCCTGCGCTGACCACTTGCCTCCTCCTGCGCTGACCACTCTGCCTCCGTCCTGCGCTGACCACTCTGCCTCCGTCCTGCGCTGACCATCTGCCTCCTCCTGCGCTGACCACTGCCTCCTCCTGCCTGACCACTGAGCCTCCTCCGCGCTGACCACTAAGCCTCCATCCTGTGCTGACCACTGAGCCTCCATCCTGTGCTGACCACCTCTGGCACTCCATCCTCTGCTGACCACCGAGCCTCGTCCTCTGCTGACCACAGAGCCTCCATCCGTGCTACCCTGAGCCTCCATCCTGTGCTGACCACTGAGCCTCCATCCTGCTCTGACCACTGACCTCCATCCTGTGCTGACCACTGACCGCCGTCCTAGGCTGACCATCTGCCTCCTCCTGCGCTGACCACTTGCTCCATCCTGCGCTGACCACTTGCCTCCATCCTGCGCTGACCACTCTGCCTCCATCCTGCCTGACCACTCTGCCTCCATCCTGCGCTGACCACTGACGCCCATTCACCATCATCCTGTGCTGACCACTGAGCCTCCATCCTGCACTGACCACTGAGCCTCCATCCTGCCTGACCACTTCCCATCCTGCGCTCAACACTCTGCTCCATCTTCGTCAATCTGCTCCATGCTGCACTGACCATCAGCCACTGCGCAGTCTAACCACTGAGCCACCGCACTGGCAACCACTAGCCTCACACCGTCAAACCACTCAGCCATCAAATACACTGCTAACACTGAGCCACCATATACAGTGCTAACCATTGAGCCACCGTATACAGTGCAACCACTGAGCCACGTATACAGTGCTAACCACTGAGCCACCATATACAGTGCCAACCACAGCACCATAAATGCCAACCACTGAGCCACCGTATACATATAACCACTGAGCCACCATATACACTGCTAACCACTGAGCCACCGTATACAGTGCCAATCACTGAGCCACTAAAGTGCTACCACTAGCCAGGTATACAGTGCTAACCACTGAGCCACCGTATACAGTGCCAACCACTGAGCCACCGTATACAATGCCAACCACTGAGCCACCGTATACAGTGCCAACCACTGAGCCACCGTATACAGTGCTAACCACTGAACCACCGTATACAGTGCTAACCACTGAGCCACCATACAGTGCTAACCACTGAGCCACATACAGTGCTAACCACTGAGCCACTATATACAGTGCTAACCACTAAGCCACCGTATACAGTGCTAACCACTGAGCCACCGTATACAGTGCTAACCACTGAGCCACCGTATACTCTGCTAACCACTGAGCCACCTGTGTACACACAATTAATTTCACCGCACTCCCCTAACTAACTATATATGGATTCTAGACTACCCGATTCTGTAGAATCGGGCCGCCATCTAGTGTATATATATAAATATAACATAACATAAAACGGCACGGCTGGTCCAGCAGGGTGCAAATCAATTCAAGAAATACTTCTTCTGCTATGCCATGCAAACCATCAAAAATGAAATGCAGCACTCCTTGGTAGAGGTATTACATGCCTTTCATGGGCCTTCAGGATAGTAATTGCGACGTTTCAGCCCTATCAAGGTATGCCTCATCAGCAAAGAGACAAAGAGGAAGACCAAGATGCCCTTCAACCCACAGAAGAAGTGGAAGAGAAGATCCATACCATCTTTGGAGAATTTCCCCAGACTTGGATGCAGGTGAACAAAGCAATTGTAGTACCTGTCTTAATATTCCCCAACCTACTGCACCTGAAGCAGCAGAGACTCTAGATCAACCAGCTCCATCAACAGATGCTACAACCGCAGTGGAACAGGAGAATCTACCCCCTGCTAGCGGCAAATCTGTCAGCCCCATGGCGAGTCTAATGGCAGCTTTTACACGTTCTGATATTGTATACAACGGCACGGGAGCGCGCACATTTTTGGCACTAGTCCAAGATCGCATAGGAGATGTTACACAGGGAGATATTGGCAGGCAACGCAACTGCGATGTATATGCCCCCTCGTACGAGCGACCCAGGGAACGACCATTTAACATGGGAGTGAATAGGGGAAGTTGTGTTCCAAATTGTTGTTGGGCCGTCACACAGCACGATCCTGCCAGATCGTCCATCCAATATCGGGCAGTTGGAGAGCCTGCACAATATCCCAACGATATCGTTTTGGCATCGTTCTTGCATCACATTGCTCATTTACACCACACAACGCACGAACGATATCGGCGGCAACGGCCGAACCACGTGACTTTTTATCGTTGTTGGACAACTATATCGGGACGTGTAAAGCGGCCATAAGAGTTCGCAGAAAATGGTCCAGTATACCAGTACTACGTAGGCCCGCACGTAGAGTAGTGACTAGTGCACCCACTACACCAGCGGTAGACACTAGGGACCAGGTTAGGCCATCAGAGATGCCCAAACTGCGTGGGTCCACCCGTAGTACCAGAGGTCAGATCCCTGCCAGTTATAGGGACTAAAATGTACAGAAGTTAATAATGTACTGTATATAATTGCATTAAGAGTAAGAGCCTATAGAGACTTACTGTATGAACTTTTAAGCATTCATAATAACCTGCTAAAAGGACGATTGGGCCACAGAACTAGGTGTGGCCAGGACCTCATTGTAAATAGTTAACCCTGACCTGGCTAACTCTAAACAGTCAGCGTGGCCGAAGAGCCAAATGAGGCCAGGCCTAGAACCCCATAGCCTCAAGACAAACTAAGGTGGGTTGGGGCGGTTCCCACTGAAAAAAACCTTGGAAGTCCGTGGAGTGACGCAACTGGACCTGTGTTGCCCCAGGAACTTTAGTGATCAAATGAAATTTTTATCGTTTTCTAAGGTTTATGTAATTTTTCATTTTTTATAATCTTGTAAATAGTTTATTGTTGTTGTTGTGGTTGTTAACCTTGTTTGTTTATGTTTCCACATTCAGGGACGTACTGTATTTTACTACAGGAATTGTTTTCCCCAATGTGGAGCTTACTGTTACCACGTTTTTTTTTTGTCTTCCTCTGGATCAACATGTTGGGCTATGGGTTGAACTAGATGGACTTAGGGTACCGTCACACGTGGCGATCTCCCAGGCAATGACATAGGCGACGCACGTGCATGCAGTTGCGTGTCGCCTGAGGTCGCTGTCGCCCATTTACATTAGGCGATGCTCGGGCGACAACTTAGGCAACGCTCGGGCAACAACCCGAACGGAAATTGCCTGAGCATCGCCCAAGGCCCAGGGGCGATCAAGTTGCTGGTCGCCACTTCCACTTCACACTGAGCCACCATATTGGCGATGTGAGCGTAAATTTGAGCCGCATCTCGGAGATAGGCGTTAACATAATGTTGTGTGACGCCTTGAAGACGTGTGATTGGTCATTATTTTAATGTCCTTCCTTGTTCGCCGCACCACAATAGACAACTCTCGTGTGATGTGTCGCGGATTATTGCTATATGCATTGGCGTTGCCAAGAAGGCAAAGCACGACACTCGTGTGACGTTTTATTGTACAGTAAATATGTACAGCGCTTTTGTTAAGTGTGTTGTGCTATTGCGTTGTCTAATAAAATCACTCTTGCTTTCTTGGTCTGGATAATATTGCAGCCTTGAAAGTATGTGTGTACACAGATATTTGTGTGTTTGCAGTTATGGGATGTATAGATCACCTATCATTTCCTTCTCCATGCAGACTAAGGCTGCGTTCACACATTGCGTATTTTGCCGCGTTTTTTTACGCGCGCTTTTCAAAATACGCAATGTGCCTTTTGTCTGCCTGCAAAGTGAATGGGAAATTCACTTTGCAGTGCAGACATTGCGTAAAAATACGCAGTGCGTTTTCCGGGAGAAAACGCAGCTCCGTAAACAATTGATATGTCAATAGTTTACGCAGCTACTACTGCGTATTCTCCCAGAGGGGAGGAAGAATCCTGCTTCCTCCTCCCCTCTGTGACAGCTGTGGCCGCCCATTAGATTCCACAGTGTGTTAATACACACTGTGAAATCTAAATTAAACAAAAGCAAGTGTGTGAAAAATAAAAAAGAATCAATACTTACCTTCCGACGCCTTCTCCCGCTGTGCGATTCCCGGTTCTAAGTCAGATCTCTTCTGACAAGACCTGTGGTGATGTCAGAGAGGGGGCGTTCCCGGGCACTCGCGGTCATGTGACCGCGAGCAGCCAATCAGCGATGGGACCACCCCGGGAACGCCCCCCTCTGACGTCATCACAGGTCCTGTCAGAAGAGATCTGACTTGGAATCGGAGATCGCACTCCGGGAGAAGGCGTCGAAGAGGTGAAGTATTGATTCTTTTTTATTTTTCATTAACTTGCTTTTGTTTAATGTAGATTTCACAGTGTGTATTAACACACTGTGGAATCTAATGGGGCGGTCACACATGTCACAGAGGGGAGGAGGAAGCAGGATTCTTCCTCCCCTCTGTGACATCACTGCGCTTTCTGGGGGAAGAAAGCGCAGTGTGTGAAAGCCCCTGCGTATTTTGCTGCGCTTTTTTGCGCGGCCGAAAAACGCGGCAAAAAGCGCGCGCAAAAAAGCGCAGCAAAATACGCAAATGTGTGAACGTAGCCTTAGGCTACGTTCACACACTGCGTATTTTTACGCAGCTGCGCTTTTTTATGCGCATATTTTGTGAAATACGCAGCTCCTTTCACACACTGCGTTTTTTTCTGCATTTTTCTCTGCGCTTTTTCAGAGCCCATTTATAATGGGGGCAATGGAAAAACGCAGAGAAAAACTGCAGAAAGAATTGACATGGTGATTCTTTTTACGCGCGCGTTTTTGCAGTGAAAACGCGCGCGTAAAAAAAAAACACAAATACGCAGTGTGTGAATGGATTGTGTCAAAACCCATAGGTTTGGCTGGGCTGCTTATCCAGAATTGCGTTTTCACTGCAAAAAGCGCCCGTAAAAAAACGCAGCAAAAAACGCAGGTAAATACAGAAAACGCAGCAAAAAACGCAGAGAAGCAGCAAAATACGCAATGTGTGAACGTAGCCTTAATTTGGGATGTAATGACATTTGTGTTTCTGTTAAAGCACACATTTGTGGCACATCTCTCTGCACTTTTGAACACAGCCGCAAACACAGAGGCCACATCAATGCGCTACTGTACAGTATGTACGCTCCTGGGTAATACACCTTTGGACGCACACATCATCAAATATGGTGCCGAGGAACAAGACAACCAATCGTAACTCTCGAGCTGCCACCAATCCACGCAGACCGGCAGAGGTAGTAAATATGCCCTGAAACACCTACAGGAATGGTATAGGCGATGTGTGCTGTCGCCTTTCACATCGCTCATGAGATGTTACACAGGGCGATCAGCACACATCGCCCAAGAATGGTCGCCTAGTTTCACAGCACTGATGTGAAACCAGGCGACCACTCAGACATGTCGCCGTCGCCCATTTACATTAGGCGACGCATTGGCGATGTCGCCGGCGACAGGCCACGCCCGAGCGTCGCCTATGGCATCGCCAGGGAGATCGCCACGTGTGACAGTACCCTTAAGGTCTTCCTTCAACCTTAAATGTTCCTATGTTATGTTACTAGGGGGAAATGTGGCACCCCAGTGATTGGGTTGCCACAGTGGCATTGTCTCCCTCACAGGGGATGATGTCATGCCTGAAAGCAAGAGGAGGTCACCACACTAGGTAATGACTTGCCCCAGTGGGGGCCGTTGGGTACTCTGAGCCGGGCTTCTCTTGATGTCCTCGAGCGTCTTGGGGGCTGTCACGCTGGCGGGACCCGGTCTGTGGCCACCCGGGATGGGTGGTCAATAAAAAGGGGGTCAGAAGAGGGAAAAAGTCTTTGGAGTAAGGGGATTAGTGGGGTTGGGATTGTGACGCCATCCGTGGTATGCAGCTGTTAGTAGCCGCTGCTGCTGGCCGGGACCTCTGGGGATGGTGGAATGGCAGCTAGGATGGTGTTGCTCCCCATGGGTGGAGAGGGGTCCCCAGGGCATCTGGAGTTAAGGGTTATTAGAGTTCATGGAGAGCCATCAGGGCTGAACTGGCTCCAGGGCAAGATCGGGGCATCTCACAAGCAGACTCCTGCTGCCTGCGCTGCGTTGTACTCTACTGCTCCTCAGGTGGGAAATAAACAGTCTCACACAATGCTGAGTTCCAAACCCGATTATACTAAGCTCTTTGCGCGCAACACAGGTTACAGCACAAGTACAGTTGCGGTCCGGTTAGTCCTTAGTAACCAGGATGGCTTGTCCAGTACACCTCTTTCGTGTGTCTGTCCTCTTGGGCCTCTCTTCCAGAGCGCTGCCTATCATCTTCCTTCCTGCACGCGCCTCTGTGCACAGAGCCCTAATCCAGCAGCCATGGGCCTTCGTTGGGTGACTGGCTGTGTCCCCTGGCCCTAGTACGGCTGCCTTCTTGGCGGAAGTGATGGGAGTTGGCCACAGCTCCTCTGGAACTCGTGGCCACCGGTTTGGTGGTTGGAGCTTGGAGTCTCCTTGCCACCTTTCAGGGCTGGGTCCCTGGTTCTCACCCTGCCACTCTGCTTAACTTCAGATTCAGGAGCACGGGTGGATTTCTCACTGCCTGTGCTCCTAGGGCTCCCTTTATCTCCTCGTAGTCTCTGGCCTCGGAACCCGGGAAGAGCCTCATCACTGCTCAAGTCCTCCGGGTCCTTTTCTCTTGTCCTTTTTCCAACTGACCACCCCGACTGACCCCCTACTTCCTGTGGTGTTTTTCCTTTGTTCCTTTCCCTGACCACTTCCTGCTTACTTTCCACCTACCTTTCTCCCCCGCCATCCCAAGGGCTGCCTAAGCCGTCCCGCTACCTGGGTTCACTCATTATCCATGGGACCGGGTGTTTTGGGTGTGTTTGTGGGTGACCTGGTTGCCGCAGCTGGGGAATACTACCCCTGGTGTGGGTGCAGTACCCCTTAGTGGTGACAAGACCGCTGGGGCACCACACTCCCCCTTAGCAAAGATTAGCATGTCCTCGTGCTAAGACATGGGTTAAATGATGTTGCAATTAGAGCTGAAAAGATTTTTATTGCTTGCAAGGCAACAATAAAACACACTACAAAAGGAGTTCCTTACGGGAGGTGCTAGGCTTAATGTATCTAACAAAAAACACACTGTGAAAATAAAAGACTAGGACTATGAAAATAATGACTATGCATATAAAAATAGACAGCACATATAAGCAGTGCTTTTTTTGTAAAAAAATATTTGCCGGTACGCATTTCTGAGGCGAGGAGCAGGGGGGGGGGTGTTCTTCTGAATTTGTGCGCCAGCGGCCAAGATTGAGGGGGGATGTGCGGCCCTGTTTCTCATTATTCAGTTTTGTAGTCTATGCTCCTTCCATCCTCCATCCCCATGCTCCCTCCATTCTCCATCCCCATGGTCTATCCATCCTCCTTCCCCCTGCTCTCTATCCTCCATCCCCCTGGTCTCTCTATCCTCCATCCCCCTGCTCTGTCATCCACTTGATCTCTCCATCCCCTGCTCCCTCCATCCCCCTGGTCTCTGCATCCTCCATCCCCCTGCTCCTTCCATCCTTCATTCCTCTGCTCCTTCCATCCTTCATTCCTCTGCTCCTTCCATCCTCCATTCCCCTGCTCCTTTCATGCTCCATCCCCCTGTTACCTCCATTCTCCATCCCCCTGGTCTCTCATCCTCCATCCCCCTGCTCCTTCTATCCTCCATCCCCCTGTTACCTCCATTCTCCATCCCCCTGCTCCCTCCATTCTCCATCCCCCTGGCCTCTCCATCCCCCTGCTCCTTTCATCCTCCATCCCCTGCTCCTTCCATTCTCCATCCCCCTGCTCCCTCCATCTCCATCCCCATGGTCTCTCCATCCTCCTGCTCCATCCCCATGGTCTCTCCATCTTCCTGCTCCGAGTCCTTTCATCCTCATCCCCCTGCTCCTTTCATCCTCGATCCCCCTGATCTCTCCATCCTCCATCCCCCTCGTCTCTCAATTCTCCATACCCCACTGATCTCTATCCCCCCTGCATCCTTCTTCCCCCTGCACAGCCTGCCGCCCTCTGCACCCCTCTCAGTCACATACCCTGCACCGCACTCCTCCATCTTCTCCAGCTTATTTCCTGCTGGGCAAAACTCCATGGCTCCGCCCACCTGAGTCACATGTACAGTACGTGACATCATCGCAGGCACTGCAGCTCCAGTAGCTGCTCTGCTTGTGCCTCGCTCCACACATGGGCCATTCAGATTTTCTGGTACGTCATTCAGATTTTACGGCACCCCGTACCAGCACGTACTGACGTAAAAAAAACGCTGTATATAAGAATGATAAAAAATAAAAGCAAAAGCAACCGGGTAACACACACAATTTGTCCGGTGAACGACCATCACCGGGTAGTTCTGTAATTGAGAAAGTCAGTGCCGTTCTTTGTCTTTGGGGGGACCCACCACAAACAAACCCCCAACGGGTTTTGGGTGGGTGACAGGAGTAGGACCACTGTTTTTCAGCCTCACCAAGTGGGTTTTAGTTCGTGGTCACAGGTAAATTAAAGCACACTTAGAAGAACGGGTGAATTAAGACATTTAAAAGGCAACATGGTCTAAAAACCAACAAGGTGCACTCCGAAATGCGCTAACTATGTACACGGAGTCCTAACCATGCATTGTTCATGATTAAAAATGTTCGTTAACACGCAAACACAAAAAGAAAACCAAAACAAGAAAAACTATGTACAGGGTTTTCTACTGTCCCGTCCAGAGTAGGGCTGGGGCCGTGGGCCCTCCCGGTGTTGGCACGGGCTCAGATATCCGACTACTGGGGTCTGGGTCTTTGCCTCCCACACGGGTGGCTGGGCTCACCTCTGCGGGGCAGGCTCCCTTGCTGCGACTGCCTCGAGATGCATACACTTGGACGAGAAAGGGTGTAGGGCCCTCGCTCTCTCTCCTGCCGCACAAACGTGATCCGATCCCCGTGATCCGATCTCTTTGACGTTTCGCTGGGAGACAGAGGAAGCCCCACCCAAGCTGAGGTGGAAAGTCTTCACCACTCCGTCCAGGTGCTGGCCCTTGCTGGTGCATCGGGCCTTATAGGCTTTGGCCTTGACTTGCATGTTGCGCGCCTCCCGCACTCGCTTTTGGGCCCTCCACTCTGCTTCCTAAGCCTCCCACCGGCCAATGCACCATCTCGTGTTCCTACCAGGGAATGATCTCCACTTTGCCCTTGCCCGCCTCCACCTCCCTCGGGGACCCCATCATTAACCCTCCCAGGTTCTCCCAATAGCAGGACACGCGCTCACCGTGGACCTCCTGGGAGGGGGTTTCAGTGGGATGGCAAGCCCTTCCCCAGGGATGAGGGTATCCTAACAGGCCGGACTGGGGAACGTCGGGCTAGGAGGGAACAAGGGGGGCCTACTCCCACGGCAGGGTGGCAACAGTACCTGTCCCGGCACCGAGTTCTGGCTCGTAGTCATCCATCCTGTGGGTCAGGGAAGCGGGGCACAAAGCCGCCCATCTCTTGGCCGCTCTTTCCACCACAGCCTGTCGCCATCTGCCCACCGTGGTGGTGTGGGCCTGCTCCAGCTGGCAACTGAGCTCCGGATTTCATCCTCCAATAAGGTGGGGTCCAGCTCTGGCATCGGACTCTCTCCGGGAAGCTGGGGGAGTCCGCTGCTACGACCCCACGCTCCATGCCCCTTGGCCTTTCTCTGCCATATTGGGCAACATGTTGACTCTGGAGTTCCTGCCACACTGTCTGCAGTTCGCGCCAGAGTCTGGATCTGCCCCCACCTTTCGTGAGCATGATTTTGCTGCTCTGGTGTCAGTCACACCCCTGAGTGGAGTGACAGTCTTCAGCCCGCTCTCCCGACTCTTGGAGGGCAAAGGGGGCATAGGCCATTCTTCGCGCTGTGTGCTGGCCCGGCCCACGATGGGGGACTGCGGCATGCCCCCCAATCAGCCCATGCTCTCGGCTCTTGCTGCCGCCATTACTCCGGCCTACAAAGCAAAGTCTCTGGGTTACAGTTTGTAAGGCGCACTGGACCCGGCGATACTGGGTAGATCCTGTTCGTGATGTCAAGTTTGACTCACCCCAATGGGGGTCATGGGATACTCTGAGCTGTGCCTCTCTCAATGTCCTCAAGCATCTTGGTGGCTGTCACGCTGGTGTGACCCAGTTTGTGGCCACTCGTGACGCCACCCATGGTATGCAGCTGTTAGTAGCCGCTGCTGCAGGCCGGGACATCTGGGGATGGTGGAATTACAGTTAGGATGGTGTCGCTCTCCATGGGTGGAGCGGGGTCCCCAGGGCATCTGGAATTAAGAGTTATTACAGTTCGTGGAGAGCCATTGGGGTTGAACTGGCTCCAGGGCAAGATCGGGGCATCTCACAAGCAGACTCCTGCTGCCTGTGTGACCTTGCAGTCTACCGCTCCTCAGGTGGGAAATAAACAGTCTCTCACAATGCTGAGTTCCAAACCTGGTTTACTGAGCTCTTCTTTGCAAGCAACACAGGTTACAGCTCAAGTACAGTTGCGGTCCTGGGTAGTCCTTAGAAACCAGGATGGCTTGTCCAGTACACCCCTTTCGTGTGCTTGTTCTCTGGGCCTCTCTTCCCCAGCGCTGCCTGTTCTTTTCTTCCTGCACGCGCCTCCGCGCACAGAGCCCCAATCCAGCAGCCACGGGCCTTTGTTGGGCGACTGGCTGTGTCCCCTGGCCCTAGTACAGCTGCCTTCTTGGAGGATATGCCGTGAGTTGGCCACAGCTCCTCTGGATCTCATGGTTCGATCAGGGGCGGACCTACCGTGGTGCAGCTGGTTCAGCTGCACCAGGGCCCCGACCGCCTAGGGGGCCCCTCAAGCCTGCAGGGGGGGCCTCCAGCCGACCCCCATAAGCTGATGTCAGAGGAGGGTCAGGCAAGCTTCCTGCTTCCCTTGCCTGATCCTGCCCCTCCTCTCCTCTGCCACCCAGCCTCCCAGGAATGCACTCAGCGCGGCTCAGCAGGTAGGAGAGCCGTGCATCACTAATAAAGGCCCCCCCGCCGACGGCTGCCAGCACACCCCACCTGTTCCTCACCGACGGCCGCCAGCGGACCTAACCCTTTCCTCCCCGCTCCTCACCATGGCTGCACCAGGGCGCTCTGGGCTCAAGGTCCGCCACTGGGTTCAGTGGTTGGAGCTTGGAGTCTCCTTGCCACATTTCAGGGCTGGGTCCCTGGTTCTCACCCTGCCCCTCTGCTTCACTTCAGATTCAGGTGCACAGGTGGATTTCTCACTGCCCGTAAGAGCCTTATCAGTGCTCAAGTCCTCCGGGTGCTTTCTCCCTGTTCTCTTTCCAACTGACCCCTACTTCCTGTGGTGTTTTTCCTGTGTCCCTTTCCTTTCCCTGACCACTTCCTGCTCACTTTCTACCCACCACCTTTCTCCCCCCGCCATCCTACAGGCTGCCTGAGCCATCCCACTACCTGGGTTCACTTGCTAGCCCTGAGACCAGGTGTGTTGGGTGTGTTTGTGGGTGACTGGACATACTAACCCTGGTTGCCGCAGACAGGAATACTACCCCCTAGGGTGGGTGCAGTACCCCTTAGTGGCGACCAGACTGCTGGGGCGCCACAGTAACACCAGCATGCAACACTTTTCCTGACTCCGGGCCAGAAGGGGGAACTCTAGAACCCAACTTTAGGGGAGCTGCCCTGCTTCTGGCCAGGAGGAGTGGAGTTAGTCTAACGAGAGGGAAGAGAGAGGTAGTTGAGGAGAGGGCTCTGGAGAGTGAGCTGCGACTGAGCTCACCCCGGAGCGCATCACTAAGAATAGGACGCCAGAGTGCTGTACGCCCCGACAGCTGTATCTGGAGGGCAGGGCACTGCAAGTCTCCTGGCCGCACCAAACACCCGGCGGCACAGCAGCGTACCAAGAGCCTGGAGCAGCCTTCAGCAAGGTGGCACCAGAGAGCAGCTCGTGCTGCCTGCCATACGGGTCAGAATCATCAGACAAGAGAAGGGCCGCAGTGTAGCTATAAGACGCAGGGACCTGAATAGAGAACACAGTAGAAAGGCCTCCAATTCCGCCTGGTAAGGTGGATACCCGAATGCTTCCAGGACGGCCGGATCCCTTCTACCACCTGTAGACAGTGCCTCGGACTGCAATACCATCTACCCAGTAAAGATACTCAAATTATTGCCTGCGCCCTCAGTCCTCCACCCTAACAATCATCACCAACACCATAGACTGTTCACACCATATTCATATATATATCCAACTTCTGTGTATATATATATATATATATTTATATATACATATATATACAGTGCCTACAAGTAGTATTCAACCCCCTGCAGATTTAGGTGGTTTGATAAGATGCAAATAAGTTAGAGCCTTCAAACTGCAAACGAGAGTAGGATTTATTAACAGAAGCATAAATCTTACAAACCAAAAAGTTATGTTGCTCAGTTGAATTTTAATAAATTTTAAACATAAAAGTGTGGGTCAATTATTATTCAACCCCTAGGTTTAATATTTTGTGGAATAACCCTTGTTTGCAATTACAGCTAATAATCGTCTTTTATAAGACCTGATCAGGCCGGCACAGGTCTCTGGAGTTATCTTGGCCCACTCCTCCATGCAGATCTTCTCCAAGTTATCTAGGTTCTTTGGGTGTCTCATGTGGACTTTAATCTTGAGCTCCTTCCACAAGTTTTCAATTGGGTTAAGGTCAGGAGACTGACTAGGCCACTCCAACACCTTGATTTTTTCCCTCTTGAACCAGGCCTTGGTTTTCTTGGCTGTGTGCTTTGGGTCGTTGTCTTGTTGGAAGATGAAATTACAACCCATCTTAAGATCCTTGATGGAGGAGCGGAGGTTCTTGGCCAAAGTCTCCAGGTAGGCTGTGCTATCCATCTTCCCATGGATGCGGACCAGATGGCCAGGCCCCTTGGCTGAGAAACAGCCCCACAGCATGATGCTGCCACCACCATGCTTGACTGTAGGGATGGTATTCTTAGGGTCGTATGCAGTGCCATCCAGTCTCCAAACGTCACGTGTGTGGTTGGCACCAAAGATCTCGATCTTGGTCTCATCAGACCATAGAACCTTGAACCAGTCTGTCTCAGAGTCCTCCAAGTGATCATGAGCAAACTGTAGACGAGCCTTGACATGACGCTTTGAAAGTAAAGGAACCTTACGGGCTCGTCTGGAACGGAGACCATTGCAGTGGAATACGTTACTTATGGTATTGACTGAAACCAATGTCCCCACTGCCATGAGATCTTCCCGGAGCTCCTTCCTTGTTGTCCTTGGGTTAGCCTTGACTCTTCGGACAAGCCTGGCCTCGGCACGGGAGGAAACTTTCAAAGGCTGTCCAGGCCGTGGAAGGCTAACAGTAGTTCCATAAGCCTTCCACTTCCGGATGATGCTCCCAACAGTGGAGACAGGTAGGCCCAACTCCTTGGAAAGGGCTTTGTACCCTTTGCCAGCCTTGTGACCCTCCACGATCTTGTCTCTGATGGCCTTGGAATGCTCCTTTGTCTTTCCCATGTTGACCATGTATGAGTGCTGTTCACAAGTTTGGGGAGGGTTTTAAATAGTCAGAAAAGGCTGGCAAAAGAGATAATTAATCCACACATGTGAAGCTCATTGTTATTTGTGCCTGAACTACTTCTTAATACTTTAGGGGGACCAAACAGAATGCTGGTGGTTTGAGGGGTTGAATAATAATTGACCCACACTTTTATGTTTAAAATTTATAAAAATTCAACTGAGCAACATAACTTTTTGGTGTGTAAGATTTATGCTTCTGGTAATAAATCCTACTCTCGTTTGCAGTTTGAAGGCTCTAACTTATTTGCATCTTATCAAACCACCTAAATCTGCAGGGGGTTGAATACTACTTGTAGGCACTGTATATATATATATACTAGCTGGGTGCCCGATGCACATGCATCGGGATTCTAGAAGAGCGAGTCTCTGACTGGCAATGGCCGCTTCGCGGCCAATGCTTCGCGCTGCTAAGGCGACTCGCCATGCCCGCTGCGCGGGCATAGCGAGTCGCCTTAGAACTGCTTGCAATGGCCGCTGCGCGGCCAATGCTTCGGGCGTATCCACATGACCACGCTGACTCGCAGCGCGAGCGGACTCAAAAGGGGCAAAAAACCCATTCGTGATTATATAATAGATATATGGGTTAAGTGCACAATCTGGCTAGTGGCTGGAACCTTTTTTCTTTTTGTCTATAGATTGTTCTTGGTCTCGGTGTCTATTAATAACACAGTATATTGATATAACCCTTTCTTGGGAATTTTATTTAACTTCTTTCAAACAATTTTAAAACAATCACATCTAAAATCATAGCATGCAAAAACAATTTTTATAAAGGTTTTTTTTAAAACTAGATTTTTTTGGGTTATGAGGGATCTTGATACAGTAGTATGAGTTCCTCCTTCTGGTGCTTCCTCCCGTTGTCCCTCTCTGTATGCCTGTAATATAAATATGTGTATTACTGTTGTACCCCTTGATTTTTTTTGGCTTCCTGTATATGTTAATAAATTTACCTTTGTTATATTGCTGGTGTTCTTTCCTTTTGTAATGATGATCTTGCTTTGTTGCTTAAGTGTCAACCTATAATTATTCAGTTTGTAATTTACCCTGCTTTTTACCAGGATTTGGAAGTATTCTTCTTTGTTCTCACCTGTATGGTATAACTGTCTTTTTTGCCTTTGTGTGGTCAGTGTTGTCCTTATTTCTTTCTGCAATCACAATTTTGCCATATCATTCAGGTTATTTCTCTACTGCAGTAGTCATAGTTTGACTTTTCTATACCTTTGTGTTGGATTACATTCAATGCGGTCTCTCCTCCTTCTAGTTTCTATCTCTCCTCTCTGAAATGTACAATATATCTTTCAGTCACTGCTGCTGCCGACAGCTTAATTCTCCCCCTGTTTAGGCACTTACTTGTTGCCTTCTAGTTGGATTCTTCTCTATTTGGCGTTCGGTCTCTCTCCTCGCTGTGAAGGTACATCTGGGCGCGTGCTCAAGACGCCGCAGATCTCTTCTGTCAGGTTGGCGCCTTTGAGGCTGGGGTGCGCTTTTCTGATCAGCTGATGTTCTGTTACTGTGTTTGCGTGATGCGTGCAGGGTGCTGTGCGATGTCAGATAGTTAGTAGCGTCTACACCAACATGTTTCAGAGGTCACGGCCTCCTTTCTCAAGGTGTAGATACACAAATATCAACTGTCTACACCGTCCCTGGGGCCCAACTCCACCTGTGGGAGCTTTACCATCCCAACTGCACTACCATCTGCCCCAGCGGTCATATCCTCCAGAGTTGGCTACCCCTGGCCGAGTAACCCAGGTGGTGTCACAAACTATCCCCTGTAAATAATCCCTTTTTACTGCACGCCTAGGGCCATGAAGTCGGGTCACCGCCACCGTGACCTCCCAACGATCCAACTGGCCCGGTTACCGAGTACCTCTGGCCCTAGTGGGCATCCCAACGTACAAACATTTGTTCCACTCATGGTTAGGAGGTCGATCACTGATAATGTGGGGATCTGTGAGCTACAGAGGAACAGGAAACTTGGTCAAAGTTGAAGGGAAGATGAACCATGTTACCAGCAAGTACTAGAGGCAAATGTACACTCATCAGCCAGGAAACTGCGCATGGGACGTACTTGGACGTTCCAACATGACAACAATCCAAAACACAAGGCCAAACCAACCTGTCATTGGCTACAGCAGAACAAAGTGAAGGTTCTGGAGTGGCCATCCCAGTTTCCTGACCTCAATATCATTGAACCACTCTGGGGAGAACTCAAGCACACCGTTCATACAAGAAAGCCCAGGAATTTACAGGAACTGGAGGCTTCTTGCCAAGAAGAATGGGCAGCTTTACGGTCTAACCTCCTGAAGTTGGAGGGTGAGTTTGTTGCATCTGTGGTGCTTCCAGCATATTGGACTCTTTATTTGTCTTCAGCAGTGAAGATTTAACCACATTTTTCTCCAGGTTCCTGTATATCTTTGTTGCACAAATGGTATTTCCTTCCCTGTATGAAACCCACATGGATTTAATGGGGTTGTCTACTACTTGGACAACCCTTTTGCACTCCTCATGTTTGCCCCATAAAAGTTAAAAAACCTATACTCCCTTCTGGTGCTGATGGCATTCCAGCAATGTTAGACATTATGTTCCTGGAGCTCATGTGACGTTTGACACGCAATGTAGCATTTTAGTGGATACTTTTAGCAAAATGGTTGTGTGGGTGTGGACAGAAGACTGAGACAAAGAGGGAGTTCAAGTCTGTGCAGCAAGGTAAATAGAAAATCCAGGTAAGGGTGCAAGCAAACTGTGATGCAGGGGCAAACAATCTATATGTTAGAAACAAACTTTCACTTTATCTAAATAATTAATACACAGCTCAGCCAGCATAGTAAACATAACTGCAGGAAACAGATCACATTAGTAGCGTAGTGTGTAATGAGAATGCTACAGTCCAGAAAACAGTCTTGAGCAGTGCAGCCCCACTGTACTAAACAAAAGACCAGTGTACACTTGGGCTGCAAATAGTCTAGAACAGTCTTTTGCAGAGCAGCCCACACTGAAAGCTACAGTCTTTTGGCAGTGAACACAGTAACTTAATACAGGTTAAGTTCAGACACACAACATGTGAGATGCTGCGAGCATCTTGCATGCATCTTTCATGAGTCGCCTGGCATGACCACCGGCTCTCTGCACAGAGAGAACACAATCAGCTCCATGCTCCCATTCAGAGAGCCGGCGGCCGGACCGGGTAACTCATGCCAGAATCATGCGAGACACTAGCAGGCATCTCACATATGTATGTCTCTGCCCTTATAAGGAGTATAACAGACTGTGGATGTCCAGAAGGCAAGCTGAGCTGTTCAAACTTGAAGTTAGGTAGATGGATACAGACAAGCCAGAACACAAATGAGACTCAGCAGAGCAGTTTACTGGAGCAGTTGCAGCAAGAAACAACTAGGATTTTAGGAGGAACCGGAAATAGCGAGAAGGTCCAGAACAGCAACTAGGAGTTTTCAGCAGTAAAGGTCAGAGGAGCCAAGTTCAGAGTGACACGGAAGAGCCAGATATCACACAAAATACTCAGGCAAGGCATGGATGTGCAACGCCTACCAGGGCTGGGGGATACTCTGTAGATGGACTGGACGACTTTCTTGGGGGGTCATCGGTGGCTGTGACCCGGCTTCGTGGTCCTGACCGTGCAGTTAAGAGGTATTTACAGGGGATGAACATGACGCCATCTGTGGTGTTTGGCTATGAATGGCCGAGGCTGCAGATTAGGACCGCTGGGGCAGATGGTAGTGCAGCCAGGATGGTATTGCTCCACACATGTGGAGCGGGGCCCCAGTACTTATTGGGACAGTCTATTAAGGTAGTGGTAATTGTTGGGGTGCAAGACAGAGGGCGCAGGAAATAACCAGAGACACAGGGGTTGTAGTTTCTTTACCTTTACTTGGCAGACGATGGTGCAGTCCGGGGCACTGGTTACAGGTGGTAGAAGAGGTCCAGTCAGCCTGGAAACATTCCACCTCGCCAGGTGGGTTTGGAGGCCTTCCTGTTTGCTTTCCCTTTAGATCCCTGCTGCTTGTAGCTACACTGCGGCCCTCTTCCTGTGTGTTGGTTCCTTCCCTGTATGGCAGGCAGCACGAGCCTATCACGGGTACCACTAAACTGGTGGCGGCTCCAGGCTCTCAGCATGCTGCTGTGTCGACTGGTGTTTGGTGTGTCCAGGATACTTGCAACCCCCTGCCCTCCAGATTCGGCTGCCAGGGCATACAGCACCCTCACAACCAAGGACTCTGGCATCCTTCATCTAGCACTCCTCTCTGGGGTGAGCTTGCTCGCAGCTCTACTCCCCCAGAGCTCTTCTCCACATCTCTCCTCTTCCCTCACTGTTCTCTCTAACCATCCTTCAAGCCGGAATATATAGGGCAGCTCCCAGGAAACTGGGTTTAGAGCTCCCCCTTCAGGCCTGGCGTCAGGAAAAGTGTTGGATGCTGGATGTTGCCTAGCGTAAGAATCTCCTCCTGATTCCAGACATGAGCTTATCCCCTGTGAGGGAGGCAATGCCACTGTTGAATACGAACCCTTGGGGTGCCACAGATTTAGGACTGGAACTTAAATAGGCAGAACAGACAGGAAGCTCAAGATCATTACGAAGCAGCAGATTACATCTTGGATAAGTTAAGGAGACACAGAAAGTTCAATGGAAAATACGGAATCTTGACTCAAGAGCCCCGCGATCAATCAACACAAAATTCTTTCTCCCTGTTTTCAGATGCTTAAAAAGAACCAACATTTTGTGATATAAAGTGAAGCCAGTGCCATATAGGCGTTAGGATGGTGAACGTAATTGTACCTACAGTTGAGAGATTGGAAATTTAATTGCATAGAAAAGTTTAATCAAAGTTCTAGAAATCAGTGCAGCAGTTGATTGACAGGTGCAGCAGGGCAGGACTATTTGGGTCGGATCTTGTGTGATACCTCCCCTGTGTGCTTGTCCCCGTTATATGCAAATATTCCCCCTCTATCGTCTCATCTTCTTATTTCCAGTGCCTGTGCACTATACACTGGAAGCATTTTACTTTTTCATTAAAATGGCGTAAGACACCATGCATGTGCATAGCATTATATCTGGCACCAAATTGGTGAAGTTGCTTGCGTGACTACTCCCTCAGATACTGCTCCCTTGCTAGTGAATCATAGGAGGGCCCGCGGTCAGAGCAGAAGAAGAGACCCAGCTCCCACCAGCAGCTCATCACAATCAGAAGATAGGAAGCTATAGAGGTGACGGATGATTTCATTGTATAGTGTGCAGGTGCCGGAAAATAAGAAGATGGAGGTGACAGAGGGGGTATATTTGCATTTAGCCGGGACAAGCACACATCAGAGATATTACGCAACGAGGCCAGACCCAAATAGTCCTCCCCTGCTGCACCTGTCAATCAACTGCTGCACAGACTTAGAATTTTGATTACACATTTCTATGCTTCAAGCCCTCAATTACAAACTAGAGTACAATGCATTTAGCACCTAGCGCCTGTATGCATGGCTTCACTTTGCATCAAAACATGATGTGGTTCTAATTAACCAGTAAATGACGCTGCGGTGCCACTCACTTCTGTGTAGCTCCAGTGCCGAAGTGAGAAATGAGCTGGTATTCTTGTAGGATTTGACTGTCAAACATGTCCGTGCCATGGAAACGCAATTTGACATCACTGGAACGCCATCGACACAAGTGAGTAAGTTTTTTATTTTTTGAGGCGCACTTGGAAATTAAAAGTTGCAAGATGTGGACGACCCCTTTAGGCAAGAAAACATTGAAATTAATACTATGTTGAATTATGTTTCATATTTGAGCTACAAGGTAAGACAAATCATGAGTTATTAGCCTTTGTCAACCTTCTGTTCAAGTACCAATATTAGCCTACATTGTCCAAGGTATGCATTTAATAATGCGTTAAATACATATTAGTATAATAATTATATAATCACGAATGGGTTTTTTGCCCTTTTGAGTCCGCTCACGCTGCGAGTCAGCGTGGTCATGTGGATACGCCCGAAGCATTGGCCGCGCAGCGGCCATTGCGAGCAGTTCTAAGGTGACTCGCTATGCCCGCGCAGCGGGCATGGCGAGTCGCCTTAGCAGCGCGAAGCATTGGCCGCGAAGCGGTCATTGCGAGTCAGAGACTCGCTCTGCTAGAATCCCGATGCATGTGCATCGGGCACCAGCTAGTATATATATATATATATATATATATTATATATATATATATATATTATATATATATATATATATATATATATATATATAATGTTGCTATACACGTACTTTTATGTACCAGAAAACGAGAAAGAAGTGTGATGCCTCTATCATACCTTCTAACACTGACAACCAGTAAATATGTCCAGGTATTTTGAGCATATAAAGCAATTAAATATGGCGATCTGTACATTGCCACTTAACATTCTCCCCTCAACGCAATGACAGAGCATGCCACAATTTTTATATTTATTTTTGACAACTGATAAATATAAATATAGAATTCATAGTGATGTAGGGTTTTATTTGAGTAAGAAAACATTGAGCAAGAGATCTATCCTTTTCTTATGTAGTATCGATAGTTATATCAATAGACAAACAGCTTCTTAGGCTAAATGTAATATATATTGAAGTCTGCAGATATATATATGCAGGGTAGTGCTTGTAATACTAACATAAAATACACAAAATATTTGCAGAAATGAATACTGTACACATCGCTAAGAAATTGCTATTACCTGCTCTTGATTCTGCCTATGCCATTTCAATCTCGTGCACAGAAATCTCCTAAAATATGAATATCCTAATATAACAGAAGAGATTATATTATAAATATCTGCAGGTATTCTCTGTAAATTAATGAAGGAAAAATCAGAATGGAGTCTAAAACTAATACTGACAGAGCTGCAAGTTCCATACCAAACCATCAAGGCGACGACAGCTTTAATCGCAGTGAAGTCCTTGTGTCTGGTCTTGGACTGGTGTAGCGTTCCATCCAAAAATACCGTCTTTTGGTGCTTTAGGAGAATCATCACCTTCTTAATACTTAGAAAGCTCATCATACCAATAACACAGCAGAGAAAAACAATGCTAGATACCCAGTCAAAGATTTTTATCCCTGAGTCGTTTTCTGTCAGACTATGAATAAAGGAACATTTGTATGTTGCGGTAACGTTCTGGTGATATGTCCAGGTAGCTGGGACAAGTGTGATGTAGGGTATGCAAGCAATATTCAAAATGAACCAGGTAGTTGCCAGACCCAGGTGCACGAGTATTGTTTAGATCAAAGGACGATCTGTTTTGTATCTTCATGAGATGAAAAAGACATAGAAAAATGGTAAATAACATGCTCCCTTTTCGTGCAATAAATAAAGGCAAAATAGAAATCTTGCAAGGAAATGACATGGGATAACAAATTGTTGGTCTGGAATGAGGATGCTCAGGATCCGGAAACTTAGCTGCATCATTTTGGTTGCGAAGACATGCACAATAATAAAGAGCCCGTTTCACGCTACGATATCGTTAACGATATAGTTGAAACGTCACGGGTTTTGAGACGTTCAAATGACATTGTAACGTAATGGAAGGCCTGGAAGGGAGGTCTATGAAACGGCTGGGAGGCGCCAGTCCCACGCTGGACCTGATACAAAGAGTCTGGGATTCATTGAAGAAGGTGAGAGGGATACAGGGACTAACCAAGTATATGCCCATATGGAATAACAATGGACTTCCGGAGTTACAAAAAATTGGGACTATAAGAGAATGGGATGCCAAAGGAATAACTCGGATGGATCAAATTTTGGAAAATGGGAATATGAAGCCATTTCAACAGTTGTAGGGAGAATTTATACTATCGGGCACAGAGTGGTATCATTATGCACAAGTTAAACATGCCATTAAATCCCAGAGGAATACACAAAATATGAAGGTGGAAGTGGACCTGGTCCTTGATTATGTCTGCCAGGAGGGGATTACCAGGGGGGTTATCTCGAGCACATACAGGGATCTTATGCACACATTTTTGCTTCGGTTTCCACTGAAGGCAAGGGATAAATGGGAGGCAGAGCTTGGGCATATTGAGAACGATGTATGGGAGACCATCTTGGAATATATTCCAAAGCTTTCTTTAAGTGAACCTGCAAGACTGACACATATCTATGTAGTCCACAGGGTTTATAGATCGCCACTACGACTGCATGGAATGGGGCTGAGGGAAACCTCTGCATGTCCTAGGTGTGGGAGTGACGGTGCGGGTATACTCCACATGATGTGGGAGTTCCCCAGGTTGGCCACATTCTGGTCTGGAGTATTGGTTATGATTGGAGGGGCGTACGGATGTGTGGTTTCTGGAGATCCTGTTACATGCTTGTTGGGGTATGTGGAGGAGATTCCAGTTGTGTCTAATATGAAAATAGCCATTGCAAGGTTATTCTACTGTGCTAGGAAATTAATTGCCCAACATTGGACTGGGACTGACCCTCCTACTATCGAGGAGTTTTCCAAACGAGTGGAGTATATCATACAACTAGAAAGGGGCATCTATGAAAAGAGAGGGAAGCATTCCCTGCATGACATCATATGGGGACCATGGATTCAGTTTATAGGATTGTGAGATCTGCTGTACGTTCTGAGAGGTGTGCGGGAGGGAGGATGAGCTGCTGACGTGGGAGGAAACCAGATTATGGGAAAATAACATATAGTTCATTGCTGCATTGTTTTTGAAGGGTATGGAGGGAGGTACTGCTGCCGAGGGATGGGGAGGGGTTCATATTAAAATGATTGTATTTATGCCATGCTGAATTGAAATTACTGACATGTGTTTACCAAAAGTTCAATAAAAAAGTATTTGATTTAAAAAAAAAATTACATTGTAACGACGTCGTAGCATGTGACTCGTCGGTACGACCAGCGATAAGTCGGCTGATCGTTGGTTTGGTTACGACCTCAAATCAGTCGTTCATCATCCGTCCAACCTGCAGCATCGGTGTATGTGACACCGTGATAACGATATCGTTTACGACTTCGCCTATTCAGAACTGAAGGACGTAGGTGACCTAACGACCGCAAGTAGCGTTCTCTTTTCGCGGAGTAGTTGTAGCGTCGTTAAAGATATCTGTACGTGTGACATCTCACTAGCGATCATTGAACAACGTTTAAGCAATCTGTCAGGTTAGATCATTGGTCAGATCGCTGGGATATTGAAGCGTGAAATGGGCCCTTTAGTTCTGCCATCGACATCTTCTTTGAATCGGTGCTTATCATATGCATTAACAATGAGTTCAAGAAGATTCTTGTAGCAGTCAAGAAACAAAACGTTATAAACATTCTCCTGAAAAACCTCAAGATGAAGTGACAAAAAATGTTCACAATTACGGGAAGCTGAACATTGCACGTTTTACCAGGTATTCCTGTTCTTCTTTAATGACCTCAGATAATAAGGTTTGGAGGCAAGACTTGGCTTGCTTGTCCTACATCTTGTAAAAACTTGACGACACTTTTTAAAAGGAAAACAAAACCGTAAACTAATGGTGTATCTGGCACAAGGTTATTGGCTCAGTTAAAGGTACATTTTACTTTGACATGAGTGATTTGCCAGTCTTCTCTATCTTTTACATTTTTAAATACAAAGGAACTTGCAAGAGGTTTTTCGATTTATTTTTTTACTTGAATACATTTATTTTTGTCTTAAAAACATTTTTGTAATTTGAAATTATTCAAATTTGGCACCGTTTCTCTCTTAAGGTACCTTTATACGCCGCAACTATCACTGGCAATCGGTTTCAACCGTACGTGCGTGTGCACGTTTTTAACAGTTGCTAACGATCGCCGATGCCGCGTGTACATGCCGTAATTGCGTCATAAACCCAAGGGATCGTGGTTCCCCGGAAGTTGAAACAGATCCTGCGGATAACTTCCTGTTGAATACCGTCGCCGCTTCACACGCCGCAATCAGTAGGGAATGTGGGAGTACATGTTCTGCGGCGCTGAAACATAGGCGTCACAGACTTGTGTATTCCGTGACGCTAACACGCTGATTGGACAACGCAATAGCGTCATGATTGGCCAGCCTGCGCTGGGAGGCTGGCTAATACATGACGTCATTGCAATTGTGTAGTGTGAATGGACAGCTCTTAACCCCTTCCAGACCCTTGGCCCACCCCCTGGGCCATGGAATGATCGGGCTCCTGCAGGTCGAGTGAGGGTGTCACTGACCTGTCACTCGGCCTGCAGGTACATGGGGAGTTGTACAACACCCCAGGGGGGGTCGATTTGCCCCCACCCCCACCCCCCCGGCTACAGGCGCGGTGATTGGCACTCAAAAGTGAAAGTGAAAATCACCGCGCCTGTAATGCTTCCCTGTCTGCCGCTGCTATCCCTACCCTCCAATCTTCTCCCCTGTCATCCTCTAACTGTCCCCCTGCCCCCCACCTCTCTTTCCTGCCCTCTCTTCATCTTTCTTACCCCCCCGCTTCCTTTTCCTGCCGCCTGCTTCCTGTCCCTGCCGCCCGCTTCCTCTTCCTGCCGCCCGCCTCCTCCTGCCTGCTCCCGCTTCCTCCTGCCTGCCCCCGCTTCCTCCTAAGTGCCCCCCTACTTCTCCCCAGGATCCAGCTGCAGAAAGTGATCTGACAGCTCCAGCACAGTGATCACATAATGGTCACTGTGGATCACTGTCCTGGAGCTGTCAGATCATTTCCTGCAGCTAGATCCTCAGGATCCAGCTGTAGAAAGTGATCTGACAGATCCAGCACAGTGATCCACAGTGATCACATAATGGTCACTGTGGATCACTGTGCTGGAGCTGTCAGATCACTTCCTGCAGCTAGATCCTCAGGATTCAGCTGCAGGAAGTGATCTGACAGCTCCAGCACAGTGATCCACAGTGACCATTATGTGATCACTGTGGATCACTGTGCTGGATCTGTCAGATCACTTTCTACAGCTGAATCCTGAGGATCTAGCTGCAGGAAGTGATCTGACAGCTCCAGCACAGTGATCCACAGTGACCATTATGTGATCACTGTGGATCACTGTGCTGGATCTGTCAGATCACTTTCTACAGCTGGATCCTGAGGATCTAGCTGCAGGAAATGATCTGACAGCTCCAGGACAGTGATCCACAGTGACCATTATGTGATCACTGTGCTGGAGCTGTCAGATCACTTTCTGCAGCTGGATCCTGGGGATCGAGCTGCAGAAAGCAATCTGACAGCCCAGGCGCAGTGATGCACATAGTGGGTCACTGCGCCCGGGGTGTCATATCACTTTCTGCAGCTCGATCACCATGCTGGCGGATTGGGCTCCAGAGTAGCGATCTGAAAGCAAAGGCGATCGAGCGGCGTGGGACCTTCGTTGTGGACTACGTCGGAGACAATCGAACGTCATGGGACCTTCATTATGGACTACGTCGGAGCGATCGGGCGTCGTGGGACCTTCGTTGTGGACTACGTCGGATCTTTTTATAATAAAGATGGAGTCCGAATTGTGTCTGTTTTTTTTTCAAATAAAAAGATTTTTCTCTGTGTGTGTTTATTGACTATTTACCGTACTAGAGATTCCTAATGGCGGGTCTAACATTGGCCCTATATTATGAATCTCGGGTTTAGTGCCAGCTGCCAATAAAAAGCTGGCATTAACCCCTTTATTATCCAGTTAGCCAATGGCACCAGGTCAACTGGAAGAGCGTGGGTACAGCGCCAGAAAATGGTGCTTCAACGAATGCGCCATTTTCTGGGATGGCTGCGGGCTGCAATTCGCACCAGGGGGGCCCAGAACGCTTGGGCTTCTCTATGCTGAGGATTCCATCCCCCAGCTGCCTAGTTGTACCTGGCTGGACCAAAAATATGGCGGAGCCCCACGTAATTTTTTTTCTAGAATTAGTTCTAGAAATTAAAAAAAAAAAAAGGGCTTCGCTGTATTTTTGGTTCCAGCCAGGTATGACAAGGCAGCTGGGGGCTGGTGGCAGTCCGTAGCTGCCAAGTTGTACCTGGCTGGACCAAAAATATGGCGGAGCCCTATGTCATTTTTTTTCTAGAAATAATTCTAGAAATAAAAAAAAAATAGGCTTCGCTGTATTTTTGGTTCCAGCCAGGTACAATGAGGCAGCTGGGGGCTGGTGGCAGTCCGTAGCTGCCAAGTTGTACCTGGCTGGACCAAAAATATGGCAGAGCCCCATGTCATTTTTTTTTTTTAAATTCTACAAATAAAATGACATGGAGCTTTGCCGTATTTTTGGTTGCCAGCCAGGTACAACTTGGCAGCTAGGGGGCTGGAATCCTCAGCATGGAGAGACCCAAATGTATTGGGTCCCCTATGCTGCGAATTGTAACTACTAGACTAGTATGTTTTTTCACAAAACGTTTCTTTATTCATTTATACGTCTCAATTTGTGAAGCACATGGGGGTTCAAAGTGCTCACTATGCATCTAGATATGTTCCCTGGGGGTCTAGTTTCCAAAATGGGGTCACTTGTGGTGGAGCCCCAATGTTTAGGCACACAGGGGCTCTCCAAATGCGATATGGTGTCCGCTAACAATTTGAGGTGATTTTCCATTCAAATTGTTAGCGGACACCATGTCGCGTTTGGAGAGCCCCTGTGTGCCTAAACTTTGGAGCTCCCCACAAGTGACCCCATTTTGGAAACTAGACCCCCCAGGGAACTTATCTAGATGGGTGGTGAGCATATTGAACCCCCACATGCTTTACAAATTGATCTGTGAATATGGAAAAAGTACATTTTTTTCACAAAAATGTTCTTTTAGCCTCAATTCTTTCATTTTCACATTGGTAACAGGATAAAATTCATCCTAAAATTTGTTGGGCAATTTCTCCTGAGTACACCGATACCTCATATGTGGTCATAAACCACTGTTTTGACGCGCGGCAGGGCTCAGAAGTGAAGGAGCGCCATTTCACTTTTTGAATGGAAAATTAGCTCCAAAAGTCAAATTGCTCTCTTTCCCTTCAGAGCCCTGCCGTGCGCCCAAACGGTGGTTTATGATCACATATGTGGTATCGATATACTCAGGAGAAATTGCCCAACAAATTTTAGGATCCATTTTATCTTGTTGCCCATGTGAAAATGAAAAAATTGAGGATACAAGAACATTTTTGTTAGAAAAATTAAAATATCCATTTTTTTGTTTCCAATTTGCTTAGTTCCTGTGAAGCACCTGAAGGGTTAATAATCTTCTTGAATGTAGTTTTGAGTAGCTTGAGGGGTGCAGTTTTTGGAATGGTGTCACATTTGGGTGTTTTCTGTCATGTAAACCCCTCAAAGGGACTTCAAATAGGATGTGGTCACTAAAAAAAATGGTTTTCTAAATTTTGGTGGAAAAATGAAAAATTGCTCATGAACTTTGAACCCTTATAACTTCCTAACAAAATTTTTTTTTTTTTCAAAATTGTGCTGATGTAAAGTAGACATGTGGGAAATATTATTTCATAACTATTTTGTGTCACATAACTCTCTGGTTTACCAGAAGAAAAATTCAAAATTTGAAAATTGCAAAATTTTCAAAATTTTTGCCATATTTTTGATTTTTTCACAAATAAACGCAAAAATTATCGACCTAAATTTAATACTAACATGAAGCCCAATATGTCACGAAAAAACATTCTCAGAATCGCTAGGATCCGTTGAAGCGTTCCCGAGTTATAACCTCATAAAGGGACACTGGTCAGAATTGCAAAAAATGGCAAGGTCATGAAGGGGTTAAAATATGGCGCCCTGTGAAGGGACAGCCAATGGTAACACAGTAGCCCTCACCAATCCTCGTTGATGGGGCACGGTATCCAGCACGCTGTGGCACGCCTCTGGGAAATCACTAGGTGACGCAGATTCCATCCCTATCGCCCGTTTACACGCCACTACCAGGGCAATTCACCCTTTGGGTTGCCTCAGATTTTAGAACACGGCTGAGAAACTGCTACCCGGAGCAACTGCGAACCCGATCAGTTTCCCCAATTACATGCCGCTACTTCGTAGCAATTTCAATGCAACCGTGACAAAAATCCCGATTGCCAGGCAGTTGCTACACCTCAGTGGTGGCATGTAAAGGTACCTTTATGGCCTTTCTGTTGCACTGTCTATTGCTGGCTGTAGAATTAGTCATTTGAGAATCTATCAGTGAGTTCATTATGACCGGGATGATTATAGGGGAGCATAATCCCGGTCAGGGAACGCAGCGTATCGCCACTGCATACAAAACGTTGCGCTATACAGTAGACGCACAGTGCATGGGATTTCAAGAATTCCCATGCCCACTATCATTCACCTGCCTGCAGCGTTCTTCCAGATGCGATGCAGAAGTGGTCACCATCGGCTGCGCACAGGGAGTAGCTGCCCTCCACCCCACCCACCGCAGATGGTGAGCACAGTGCTGCTCAGGGGCAGACTGCCCCAGGTGACAGGGAGGCATTTGCCCCCCAGGCCGGTGGTTGAGTCCTAGATTAGTGATAGCAGCCGCAACTCACAGCGGGACCCGGGAAGCAGTAGGCGGGCCGCGGTCAGCAGCGTGGAGGCTGGTGAGTCAAGCAGAGTACCCTCCTCCCCCCCGCTCTCTACTTGGCCTCGCTCTCCGACAGCATCCCCGGGTCCTCACTTGGGCGCTAGCCCCTGGTGCTGCTGCTGTCTCCCTGCGCTCACCTGTAGGTTCCCTCAGATATAGACGTGCTCAGTCTGTAGTGCCCCACTAGTTAGCGTGCTACAAAAGGGTACTGCACACCTAACAAAAGGTGCAGTATGCTTGTTCTGGTAAGGAGGAGCCTGAAGCTCCAGCACCATACACACACCTAGTGATAGCGGACCAATCAGGCGCCTGTTACCAGGGTAACCGGTCCTGGTGGGAGGAGAGCTAGGTTATATAGTGAGTGGGGAAGTATCGAGCCTCAGGCCCTGGGGTACTCGGGTATCAGGCTCCAAGGGGTCAACAGGGATGTCACGGATGGCAGCACCTGAGCTCGTGGCCTGGGTGACACTTCAAAAAGGGGTGTATGTACAGGGGATTAGAGTTTGTCATGTGACTCCACCTGTAGTACCTGGTGATGCGTCACCAGCGCCGCCACAGTCCTCCGGAGGTCGATGGAAATGCGGCTGAGATGGCAAAGCTCCCTACAGGTTGAGCTGGTCCTCCGGGGCAGCATTCTGAAAACAAGCAGGTTGATGGAGAAAACCACACACAGGCAAAGTCACTTTCTCCAGGGTACTTTACTGTCAACCTTTAGCAGTGTCATACAAAGTCCACAGCTCAGCATCAGATGTTAAAATAACAGGTAGCTCTACAGGATGGACCTATACCCAATGTCTCCGTGTAGGTAGTATACATGGTCCTCAATAAGGGACTACAATGCAAAATGAACAGGGCGTGGCAGGGTCTTTGCAAGTAGAACCTTTCCAGCCTTCGACAAGTGAGGGTCCTGGTGATATGGCGCCAATCCAGTTGAGAGACCTGGTACGGGAGGTGGAAGAGGAGCCCCGCACTGCAGTCGGTGAACTGGAGGTGGTCTCTCTCCACGCCATAGAGGAAGACCGCGCTCCAAGACCTGAAGGTCCAACTCCTGGAGGCAGGGGAGTGGACGGTCCGGCGCTGGTGTGCTGGCATGGCCCTCCAACTACACCACGAGGCCACACGGAAGAAACCCAGCCGTCCAGAACCGGAACCGGTGGTGAGGAACCAGTCACCCGCTACCCACCCGGTTACCGGAGAGTACCCGGTGCTACCTACCATTGAGGAAGAAGAGGCGGGCAGCTCTGAAGCCCCACAGGAGGATGACGACAAAGCAGCAGTTGAGCCAGATGACCCCACAAACCCTGAGCCAGAGGAGGAGCAGCACCTGCTACCCGAGGAGGATGAGGAACCAGACCAGCAAGGCCCCGAGCAGGAGGAAGATCCAGTAGAGAACCCCGACCCTTGGCCCCAGACATATCCAAGACGTAGTGCCTCCGGATGGTGAGCACATACAGTCATCTGCACCTAGCCTAAGGGTATATTTTTCCATCCAGGAAAATCAGATAATATGCTAAGCACACACTAATCTGAGTATAAAGATAGTGTGATTAATTTTCTTGGATGTGGAGAAGATAGAATTAGTCCTTACCAGTAATTCCTTTTCTTGGAGCCTTCCAAGACAGCATTGGAGGATGTCATCCACGCCCTGTTAGAGGACAGGAACACAAAGAGGTTAAAAGCCCCTACCCACCGCAAGATCACTTGAAATATGGTTACCTGACAGTTCCTTCAATCCAAAGAACCACGTACGGAGGGTAATTGATGCTGTCGTGGAATGCTTCAAGAAAAGGAATTACCGGTAAGGACTAATTCTATTTTCTCAATACGCCTTCGACGACACATTGGAGAATACGAACAAAAGTCATCGGGGGGGACTATAGCTAGCGGGACTTTCCTGCCAAAGGCTAAATCCCTGCTAGAGGCCAAGTCTGGAGAATGTGTGGAGGGAAGACCACGTATCTGCCCTGCAGATCTGCTCAGATGAAGCACCCGCACATTCGGCCCAGGAGGCCGATGCAGACCTAGTTGAATGTGCCTTCAACCCCACTGGCAGAGTCAGCTGCTGAGAGACATAAGCTTCACATATAGCTTTTTTGATCCAATATGCAATAGTGGATTTAGAAGCTTTCCTACCTTTTTTACGACCGGAATGCTGGACAAATAGTTTCTGCTCCAGCCTTCAGTATTTAGTCTGCTGAAGGTAATGTAAGACCATTCTCCTAACATCCCAGGAATAGAAGGTCGCCTCAGCAGTTAGTAGGATGTTGACAGAACGATGGAAGGATGACCTCTTGGGAGCGATTAAACTCTGACACTACTTTCGGAAGGAAGGGTGTAGGCGAAGTGTGATCAACATTTCCAAAATGGGGTCACTTCTGGGGGAGCTCCAATGTTCACACAGGGGCTCTCCATAAGCGACATGGTTTCCGCTAACAATTAGAGCTATTTCTCCATTGAAATTGTTAGCGGACACCATGTCGCGTATGGAGAACCCGTGTGCCACCAGCAGAAGGACAACTGGAAGGGTTGGGGTACAGCACCAGAAAATGGTGCCTCTAATGAATGCGCTATTTTCTGGGGTGGCTGTGGGTTGCAATTTGCAGCGTGGGGGGCCCACAACGTTTGGGTCTTCCCATGCTAAGGATTCCAGCACCCCAGCTGCCAAGTTGTACCTGGCTGGCTACCAAAAATACAGCGAAGGCCTTTTTTTATTTCTAGAACGGATTTTAGAGAAAAAAGAAAAAAAAAAAGATGTGGGGCTCCGCCATATTTTTGGCCCTGCCAGGTACAACTTGGCAGCTGGGAGCTGGAATCCTCAGCATGGAGAAGCCCAAGCGTTCTGACCCGCCCCCCCATGCTGCGAATTGAAGCCTGCAGCCACCCCAGAAAATGGCGCATTCATTGAAGTGCCATTTTCTGGCGCTGTACCCAGGCTCTTCCAGTTGCCCTGATGTCGGTGGCTATCTGCGTAATAAAGGGGTTAATGACAGCTTTTTTATTGGCAGCTGGCACTAAGCCAGAGATTCATAATGTCGTGCCAATGTTAGACCCGGCCACTAGGAATCTCTAGTAAATAGTCAAAAAATACACCACACACAGAAAAATCTTTTTATTTGAAAAAAGAAAAAAAAATTTCGGACTCCATTTTCATTATAAAGATCCGACGTAGTCCACAAGGAAGGTTCCACGACGCTCGATTACCTCAGACGTAGTCCACAACAAAGGTCCCACAATGCTCGATCGCCTCTGCTACATCCAGAGATTGCAGCAAGGGATCAAGTGTCCTCTTCCATAGTCTCTGGGGTCAGAGTTATGGTGCACTGTATGGCAATGATCTGGCATACAGTGCACTATGACTATGATCCCAGAGACTACAACAAGAGGACACTTTATCCCTTGTTGCACACATCCATGCCTGCAATATTGATGCATCCACACACGCACACATCCATCCATGCATGCTTACCTCACTCACAATCCACCGGTGAGGAGGAGCCTGGGAGAGGCGAGGGGGGTGGACAGGACACAGGTCTGGACAGTTGAGGGGGCGTGAAGGTACAGGCGCAGCCCATCAGTAGATAAATAATAGGAGGGGGGCCCTGATGAGCCCTGGAGCGGGCTGAGGAGGAGGAGGGCACCACCCCTCCAGATCTGATTGGAGAGCATCAGATCAGGAGGGGTTACTCGCTCTGATTGGCAGTTTCACTTTCAACTGCCAATCAGAGTGACTTTAGCCACAGGGGGTAAGGGATATGGGCTAAGTCATCCGCCCTGGGCTAAAGTATAGGTCCTTGCAATCCTGCACCTCCAGTGTCTTGTCGTATAGGTCCTTGCAATCCTGCACCTCCAGTGTCTTGTCGTATAGGTCCTTGCAATCCTGCACCTCCAGTGTCTTGTCACCGAGTCGGTCACTGAAGCTGCAGGACCGCAAACAAGCCATAACGTTATAGAGACGTCATGGGTCGGGAGGTCATCGACTTCCATGACGTCTCTATGGTGGGGAAGGAGTCAACTGCATTTACACGCCGGTCTTTTCCAGAGCCCATTTTATAATGTGGCCTATGGGAAAAAGGTGCAAAGAATTGACATGGTCATTACTTGTATGGTCGCGCTTTCAGTAAAAGTGTCCACATGCATACGCAGCGTGTGACCGCATTTCAGGACAAGCAGAGCTTGTGCCAGGATGTCTCTGGAGCTGTGTTTCACTGCATTTACAGAAATGCTCAGAACAGAAATACGCAGCGTGTGACCACAGCCCAAGGTCACATTCATCTGCCAGTCACCGTCCTCTATGGAGTTTACAGCCACGTCTGATGCTTTCACATGATATAGATTTGTAGGACAGATTGTATAGAATTCTCCTCTTCCCTAACTGTTGAGGTAAATACAAATGTGTAAAAGAATAGCACAAAGCTGTCCAGCTCTTGCTGTGCCCCGGTGTATGGAGCTGTGATAGGACCGTGCTGCTCTACGGTCACACATGGCGCCAAACTCACAACAATGGATGAGGGCACCAACCCCGCTCTGTACACAGCCGCGTCCTCTCCTCTCGCGAGATTTGGTGCAGCCCCGGGGCCGCTTCCCGGTCTCCTCCTCTCATTCATCCTGCGCCCCCGCCTCCTCCCGGAGAAGAACACTACAACTCCCATCATGCCGTGCGGATACGAGCCCTCCTACGGATAGCAGGAAGGGGTTTGTAGTCGTGTGGTGCGGGAGGACATAGAGCGCTGTCCTGCTCCCACGTATCATCCGTCCTCAGTACTGGCCCGGGCTGAAGTCACAGGCAGGGAAACGGCTGTACTGATCCCGCGAGACTCCGCACAGGCCACGCCCACTTTACAACCTATTGATTGAAAGGGGGAAAAAAGCCGGCAGTAGCAGCTCACTGCCTCCCGCCTCGTGCACAGAGCTCCGCCCCCACCAGCCGGCCACGCCCCCTCCCCCTCCCCAGCCGGCTCCGCTCTCTTTATCAGCTATCATCACCGCCTGTGGCCGAGTACGGAGGAGACATCATGTCCGAGGAGAGCGCGGAGCAGCCGGAGTGCCCGGCCCCGGGAGTGCGGGAAGAGGACGGGATGACAGTGGAGGAGAAGGCGGGGGACACGGGAGAAGCCGCGGTGACGGTGAGTGCGGGGAGCGGAGCTCGGCCTCCATAGAGCGGACACTTCACTATACACTACACTGTATATACTATACTATAGCTCCACTATACATAGCTCCACTATGGCTGCAGGTGTCCGCACATGTGGATGGCGCCAGTGTGGAGACAATGAGAGCCCGGCCGCACCATGATCACTGGCGGGCAGAGGGTCTATGAGGAGCGGCGTCGTGGCCTCAGCGGTGTACGAGGCTCTGAGGAGAATAGATCAGGGCCCGGCATATACAGGCACAATCAACGTCCGGAAGCGGCGGAGGGGGAGGAGCAATAGGCGGGACTTTAGATGTGGGCGGGGCTAATTCCTAAATCCATGTGTTCATACAGTTTATTATAATAGAATCAGTGCTCTGGGCATAATTGAATCTTTATGGCCAGGCTACATGTTTGTATTCGAGATGCAGCGTCTGAACGCAGCCATTCAGCCATTCAGGGTCACTGCTCCAGTCTCTTCCGAGCACTCGTCCGACAGACTCGTATGTAAGTAGCAGAGTGTGTCCGAGCCCTTAGAGTAACAAATGGAGTCTAGATAAGGCAGATCTGTAATAGCTCTCTCCCTCCGTGTCCTCAACAGAACAGACCTCCTGTAAGTGAAACCTGACACTGCACTGTTGGCAAAGGAGAGAGCTGCTGAGAGGGAGTGCATAATTACATGACAGTTTATACAGCAGCCGGACTATTCCTGTTTGCTTATAATGGAGAGGACTAATCCAGGAGCTCCCTGCAGGGTCTGGCAATGCTGATAACATGGAAACTACAAAGGGTAGAATAAGGATTTTACATGTTTTTAAAAGATCTGCCCAGGCACTATTCAAGGGTAATATTATCATACTGAAAAATGACCTGACAGTGTCCCTTGAATTGTTGAATTTTACAGCCCATTCTAAGCTTTGCCCCCCCCCCCCCCCTTCCCCCGCAACCCACCCCAAATGGGGGTCTTACCCCCAGACCCCCGATTTTATAATTAACTGTATGACCACCTGGACATCAGAATTAATTGTGCCCCCCACATCAAGTCAGTCCCACGCAAATATCTAAACTATGGTGTGGGAAATAATCACTTTGACCAGTTATTTTAATACATGCAGATGTGATCATGGAGAGAAAGGCCAGCCAGAGCCTTTGTTGTAGATCAGGGGTCTCAAACACGCGGCCCCCGGGCCGCAAGCGGCCCGCCAGGCTTCCCACTGCGGCTTGGGGCACCTTGAAGAAATAACATGCCCCAGGCCATTGTGAAGGGAGCCGCCACGGTACCCGCTTTGTAGTGACTTCCGGGTACCGCTGAAACAAGTGCCATGATCGCGCCTGTACATTCAAGCAAGCAGGCGGCCGGCGGACCAATCAGAAGCCTCCTGTCATAGGAGGCTGCCGGCAGACCAATCAGAAGCCTCCTGTGACAGAAGGCTTCTGATTGGTCCGCCGGCCGCCTCCTGTGACAGGAGGCTTCTGATTGGTCCGCCGGCCGCCTCCTGTGACAGGAGGCTTCTGATTGGTCCGCCGGCCGCCTCCTGTGACAGGAGGCTTCTGATTGGTCCGCCGGCCGCCTCCTGTGACAGGAGGCTTCTGATTGGTCCGCCGGCCGCCTCCTGCCTCCTGTGACAGGAGGCTTCTGATTGGTCCGCCGGCCGCCTGCTTGCTTGAATGTACAGGTGCGATGGCACTTGTTTCAGCGGTGCCCAGAAATCACTATAAAGCGGGTACCGCGGCGGCTCCATGGCCCAGGGCATCATTAAGGTGTGTGTGAGTGTATATGTGTGAGTGTATGTGTGTGAGTGTATGTGTGTGTGTGTGTATATGTGTGAGTGAGTGTGTGTGAATATTTCTGAGTTAGTGTGTATATGTGTGAGAGTGTGTATATGTGTGAGTGTGTGTGTATTCCCGCGGCACATCGCCGGCGGCTGGTGCTGGTGAACCCCTTGGTGCAGCCTAATGCTAGGTGCTGGCAGCTGCCACCTGGTGCTGGCAGCTGCCACCTGGTGCTGGCGGCTGGTGCTTGGTGCTGGCGGCTGCTGCCTGGTAGCTGGTGCTGGCGGCTGCCGGGTCCTAGAGGCCGCTGGGTGCTGGTGGCTGCCAAATGCCGCGTGCTGACAGCTGCCGGCTGCCACTGGGTGCTGGCGGCCGCCGGGTGCTGGCGGCCGCCGGGTGCTGGCGGCCGCTGGGTACTGGCGGTTGCCAGGTGCCGCTTAATGCCGGGTGCTATCAGCTGCCAGCTGCCACCTGGTGCCGGCAGCTGCCGGGTGTTAGCGGCCACTGGGTGCTGCCTAATGCCGGGTGCTGGCAGCTGCCGGATGCTGCCGGCTGCAGGCTGGTGCCGGCAAGTGGGTAGACCGGGAGCCAGAGGAAGAAGCCCTCTTTGTACTTCTATGCACCAGCCGGGCGTCACATCCGGCGCGGTGCATTATGGGGCCGGTCACGTGATCGGCCCCAGTGCATTATGGGCTTGATCACGTGATCGGCTCGGCTATGTGCAATGCGCTTATTGAAGCTGGGCCGATCACGTGATCAAGCCCATAATGCACTGGGGCCGATCACGTGATCGGCCCCATAATGCACCGCTCCGGATGTGACGCCCGGCCGGTGCATAGAAGTACAAAGAGGGCGGGAGATTCTAAATCCAGGGGGCAGAGAGGACAAAGAATAATGCCGCCCAGCGGGGCGTGCATTTTAACACGGAGGTGTGAGGAAGGCAGCGTGGGCACGCCTACCCAGTCCCCCAACCACGGGGACTGCAGTAAGTTTATACTTCTTTTACACATGTTTAATAGGGCCACTTTACATAAAAAAGGGATAGATAGGGAGCTGCTAGGAAGGTGTAGGGACAGCTAGAGATAGTGTAGGGCCTTAAAATCAGGTGACAGGTTCCCTTTAAGGCTGCTTTCACATTACGATTTTGTGAAATCCGATGCTGTCTGGTATAAATCGGACCGCATCGGATCCGAAATTGCCCCCATGTAATCCTATGGGGATTGGACCGATTCGGATGTGCACTAAATGGCATCCAAATTGCGTCCGATCCGATTTCTTTCCGGTGCAAAAATCGGAGACTGCTCCGATTTTTGCATCCAAATCAAAAATCGGATAGAATCGGATCTGACAGATTCATGGTTTTTAACATGGCGCCCTATGGAGCAGGGTCCGAGGAAACATCTGAGGACTCCTCGGACCCGATTTTAGTGTACTGAGCATGCTCAGTACACGAAAACTGCTCCTAACCATTTAATTTCACTTCTGCAATGTATATACATTGTGGAAGTAAAATTAAGTAAAGCAGGGGTTAAAAATAAAGAATATGTATGCTCACCTGTCCACGAGTCCCCCGGCGTCTCCAGCGCCTCCTGCCTGTAAGACCTGCTGTGATGTCACGTTCACATGAACGGTAACGGTCATGTGACATCACGCGAGGTCCTGTAAGGATCAGAAGATATAGCTGGAGACGCCGGGGGACTCGTTGACAGGTGACAATAAAGATGTTTTTTTTTTTTATTTTTTAGTCCGGAGGAGAGGGGAGAAGCGGGAGTACCGGGGGAGAGCAGGAAAACACAGGGGAGAAGCGGGAGTATCGGGGAAGAACAGGGGACAGACAGGAGGCAGTGAGGAGCGAGATGAGAGGAGGAGCCGCCCAAACTGATTCTGCAAAATGTCGGAATCGGATGCCTATTTGGCATCCCATTGCAGGGATCAGTTTGGATACGATGCTGTCCGATTTATATCGGACAGCGTCTGATTGCACAAAATCGTAGTGTGAAAGCAGCCTTAAGTGTGACTACTTCTCTTATATTGGACAGACCACCAGCAGATTTGTTTTCACGACTATCCATATGATGATGATCCCCCAATTATACACCTCCTTCTCTGTCATCACCCCTGCTTTACTACAAAATACCAGTGATTGTCTGTCTGCTGTCTCTAAAGTAATGTCCTACCTCTATTTAAAACTGAAATTCCATCTACTAACTTTCCTAAATACATTATTACCATTTCCATGTGTGGTTCTACCATTACTCCCCAGAAGCATGCTTGCTGTCCTGGGGTTATATTTGACTCAGATTTTTCTTCTCTCCTTACATCTAATCAATCACTTGCATCACCTACACCTTTCTAGAATTCAACCTTTTCTTACCTTTGACCCCACAAAAAGTCTTAATGTCATTTTGCTTGGACTATTGCAACTCTCTACTAATTGGTCTCCCTCTTAGGCTGTAAACACACTGAGTGTCATGCGATTTATTCGCATGAGTCTCGGATCATTCATCCGGGATTGCCTCCCCCTCTCTGGACGGGAGCAGTGGAGTTACATAGAAAATCATACCACTGACAGTATCCCATCCAAAGAGGCAGGGGTCGTGTCAGGTGAATGAGTCTTTCGAGTAACTTGCATGTCACTCAGACAGTATGTTTCCAGCCTTAAACTCTCCCCTTTCAAATCCATACTTAATGCAGCAGCCGGGATCATATTCCTCTCTAACTGCTACACCGATGCTTCTACCCTGTGTTAATCATTGCACAGGTTGCCCATCCACTACAGCAGGGGTGGGCAACTCCAGGCCTCAAGGGTCACACCCACTGTAGGTTTTCAAGATTTCCTTAGTATTTGACAGTTGGTAATTTAATCTTCTGCACAGGTGATGATTCCAACTGTCAAATGCTAAGGAAATCCTGAAAACATGAACTGTTTGCGGCCCTTAAGGACTGGAATTGCCCACCCCAGCGCTACAGAGCACAATGTAAAATGATCACTCTCACCCACAAAACCCTCTACAGTTCTGCACTACCCTCTTCTATGTCCAACCCGGGTCCTCTATTCCACTAATGACCCAAGACTAACAGCCTTCATAATCCAAACATCACACTCCAGTCTCCCAAGACTTCTCATGAGCTGTGCCAGTTCTCTGGAGTGCACTACCCAGGACAATCCTATTAATTGTCAATAATCAGTTTTAAGCATGTCCTAAAACAAAGTTCTTTAGACAGTTCTCATTTTGCTCTTACAAAATTACAAGATGCACTCTTACAGAATTTTTTTTTCTTAATTTCCCTGCAAGAGTGGTGATTTAAATATAAGCCCCCTGCCCCCTGTATTATCCTCACCGTCTGCAGTCTTTATCTTTTTCCAGCGTTGCTCTGGTCGGTCTCCGACAATTGTCTGACAATACAACTCTGAGAGCCTCATTCTGGCTCTTACGTTGAGATCTCGTGATATAACATGACTTCTGGCCTTTCAGAAGTTACAGGCACAAGATGGCGCCGAAAAAGTGTGAAGACATCGGCAGGTGAGTATAATAAGAGGGAAGGGAATTTGCATTTAACCCCTTCCCGACCCATGACGTAGGAGGACGTCATGGGCAGGTCCCGGTGTTTGATGTGAGCTCTGGCGCGGTGCTCACATCAAACACCCGACATCTCAGCTGATCTCATTCAGCACCTGTTAACCCTTTGGCTCCTGCTGTCATTCACTGACAGCGGGATCCAAAACCACCATGGCGGAGAAACGCTCTTCCCCGCCTGCACTGGAGATCCTGCGATAATATCGCAAGATCTCCGGTGCTCACGTGATAGCCCGGGGTCCTGGCGAGACCCCGGAAGCTATCATTGATCGCTTCCTGTGAGTGGTTGGCAAGCGCTGCCAACCACTGAAACTGAAAACCAATGCTATGTCCCAATGTGCTGCAGCTCATTGGGACATGGCAAAAGCGATCAGATGCTGCAGCAGTGTGGCACTCTATGAGTCAGTGTAAAAACAAGAATTAATTAAAAAATAAAGTTTTAAAAAAATATGGAAAAAAAACACCGTTCAAATCGCCCCCCACATTCCCCCATTCAAAAAAAAAGTATTAAATAAAAAAATATATATGCATATGTGGCATCGCCGTGTTTAGAAAGACCCGATCTATCAATATATAAAATCAATTAATGAGAGCAGTAAACTGCGTAACGGAAAAAAGGTCCAAACACCAAAATTACGTTTTTTGGGTCGCAGTACATGGTGCAAAAAGTTTTTGTTTGTTGTTTTGTTTTTGTTTTTTTCACACCACTTAGATACCCGTAAAAGTATACATGTTTGGTATCTACAAACTCGTACCGACCCAACGCATCACACTGTCACGTCAGTTTTACCATATAGTGATTATGGCTAATAAACTAAAAAAACAAACGTGTAATTGCACTTTTTTGCGATTTCACCGCATTTGGAGTTTTTTTTTTTTCCCCCCCCATTTTCCTGTACACTATATGGTAAAATAAATGATTGCATCTGAAAGTACAACTCGTCCCGCAAAAAAATAAGCCGTCATATGTCTATATTGATGGAAAAATAAGTTATGGCTCTTGGAAGCAGGGGAGCAAAAAAACTAACATGAAAAATTCCCGGGTGGTGAAGGGGTTAAACCACCACTCCAGTGCTGAAAAGAAAAACCAAAATGCATTAATAGCACTTTTTACTTGTACAGATCCCAGCTAGTGACCAGTTCATGCAGTGTTATGTGAATCCCCTATTTATTATATTGATGGCTGGACCATATGACAGCATTTGTTACCATTACCTTTTTGTGCCCCCTCTATTTCCTCATAGATTGTAGCTTGTGAGCAGGGACCTCACTCCTCTTGGGATCTGTTGAGTTGTGTTACTCTGTATTGTCTCATTGTCTGTACATGTCCCCTCTGAATTGTAAAGTGCTGTGAAATATGTTGGTGCTATGTAAATTTAATACTTATTATAATAGGTGTGATCATGGCAAGAAATGTTTGGCTGCTTTCTGTAGTTGGGGGTAGGTGTGATGTAACGCTGTGCAGTAGAGCCCTCACCTGCTGGGAGATGCCTGGAATGAGGGCTGTGGATAGATGCTGATGTTGAGGATATGAGGATATTGGTGGGGGTTTACCTTGCTTTGAATACAAAACAACTTGTCTCAGGCTGGCTTCACACCACGGCAGCGACCGATCCAGGGCTGTCAGGGATGAACCTGACAGCCCCGGCCCGGATCAGCACACAGAACCGGAGGGCTAACATGCCCTCCGGTCCAGTGTGCAGCCGGACACAGCTGACGCTGTTGATGGATCAGGACCGCGGGGAGTAAGCCGCGGTCCTGAAACAGCGGCGTGCAGCCGCAAGTGTCCGATTCCCGGATCCTCCCAGAATGGGGCAATCCGGCCCCATAGGCTCCCATGTTAGGGAGCGTCAGATTGGCCCGGGTCTGGGGGAATCCAGGAGACGGCAATTTGGGGGGAGTTTTTCCCAGGACGCACAAATGTTGCAAGCAGCATTTTTGTGTCCAGGAGAAAAATCCGAATTCTCCCGGATTCTTACAGAGAGATGGAAACCGGATGCCAGAGAGCTGCCATCCGGCTCCATTTGGCCCCATAGGATACTATGGGGCCAAAATCCGGTCCGGGGCTGCCTGGTTTACACCTGACAGCCCCAGATCGGATCTTGCCGTGGTGTGAAGCCACCCTCAGGCTTCCTTACATTATGTTGGAAACGTCTTCATCTGTTGTTCTTTATGTATCAGTTTAATTGCAGTAATTTGTGTGGTGCTTTTGATCTTGACAGTAGCTGTTTTTATGGACAATACTTACATTTCAAAAATTGTCACTGTATTATTCTACAGGAACAGGAGTCTGTAAAAGAAGAGAACGAGTCCCTTAAGACGATGGAAAGCAATGAAACGGATCCTGGAGGCTATGAAGAGAAAAGGGTAACTGTTACAGCAATAGATATGTTATATAAAATGTAAAATTAAGAAAGCTGCTTTGCTTTTGATACCTTCTGCTTTGTGGCTTTGACACAATTTTGATAGTTATATGCAGAAAACGTGCTTTTCAACATGTGAAACACTGTAAAAACACATGTTTTTTTTTTTTTCTTTCCCATGCGGCTTTCCACTTCTAATGTAATTCTATTGGGCAAATCTGAACATAACTCGGTGTACCTGTAAAGGCCCCGTTACACGGCACAACATCGTTAATGACATCGCTGATACGTCACAGGTTTGGAGGTGTACCAGCGATCTTGTTGCGACCTCGTTGCTTGTGACTCTGGCAAGTTGTAACGATAACTCGTTGGGTTGGAGTTGACAGGTTTACCAACCTTGTAAAACCTGACGATAGCAACTCAAGCAACCTGCTGCATCGTTCTGTGTGACACCGCGATAACTATGTCGTTCACGACTTCGCCCATTCACAGCAATGAGCTGGGATCGTACGCAGGGTTTGCAAACAATACCTGCTCAAAACATCATTGGCGAGTTGTCCATGATATCTAGACGTGTGACATCTCACCAGCGATGTTGAAATGATGTTAAAAACGACCGCGCGCCCCCGAGATCGTTGCCGAGATCGTTTCAACGTCGTGCCATGTAACGGGGCCTTAAGAGAAATTGACAAGTTGCGGGTTTCAAACACACTGCAGGCCAGTTTTACTGTGCTACAAAAGAAAGGCAAAAAAAAAGCGGTGTGACACTTCTATAAATCCCATAACTTTGCTTGAATTGTTAGATGTGGTGTTTTTTGCACATCGAAAATATGCAGCATCAAAAACTCATAGAATCTTGATATTTAGGCTGTGCTCCCACAATCGTTTTTTAGCAGTGTTGTAAATGCAGGGTGTTTGTCGTACGGTTGTGGCACCTGCGTCCAGCCATGCTAACAAGGAGAGGACTGGTGATATCTATAGACACCAGGTCACCAAAAGAGCGTCAGTCACACACGTACATGTGAAGCACAGTGTCAGAGCCAGGCCTGTTGGTCACACCCATTCTATAAGGCCAGGTGGATTGCTCCGCACCAATACATGCATCAAAAATGACAGACAACCCCCCCCCCCATCCCAGAGGGCTCAACCTCAAAGGGATAAAAAGATGCAACAACCTGCTGCTGGGTGCAATAGATATTTGACCTGGCTGATTTTTGGCGAGTTTTTTTTCTGAGTCTGAGTCCTGTTTCATTGATTTTTTTTTTTGGTTTGGTGGTTTTCCACTAAGCAAGCATATGGGTAACATATGGTTAGGACTCGTAAGCGAGAGGGCCCTGGGTGCAATGGATATTTGACCTGGCTGATTTTTGGTGAGTTGTTTCTGTAGTGTCCATAATGCTGCGTTCAACAGTAGAAGCACAGTGGATGGATTTATAGAGGTCCTTTGTACGCAGTGTTAACTGTCATGTGGGGCGGCGTTCGTGCCGCTGCTTATCCGCAGCATGTCAATTTAGCGCCACAGTCGAAGGTGATCTCGGCAGGGAAAAGCTGCTGTGTCCCGAACGCAGATCATAGGCACAGGCGGCTGTGTTCACCTGTGGAGATCCCCGGCATCCCAGTAGAAGAAAAAATATTGCATCCAGGACACTGTCTCCATAGATCGTGGGGACATATCTTTAGGTGTCTGTTTCATGACTAAATCATCATCCATCCTTCAACATGTGACCGGATTGTAATTTCTCCATTTTAGATGTTGTTTTTTGTTTTGTTTTTTCTCTACAGAGTGTAGACCGCTCCAACAGATTTGATTACCTTCTAAAACAAACAGAATTGTTTGCGCACTTCATTCAACCAGCGGCACAAAAAACGCCAACATCTCCTTTGAAGATGAAGCCTGGTCGTCCCAGGTTAAAGAAAGACGAGAAGCAGAATCTGATATCTGCCGGAGAGTAAGTTACATGCTCTTCTTCTACATTTGTCTGTCACTTAGGAACGGCTGGGAAATCTCTAGATGTTTCTGTTGACTGTATCCTTTCCCACATGAAATAAATTGTAAATGATACTTGAAAGGACAAACGGTGAGTGCCTGTGATCAGGTTTATCAGAGATTTGGATGCATCCTGTTATTGCTGCGGCAAACTCTGCACTGTGCAGTACAATTAGAAAACACCACAGTTTTTGTATCCAGTACATCATGGCAAGATATACTATGCCATTATTCAATGTATATACCATTACCTAGTATACCTGGAATCGGTCCGGACATATAATCAACCATGACTGATCGTACCGAAATTTAATAGAGAGAATTTCCCAAAGGGAAAAAAAACGATCATATAGTCATTTCTATGAAAGTATAAATTTTATTATTAATTAAAGGATGTGCGGTATAGGGGGTGGGGACAAGGTAGAAAACCAGCATGATACAATATTAGTTTTTTACATTATTCAACAACTTCATACATGTATACGACCAATATACAATTTCCATTTTATTTAATGACATATCACAAAGTAGTATACATATGTTGAATTACAGGTAAGGAAAAAGCATTTAAACAACAATTCTATTCCGTGCAATATTCAACCTTATATCTTGCCAAAAGGCAACAAGGCGTACCTGGGGATATATCTACAGCAGTGAACTGCAATTAATCAATTGTTTTTTTAGGTATGCAAAAATTTATCAACATGACCAGCATATCATCCCCCACACAGTGGATCCAATTCATAGAATAAAGATCATCAGTATGTGTAAGCAATTTTGTAACAGCACCTCAATGATATAAATAGAGGAAATCTATAAATGCCTATTCCCAGCAAATTTGCCAGGAGATGTATATACAGCATAAATAGCAGTAAATCAGTTAGTTGGAATATATAAACTTATGTCAATATATGACCATCATATCATCTCCTCCTATATATAAAAGCTTACACATAGCAATTGCATGTTAGTTCAATCATCTCCCACCTGGGGAATCCAATTTACCAATTAAGATCCACCTAAACATGCAAAAACAGCACTTCAATGGTAGAAATAGGGGACATCTGCTGGTGCAGCCTAAAAGCCTCTAATACATCCCAAAATAAGGCAATTTCCCCTCAGGCACACACTCGGAGAGCTATTACATCATCCACTTATAACTACAGAGTTGTCAATTGCTATTCCATACCTATTTATCACAGCCGTGGTATCATGCGAGCGCCCTGATGCGCATTTCGGAATTTCTCCTTCTTCTGAGGGATACTTGAAAGGACAAACGGTGAGTGCCTGTGATCAGGTTTATCAGAGATTTGGATGCATCCTGTTATTGCTGCGGCAAACTCTGCACTGTGCAGTACAAGCACAGTGGATGGAATTATAGAAATTCAGTGTGTGTGTGTGTGTGTGTGTGTGTGTGTGTGTGTGTGTGTTTTTTTTATTTTTTTTATTTATTTATTTTTTTTTTTTATGCACCGTAAACTGACTTACGAAGCAGCTTCATGAGCCGCATCATGTCAATTTCTGCTTCCAGAAACGAGAGTTCCTCAATATAGACATGGTCAAAGAACTCGAGTTTTCCATCATAATTGTATTATAGTTCTCATAAATTTGTATTATAGTCCTTGGGGAACTAGTCGGAGTCTTCCTTTCCCTTCAGCTTATCACCAACATACATCTGAACTAGAATCCCAAAGATTCATAAATCTATACATTCTTAGGCTGCTTTCACATCAGCGGTTTTCACTGATCGCGGCAGTTGCTGTGAAAAAACGCAACTGCCGCGATTACCGCATAACGGCCGCACTTGCGGTTCACCTGCGGCAAGCCCCATGCAATGTCTATGGGGCTTGCAGCAGGTGCGGTATGGTTGCGGAAGATGCGGCCGCGAAAAAAACGCGGTCAGCCATGTTTTTTTTTTTTTTTTTTTTTTCTTGCGGCCTTATCTGCCGAAACCGCACTTGCTACACCTGCTGCACACATTGTATGGTGCTTGCCGCAAGTGTGCTGCGATCGCGGCCGTTTTGCGGTAATCGCGGCAGTTGCGTTGTTTTCACCGCAACTGCCGCGATCAGCGTTTACAGCTGATGTAAAAGGGGCCTTAGTTGTTGATTGATAGAATGTTTATTTGGTTTCTTTGTTAGATACATATGACAATAATCCTTAATGAATGGACTTTACAATTGTATAATGTGTTTGTCCAGTAGATCCTTTGTAATATCAGATGTAATGCCATCTTCCATGTCTATGATCAACCTGTGGTCTTGCGTTGCTAATTTAAAACCAATGAAAAATTATTGAAACATAGTCAAGAAATGACATTAAGAATTGTTACAACATCCACCAGTATCAAGGAGCGTGTATAAGTATAACACATACCGCTCAATTAAATCACATCAGTAAGGGTGTCTCGTCATAATTGGGGAATGATATCTACGTCTCCTTTTTCTTTTTTGGTTATTTTCATTTTTGTTTTGAAAGGCAAGATACAGTGAGGTTTACAAGATATAGGTAAAAACACAAAAATAGAGAGTGAAGAGCGTAGGTTTGAGTACAAGAAAAACAGGCCGGGTAAAGGAGAAGAAGAAAGTAGGCAAAGGACTGACAAAGGACGGAGAAATGAGGTCTGGGAGGAGGTAGGGTCCAGGTTCAGGGGAGAAAAGTCGCAGCAAACTCTGGGGACTCTCTGAACAGCAACCAGGGTGACCAGGTGCAAAAATATTTGTGCTTTTGGGATTCCGAATGAGCGGAGAGCTTCTCTATTCGGCAAATATGATGCACTTCCATAGGGGACTTTTGATTTCCATCTTCTGGGGATCACCGACCTAGCTGCGGCCACAGTGCCAGAGTAGACCACTTTTAATCTCTTCAAAGGGATTATAGAAAGCAAACCAATCTGCGGGGAGCAGGTGATGGGCAACCCGGTAACTTGCTCATGAATTTGGAATATTTTACGCCACATAGTGAGCATTACTGGACAAGACCACAGAATGTGAAGCATGGATCCACCAGGGCCCCCATGTCTCCGACATGCATCTGGAACAGATGGAAAGATTGTGTGCAACTCCTGAGGGCATCTGTACCATCTCATTAAGATTTTAAAGTTGGTTTCCTGGTTTTACAGGACAATGGAAGTTTGTGAGCACACATAAAAGCCTTGGACCAGTCCAATGCAGGTGAATTAAAGCCTAGATCTTTTTCCCATGCTCTCGCGTACCAGGGCATCTCTGAGTCTGAGGGATCCACTAAGATAGTGTAGATCCTCGAGATAACATGAGAAGGGGCTACAGGTTGTGTCAATAGGGTCTCAAAATTTAGCGCTGTTTTTAATGTGTTTTTGAGTGAAGATTTGTCACAAAGCATGAAGGGACTTCTGATCCCGGTAAAGACAGTTAGAATCTTGAAGTAAATGAAAGTCTTTATCAGCTCAACTGTCCTATTTGGCTGCCTTCACACTAGCGTTTTAATCAGCAGCGCACGATGCCGATAAAAATAATTCCATCAGCATGCTTATTGCGTCTCTATCCTTAGAATGGTAAATGCAATTGTAAGCAAAATGCTGCTTTTGACTGCTTAAAGGTGCTTATGCGTACGTGTCCTCCGTAAATCATCTTCCTCCGGACGCAACATGTTGCATTTTTTGGGTAATAAATTAAGCGCGAGAATGCGCATGCGCACACTAGCGCCTAATATCAGCATTATCGCCTATGGGTACACCAGCATGCGCAGGACATTGCTGATGCCTGCTTTCGGTACGCATGCGTACTCGTCATTGTGCAAGCCCAGAGTCTGATTTTCAGGTCCGCCCACTCTCCGCCTACATATTTCAGATACGCATGCTGACATAAAACGCATGCGCATGATCAAAACGCACGTATAAGCAATGATGCGCTGCGTTTTTAAAAAGGAATTAGTATGGATATGCGCACAAAAAAAGCAGCGTCGCGATGCGCACGAGCGCTTTTTACAATGCGGATACGCATGCGCATCGTGCGCTGCTTACCCAAACGCCAGTGTGAAGGCAGCCTTTGTGCATGGCGGCCATCCCAGGAGAATTTAATCACTAGGTTATGACTAAGGGGCATATTTGGCCCTGAAATGCGTAAACCAGTGTCTGGGACCTCTGCTATCTCTGCCATTTTCTCCAGGCCCCTTCCACGACAGCATAGGAGGTTGCCTCTCCACGCCCTATTAGGGACAGGAAGCACAAGAGAGGTTAAAAGGACCCTCCCACCTCCCCTTAGCCAGTGTCTTTCCTGTCCCCATGGGGCATGGAGAGGTTTGTCCTAGGCTGTAGGGGGCCGGCAACCTACTGCTTACCTTGGAGCTGCCGGACAGCTTTGGTCGGGCCTCGGTTCCTCCTCTGCTGGTCCCATGGCTGGAGCTGTGGGCCCGCCGCCTGGCCCTCCGGATCCCGGTGGGGTGATGCGGGCCATGGCGTTCCCCCGCTGGCGGCCTCACTCTGTGCAGCCCGCCGGCTGCTTCCCGCGCACTGCGCGCTGCCCCGTGACCGGAAGTGACGCGTTGAGGGCGGAACTTCCGGTCGGGTGCGCGCGCTCCCCGCTGGGAGCGCGTCTCTTCCGGATTCCGGCGAGGAGTCCTGGGGGCAGCGTGCGGGCACGTCTCCTATGGCGGCCTGCCCGGGACCGAGCGCGGGAGGCTGGGGGCGCATTTCCGCTGGGTGGGGCACCCTTTCCTGCTTAAAGGCTGCCCTGAAGTCTCCTACTGGTAAGGTTATTGTATGCCACATTACCATGTCTTCTCCCGCATCTGCGGAGCCCAGTGGTCCCCCTGCCCCAGTAAGTTTGGTGTACAGGGGGGGGTCCTTTTACTGCAAGGGGGGCTTTGTGGTTGATGGTCCTGGTCCTGTGTTTGTGTTTTCCAGGACAAACCAGCCCCTAAGAAGTCTCTTAAATGCCCTGTCTGCATTAAGAAGCTCCCTGCTGGATGGGATAAAAAGCTGTGCCAGACCTGCACGGATAAAGTGGTTAGGGCTGAGCACCCTAGCTTGGTGGATGACTTGAGGGCCATGGTCAAGCAGGAGATTCAAGCTTCCCTGGCCTCTCTTTCACCTGTGTCTTCAGTGGCTGGACCTCCCTCCCCTAAGAGAAGGAAGCTTCAGGCTACCCCGATAGACTTGGAGGACCCGACCCCTAACCCTGACTCCGACTCTGAGGACCCCGAGGACTCCGCTGCGGCTCCTCCGGCGGATCTCCGTAGATTCCTGTTCCCCTCTGATGACCTAGGGGATCTTATTGGGGCAGTCCGGAATACGATGGGGTTAGAGGAAGTGCTTACACCCTCGTCCGTGCAGGATGACATGTTTGCGGGCCTCCGCTCAGCTAAGCAGACGGGGTTTCCGGTACATTCTACACTCCTGGACCTCATCTCCCAGGAGTGGGAATTCCCTGAGAGAAGAGTAAAAAGTGATCTCTCTCGCCGGTTTCCCTTGGAACCTTGTGAGATCAATTGGGATGTGCCGAAAGTGGACGTGCAGGTTGCCAAAGTGGCCAAAAAGACTGCCCTTCCATTTGAAGACACATCCCAGCTCAAGGATCAGCTTGACCGGAAGATCGAGGGCTTTATGAGGCGCTCCTGGGAGTCGTCCTCAGCCTCTATGCAGGCGAATATTGCCTCCACATGTGTGTCCAGGTCACTTCTTAAGTGGATGGACCAGCTGGAGGCTCATATTTCGCAGGGTACCGCTAGGGAGGATCTGCTGGAGTCTCTTCCGTTGCTCCGGAAAGCGGCTTGTTTCCTTGCAGATGCTTCTGCGGATTCGGTCCGTTTAGCAGCCAGGACGTCTGTCCTCTCTAACTCTGCTCGACGGGCCTTGTGGTTACGGTTGTGGAGTGGGGATTCCACTTCAAAACTGAAGCTCTGCTCCCTCCCGTTTAAAGGGGGATGGTGTTTGGCCTGCCTTGGAGGAGATCCTGGAAAAGGCGACCGACCGCAAGGCCCTCCCTGAGCAAAAGCCCGTCCGCCAGCGGCCTTTTCGTTCCTCGGTGCCTCAGACCTCCCAGCCCAAAGGCAAGGGCAAGACGGGTCGCTGGAGTTACCAGAAGGGGAGAGGGAAGAATATTCTTGTCCCCTCCCATAGGTCTCAGCCCTCCGATAGGCAATGACTCGATCCCGGTGGGGGGTCGCCTGGCGGCCTTCCTCCCGCAATGGAGAGAGGTCACCACTTCCCAGTGGGTGTTGAACATCATCTCCAGGGGTCTCCTCATCGAGTTCGTGTCGGAGCCCCCCTCGGGTCTTCAGGTCACTGCACTGGCTTCCGGGGCGGCGCAGGATGTCCTGTACTCCAAGGTACAGGCCATGCTGCTTGCCAAAGTGGTCTCTCCCGTTCCGGAGTCAGACGCAGGATTGGGTCACTACTCCCGCCTCTTCCTGGTGAACAAACCATCGGGCGATGTTCGGGTGATAATCAACCTGAAACGCCTCAATCGACATGTCCGTTACCGGCGTTTCAAAATGGAGTCTGTCAGGTCGGCGATTCCTTTGGTCGGCCATCATCATCAAATGGCCACCATCGATCTGCGGGATGCTTACTTCCATGTACCTATCCATCCTCGCCATCGCCAGTTCCTCAGGTTTGCGATTATGCGCAACGGGGAGATTCTCCATTTCCAATTCAATGTCCTTCCCTTCGGCATCTCCTCAGCTCCCAGGGTCTTCTCGAAGATCATGGCGGAGGTAGTGGCCTTCCTGAGGGGTCGGGGCGTTTGTCTGGTGCCCTATCTGGACGACTTTCTTCTTGTCGCTCCATCGGTGATGGCCCTCCAGGAGAGTGTGGCAGAGACCCTCCGGGTGCTGCAATCCTTGGGCTGGATCCCCAATCTTCAGAAGTCCCAGCTCCAGGCTTCGACCAAACGGAGATTTCTCGGGGTCCTGTTGGACTCCGACGCTCAGGCTTCCTTTCTCCCGGAGGACCACCGGTTGATGCTGCGGACCAAGGTTTCCGCTCTCTGTCGGATGTCCGCTCCCACACTGCGGTCGACGATGTCGGTACTGGGGTCTATGACCTCTTGCATCCCCTCGGTCATGTGGGCTCAAGCTCACTCCCGCTCACTTCAGGCCCATGTCCTTTCCCACTGGGATGGCCTGCCGTCGTCCCTCAACAGGAGGGTTCGTCTGTCGAGTCTTGCCGCCTCGTCCCTTTCCTGGTGGCTGGATTGCCGCAACTTGCGGAAAGGGGTGGCCTGGGATCAGGTCCCGGTTGTCACCCTCACTACGGACGCCAGCCAGAGGGGGTGGGGGGCTGTAGTCGCCCGCACCCCGTTTCAGGGGCTCTGGCCTCGGTTGATCAGGGCTCGCTCGTCCAATTACAGGGAGTTGCGGGCGGTGGAGGAAGCCCTCCTGGCCGCGGCCGATCTGCTGCAGGGTTCCCACGTTATGGTATATTCGGACAACGTCTCCACGGTGGCTCACCTTCGTCATCAAGGAGGGACTCGATCCAGGGCTCTGGGGTCGGTGTCCTCTCGAATATTTTCCTGGGCGGAACGGTGCCTTCTGTCTCTTTCCGCGGTCCACCTGAAGGGGTCTTTGAACATTCAGGCGGACTTCCTCAGCCGCACCGACCTTCATCCGGGCGAATGGTGTCTGGATCAGGCCGTGTTTTGCTCCCTGGTGGCCCGATGGGGTGTTCCGGATGTCGACCTCTTCGCCTCCAGCGTCAATCGCAAGGTCGCAGCATACTTCTCCCTGGATCCTCGGGACGACGCTGTGGGGGTGGACGCCTTTTCTCAGCCTTGGGACTTCCATCTGGCGTATGCCTTCCCTCCGATTCCCCTCCTGGCCAAAGCCTTACGGAAGGTCAGAATGGACGGGGTTCCGACGATCCTGGTAGCTCCATTATGGCCACGACGGAGCTGGTTCAATCTGATTGTGTCTCTTCGGGTCGACGGTCCTGTGGTTCTGGGAGCAGATCCCAGTCTGCTGTCGCAGGGTCCGCTGTTTCATCCGGACCCCCAGAGGCTCAGCTTAGCTGCTTGGCTTCTGAGGCCCGGGTGTTGAAGTCTCAGGGCTTGTCTGCCAGGGTAGTGGCGACCTTACAACAGAATCGTAAGCCGGTCACCAATGCTATTTACAATAAGATCTGGAAGAGATTCTCCTCCTGGTGTGGTTCTCGCCCTCCTGATCCCCTCCATCCTAATGTGTCTCGGATTTTGGATTTCCTCCAGGCGGGGTTGGACCTTGGTCTTCGGCCTAGCACGTTGAAGGTCCAGGTTTCCGCTCTGAGCTCGGTTTTTGATGCGGATTTGGCCGCCCATCGCTGGATTCGCAGGTTCATGGTGTCCGCCTCGAGGATTCGTCCACGGATTAAGGTTCTTACTCCCGCCTGGGATCTCAATGTGGTCTTGACTGGGTTGTCCCGTCCTCCATACGAGCCTTTGTTGTCCTGTGATCTTCGGCTCCTGTCCCATAAGGCGGCCTTTCTGGTGGCTATTACGACTGCCCGCCGGGTGGGAGAACTCCAGGCTCTGTCCATTCGGGAGCCTTATTTGACGGTCCGTGACGACTGCATCGTCCTTCAGCTGGATCCTTCCTTTCTCCCTAAGGTGGTCTCAGATTTTCACCGCTCCCAGTCCATTGTCCTGCCCTCTTTTTGTCAGTCTCCTCGTTCTCCGAGGGAGGAGGAGTTCCACTCGTTGGATGTTCGCAGGATCGTGCTTCGCTATCTGGAAGTTACGGCGCCCTGGCGGGTGGATCACAACCTTTTTGTCCAGCCCTTTGGTCCCCACAAGGGCAGGAAGGTGGCGAAGTGCACCATTGCAGGCTGGATAAAGCGGGCCATTGCCGCTTCCTACCTGTCTCAACATCTGCCGGTTCCTTCTGGATTTACGGCCCACTCCACCAGGGCTACCTCGGTCTCCTGGGCTGAAAAGGCGGGGGCTTCTCCGGAGCAGATCTGTACTGCTGCTACATGGTCCTCCCTGCATACGTTTACTAAGCATTATCGGTTGGACCTGGGTTCTACCAGGGATTTGGCCTTTGGCAGGAAAGTCCTGCAGGCTGTGGTCCCGCCCTAGGTTTGTATTCGTTGGTATTCCTCCTATGCTGTCGTGGAAGGGGCCTGGAGAAAATAGAATTATTCTTACCGTTAATTCGGTTTCTAGGGCCCTTCCACGACAGCACCTAATTCCCTCCCTTTGTTTCCTTGATTTTCATGGAATGCTATGTCTTGCTTTGGTCATGATATGGTTCTTGGTAAGACACTGGCTAAGGGGAGGTGGGAGGGTCCTTTTAACCTCTCTTGTGCTTCCTGTCCCTAATAGGGCGTGGAGAGGCAACCTCCTATGCTGTCGTGGAAGGGCCCTAGAAACCGAATTAACGGTAAGAATAATTCTATTTTTCTATTGTCTATGCTTTTAGATGAAGATTTTTGAATAAAGTTCGTTGGAGTGCAACCTCTTGGTGTTGGGTTCTTTACTACTGATTAGAATCTTGAAGTGTTGTGCACATGTTGAGTTTTTCTCCTTGCAGATTTGGTGCAGAAATTGGCAGCTTGTCAATTCTTGGAGTGTTTTTGCTGCAGATTTCACCCATGTTCATGAATGAGACAGGTCTGCGCCGAAAATGTGTGTTTCCAGCCATGAGATGTGGAATTTCTGCAACAAATCCTAATGTGTGCACATACCCTAAATATGTGAACCTCTTAAAAATGACTGATGATGCTACTTGCAAAAACATATATATTTTGCTTCACTGGAATCATTTGGAAAATGTTTTTTCCTGCCTTGTGCTGACAGTATCAAGTCCTGTTTTGGGCACAAAATATTTTTCTCCTTTTGATTACCTTTTCTGAGGTCAGGCGTACCGCTACACACATACTCTGGCCTTCACCTTTTTAATTGCAGTCTCCGTGTAAACTACTCACTGTACAATTGGCTTAAGGCCTTTTAGTTTAGAACTGGCTAGCAGTATGGTCATATGTCTCAGCAGGAGAATGCCCTGCACCCTATCCTCATAGATTTTTATTTTTTTGTCAGAGCATATGTATGGAGTATAAAACATTATTTTCTTTAGCATACAGTTAGGGCCATAAATATTTGGACAGTGACACAAGTTTTGTTATTTTAGCTGTTTACAAAAACATGTTCAGAAATACAATTATATATATAATATGGGCTGAAAGTGCACACTCCCAGCTGCAATATGAGAGTTTCCACATCCAAATCGGAGAAAGGGTTTAGGAATCATAGCTCTGTAATGCATAGCCTCCTCTTTTTCAAGGGACCAAAAGTAATTGGACAATGGACTCTAAGGGCTGCAATTAACTCTGAAGGCGTCTCCCTCGTTAACCTGTAATCAATGAAGTAGTTAAAAGGTCAGGGGTGGATTCCAGGTGTGTGGTTTTGCATTTGGAAGCTGTTGCTGTGACCAGACAACATGCGGTCAAAGGAACTCTCAATTGAGGTGAAGCAGAACATCCTGAGGCTGAAAAAAAGAAAAAATCCATCAGAGAAATAGCAGACATGCTTGGAGTAGCAAAATCAACAGTTGGGTACATTCTGAGAAAAAAGGAATTGACTGGTGAGCTTGGGAACTCTAAAAGACCTGGGCGTCCACGGATGACAACAGTGGTGGATGATCGCCGCATACTTTATTTGGTGAAGAAGAACCCGTTCACAACATCAACTGAAGTCCAGAACACTCTCAGTGAAGTAGGTGTATCTGTCTCTAAGTCAACAGTAAAGAGAAGACTCCATGACAGTAAATACAAAGGGTTCACATCTAGATGCAAACCATTCATCAATTCCAAAAATAGACAGGCCAGAGTTAAATTTGCTGAAAAACACCAAGAAGCCAGCTCAGTTCTGGAAAAGTATTCTATGGACAGATGAGACCAAGATCAACCTGTACCAGAATGATGGGAAGAAAAAAGTTTGGAGAAGAAAGGGAACGGCACATGATCCAAGGCACACCACATCCTCTGTAAAACATGGTGGAGGCAACGTGATGGCATGGGCATGCATGGCTTTCAATGGCACTGGGTCACTTGTGTTTATTGATGACATAACAGCAGACAAGAGTAGCCGGATGAATTCTGAAGTGTACCGGGATATACTTTCAGCCCAGATTCAGCCAAATGCTGCAAAGTTGATTGGACGGCGCTTCATAGTACAGATGGACAATGACCCCCAAGCATACAGCCAAAGCTACCCAGGAGTTCATGAGTGCAAAAAAGTGGAACATTCTGCAATGGCCAAGTCAATCACCAGATCTTAACCCAATTGAGCATGCATTTCACTTGCTCAAATCCAGACTTAAGACGGAAAGACCCACAAACAAGCAAGACCTGAAGGCTGCGGCTGTAAAGGCCTGGCAAAGCATTAAGAAGGAGGAAACCCAGCGTTTGGTGATGTCCATGGGTTCCAGACTTAAGGCAGTGATTGCCTCCAAAGGATTCGCAACAAAATATTGAAAATAATAATATTTTGTTTGGGTTATGTTTATTTGTCCAATTACTTTTGACCTCCTAAAATGTGGAGTGTTTGTAAAGAAATTGTACAATTCCTACATTTTCTATCAGATATTTTTGTTCAACCCTTCAAATTAAACATTACAATCTGCACTTGAATTCTGTTGTAGAGGTTTCATTTCAAATCCAATGTGGTGGCATGCAGAGCCCAACTCGCGAAAATTGTGTCACTGTCCAAATATTTCTGGCCCTAACTTTAGATGGTGAGTGTGCATGGTTATAGAAAGCTTAAAGTCTTGACCTCATGGAATGTATGAACTTATGCTTAAATGGAATCTAGCATCAAATTTACAAATCATATTGTAGTGTAAGAGACCCTGACTCCAGCGATGTCGCTTGCCCGGCTGTCTAGGTTTTTAGAGTAGTATTTTAGAGTGTTGTGTGTGAAGAAATCGGCGTACTGGTGGTGCTCATTCAAGATTAAGGCCTATCCATTTGTAGAATGAAAGAACAATTGCCACTCACCAGGTCTTCGCCTCATAAAATCCTCTTTATTTCATCTTCTTAAAATTACACTCGATGGCAGGTGGACAAGCGCAGCATAGTATCAGGATGACAGCAGTTCCGTGTCAGCTCGACACTTCTACGATCCTAGAGAATCCTAGAGGATCTGTAGAAGTGTCGAGCTGGCACGAACAGCTGTCATCCTGATACTATGCTGCGCTTGTCCACCTGCCATCGCATGTATTTTAAGAAGATGAAATAAAGAGGATTTTATGAGGCCTGGTAGTCCCATTTTTTTCTTTAGACCTTCTCATCAGTGTGTTTCTCACTGTTCAAATAAAGACACTTCTACTTTCCTCCTGCGCCATTCCCTCCAGCGGTGGTAGAGGCTCAGATAATTGTCACCTGAGCCTTGCGTACAATCGGTGATGGCGTCACTGTTTGCGTTTGAACGTATGAAACATCAATAAGGATGTGAGTGCCAGTGAAGTTAGTGCTGAGTGGCCGCAGGGCGCTGGTTACACGGCATCACAAAGCCCTAGAGAACGAGTGCCAGTCCTGCTGGTTCAGCGTCGGAGGTGGGATTTAGTGTTTTTATTTATTTTAAGTGGGGCAAGTAGTCTGGGGTTGTCCTAGTAGTGGACAATTGTTAATACTGTGTTTGGCACAAACTAGATGTTCTAGCCATAGGCCTCTTAGTAATATCCGGACCCGTAGAAGCGACAGCTGTCGCGAAACGGCGTCGTCGTCCGTTGGTCCCCCGTGGCCTCCTCCCTGCACCCTGTCCGTTTCTAGAATTATGGAATAAAGGACCATCTGTATTATTTCGGTGAGTGCCGCTTCTTCTTCAATTTGGCCTCTTAGTAAGGTTTACTTCATTCCACTTTTTAGTTATTTTGCCCCAAAATGTACAGCAGTTTGGATATTTGAAGTAGGATTTTCCAAATAATTTTTAGTTTTAAGATTTGTCAGTTGTAATATGTTAATTTTACACGTAATATTTCAGTAACAGACACAGAAGGACAGAGCAGGAGGAGGATGAAGAACTTCTAACTGAAAACTCCAAGACCACAAATGTTTGCACCCGATTTGAAGACTCCCCATCATGTGAGTACAAGTGAAGTTACTCTGTTAGTTGTAAAATGCCACTAAAATTGGGTAATCCAGTCTTGTCAGATGTTTTAAATTGACTTCACGACTTCAGTATCTATTGTTGGAACCCAATGCTTATTTTAGTGAGGGCAGTGTCCTGGCTCCCAGATCTCTGAATATAGGCACAGCTTCGTTCCTTGTATCACTGTACTGATTTCTATTCTTGGTAATATTCTTCTCCCTCCCATCTACCTGTGGAGCTTACTTGATTTGCCTCCAATGAAAATCTCCAGGCCTTCTCCCCTCCACTCCTGGCATAAAAAAATTGTGATCTTCCTTCACTGGTAATGTTGTAGCCTTGTATCTCTGGCTGATGTCTTTCATACACCTATATATAATGAAAATGGTTGTTGATATCAACTCCCTGTTTGTGGCACATTAGTATATAGGAGGGGGAAAACTTTTCCAGATGGGTGGTGACCATGGCAGCCATTTTGGATCCAACTTTATTTTTCTCCATGGGAAGATGGTCATGTGACACATCAAACCTATTGAGAATTTCATAAGAAAAACAATGATGTGCTTGGTTTTAATGTAACTTTATTCTTTCATGAGTTATTTACAAGCTTATGACCACTTATAAAATGTGTTCAAAGTGCTGCCCATTGTGTTGGATTGTCAATGTAACCCTCTTCCCCCCCCCCACTCTTGACACACTGATAGTAACACTGCTGAAGAAAGTACAGGCTTCCAGTATCCGTTGTTTCAGATGCTGCACATCTCATATCTTCACAGCATAGACAATTGCCTTCAGATGAGTGATGGGGAAACTTTTTTGTGAATGGTGAAGTTAACAAACAAAACCACCGCTATTGGTCTGACACTAACCCACAGTGGATAGTATGGTGTGGTGTATGGGGTACAAAGATAGTGGGGCCATTCTTCAACAATGGAGACCTCAATGCCACTGGATATCTGAATCATGTAGCAATTTCAGATATCCAGTGGTATTGTGGTTTCCATTCACAAAAATGTTTGCCTCATCACTGAACATAATGTTCAGTGTAAACTGAGGGTCCTGTTCCAATATTTGTTGTGCCCATTCTGCAAATTCAGTGCGCCGATCTAGGACATCCTCGTCGAGATGCTGCAGCAGCTGGATTTTGTAAGGGCGGCATTTGTGAGTAGCTAATATCTGCCGAAGGGATGTCCGACTGATGCCACTCTCCAGTGACATGTGGCAAGTGCTACACTGTGGGCTCTTGCTGAATGAAGCTAGGACAGCCACTGATGTTTCTCCTTCGCCTCATTGGGGACACATGACTGTGGGTGTTATGCTGCTGTCCACTAGGACACTAAGCAGAATCTGCAAAAGAGTTAAGTGGCTCCTCCTCTGCAGTATACACCCCTGGGACTGGCACTGCCTGACAAGTTTTTGCTTAGTGTCTTAGGAGGCACACACAATTTTTTTTCCTCTCTTCCGATCATCTCAATTTTTACAAAGATTTTTCACCAAGAAGAAAAGTGGGTCCGGCGTGACCCCCGGCATGCTCCTTCCTCGACCCACTACGTTGGTGGCGCTGGGTCAAAGTCGAGATATCCAGACATATGCCGTACTCCTTCCTCAGCACCCCACTGTTGGGACGCTGGGTCGAAGTTGAGATGCTCCTCATGAGCTTTAATAAAGTTTTTTTCTACAGCCAGAACACTCTACTATCAAGTGTCTGATCCTCCTTAAAAGACATGGGGCACCACAAGGTACAGGCTGTATTAGCCACACTCCCAGCATTTACTGCCACAAGGTGCAGACTCTACTCATCTACGACTATACTCAGCCACTACTGCAGGCTGAGACAAGCAAAGCACAGGGTGGTATCGGCCACAATGCCAGCATCGGCTACAACACGGCTGCAGGCTGAAGCACCATAAGGTACAGGCTGTATCAGCCACTATGCCAGCATCTGCTGCCTGGGGAGCTCGATTGATACAAAGTCCTGCCAGCCCACCACCCTAAAGATACCATCACACGCGGCAATATTGCTATGCAATTTCACTGGCAATTTGATGGTTGCAGTGAAATCATGGACACATTGTTCCATTTGTACACCGCAACAAAATAGAACAATGTGTCCATGATTTCACTGCAACCAGCAAATTGCCAGTGAAATTGCCTGCCAATATTGCCGCGTGTGACGGTACCTTAACGGATCCGGTGCATCCTCTCTTCACTGAGAACTAGCACGGAGATAATCACCTTCCTCCCCATCTCCCCTCTCCACATGGGGAACTTGGGTTGAGGATGCTCTCATAGTGTTTGCAGAGCCCTGCATCCCAGGGTCTCTTGAATACAATGATTTCCCGTGCAGTACTATGGGCTTGTCCCCCTGTACCTTCCATGCTGCGCCCCCTCCTAGGACTATGCAGGACAGCGGTGGTGTTGTTACACAGCGGGACCCCCTGTGCAGGACGGCGGCAGCAGCAGTGATCCTGTACTGCGGGACAGGCTAAGTTCGCGGACCTCTGTGCCGGCCTCGTCACTTCTCCGGGGCCGCCATTTACGCAAGGCTCCGGCCTAGCGCGGATAGTTCCACCTTTCCCCGCCTCCCACCCTTCAGCTAACGTCACTACAGACTGGTCCACGCCCCGGCCGCATCATAAAGAGAGCGGGCCGGGTCTTTTTCTGCCGCTTCTCTTTCCCTCGCGAGAACTCCTGCGCGCCTTTTTTTGCTTTGCTACCTGGCCGTGCTTTTCACTGTCCCACCCCTCCATGACTGCACCACTGCTCCGTTAAACACTTCAGCAGCATCACAAGCAGTGTGCAGCGTATTACATATGGGCTGTGCTCACAGAATAAGAAGCAATTAAGCTCCCTTCATTGCTGTAACACTGCTGGGCTCATACAACAAAACCAATGAAAACATTTATGGTACCTTTACACGCCGCAACAGGATGGTGGCAACAACCGGGTGCTTCATGTGCATGAGCACGCACAAACGGTTGCCAACGGTAAACGCACCACCTTTACACGCCGCAACAAGGTGCGCTACGGTAGGTTACATCTGTCTCTGGATACACTGCCGGGTGCCACAAGTTACCTTCTGTAGCTCACCTTACCTCATTTACACGCCACAAAAACAAGGTAATATGGGCGGAACAAAGGCAGCAGGGACAACACATAGGCGTGCCACAATTGTGGATTACGAGAATTCCGTACGCTGATAGGACAAAGCATTAACATCATGATTGGCCAGGCAGCACAGGAGGCTGACTAATACACGACGCACGAGCAATTGTGTAGTATGACTGGTCAGCTCCTTAAATATGCCGCCCTATGCAGCGACTACCAATCGTAACGCAAGAGCTTCCTCCAATGATCGCTGAAGGGGGGTGGTTTCCCGGAGGCTATGTCACGCCCCGGGAAGTTATCTAGGTGACGAATAAACCTTACCCTACCATATTCACACGCCGATACAACCCGCAACCATCGCCTAGAAATCCACCTGTTTTAGGGCTCTGCTCTGAAACGGGTGCCTCAAGTGACGGGTGGCAACAACCGTGTTCACACGCCGCAACAGAGGGTTGATTTGGCGGTGCAAGATACATTTCTCTCATGTACCCGGTTGTTGCCACCATCCTGTTGCGGCGTGTAAAGGTACCATTATTGTTTAGTGTACTTCTTACATTGCGGCAGAGCACTCTGCTCATACAACAGCAGGACATTGAGCCTTTGCTGGCCATTGCACCTCTTGCACGGCTACAGAACACTGCGCTCATAAGACAGACAACAATCAAACCCTTTACTGTTTTTTACATGGCATGAAAATATTTTGCAGATCACCTGACTTCAGGAGATCCTCCAAAAAACAAAACAAAAAAACACCGCTCACACCCTGAGAGACTGTTTAGCAACCATAAAATGCTAGAGGCACGTTATCAATTTCTCCCGACAGTTGCCCAATACTGGGTCGACTCGCCTCAAGTGGATTCCCCAGTATCCACACTTGCAGCACGAACCCTCCTGTCCTTACCAGACAGCTCCTCGATTTAAGGATGCAACTGACCGCCAGGTAGAACAACTGGCAAAATGAGTGTTTGAAGCTTCAGGGTCTTCCCTAGCCCCAACATTCGCTTCAATCTGGGCAGCAAAAGCCATCACAGAATGGGCAGGTCAAATCCATACTATGTTAAAGTACACCGAGGCCGCTCCTACTCTGGTGGACTAGGCAGCTCAGGTCGCAACCACAACTGACTACCTGATACATGCAGCCGCAGCCCTTGACTCTACCAGTTGCTCAGCATTAGCAGCTTCCAATTCTATTGCCATTAGACGTGCCCTCTGGTTACATGAATGGAAGGCGGACGCAGCCTCCAAAAAGTCCCTCACAGGGCTCCCATACCTCAGTAGACGCCTGTTCGGAGAACAGCTGGACAAATTAATTTCTGATGCCACGGGAGGCAAAAGCACTTTCCTTCCCCAGCGCAAACCCAGATGGCCCTTCAATCGCCGTCAGCAGACCAGATTCCCATCCTTTCAGAATTAATTTGGCTGCTCAACATCTAGACCAACACAGACAGGTAATCGGTCGTCACGCAGGGAGCGGTCACAGGCTACCCAGAAAAGTAGCTCATCCTTGCAGAGCTAGTCTCGCCAATCCAAGCCCAAGGATCACGATCCCACAGGTTTTCTTCCTCCTGACTCCCTTCACCCGAGAATCACTCCACTTGTAAGTGGGCAGTTGCTTCATTTTCAGCACCTCTGGCTACCTGCCATACAAGACAAGTGGGTACAAAAAAACTACTCGCCAAAAGTTCCTCAGATTTGTAATCGACCAAGAACACTGCCATTTTGTGGCACTCCTGTTCGGTTTAGCTACAGCTCCCAGAGTGTTCACAAAATTCATGGCAGACGTCATGACTATCCTTCACTCCAGGGGTGTCGTCATCCTTTCGTCCTGGACGAACTGCTCATTAGAGCACCGACCTTCACGGACTGCGAACACACCGTCTCCATCACTGTAGACACTTTGAGAAGATTGGGATGACTCCACAAATCTACACCAGTTCCAACACAGTCTCTAGTCTTCTGGGAATGCAGTTCAATACATCCACACCACGGGTCAAACTTCCCCAAGACTCGGGCTCTGCGGCTAGGAGTCCGCACTATCCTTCATCGGTCCCCTCTGTCCTTCAGAACTGCCATTCAAGTCCTAGGCTGGATGGTGACAGCAATAGGGGCATTCCCCTTTGCTCAACTGCATCTCAGATCGCTTTAACTATCCATACTCAAGTCATGGAACAAGAACTCCCGGTCACTCGACAGGAGGTTTCACCTGCCGTCTTCAGCCAGGCGGTCTCTTCACTGGTGGCTCCGGCAACTCTCACGCAGTGAAGGTCTGTCCTTCCACCATGCTGGAAAGTTCTAACCACCGACATGAGTCTGACAGGATGGGGTGTGGTGTACCTCCATCACAGAGCACAGGGCAAATGGTCCCGCTCGGATTCAAGGATAACCATCAATCTGCTGGAGATTTTGGCGATATTCCTAGCACTGAAGTCCTTCAGCCACCTTCTCGCAGGCTGCCATATCAGAATACAGTCAGACAATGCCACGGCTGTGGCATATGTCAATCACCAGGGCGGTACCCGCAGTCTCCAGGCAATGGAAGAAGTTCACCACATACTTCACTGGGTGGAATCCCCGAACTCAGTACTGTCAGCTGTTCACATTCCGTGTGTAGACAATTGGGAAGCATTTTTACCAGACCGTCCAGCCTACTCTCTCAAGGCCCGTTCTACCATCAGAATTCCTCAAATCTATTTGACAGCGTGGCCCTTGAGACCTGGTTCTTAATCCTAGCTGGGTTTTCCCAGGATGTTGTTGCGACCATGATCAGTGCGGAAGCCAGTGTCAGCAAAGATACCATCACACATGAATAATCTTTGTGCTTGGTGCTACCTCTAGAGGTCATTCACCTTGGCACTATTCCCTACCAAGAATTCTTAGTTTCCTCCAATCAGGCCTAGACTCAGGCCTGTCCTTAGGTTCTCTCAAAGGGCAGGTTTCAGCCCTTTCCATCCTCTTCCAGAAATGCCTTGCTACCAGACCTCAGGTGACAACCTTCCTTCAAGGGGTCTGCCATCTCATACCTCCATACAAAAGGCCACTAGACCTGTGGGACCTGAACCTCGTCCTCACGGCTCTACAAGAACCACCTTTTGAGCCTCTAAAGGAAATTCCCCTTCGCATTCTCACACAAAGTGATATTTTTGGTAGCAATGACTTCTCTCCGCAGAGTATCGGAACTTGCAGTGCTCTCATGTAAACTACCTTTTCTGGTCTTCCACCAAGACAAGATTGTCCTATGGCCGGTCCCATACTTTCTCCCAAAGGTGGCATCCTTCTTCCGCCTAAATGAAGAACTTTCTGCCATCACTGTGCCCGGCTCCAGTCCATCGGGTTGAGAAAGCTCTACATATGCTGGACCTTGTCAGAGCCCTACGCATTTATGTATCCAGGACAGCACCCTTTAGGAAGTCGGATTCTCTCTTCCTTCTTCCAGAGGGTAGACGTGAAGGCATGCCGGCCTCTAAGTCTACTCTAGCCAGATGGTTTTGAGCAACCATCCAAGAGGTTTATACCATCAAAAACTCGCCTCTTCCGGCCGGTATCGAGGCATATTCTACTAGGACTGTAGGGGCCTCCTGGGCCATCCGGCACCAGGCGTCAGCACAAGAAGTGTGTAAGGCAGCCACATGGTCCAGCCTGCACACATTTACAAAGCACTATATCGTTCACAATCAATCCTGGCAGATGCAGGTCTGAGTAGACGTGTCCTCCAGGTGACCGTACCCCACCTGTAGGTAAACAGTTCTTCACTGACTCTGTTCAGTCTTCTTCTTGGTTCCATTGCTTTTCCCACCCAGGGACTGCTTTGGGACGTCCCACAGCCCTGTGTCCACCAAAGAGGCGAAGGAGAAAGAGATTTTTGTGTACTCGCCGTAAAATCCTTTACTCTTAGCCTCTAATTGGGGGACACAGCACCCACCCTGTTGCCCTTTCGAGCCTTTACTACTGTTCTCATGTTGCTTATTAGCTGATACATGGTTAACTGTTTACATATGCTTGCCTGTTTGGTTACAGGCCTTGTTATTCTGTTATTACTCTGTAAACTCTCCTACTGCTTTAGCACAAAACTGGTGAGGCAGTGCCTGCTCCAGGGGTGTATACTGCAGAGGAAAAGCCACTTAACTTTTTTGCAGATTCTGCTTAGTGTCGCCTCCTAGTGGACAGCAGCATAACACCCACGTTCCTCTGTCTCCAATTAGAGGCTAAAAGAAAAGGATTTTACGGTGAGGACACAAAAATCTCCTTTTCTTCATTAGTGACCGTTTTCTTGCGTCCACATTTTGGCAAATCCAACACTGAACCTGTTTAGCGAAATTTGGCAAGCAGTTTTCTAGCTGTAGCATGGGAGATGGATGGTCTCGTAGGGTGTTTTGCATTGAAACCTGCAATGACCCGGCTACTGCGTTAACCAGACATCAACACAATTTCTATCCGCTCCTCACGTGTTAACCTCTGCGACATGTCAATGGCTTTAAACAGAGAAACTTGTAAATTTATGCTTTTATGAATTATTTAGATTAAATCCAAACACACCATTGTTTTTCTTATGAAATTCTCAAGAAGTTTGATGTGTCACATGACCACCTTCTCATTGAGAAAAATAAAGTTTGATCCAAAATGGCCACCATGGTGACCACCCATCTGGAAAAGTTTTCCCCCTCCCATATACTAATGTGCCACAAGCAGGAAGTTGATCTCACCAACCATCCCCATTTTATTCAGGTGTATCCATGTAAATGGCCCACCCTGTATAGGGCCAGCCTCAAACGTTGCCTTGGTCGATCACTCGGTTAAAAGCAGTATTCAGTTGATGCTCCCATGACTTAGCTGAGCACTACTTTATTCTCTAGGAGAAAGTCACTGGCTGACAGCTTAGTTCTGGGAGGACCATGCGATCGGCCGATAGATGCAATTGAAGTTACTTTTTCTGGTGTCTCCCTACACATTAGACCTTCTGAGTGGAAAGAAAAAAACTCAAAAATGAATGTTCTTTTGCATAGAAATGTGTTCAGTCTTTTTGAGCTGCTTTTCAATGCTCCTGGCTATAAATGCCGTGAAGTGGCTAAAAGTGGTGATCTCACCATTCATACCTGCCATGGGCGTCATTCTAAGAGTAGTGGTTGCCCATCAGATTATCACTAAGGTTAATTTCTGCTCTATCATTTGTAGTGGTCAGTGGTGTGAGTCCTTTGTTAGGGTCAAGTCCAGTATCACAACTATTCTTCTGTTTCTACAGATGTGAAAAATGGGAAATTGAGAGATTATCAAGTCAGAGGCTTAAACTGGCTTATATCATTATACGAGAATGGCATTAATGGCATACTGGCTGATGAAATGGTAAGTGAGTACAATAAGCACCGGCTGTCATAACTCATGGCCAGTGATCATGTTACCGGTGTGTAGAAGGACATGCGGTAGTCTGGTAACTGTCATTAACGCGGGGACAGTTCCTGGCTGTAATGCACGGCCATTACCTGCTGTGTATGGAGCGAGCACACCTGTCAGCCCACTCTATGCAACCGCTACTGACTTGCGCTTTATATGTATGATGGATGTTGTTAAGGGGATTAATAATGTGATCTATGGTTCATACAAGTTGGTCTCAGAAACTGAGACCTCTAATAGGCAATGGCCACCTTACACATTGGAAGGAAATTAGACATTGCCCCCCCCCCCAGTGATTTAATAGGATACGTCCTGGGATATTCAATGTGTATGGGTCTCCTGACAGAGTTAGGAGTATTTCAGAAAGATCTGTCAATAATTATCAAGGGTAGGGGAATATTTATGCAGAAGTATAATTGTAAAGGGTCTATAAATAACATTTTAACACGCCTAAATCTGTGAAGCAAACGTGATTGCCTCTTCTTGTATCTTCATACTTGCTTAGCATGGCAATGTTATCCACGGCCTGGCTTCATTACTCCCTCGCCTTCATTGGGGGACACAGACCATGGGTGTTACGCTTGTCTTTAGGAGGCTGACACTAAGTAGACACATAAAAAGTTGTTATTGTGACCACTTGTGACATTGTCTTAATGCAGCCCCTACCTCCATATTGTGAACTGGCACTAAGGCTGCGTTCATACATTTGCATATTTTGTTGCGCTCTTTTGCGCGCGCTTTTTGCTGCGTTTTTTCAGCTGCGCAAAAAAGCGCAACAGAATACGCAGGGGCTTTCACACACTGCGCTAGAGATTTGTTTTTTTTGTAATTATTTTTAACACCTGCTTTACTTTAATTTCACTTCCACAATGTATGTGATACATTACGGAAGTGAAATTAGAAGGCACACAGCAGTTTCAGTGTACTGAGCATGCTCTGTACACTAAAAGCGGGTCCGAGGAGCGATCAGCTGTTTCCTCGGACCCGCACTCAAAGGCCACCATGTTAATTGGTGTGGATCCTGTCGGATTTGATTGTGTCCGATTTGGTCCACTGTGCCCAAAATCTGAGACAATTGTCTAGTGTTGCAGCGGATTTTCACTTTAAATGTCAGTCTTTTTCTTTCTTGCACCTAGACAGATGCCAGTCCTTTACTATGTATTTGTAGTTCCGATTTTGGGCACAGCAGGAAATTGGGCACAATCTGATCTGACACAAATCGGATGCCATTAAGGGTAAATCCGATCAGATCCATCGCACATAGGGGGCTAAATCGGATCTGTGACTGTCTGTTTTACAACAGCCACGTATCCTAGAAAAACGCAATGTGAAAGCAGCCTATCACTACAGAAGTGCTGTGGATCCTGTTTCCCCAAAGGTCATTAATAACTTTGGGGTGTATACAAAGTGCTAAATAACCAATAAATAAAATGAATAAATGGGTATAAAATGGGAAAAATTAATTGTTAATCGGTGCTCGGCAGGATTAAAGCTGGAGTGACAGAGGCTTCAGATCTGCAAATAAGGCTGAAGAGACAATTGTAGATCAATTCAGATGCTGATTTCTCAGTAATTCAGGAATAGACTGGCCATGTACAGGTATCACTGGACCCATCCTTGAAAAAGCTACATCCGCATGTAATTTGGGGGAGGTGGTGAAATCCTGTTGACAGATTCTCTTTAAATTCCACAAGACACTGGTGCAATAGTGTGATTTTTAGGTCAATAACTTTTTTTTCTTTTGTTTAGGGTCTTGGCAAGACTCTTCAGACGATAAGTCTTCTTGGGTATATGAAACATTACAAGAATATTCCAGGACCTCATATGGTATTGGTTCCCAAGTCTACCTTGCACAATTGGATGGCAGAATTCAAGAGATGGGTGCCCTCCTTAAGTGCAGTTTGCCTTATTGGAGACAAGGATCAGAGAGTAAGTTTTTAATGTGATTGTGTCACCATGTTTGCTAGAGAACTTGGGATATGTAATATTGTACAGGTTTTTACTATATAGAGAAACTTTTCCTACAATGTGTTCATTTAGCTGACCCTAAGCAAAATAATAATAATTTTTTCTTCCTTGCAGGCTGCTTTTGTTCGTGACATCCTTTTGCCTGGAGAATGGGATGTCTGTGTGACGTCCTATGAAATGCTCATCAAGGAGAAATCTGTTTTCAAGAAGTTTAACTGGCGATACCTGGTTATTGATGAAGCTCACCGGATCAAGAATGAAAAATCCAAGGTACGTGTGAAAATGTTTGGAGAATGTTAGAAATACTATATTTTTTATTTTTGTATTTAATATATATCTCTGCTCTTTACAGCTTTCTGAAATTGTAAGAGAATTTAAGACCACAAATCGCCTCCTCCTAACAGGAACCCCCCTTCAGAACAATTTACATGAACTTTGGGCACTTCTGAACTTTCTGCTTCCAGATGTATTTAACTCTTCAGAGGTAAATAATGGCTTACATGGTTAGACTCTTGTTTGATTTAACCTGTCCAACACCAGACTGAAAAGTATTCTCTTCCCCCCCCCCCCCCCCTCCCTGTTATTTTTTTTTCTTCCCTTATTTAAATCCTAGGATTTTGACTCTTGGTTTGATACCAATAACTGCCTTGGAGATCAAAAACTGGTGGAGCGTCTTCATATGGCAAGTATAGGTCACTCTATTTGACATAAATGTGAAATAAAACCTGTGTAGAACATTTTTTTTGATAAGTTTGACTATTATATGTAGGTGTTGAGGCCCTTCCTCTTGAGACGTATAAAAGCTGATGTGGAAAAGAGTCTTCCCCCAAAGAAAGAAACTAAAATCTATGTTGGCCTCAGTAAGATGCAGAGAGAATGGTAAGTAGGTTCCTTGTTTGCGCTTACAAGATTACAGATAGGTAACTTTTTACTTCCTAATAATGTGGGAGTTCAAATCCGCTACTGTCCTCTAGGCAGCCACTGACTTTCATTCATAGAGGTGCGGCCAGCATGGCTTCAGTCACTGCTGAGTACTGTGAATGGCAGCTGTAACCCTGCCCTGGCACTAAATGATAGCCATCTTAGCAGGGCATTAGTACAGGGCAGATTGTTGGCCTTTGCTAGAACACTGTTACATCCGCTGCCTACTATGTACAGAGTGGTGACTGACTCTGGCCATGACACTCTGACTGAAGGTTAGAGGCTAATGGGAGGAATAAAACCTCCTGGGAGCCGGACTTTAAGTGTGGCAGCAACACCGCTGTAGAATATTATAGACCAACAGGTTACTAGCTTTTTACATGACAGCTACAATTAAATTAATTTCTTCCCGGTAGCTGGACTATGTGTGGTGGCCGGGCAGTTTTAGAACACTATTACCTGCAGGCTTACTCAATGTCTGCACGTTGGTAGCGTTATTTTACATGACTAGTTATACCAGGTTTTAAATTTAATCCTCATCCATAGAATCAGGGTTAACTTCTGATTCCTGGGTGTCTGACCAGTTGAACCCCCACTCATCTCAATCTCAATCATAATCATAATCATTTGATAGGAGCACAGGTTAAGTATGTGCACCTCTACTCCACTGGGAATCGGCCAAGCAGAGCGCTCATTTAGCTCTGCCCCTTGGCAATGAACAGAAGGGTGCAATGCGCATGCTCAACCCCTGCCCCATTTAGACAGGGCTTTTTATGCCCCCTTATAAGTTGGGATCTCTGTGATGGAGGATAACTGCCAACCTTTGCATAGCATTTTTAATCCTTACCACCTTGACCCTTCTGTTCAATGGCTTTACAGAAGCTTCTGCTCTGATACACTGGTTACCGTGTGTGGTTTTTTTAGTACATACAAATCCCACTCTGTCACACTACTCTGCAAACACCAAGCTCAAGACAGTGTTGCATGTACACATCTTTAAAGCCAAATCCACATCAGGATATTCAAGGAAAAGAAACTGGCACTCCGAAGAATATGGGTCATGGCTTATATAATCCTATCACATTTTAAGCATCTCCAGCTTGTCCCAGGAAGAAGCTGAGAGATAAAAGAAGCTGGATACATACTGCGTGTCTGACATGAAATAAAAATAGTTAAGTGTTTGTTCAGTGGTGCTCTCTTCGCTTAGTTCTTAAAAGGGACCTGTCAGGTGCTCTGTGCATGATAACATGCTCTGCATAGTCATGTCATCCTAATCGCTGTCTGTATATCCTGCACCCCTGAGCGCCTCTCACCAGATGTATGTACCACCATCTTCAAAGTGACTCCGCTTCAGATCAGAAGTATGATCAGAAATGCAGAGATAAACATACCCAGTATTAGATTAGTGCGTATGACCGGAAGTATGCATGACTTTCAGTCATGGGCGATGAGCTTCTCTGGTGAGTGTTACACAGCCGCGCGCAAGCTATGATGATGCTATGCATAGCATGTTACCGCACACACAAGGGTGGAATAACATGCCATGTGAGCTGACTATTCAGAGACGCTAACGCCTGTTCGACTAGTAAAAGCTCTAGTTGGCATCTCCTTAAATACTTTTTCTAAAGATCGGTTTGTGTGCTGCAGCATGCTGGGATTATAGATATGGGCACAGAACTGCTCGCGGGTCTAGATACACAGGGAACCTGTAAATTATGCCTTCTTTGCTGCACCCATTTTGAACCAGTGTCCCATTGCCTTTTAAATGTCATAGGCTTTGTCCAAGATATATCGCATCTATTCTTTCTCTTTCGCCTCATTCTTTCTTCTTCTATATTATATGCTATAATGGAGTGCATGGTTCGTGCAGATTTAGTTATAGTCCTTCTGCCAACACAAGGGTTGAGTGCCCTTGAAATGTTGGACCAATGTCCCTTGTACAGCTTTAGACTAAAATATATATATTTTTTCTAGGTATACAAAGATTTTAATGAAGGACATTGACATCTTGAACTCCTCAGGGAAGACTGATAAAATGAGGCTCTTGAACATCCTGATGCAGTTGAGAAAGTGTTGCAATCATCCTTATCTGTTTGATGGCGCTGAGCCTGGCCCTCCATATACCACAGATATGCACTTGGTCACAAATAGTGGTAAAATGGTCGTCCTGGACAAGCTTCTCCCCAAGCTGAAAGAGCAAGGTAATGAACCCTAGTAAGGCACTCAGCAACTGTACAGATACTCGTAGTATACAGTATCTCCTGCAGATATGGGTTGTCAGATTCTGTTCATACAGGCCAACATCTTTGAGGACCTCACCCCCTGTAGGCCATTTTTCCAGTAATTTTGTATATTGTCAGCCTCAAGAGTTTACTATATTTGTTCTATATCTTTTTTTTTTTTTAACCCCTTAGTGACCAAACCAAATTGTTCAGAAATAACAGAAACTTGACAAATGTCAAAGAATTAGCAGAACTCAAACACTGAGTTTTTATCCCCTTAATCCAGATAGTTCTAATATTTGTTTAATGTTTTCATATATCTGTCTTGCATCAGCATCGGTTGTGATGTCTTTTTTTTTATTTTTTTTCTTCAAGAATATGTAAAATAAAAACCTTGTTAGGCTGCTTTCACATCAGCGTTTTACGCTGATCGCGGCAGTTGCGGTGAAAAAAACGCACCTGCCGCGATTACCGCATAAAGGCCGTGATCGCGGCACACTTGCGGCTGACCACAGTTTTTTTTCGCGGCCGCACCTGCCGCAAGTGCCAAAACCGCACTTGCTGCACCTGCCGCAAGCCCGCATATACATTGTATGGGGCTTGCCGCAACTGTGCCGCAAGTGCAGCCGGTATGCGGTAATTGCGGCAGATGCGTCTTTTTCACCGCATCTGCCGCGATTTCTAAAAAACGCTGATGTGAAAGGGGCCTTATTTGGGGGAATTTTGTTTTTATGGTGCACATTGTATGGTAAAAATGACCTGTAAATTATTCTCCTCATCAGTACTATTGTGGCCATGCCAAACGTTTAAGAACTTTTTTCTGTTCCTCATCAGTTTTCCGAAGCGTGCATAGTTATTTTTTGGTTGGAGCTTTGTGTGGGCTTATATTGTTTTGTTTTCTTTTGTGGGACTAGACAACATTTTTATTAATATAATTTTGGATCTGTGCTCTTTTCATTGCTCTTTAGTCTTTTATTGCAGTCATTTATTTTTTCTTTTTACTGATTGGGTTAATTATTTTTATAATTTGATCGCCCAGACTTTTATTGATGGGCTGGATTTCAAAGGAGCTTCAGCATGACAGGGACAGAGGTCTTTGGCATGCCCCTGGCATTCATAGCAGCCTGTTGGCAACTCTGTCATTACACCAGGGCATTAATGGGTGCGTAGAGTAACGTTCCTCTATGCTGGGCATTGCCATTGGCGTTTCACTGATTAACATCAATGCTCCTCCTTCAGCTGTTAAATCCAGATTCTGATTGTGTATTGCAGCCATTATCTGCCAGGTATGGGGCGGGCTCACCACCGCACCCCTCTCTATACAACTACCAACTGTAAGAGGTGAAAAACAGAATAGAACCTGTAAGTGCATTCAAAACTTGTCAGGAGGTTTAGCCCTTGAATGCTTTTCAAGAATTAATGGATACTTTTTTTACCACTAGAATGTTAATATCTGAACAGGCCGCTATAGCCGGCACTATCATGGCCCATTAGTCTGAATTGCCATAGCACAGGATCACAATCGCTATTAGTGTGCCAATGGGGAGCACCCACGATCCATTTAATAATCAATATGCCACCATCATGTATGACCTGCTCGGTGTTGATACCAATTATCATGGCTGACGCATCAATGCCAGTAACGGGACAGCTGATGAGTAGTCACCCATTTGGGGACGCCGGTTTCTCATCTCTGTAGAGAGAGCATGATGTGCACAGTGTCAGTGGTTAGAGGTGTCGGTGAACGGATCCAGTCAACCACTGATCCAGTTGAAAGTAGAAACACTGCAAACTCTGGTTCTTTTGCAAAAAAGTGAATTCTTTATTCCAATGAATACAGGTAGAGAGATGTGACCGCACATCTGTGCCTGTATTCATTGGAATCAATAAATACTTAACTTTTTTTTTTCGAAAGAACCAGAATTTGCAGTGTTTCTATTTTCAATTCTTATATCTGGTCAGTAAAAAGGCATATTAGCAGTTAAGTGGCTTAAACATAATGTTTTTATCATATTTGCTCACTCTTCTACATGTAATAAGAGTTGTACATGAGCACTGTACAAAGTTTACGTAACTGTAATTGTTAATTGTTTTCTGCTCTAGGGTCTCGTGTGCTGATATTCAGCCAGATGACAAGAGTCTTGGATATCTTAGAAGATTATTGCATGTGGAGGAATTATGAATATTGCCGTCTGGATGGACAAACACCGCATGACGATAGACAAGTTAGTATTTTTGTCTGTTTCTGCAATTGTCACAATAATAGAACTGTTCTCTAACATATATATTTCACAGGAATCCATCTTGGCCTACAATGCTCCCGGCAGCTCAAAATTCATCTTTATGTTGAGTACCCGTGCCGGTGGACTGGGAATCAACCTTGCAACAGCTGATGTTGTCATCATATATGATTCTGACTGGAACCCCCAGGTTGATCTTCAGGCAATGGTATGTCTATCATGTTTATTGTAGCCTTTGTTTTTTCCTTTTGTACATATGAAGGTAGTGAATAAAACATTCTCTGGTGCTCTGCAGGGTGGGAGCAGCGCTTACATTTCCATATTCCTCTGTAATTATTCCTAATCTATTGTAGTACCTGGTCTTCTAAACCAGGGTCCCCCACCTCCAAACCTTAAGGCCTCCTCTCCTTCCCAACAGAGCATGTTTCCCATAATATTGCATAGATGATGATTCCTGATCTGTTGCTTCTACACCATACTGGGCAGAATAAAATCTTGTGCTATTCTGTAATAGCTGGTTGATCTCTTCAGTGTAACGTTGACCTAAACTTCATGTGTGGACCTCTTCCACCGCTACCCGCTTCATACTTTAGCAAATGACGTATTTATGGCATTGTGGTGGTTTTGATTTATTTTAGGCTAAAAAAGATCATATAACACTGGATGGAAAAAAAAAAATTGTACTTAATTGATTTAGTAGGAAGCTATGTTTTATCATTTATCCCCTTATAGTGTATTTATGGAGATTGTGTGTACTATACGGAGAAGTGTGGGTTCTTGTACCAATTAGGCTCCGATGTCACATATCAGTACATGTTTGCATTGTGACAACTGTACTTAAGAGGTTTGAAGAGGGATCTTCAGAGGCCCAACCTCTCAGCACTCACTTTCCCCAAGCCATTACTGACAATGCAATCAGAGTCCTTATGGGTTATCGTAGCAGCTTGCTGAGGGCTTCCATGGCAGCCATGTTGGTACTCATGTGACGCCCAACACTGGGTATGTGGAGCAAAGGGGAGAGAGCACAATGTGAAGGACCAAATGACGAAGGGACAATGAGCCTTTGAAGCCAATAGGCCACTATAGGCACCATTACACAACCCCAGTTAAGGCATGTTAGTGAAGAGTGGCAGATGCAGCTGGAACCTGGCTGGCAAGCCGCTGGCCTCCATAGTTGCCGCTGCTCCTGTGGCACTTCTGGGTCGCGTCACATGATTAGATTCCCCGGAAATGTCACTGCAGGTCTTGTAGCGGGTTGCCAGGTAACTACAGGTCCTTCAGACATTACCGCTCGATTATACCAATGCCCGGTGCTGCTCCTGCCGCTGTTCCCTCCACGAGGGATGGAATATAAAAGCAGAATTGTAGTGGTCTGATGGAATGCTGGGGTGAAGGATTGATCTTGAAATAAGCTTGGATTAAACTCTGGTATGCAGAAACAAACCTTAAGGGTATGTGCACATCTGACGTTTGTGCATCTCTGCAGAACGTCCAAAAACCGGTGTAGATTAGCAGAAACTGAGTTTTCTGTGCTCAGTTTTGTTCCTCGTTTTTCTAGCGTTTTTTCCACGTTTTCCGCCCGGTTTTACAGCGTTTTTCTCGGTGGTTTTCTTGCCGTTTTTTCAGACTGGTCTCTGGTGCACTTGTTATGCTGGAACCGCTGGAAAAACGACCAAAAGAAGTCACTTGCTCTAGTTTGAAAAACCGGTGGAAAAACTGAAAACAACCAGAAAAAAACCGTTCTAATGAAGACAGCGTTTTCTAAACTCCATTGAGTATCATGTTAATCCAGCCGGTGGCTAGGATTAACATAAATTAACATAAAACTGAGCGGAAAACGCCGACGGAAACCGGTAAAAAACAGCCCACAAAACGACTGATGTGCACATACCCTTATTGTCCCTTTCCAAGGCCACAACATGTTTTGATAGTATGATACTATCTTCATCTTGGTACCACCTGATAAAGATAGTGTCATGTTATTGAAACGTGTTGTGTCCTTGCAAAGGGACAAAGGATTGTTTCTGCATACCAGAGTTTAATCCAAGCTTATTTCAATAGTAACCCTTCACCCCAGCGCTCCATGAGACCACTACTACAATTCTTCTATACCCACAGCCCAGTAGACTTTTATTTTTCCTGCACTCTACAATACTGATATAGAACAAACAAATGTATGCAGTATAAATTTGGCTAGCAATGGGAAATTTTGAATTGCATTCTTCCTTCATTGAAAGTATAAAAAATGTATTACGTATTCTATATTGCTGCATTCATAAAAGTCTGATCTATCAAATTCTAAAAGTGTTTAATCCGGATAGTAAATGCTGTACGATGGAGCAAACAACGATACTTGATCCCCAGAATGGTTCACTTTTTTCCCCCTTTGGTATCGAGAACACAGAAAAAAAAAACTCGTAAAATGGCAGTACAATTTTATATTTTACATTTTTTTTGTTTAACTACTAACATAGGTTTTACTGATTGTAATAATACATGTCTAGAAGAATACTGTTGCCAAGTTTTCATTTATTAAAACGTAATTGAATACTAAACAAAAACAATTTTCCTAAAATGATGGATCTGCAGGTTTTGTGTCGCACATTTTTTCTTTCTTCCGTTCAGCACAGCTGTAAATTTGTTTTGTATACTAAAATGAAGGGTCTCCTTTAAAACGACAGCTCGTCCTGCAAAAAAACAAACTCCTGTATGGTTATATGGCCGGAAAAATTAGTTATGGTTTTAGTAGAAAGATACGGAAAAAATGTAAAATTAGTTGCAGTAGCAATGGGTTAATCAAGAGCAGTTGTAGTTCATCAAATGTATCACCCTCCCCCACTTCTCTGAAAACAAAGGTGATATTTAAAAATAGATTAAAGAAAGGTTGTACAGACCCCCCTCATATGGTATGAACCCCCCCCAAAAGCTCTCCTTGGAGGAGACCAGGCCTCATGCAGCTGATGATCAAAAAAGATATGGCTGTCGGAAAATGGCACCTGCAGACCCTTCCAACTCTCCAATGGATTCACTGTTTAATGATTCAGCTATGAACACTGCGTCATAGATGGCTTTCTCATCACCCTTTTTAGGATCGAGCTCACAGAATTGGGCAAACGAAAAGAGTGAGGGTGTTCAGATACATAACGGACAACACGGTTGAAGAACGTATTGTGGAGCGAGCAGAGATGAAACTGCGTTTGGACTCCATAGTTATTCAACAAGGTATGTCTCTTGTGAACTCTTCCCTGGAAAAGACTGGTCATATATCTAACCATCTACGTAGCACAAACAGCAAACTTCAGATTGTTTGTATGCTACTTGAAGGCAGATTCACAGGCATCAGACACTGGCGGTATGTTTTCAGCCATGTAACGCTGAACCGGGGTAGTGCTTCAGAGAATACCTCCGAATAAAAGCTGCTGCCTTTGCCTGCTGTCGGTGTCTTTCACTTGTAGGGAGATGCCAGGGCAGCGGCATTTCAGTGTTGTATACCCAGCTGAAGTCCTATAACCACTGTCCTTGGATTGGGCCGCATGTATCGGGCGTCAGGTTCCCTTTAACCCTATGTGAGATGAATGGCAGTTTTTGAGCTTGCTTACATCCTATAAGACCATGGACGATTTAAGTAGTAACATCCCATAGTATTACTTCAAATGGGGAGAAATTAGTGTAGGTAGTGAAATTTTTGGTAGATTTTCTCCTGTCCCCTTCAGTTTTATTTTCTGGTACAGCTAATTGGTGTTTCTTATTAATAACAATATTAAACAGGAAGGTTGGTGGACCAAAACTTAAATAAGCTTGGGAAGGATGACATGCTTCAGATGATCCGACACGGAGCTACTCACGTGTTTGCCTCAAAGGACAGCGAAATCACTGATGAAGATATCGATGCCATCCTAGAAAGGGGTGAAAGGAAGGTACGAGTGATTACACTATGGAAGATTCCGAAGTATTTCAATTACTCTAGTGTTTACCGTAATTCCTCTTTACTGTGGATTTTCCCATCTTAGACTGCAGAACTGAAAGAAAAGTTATCAAACATGGGTGAAAGCTCGCTGAGAAACTTCAGTATGGACACAGAGTCCAGTGTGTACAACTTTGAAGGTGAAGACTACAGAGAAAAGCAGAAGGTGATTTTCTTTTTTCTTTTTTTTTATTGGTGTAAACACTTTATTTTGATGTGTACGAATAAAACCTAAATTACCAGATACATTAATTTACAACCCCAAACTTGCATTTTTTCTGAACGTCTGGTATATTGATATTTAGACAGTCGACACTTTTACACAATCTGGCACCTTTATGCAATTTTGTATGAATATTTATTTCTTCATTACAAAAAATGTGTAAGGTTTAATATTGATGTCTAAATAGAAACTTAGAAGTACCACACCTCCTTAAAATATGTATTAACATGTACAGAGGTTATACATAATTAAGCTTATGTTTTTAAAATTTCTTTCTGGATTTTTACACTGAGAATGTTCTGAAGGTATTAACTGATACAATAATAAAGTACTGTAGTATTTTAAGCCAGTATGCTCTGCAGCGGCTCAGAGCACACTATGACGTGGATGCTGCCCGCTTCCCTGCCCTGTCACGCCCTGGCCTTAGTGACATGGCTCCCATCAAAGAACATTGAGGGGCGGCAGGCTGGCCTCAGTGACGTGTCTCCCGGCAGAGAATATTATGAGGGGCGTGGGTTGCGGGCTGGCCTCTGATGTGGCTCCTATCAGAGAACATTAAGGGGCGGGGCAGTTGGCTGGCCTCAGTGACGTGGCTCTCATCAGAGAACATTGAGGGGTGGGGGCGTGGCCTAGACCGCGATGTGAGCGGGTGCAGCCCGGAGCTATCCTCCTGCCTGTACTACTGCTTGGGGGCTGTGACTGCCGCATTGCTGGTCCTTGCTGGGGCTGGCACCGGGTGAGGAAGGTCCCTGGATCCTGCGTGTGCCACCGGAGACGTGCGGGGAACAGCGATGACCCGCAGGCGCCAGAGAGAAGCCGACGCCGTGGAGGGCGGGAAGGCCCAAGATGGCTTCGCTGCCTTGCAAAATGCGGCCAGGGAAAACGTGTCCTGCGCCGGGAGGATGGTGGCGGCGGCCCATCTTGAATGGTTTGCCAGGGTGGCGGAGGAGGAGAGGAGTGCAGTGGGGCAGAGGGATCTGGAGGCAGGGGCAGAAGAGGAGGAAGATGATCTGGAGGAGGCTCAGGAAGAGGACATGGAGAGTGGGTAGTATAATGTGGCAGGACTTAAGGGGCAGGTGGTGGTAATAGCCTAAGAGGACAGAATTTTGCAGCTGGGAGTACTGAGCCCACTATTAAAGATGTGTACTCCATAGTGAGCTTCTGTAAAGAGGAATTGACTTCCCTAACTCGGCAAGTGCATGGTCTGCAGTCTGAAATGACGACTATCAAAGCCTCTATGCATAAGGCAGATGTGCGGACCGGTGAGGTTGAAAAGACCAAATATATAAATTGCAGAAAGTACAGAAGGAATACGCCAAACAACTGGCGGAGGTCACTGGGAAAAATTATGACTTTGAAAACCACTCTCGGAGGAACAGTATTACAATTGTAGGAGTGCCTGAGAAACCAGAGGGCTCTGACCCCACAGATTTTGTTGAAAAATGGCTGCTGTAGAAACTTGGAGCTGCTGCACTCTATAAAGTGTTTGTAGTGGAGAGAGCACATGGAGTACCTATGAGACCCCTGCCTCCTGGCCAAGGCTCTCGTACCATTTTGGCGAGAATACTGAATTACCGGGACAGGGATGCTATATTGCGGAAAGCAAGGAATGTTAAGGATATGACAATTTACGGGCAACACATCTCCATATACTCTGACTATTCTCCTACACTGCAAAAATGTGAATGCGGCTTGTGGAGGTGAAAAGGTGACTGGGAGGCTTGGGAATAAAGTATTCCATGTTGAATGAGAGTGGAGGGTTCACCCTGTCTGGTTAAAATCTTTGGATATGGCTAAGATTACAGGGGAGGTGGAGGAATTCTTTAGAGTAAATGATTGGAGTGCATCCGTGGGAGTAGTGTGGGATACAATTAAGGCCTTTCTTCGGGGACTATTTATTAAAGACCTATCTAAATGTAAAACGGAGTCTAGGAGGGAGGAATGTAAGGCTCTGGAAGACCTGAGGGTGGCTGAGTGGGAAGCAGTGAGTCGGCCCCCCCAGAGACTCGGAGAAACCTTAAAAGCGCGCAAGATTGGGTAGATGAAGTTCATTTGCAGGGTGCTCAAAAGAGACAGGAGTTTTAGAAGATTTCGTTCTACGAAGATGGTGAGGAGGTGGGACACCTTTTGTCGGTAATAACAGCTGCCCAGAGAGATTCGTCGTATGTATATAATATGTATGGTAATAGAGATGTGTTGGTGTCAGGTACAGAGGAGATTCTGAAGATTTTTAGGATGTTTTATGGAGATCTTTATACACCCTGAGTGTCGGTGTCCAGGAATGAGATGTGAGTTTTTGGAGGAGGTTGAGTTGCCATATCTTAACATGGAAGATAGGAAAGTTTAGACCTCCCATTGACAGTAGAAGAATTCGAAAATGCACTGGCATCTATGGCAAATGATAAAGCTCCTGGGGCAGATGGTTTGCCGGCGGAAGTTTATAAACAGCTTAAAGACGTCTTGCTGCCTAAACTGAAGGGGGTATTCCTTGGGGCACTGGGGGTGGGGGAGGAGCGAAGGGCTGCCTGAATCCATGAGGAAGCGACAATTTGGTTCTGCCCAAAGAGGACAAGGATGTTAGAAGACCAGAATCCTATAGGCCCATTTCACTGCTGTCAGTTGATACTAAATTGTTGGCGAACGTGATGGCTAATAGATTGGTGGGGGTGATCACCAAGGTGATTCATCCAGATCAGTCTGGCATTATGCCTAATAAATCAACGGCTATAAATTTAAGATTATTTTTAAATATTCAGCTGCCGGCAAATAATGCTGGGAGTAGAGCTGTGGCGTCCCTTGATGCCCATAAAGCGTTTGACAGCGTGGAGTGAAACTATTTGTGGGTGGCCCTTGAATGAATGGGTTTTGGACCAGTGTTTGTCTCGAGGGTGTGGTTGCTTTACTCTTCTCTTGTGGCATGCATTCGGGTAAACAGGGAGAGATCAAAGAAATTTGAGCTTACTAGAGGAACGTGTCAGGGGTGCCCTCTTTCCCCCTTATTGTTTGCCATTGTAATTGAGCCACTTGCAGCTCACATTCGAGGAAATGAGATGGTGAAGGGTTTTAAATTTGGCTCAATAGAAGACAAGGTTGCACTTTTATGTGGATGATGTCCACCTTTTTTTGCAGGATCCTGGAGAGATCTTACATCAGGCCGTGATGGTAATAGTGTTTTGAGAGAATGTCAGGACTTAAAATCAATTGGGGCAAGTCTCACCTTATGATGGTGGGTAGGGATGGACTCTGTGTAATGGAGGACTATGGATCTACTAGGCTTAAGATGGTGGATCAATGTAAATATTTAGGCATACAGGTAATAATACCAGTTGCAGAATATGTAAGATTGAACGTGCTCCCTTTGATGTCTAAATTGAAGGACAAGGCCCAAACTTTGTGTAAACGTCGAACTTGGCTAAAATGGTGCTTATGCCCAAGCTCTTTTATGTGTTGTATAATTCACCCATGTGGCTCCCATGGGAAATATTCCAGAGGCTTAGCTCCGTTTTTAGGGACTTGGTTTGGAGGGACGCCAACCCAGAATAAAATTGGAATTTCTACAGAGGTCTAAGGAGATGGGGGCGGCTCGCTCTCCCTAATCCTTGGATCTATTTCCTGGCATCCCAGTCTAAGCACTTTAGAGGTTGGGTGGCACAGGCTGAACAGAACTCTGTGCAGACTCTGTTAGAGCAGGTCGTACAGAGAATTCCGTTGATACAAGGGTTGGAATGGGTAAGAAATTTCCCACACTGTACTTGATACACAGGGTATAGGCTAAAATTTAAAAAAATTAGAGATGAATGGGTTGACAGTTTACACCCACATTTGGAGGAATGAAAACCTAGTTGAATTTGCTAAACTGGGAGACCACCGAGAATGGGGACGGAAAGGTCTATGCTATATGTCACAATTGATAGTGAATCAAAACTTGAAGACATTTGACTCTACAGGAGGAATTTGGGATGTCAGAGGTGGATAGATATTGGTATGTTAGAGTCCAACATGCACTCAGACTACAAACGAGAGCAGGTAACCTAGAGATACAAAAGGATATAGTGATGAACTATATTTGTGGAGAAGGAAACACAAAAGGAGTCATATCAATCAACTATATATATAAAGACATGTTGCACACATTTTTGTTGACACCCTATACGTGCCAGAGATAAATGGAAAGAAGAAATTGGGGAGCTTGATGATGAAGTTTGGGAGACTATACTGGAATATATCCCAAAGTTGTCCCTGAGTGAGCCGGGAAGGCTGTCTCAATTATATACTATTCACAGGGCATACAGATCTACTGTGTTTTTGCATAGGATAGGTGTGAGAGCAACTTCGGAATGTCCGCGGTGTATGAATGAGGAGGCGGGTATCTTACACATGCTATGGGAATGCCCGAGACGGCAAGCTTTTTGGATGGTTGTGTTGAGTTTGATTGAAGGCAGGTATGAATGTGTAGTGCCCAGGTCCCCTGAGGTGTGTGTGCTTGGGTATGTAGAAGAAATCAATCTAATCAATGCAGGAAAACTGGCAATAGCCAGGCTATTATATATAGCCAGGAAAGGGATTGCCTGCTGTTGGATTAGGGCCGAGTCTCCTTCTAGGAAAGAATACATATAGCAAGTAAACTATATAGTACATACAGAAGAAAGTGTATATCGGAAGACGTACACGATGGGGGTATTTGATAAGCTTTGGACGGCATGGAAACAGGGGGACATTAGGCCTGGATGAGGCGGAACTAAATATGCTATACAGACCTGATAGATGGATTATATTGATTGATAAAAGACTAAATTGGTATCTGTGGAATACTGGAGCGGAAATTCTACTGGGGTATGCGACATGTTGTACTTGCTGCTAATACAAAGGGGGGTGAGGGGTTAAGGGGTAAGGAACGACTGCTTTTCTGTTATTGTTATTTCTATTCTTGGTTGAGCCAAGCGGAATTCTGATGTATACGCTTGATTCATTAATTTGTGTGGATAAATATAAATAAAAATTATCTGATTTAAAAAAAAAAAAAGACACTGAGGAGTGGCAGGGTGGCCTTAATGACATGGCTCGTGGCAGAGCATATTATGAGGGGCGTGGGCGGCGGGCTGGTTCTAAGGGATGTGGCTCCTATCAGAGAACATTGAGGGCCGGCGGGTTGGCCTCAGTGACATGGCTCCCAGCAGAGAATATGAGGGGCGTGGGCAGCCATGATAAGTATGCACTAAACTTCAGCCCCCTTATTGGCACCGCCAAAGCCCTGCCCCACCGGGCCATGGAAAGATTTTCTTCTTTGAAGCCGGTCCCTGGTGCAAAAAATAGTTGGGGACCACTTCTGCAAGCTCTGAAGCTCTATTGCCTGGTCGGGCCAGTACTGTAAGCTGTATTGGGGCCTTTACATTATCATTTGGCCTACATCTGTGATGGTTGCTGGATGTAGCATAATAGTTTTGTTTCCTAGATGGCATTCACCGAGTGGATTGAACCTCCAAAACGTGAAAGAAAAGCCAACTATGCTGTGGATGCCTATTTTAGAGATGCCCTTCGTGTCAGTGAGCCAAAAATACCAAAGGTAAGTGTCTAAATAGTGTTGTTTTTGTTCTGTGCGGCAACGTATATTGATTTTATATTTTTTTTTTTATGGCTTTTGTTTTTATCTTTTAGGCTCCACGACCCCCAAAGCAGCCCAATGTTCAGGATTTCCAGTTCTTTCCTCCACGATTGTTTGAATTGTTGGAAAAAGAAATTCTGTATTATAGGAAAACCATTGGGTATAAGGTACCACTTTAAGACTTGACACTTTTTTTTTTTTTAATGTAGTCAATATTGGTGAAAATGAAATCTTATCGCTCTCTAACATGGTGTTCTGCTTTCCTCAGGTACCTCGTAATCCAGACTTGCCTAATCCGGCCCAGGCTCAAAAGGAGGAGCAGCTAAAAATTGATGAAGCAGAACAACTCAATGATAAGGAGCTAGAAGAAAAGGAAATGCTGCTAACACAGGTGTGAGGGCCTGTTGCTCACCTATGCAATGTACATGTGGCTGCATACATTATGTACTAAAGTGTTAGTTTTTCATGGATGCATTTATTAAAATTATGCTGCCTTTTTTTTTTTTTCTTCCCCCCCCCCCCCCCCCCCCCCTCTCTGCCCAACACCTGCCTGTTGAAGTAAAGGGGTCAATTGCTGAGGGTGGGGAACATCCGACAGTGCTTGTGCATCAATGTAAGGTGGAATATTTTGTCAATTTTTTTTTTTTTTTTTGTTTTTAGGGTTTCACAAACTGGAACAAAAGAGATTTCAATCAATTTATTAAAGCCAATGAAAAATGGGGTAGGGATGACATTGATAATATTGCCCGTGAAGTGGAAGGGAAGACTCCAGATGATGTAATGGAGTATTCAGGTAACTATTCCACCTGTCTTTCATATTTCTTAGGCTGCTTTTACATCAGCGTTTTTTGCTGAATGCAGCAGATCCGGCAGATTTACCGCATCTGCCGCCGAACGGCTAACTTGCGGTACACCTGCGGCAAGCCCCCATTCATTCTCCAAGGGGCTTGCAGCAGGAGTGGCAAATGCGTTTTTTTTCCGCATTACGGCAGGTCAAAAAACCACAGCTATTGTTTTTTTTTTTTTCCTGTGACTCAAGTGCTGGATCTGCACTTGCCGCACCCGACCGCAAGCCCCCTAGAGAATGCATGGGGCTTGCTGGATCGGTGCCGCAAGTTGGTCGTTAGGCAGCAGCCGGATCGTCTGGAAGCATCAGCAAATCGCTGATGTGAAAGGAGCCTTTGAAGAAAAAAAAGGTTTGGTACTGTGTTAACCGGTTGAAAAAAGATTGATTGCTCTAAATATTAATCTTGTAGTTGTGATACCTTTTTAATGGCTAACAGAAATAAAAATTAAATTGTTACAAAGCAGCAAGCTTTTAAGAATTCTCGCGTCTTGTCATCAGGCATGGTATGACAACATAGAAGAAACACAAAATATATATACACACACACAACCAGAGCAGATGAAAGGTATAATAAATGGACATTTAAATAAATAAAAATATCTTGCCACCACTCCAAACAGTGAGCACCATCAACCCAAAAGTAAGTGGTGACTCAAGCAAGTTTAAAAAATTTTTTTTTTAATCCTTCACCACTTGAGAAAATATAAATAATGATTTATGCAATTTTGGAGAAAAACTTTTTCTGTCATATTTACTAAGGAATGAGTGTCAAGGAAACAAACCAGTTATGAATCGCTTGTGTCACTTCATTACGTTTTTTTTTTTTTTTTCCCATTTCCCAGTAAACTCATTAAGTAGATGGTGTCATTTAAAAGTATAACTAGTCCCTCCAAAAATAAGCAGCATCAAAATAAAAAGCTACAGCTCTGGAAGGAAGGAAAAAATTAAAGGGGAAAAAATTGCTCAGTCCTTAATAGGTTAGAATTGGGATTTATCCAGACTGCAGAAATGTTAATCCAGTGACACGTGAAAATGAGATGAATGTTAAATTTGTGGTTGTGTTTTTTTTTTTTTTTTTTTTTTTTTTTTTTTTTTTAAATCCCCCCACCTTCCTCCCTTTTTTTTTTTTTTTAAGGTGTGTTTTGGGAAAGATGCAATGAGCTCCAAGACATAGAGAAAATCATGGCTCAGATAGAAAGGGGGGAAGCAAGGATCCAGAGGAGAATAAGCATCAAGAAGGCGTTGGACACTAAGGTACCCTGACATTCTACTTTCTGTGCTTTCACACATTGTTTTGTATCTCTTCGTGTTCACAGTGCTGTATAATACATTTTTGTATTTTAGATTGGTCGATACAAGGCATCTTTTCATCAGCTGCGAATATCTTACGGCACCAACAAGGGGAAAAACTATACCGAGGAAGAGGATCGTTTCCTTATCTGCATGTTGCACAAACTTGGTTTTGATAAAGAAAATGTTTATGATGAGCTCCGGCAGTGTATTAGGAACTGTCCGCAGTTCAGATTCGACTGGTTCCTGAAGTCCAGGACTGCGATGGTGAGGAGGAGCTGACTGCTGCTCACTTATTCTATGTTCTTGTTGGTAACGTGTTATCTGCATATTGACGTGGGAAGGAAACAAACTTACTAAATCACTATAACCTTTTATGTCATGAACACAGTTTTTTAATCTTCCCAATTACTTTCTAATAAGGAAGTAGATAAAGTTCCATCTTATTTCACTGAATCAAAGATCTAAAAATGTAAGTTGTAAACAAACTTATTCTTTTTTTCAATATCTAGGAACTACAAAGAAGATGTAACACTCTGATCACTTTAATTGAAAGGGAAAACCTTGAATTGGAGGAGAAGGAAAAAGCTGAGAAGAAGAAACGTGGACCCAAACCACCTTCTGTAAGTGTTGTATCTTGTGGGTGGTTTTTTTTTTTTTTTTTTTTTTTCCCCTCCTCATGGGCACATTTTTTTAATGAAGGAGTGCCTCAAATGTTTTACTATTAGGCAGTTTGTTAGAAGCTGTGTAAGTCTCCTTTGTGCGTGTGCCACATGGAGTTAAGGGGTACTTAAGTTAAGGGGGCTTGGTTACCCCGTGTTTACCCTGGTCACCAGTGATGTCACTGGTGAGTCTGCCTGTTTGACAGGTCACAAGTGACCTCTCACCACCGACTGCAGAGAAGCTTTCCAGCGATCCCGGCCAGGTGGGATCGCTGGAAAGTGGCAGTGTGTAAAGGGGCCTTAAGAGTTGCAGTTGTGCTAACCCTGTATAATTTGTCCTATATCTGGTGCAAAGTAAAGAGGGCAACAGAGCCTGCATCATACTCGGCAGATGCCACCTGTTCACTTTGCCCTCATTGCTGACAGCAGCAGGTGCTCCTCTTTGAACACTGCTTTTAACTTCTAAAATGCCACTCTCCCTCCAATGACGTCATGTAACAACTCTGCTGTGGAGAGTTGCTTCACCAAGGATCAAAAAGAGGTCTTGATTTTATGCTTATATACTGTCTTCACTGCAGTGAAAAGCAAAAAATTTAAAATGCAAGAATTGCCATTCTTTAGCTAAAAATTAGAATAAATAAGAATAAAAGCTGATTATTTATATAATATATATTATTATTCTTATTTATTATCTTATTATTTATTCTTATTTTTAGCTAAAGAATGGCAATTCTTGCATTTTTAATTTTTTGCTTTTCAATGCAGTGAAGACAGTATAAGCATATATATGAGTATGAATCTAATATACGAACAGTGAAGACAGTATAAGCATATATATGAGTATGAATCTAATATACGAACAGTGAAGACAGTATAAGCATATATATGAGTATGAATCTAATATACGAAATTGAGTGTATCAAGCCCCGCCCACCCAACATTAGCATTGTCCCTTTATTGTGATTCCACAATAGAATGTAGTTTGTTGGCTTATAAAATTTTATGTCACTGCCTGATTATTAGATCATAGTGATCATAGTGTTCTACAAACACTAATGCCCCATAAAAAAAATGAACGTGACTGGATGATGGTCATCAAACACTAAGAGAAAAGCTGAGCAAGACTTACAGATATGGAAGAAAGAAAGGCAAGACTTAAAGCGAACCTGTCACCCCCTCCAGACATCTAAAGATAACATAGCCACCTTCTGCAGCACTAAGGCTGCATTCTGACAAGGTGTCTATAGCATTTATGCTCCCTTGATTCACTGAAATAAAGACTTATATAAAATCTGTTTCAAACCAGACCCAAGACCGGGAGGCGGGTTTTCAAGTGTCTGTCTCCTTCCTCTGTGGTGTCAGTCATCCCTCTCTGCTCTCTGTGTGCCGCCTCCAGGGCCATCTCCCTGCATTACAGAGCTTTGTCAGCTCTGCTACAACATAGAGCTGCTGTTATAAGAGACCCCACAGTAGTAAATCTAGCAGGAGGACGAGCAGACAAAGCACTGCCTGCTACATTGCAGCCCTTGAGCTGTCAGCAGTGCAGCAGAGTTGAGTTTGTGCTTTAGATCAGGGGCTGAGGACGGAGCAATGCTGCTGGGTACAAGAAACTGAAAGTGAAACCTGCTCAGCTCAAGGGCTGATATGTAGCAGGCAGTGCTTTGTCTGCTCGTCCTCCTGCTAGATTTACTACTGTGGGGTCTCTTATAACAGCAGCTCTATGTTGTAGCAGAGCTGACAAAGCTCTGTAGTGCAGGGAGGTGGCCCTGAGAGCAGAGAGGGATGACTGACACCACAGAGGAGGGAGACAGACACTTGAAAACCCGCCTCCCGGTCTTGGATCTGGTTTGAAACAGATTTTATAAAAGTCTTTATTTCAGTGAATCAAGGAGCATAAATGCTATAGACACCTTGTCAGAATGCAGCCTTAGTGCTGCAGAAGGTGGCTATGTTATTTTTAGATGCCTGGAGGGGGTGACAGGTTCGCTTTAAGCCCCTTTCACATCAGCGGTAATTTGTAAATGCGGCAGTTGCGGTAAAAAAAAAATCGCATTTACCGCATAACCGTCACACTTACGGTTCACCTGCGGCAAGCCCCATGCATTGTCTATGGGGCTTGCGGCAGGTGAGGTATAGTTCCGGTTTCGGCAATTGCGGCCACGAAAAAACGCAGTCAGACCCTTTTTTTTCGCCTCCGCATCTCCCGCAAGTGCCGAAACCGCACTTGCCGCATACTTACCGCAAGCCCCATAGACAATGCATGGGGCTTGCTGCAAGTGTGCCGCAAGTGCGGCCGTTATGCGGCAGATGCGTTTGTTTTTTTAACCGTGACTGCCGCTTTTCAAACTACCGCTGATGTGAAAGGGGCCTTGGATATAAGAACAATAGCTGCTTCCTCAAGGGCCACTGAAATGGCCATGCCCTCAGGACTATATGGAGGGTGGAGCTATGAATGGGCAGAGCTATATGAAGGAGTGGGACTACTAGGATGGGTGTGGCAATGTAGGGGTGAGGCTAATGGGCAAGGCTATGATACATACATTACCATATATGGGTAATATTGCCATATATGAGCATTTCGACCATATATGTGCATTACGCCCAGGCAACACTGGGCTCTACTGCATATATAATATGTACGATATATACCTTGTGCATTATGCCCAGGCAACAATGGGTTCTACTGCCATCATATATACATGTATGAATATATGATCTAAAATGTGTGTATCAAGCCCTGCCCACTCCACATAACCCTGCCACTCCATTTACCCACACCTACTTCATAGCCTACCATACAGAACCAGACAACATTCTATGGAAGGAGAGGAGCTAGAGGCAGAACCAGGCACCATTATATGGAGGGAAGGAGGAGCTAGAGGCAGAACCAGGCACCATTATATGGAGGGAAGGAGGAGATAGAAGCAGAACCAGGCACCATTATATGGAGGGAGAGGAGCTGGAAGCAGAACCAGGCACCATTATATGGAGGGGGAGGAGCTGGAAGCAGAACCAGGCACCATTATATGGAGGGAAGGAGGAGCTAGAGGCAGAACCAGGCACCATTATATGGAGGGAAGGAGGAGATAGAAGCAGAACCAGGCACCATTATATGGAGGGAGAGGAGCTGAAGCAGAACCAGGCACCATTATATGGAGGGGGAGGAGCTGAAGCAGAACCAGGCACCATTATATGGAGGGAAGGAGGAGCTAGAGGCAGAACCAGGCACCATTATATGGAGGGAAGAGGAGCTAGAGGCAGACCAGACACCATTATATGGAGGATGGAGGAGCTAGACGCAGAACCAGGCACCATTATATGGAGGTGGAGGAGCTAGAGGCAGAACCAGGCACCATTATATGGAGGGGAGGAGCTAGAAGCAGAACCAGGCACCATTATATGGAGGGAGAGGAGCTAGAGCAAACCAGACACATTATATGGAGGGAGGAGCTAGAGGCAGACCAGACAACATTATATGGAGGTGGAGGAGCTAGAGGCAGACCCAGACACCATTATATGGAGGTGGAGGAGCTAGAGGCAGAACCAGGCACATATAGGAGGAGGAGCTAGCAGAACCAGGACCATTATATGGAAGGAGAGGAGCTAGAGGCAGAACCAGGCACCATTATATGGAAGGAGAGGAGCTAGAGGCAGAACCAGACACCATTATATGGAGGTGGAGGAGCTAGAGGCAGAACCAGGCACCATTATATGGAGGGGGAGGAGCTAGAAGCAGAACCAGGCACCATTATATGGAAGGAGAGGAGCTAGAGGCAGAACCAGACACCATTATATGGAGGTGGAGGAGCTAGAGGCAGACCCAGACACCATTATATGGAGGTGGAGGAGCTAGAGCAGAACCAGGCACCATTATATGGAGGTGGAGGAGCTAGAGGCAGAACCAGGCACCATTATATGGAAGGAGAGGAGCTAGAGGCAGAACCAGGCACCATTATATGGAAGGAGAGGAGCTAGAGGCAGAACCAGGCACCATTATATGGAAGGAGAGGAGCTAGAGGCAGAACCAGACACCATTATATGGAGGTGGAGGAGCTAGAGGCAGAACCAGGCACCATTATATGGAGGGAAGGAGGAGCTAGAGGCAGAACCAGCACCATTATATGGAGGTGGAGGAGCTAGAGGCAGAACCAGACACCATTATATGGAGGGAAGGAGGAGCTAGAGGCAGAACCAGCACCATTATATGGAGGTGGAGGAGCTAGACGCAGAACCACTAGACAACATTGAAATGCTGTACTTGTAGCCGCCTGGAAAGGTTTAGCTAGGGACAAGACAGTCTTGGACACTCATCTGAACCTTCAAATCCGGAATGCAGTTTCTGTCAGTCTGTCTAATCCCAGTCATCCATCTTTTACTGTTGTACTATGTCTGCTCTTCTCTCGGAGCTGAAGGAGACTGGTGCTACAATGTTACTTTAATGTTGAACTATCGTATTCAATCAAAACCTTTCTCTTGTTGCAGGCTCAAAAACGAAAGATGGATGGTGGGCCAGATGGCAGAGGAAGGAGAAAGAAGCTTAAGCTTTGAGTGTATATTGTGTATTTAATAAATTTCAGAAGTAGTACTTTGCTTTACGGGTCTTCATAAGATGTACTGTACACTGATCGACTATTATGTCATTCAACGACATCAGGTTCATCTGTTTATTACACTAGGGACGTACTTATTGTAGTTAGTCTCCTTTTTTAAATAAGACAGCTGTGCTGGGCATTTTTTTACCATTAACATTTGAAGTAATAAAATAAGACTTCGTGAAATATGTTATTGTTAATGTGTGCTTTATTTCCTTCTCTATTTCGATCAAGTATTCTGTAATTAACTGTAAAAACAATTTTTTGTATTTTTTTTTTTTTTTTTTTTTTTTTTTTCTTGCTTTGTTGAGAAAATACATATTTTTGTTTTGCCTGGCTGATTCCTAAATGTTTGTGTGTGTCATAATTTAAGAAAAAAAAGTGCAGATTACATGAAGGCCTTTGTTAAGTATTAAACAACATGATCTCTTAAAGCAGAAGTACACAACCTTTTACTGGTCCTGGTGCCACATTATCTGATTGTACAACTCTAGAGAGCAGAAACCCGTAAGGTACCTTTACACGACACCATATCGCCTGCAATATCGCACAAAAGTCACGTGTTCCAGTTGATATCGCCAGTGTGTAGTGCCGTGCAACTGGACGTGTGACATCTCCAAAGCGGTCTTGGCATAATGCCAAAAAACGTGCGCGCTCCCGTGATATCACAGCTGACATCGCTGCAATGTCGTGTAAAGGTACATTTAGAGGTATTCCCATCTGAATTACGTCATAATAATAGTATACACCATAAATTTCGTATGAAGGATCCTTTTCTTGTAATCCCATCTAGCCTATACATGTTTCTCTGCTTAGCACTTTACGGAGTAGTAAAGGTTATAGTATTGTAAGAAAAAAAAAAAATTCTGCTGACCCAAGTATTTTTTGTTTTTTTTACCCAAATGAAAAGTGCTGATTCCTGGATATAAAGTAAAGAAAATCTGTAATAAGTCCCATTTTTTTCACAAATGAAAAATGTTTAATTTAAAAGTGTATAATTCGGATATCGGGGGTAATAAGAAATTCTAAACAAGTGATGCCACATAATATTTCAGGCAAAAAAAAAAAAATTGAGTCCTTCGCTACACCACTGGAGCTCCAAAAGCTGAGACTTTATCTTTTACCCTTAGTCCATTGTCTTAGGTTTTCAACGCGTGTCATGCACATTGTGGTGCCCAAGGTTTTTCCTGGTCACTTGCTTAATTCATGAAATATGCATGATGCACAAAATCACATTTACAGTGTTTTTTGTTGTGTTTTTTTTTTTTTTTTTGGATTAGAAGACTCAAACCCTCCCCATTCAATATGGGGGGTATGTCTTATTTTCTGGTCATCATAATGGGAGACCCAGACAATGGGGTTTAGGGCACTGCCCTCCGGAGGTCACACTAGGTACTACAAGTTTGTAGACACCGCCTCCTCCGCTTATAAACCCCTACCGCAGGGAACATCCTCAGTTTTAAACTTAGTGTGCTCGGAGGATCACGCTTTGCTTGCACTTCACTGCACTCTCACTACTTACGTGATGGCGTCTGAAGACAAGGTAATATGGTCCTAGTCGGGACCTGCGACAGCCTCCCCGCTCACCCTTGTGGAACACGCAGGTGGAGGTACCGGAGGGCCTAGAGCCTGGACACTTCGTGTTCTCCCGGTACGCTGTTGCGCTCCTTTCCATCCCTCTCTGGGGGGCTCTGGAGAGTGGGAGATGGGAGCCTTGCACAGCTCCGCTCCGTCCGAGGCCTCCCTAAATGGTGCTTACAGACCGGACTGGAGCCAGCCCAGTCCGAGGCCTCCCTAAATGGTGCTTACACTCCGGACTGGTGCTGAACCCCCGTCCGAGGCCTCCCTAAATGGTGCTTACAGACCGGACCGGCACTGAGGCACTCTGTGTCTCCTGTGTGCCTGGGGGTAGTGTCTGACACTTTGTGTCCTGACACTCAGACCGCGCGTTACCCTCGGGTCCGCGGATCTGGCGGTGTACCCTGTGCTGGGGTCACCCTGGCTGACCGCCCTGTGTGTCACAGGGGCTGAGGCCGTAGACTGTGCATGTTTGTATGTGATGACAGTCTGGGTATGTGTGCATGATGATTCCGCACTGTTTTCCCGCGCTGCGGGCTCCAGCACCTCCATTACAGAGGCTGCTTGGAGGAGGAGAGGCAGCCCTTACGGTGACGTCACCGGGGGGCGTGTGCGTGTGCTTCCCGCGTGTTCCCGGCACCGCCCACGTCTGTGCTGGCGGCGGCCATCTTCTCTCTCACTTCCCGGCTGGGATCTACGGCAGCACGTGTCTGCACTTCAGAGGGAGACCGGAACTCGCGGAGGTCACACACACACACCGCTTCCTCCCACCGCGTTACTGCGGTCGGTAAGCCACCGGGATTCCCGGTTTGTTTTGTCTATTGGCCTTGGCCTCAACCCCTACTGTGGATATGTCCTCAGTTAAGAAGCATGCTGCTAAGGCGGCGGATAACACCATTACCTGTGCTACCTGCAAGGGAACTTTGGTGGAGGGGTCCTGCAATAACTGCGGACGCCCAGAAGCCCGGGCTGGCTCAGCTGAGGCAGCAGCAGCTCCGGTGCTATACCCTGAGATTCAGGTAATCCAAGGGCCATGGGAAACGCAGAATAGGATCAATGAATCCCTGCTGTCCCAGATGTCCTCCATGTCGCAGTCACTGGAGGCACTGCATAGGAGACTGGAAAACCCAGCTACTCCTTCCAGTTACCCCCGGGTGTCTCCCTCTTCTGCTGTGAGACCCCCTAAGCGGGCTCGTCGTGAGGATTCACCCGAGCTCCAGGCTCTCTCTGAGGAGGAGCGTTCCTCTGATGGTGAGGAAGATGATGGGGGTTCAAACTTCGGGTCTGTGTCTGTGTCTGAACCTCCAGACGGGGTGGAGGATCTGGTGTCCTCCATCAATGAGACCTTGCGTCTCGTGACTCCCCCTGAAGAGGTTGTCGTGCACCCGAAGGAGGTCTATCAATGGCTGCGGCCAGAGGCTAGACCAAGTGGATCCTTCATGGACCACACTAATTTTGGAAGGGTGGTTAGAGCACCCAGGTTACATCCTGGGCGGCGCTATGTCCGCAAACCTAAGGACAATCGCTTCCCCTTCCCCCAGGAGGTGCTTCAGGAATGGTCGCAGTCTCCAAAGGTGGACGCTTCCATGACTAGAATTGCTGCACGCTCCCTTTTCTCTGCCTCTGATAGCTCCTCGCTGAAGGATGCTACTGATAGACAGGTCGAGCAGCTCGCCAAGTCTTCCTATGAGGCTGTGGGGTCTTCATTTGCCCCTAATTTTGCCACGGTCTGGACCTTACAAGCGATTACTACCTGCTTGGATGGTATCACTGACCTGGCAAGGTCCAGTCCGGAGGTCCTGGCACTCACTGAGAGAGCAAGGGCCTATGCGGATTACGCCAGGACGGCGACTCTGGAAACTGCCACTCGCTCAGCTGTGGCTTCGGCCAATGCGATAGCGATCCGCAGGTTGTTGTGGCTGCGTCTTTGGGACTCAGATGCCACATCTAAGAAGATTCTGCAGAATCTTCCGTTCTCTGGTGACAGACTCTTTGGCACAGAGCTGGACAAGCTGATCAAGGATTCTGCTGAGTCTAAGATACCGCAGAATAAGCCTAAGCCACGGTATGCCGTTAAGAGGAACCCAAAGCAGTGGTCCTTTCGGTCCGGCTCACAGTCATCAGCACCGTCCGCTCGCACGGACCGAGGGGGCAAGCCCGCTTCTCAGTGGCGCTCCAAGAGTTGTCCAAAGAAGCCGGCGGGGGCAGCAACTACCGCCCCCAAACCCGCCTCTACATGACTCACTCTTTCATCCTGCCTCCCCACAGGTGGGGGGCCGCTTGTCTCGCTTTCAGGACAAGTGGCTACTTCACGTTCAAGATCAGTGGGTTCGAGACGTGATCTCGCGAGGGTACAGGATAGAGCTGACGTCAAAACCATTATCCCGATTCCATCGGTCTGTTCCATCCCCAGAAAAGACTCAGGCTTTTCTCCGGGTGTTGGAGGGACTCCGCAGAGACGGAGTAGTGGTCCCAGTGCCCACGGCAGAGAGGTTCAGGGGTTTTTACTCCAACCTCTTTATTGTCCCAAAGAAGGACGGCTCCTTTCGACCGGTCCTAGACCTAAAATTGTTCAACCGTCACGTGTTGGTGCGGAAGTTCCGCATGGAATCCCTACGTTCCGTTATCGCGGCTCTGTCGCAGGGGGACTTCCTAGCGTCCATCGATATCAGGGACGCTTACCTTCACGTGCCCATTGCACCGGCTCATCAACGCTGGTTACGATTCGCAGTGGGGGACGAACATCTCCAATTTGTGGCCCTACCCTTCGGGTTGGCCTCTGCACCAAGGGTGTTCACGAAGGTGATGGCATCTATGATGGCTCTCCTGCATGTGCAGGGTCACGCCGTCATACCCTATCTGGACGACCTATTGGTCAGGGCGCCATCGGAAGACCTTTGTCGGGTGAGCCTGGAAGCGACCATGAGGTCTCTGGAACAGTTCGGGTGGCTTCTCAATACTCAGAAGTCGACCCTGGTTCCGACCCAGTCATTGACATATCTGGGCATGGATTTCCACACGGACTCAGCCCTGGTGTCTCTACCTCAGGCCAAGCAGCTGGCGATCCACTCAGGAGTACAGCACGTTCTCCTGTCACCTCACTCAGCCCTTCGGGAATTGATGAGACTGGTGGGACGCATGGTAGCGGCAATAGAGGCGGTGTCATTTGCACAGTTTCGTCTCCGTCCTCTCCAGCTGGAGATTCTTCGCCGGTGGGACAAGAGAGCGATCTCTCTGAATCGGTTGGTGGCACTATCGCAACCGACCAGGGACTCCCTGCAGTGGTGGCTCCAGCCACGTCACTTGTCACGGGGAAGATCCTTCCTCAAACCTTCTTGGTTAGTGGTGACCACCGACGCCAGTCTGAAGGGCTGGGGCGCGGTTGTTCTTACGCCACAGGGCTCAAGGCCTCTGGACTCAGGCGGAGTCGACGTTGCAGATCAACGTCCTGGAGATCAAGGCGGTCTATCTGGCGCTCCTGGCGTTTCAGAAATTCCTGGCAGGACGACCCATTCGGGTACAGTCCGACAATGCGACGGCCGTCGCCTACATAAATCATCAGGGAGGGACCAGAAGCGCTCAGGCCCTCGCCGAAGTCCACCGCATCCTATCGTGGGTGGAGGAACACGACTGCTTGATCTCCGCAGTTCACATCCCAGGGGTCGAGAACTGGGAGGCCGACTACCTGAGCCGGCAGGGGATGGACGCCGGAGAGTGGTCCCTGCATCCAGACGTCTTCCGGGACATCTGCAGCAGATGGGGCACTCCGGACGTGGATCTGATGGCCTCAAGGCTGAATCATCAGGTGCCCCAGTACTTGGCGAGATCGTGGGATCCTCAGTCCCTGGGGGCGGATGCTCTGATACTGAGTTGGTCCAGCTTCCAACTGCCGTATGTGTTCCCTCCTCTGGCTCTGATTCCCAGGGTCCTGTGGAAGATCAGGTCGGAGTGCAGGATAGCCATTCTAGTGGCTCCAGATTGGCCCAGGAGGTCCTGGTATCCGGACCTGTGGCAACTGTCAGGCGGACACAGGTGGGCTCTTCCAGAACGCGCAGATTTACTCGCACAAGGCCCATTCTTCCACCTCAATTCCAGGGCCCTCAGATTGACTGCATGGCTCTTGAGGCCTGGCTCCTGACATCTAGGGGTTTCTCCCCTACAGTGGTGGCCACTATGAATCGGGCTAGGAAGCCTGTTTCCAGGAAGATGTACCACCGGACGTGGAAGATCTTTTTTACCTGGTGTGCCTCTGGTGGACGGTCTCCGTGGCCCTTGTCCATCCCGACGTTGTTGGCTTTCTTACAGTCGGGTTTGGAGTTGGGATTATCCCTTGGCTCTTTGAAATGTCAAGTTTCAGCACTTTCGGTGCTGTTTGACAGGCGATTGGCGCTCCTCCCGAAGGTGCGTCAATTTCTGCAGGGGGTGTCGCGGATGGTTCCGCCCTACAAGAGACCTCTGGACCCTTGGGACCTTAACATGGTCCTGGCGGCATTACAGAAACCGCCGTTTGAGCCGTTGAGAGATGTTTCTCTATCTCGTCTGTCCCAGAAAGTGGCCTTTCTGGTGGCGATTACGTCTCTAAGGAGGGTCTCCGAATTGGCTGCACTATCGTGCAAGTCACCCTTTCTGGTGGTTCACCAAGACAAGGTGGTGTTGCGCCCACGGCCAGAATTCTTGCCGAAGGTGGTTTCAACTTTTCACCTGAACCAGGAGATTGTTCTCCCATCATTTTGCCCCGCTCCCGTTCATCAGGTGGAGCGCGACCTCCATACTCTGGATCTCGTGAGAGCTGTACGCATTTATGTGTCCAGGACCGCCTCCTTCAGGAGTTCGGATTCCTTATTTGTTCTTACGACAGGTCGCGGTAAGGGGTCCGCGGCTTCGAAGTCAACCTTGGCCAGATGGATTAAGGCTTCCATTCAAGAGGCTTACCGGTCCTCTGGTTTGCCTCTCCCGGTGGGATTGAAGGCTCACTCTACCAGGGCTGTAGGTGCCTCTTGGGCCTTGCGACATCGAGCGTCTGCTCTACAGGTGTGTCAGGCGGCCACTTGGTCCAGCCTGCACACTTTCTCTAAGCACTATATGGTGCATGCCCATGCCTCTGCGGATGCAAGTCTGGGCAGGCGGGTTCTCCAGGCGGCGGTTGCCCACCTTTGAAGGGAACCATGTGTTATCCGTCTTGTTGAGGAACTCTTCCCGCCCTGGGGTATTGCTTTAGGACATCCCCATTGTCTGGGTCTCCCATTATGATGACCAGAAAAAAGAGAATTTTGTTTACGTACCGTAAATTCTTTTTTCTTTAATCATCAATGGGAGACCCAGCACCCACCCAGTTGTTCCTTTGCATGTTTTGCATTTGTTCTGCTCTCTGTTGAGACAGTGTTTGCCGGGTTGTTGAACCGTCTGTGCACGGCATTCTTCCCGATGTTTCGGGTGTGGTTTATTTTCTCCTCGCAGCTTATGGACCAAACTGAGGATGTTCCCTGCGGTAGGGGTTTATAAGCGGAGGAGGCGGTGTCTACAAACTTGTAGTACCTAGTGTGACCTCCGGAGGGCAGTGCCCTAAACCCCATTGTCTGGGTCTCCCATTGATGATTAAAGAAAAAAGAATTTACGGTACGTAAACAAAATTCTCTTTTTTCCAGACATGGCTTGCTGCTCGTGGTGGTGGAGTGGCATCACAGGAGGCAGGTTAAAAAGGATCCCACACTTTGTTGTAGGTAGAGGTGATTTTTATTAGCCTGCACCCGGAGCTTGCTTTATATAGTGGAGTCTGACAGCATCCTGCAAGTGCAGTGTTGGTTTTTGATTTTGGCATTGATGCATGTTTTTTTTTTTTTTTTTTTTTTAAAGGATCAAGTCCTACAACCTTCTTGATAAATAAAATTGAGCACTTTCCTTTGATTAACAATAAATTACAGAAAACATTCAAATACCAGACACAGTTAAAAACATTTAGGGTAAGTTCACACAGGAAGGTTAAGTGGCGTTCAAACCGTCAGAAAACCGCTGGAAATTATCAGTTCTGAGCTCTGAAGTCTCCAGCTGTGTTCCGGCGGTTTTCCGGCGTTTTTTTACAGCGTGTGCACAGCAGTTTATAGTCGTTTTTCCCAGCGGTTTTTCCAGCGGTTTTCTATGAAGGATTTTGTTCATGGAACCGATCCAAAACCGCTGGGAAGAATTGACATGTTGTATGCTGCTAAACCGCTCAACCGCTGGCGGATCCGCTCACATAAACCGACTATGTGTGCACAGCGGTTTCTAAATTGCATAGGGTTACTTGTAAGTCCTAACGCTGCTAAGGATTTACATAAATTTAAATAAAACCTATGCTAAACCGCCGGCGGTTTTCGCTGCTAAACCGAGGTTAAAACTGTATGTGTGAACTTACCCTTAAAAGGCAAAATAACCTAGTAAACCTTTCCCAAGATGGATATAGCAGGAAAACCATCCTCATGGGCTGATGAACAGTATCAGGAGGGAGCATATTGACACATTAGAGTACAAAGTATTTAAGAGGACCTGCATAGGGATAACAATACATTAGTCAGGCAAGACACAGTATCAGTAATTATGAATCACAAAGCACAAGACAAAAATTAGTAAATGGTACTGTATAGCTCCCAGTCGGTCAGGGCTGGTAGTGCACATAGCCCGTGTGGCAGAGGTTTTCTCTTTCGCCTCATTGGGGGACACAGGACCATGGGTGTTATGCTTCTGTCCACTAGGAGGAGACACTATGCATAATCTGTAAGAGTTAAAAGGCTCCTCCTCTGCAGTATACACCTCTGGAGCAGGAAGTGCTTTACCAGTTTTTGATTGGTGTCTTTAGGAAGAACACCTACATTTTTATTTTTCTTTAACATTTTTTACTTTTTTCATTTTTTCTTTAAAGATGAGGAAAAGTGGGTCTCTGGCGAGACTCCCGGCATGCTCCTTCCTCGGCCCCCCACATTTGGGGATGCCTGGCTGAAGTTGAGAGGTCAAACCACATGCCGCTCCTTCCTCGGCATTCCACTGTTGGGGTCTCTGGCTTGAGGTCGAGGATAAGCAGGAGCCCTCTGACAGTGGACGGCAGCAACACTCCCTAATTCATCCTTCATGGGGGTCTTAGGTAGAGGCACCTCAGGTAGGGCTGAACAAAGGCTGCACGAAAAAGACTGAAGCACCCCACAAGCCTCAGCCCTGCGCAGGGCGGATGATAGAGGTGGCTGCAGCAGACCACAAAACGCAGATTGGCTGTGGGCTCCGTATGGGGACGGGGACAGGCAGCAGAGGGAGGTTAGCAGCACTAACAGGAGCACAGTATATCTGCTCCTGCAGCAACCAGCACGCTACATTAGTGGCTGGGAAACAGGAGACCCAGTACTCTGGGTCCCCTGTGGGGGTAACACTAGGCCGGCGCTATACAGCACAGGTGATTTGGCGGGGTCTGGGCCAGTTTCGCCAGACCTCCGCTCCACTCTGGAGCTGTTTCGGCCTCACTATTCTAACTCAGGCCATGGCTTCAGCAATAGTCCAAAGCTGCTGCCGCCAACTTCCACACCCCCTGATGACGTGACCAGAAGGGGTGGGACAGAGTGTGCAGGGCACAGTTAAGCTATAAGGTTCTATGGCCCTGCACGCTCTGCCCCCCCCCCCCCACCTTAAGCAAATACTGCGCTCTCCCGGCGGCCATTACAGGGACACTGAGTACATGGAATGGCCGCTAGAGTCCCTGAGTGGAGGCACTGAGCCCTGCACTTTACATGCAAGTGCAGGGCAAAACATACAGCACCATCATTAGTCTGGAAGCCACAAACACACTAGAAGCCCCACTGGACCTCTTCCCTGCGGCAAGAGTCAGGCACGCAGGGGGGAGAGGCTGTACAGTAGCCTGACAATGTAGGACTGCTCCTCAGTGGCAAACAGAAAACTCAAGGGAGGTTTCACAGCGTCGGCGGTGCAGGGGTACTATACGGTCCCCGACGGGCTCCCGCCTCATCCCTCACCGTAGGGTTACAATGTAATGTACAGAGTCCATGGCATATATGCCGTCTTCCTTCCCCATACCCCCTGTGGATAATGGGTTGAAGTCGAGTATCCCCAAATATCATGGATGGAGTATGTCTAGTACATCATTATTAACTGCCAGGACCTCCAAATGGATGTTGAACGTTGGATGCCTCACTAATATTTTCCGTACAGCCTCCGTTGGGGTACATACTACGGATAATGGGCGCAATACAAGGGCTCTCCTACCTCCATTATGTAATTTGGCACTGGTCGGTAATGCCACGGATGACCGCGCTGGTTAGCCACTTTGCCTTGATACCAAAACAAGGCCGCAGGAGGTACAGTAACCAAAATCTCCCTAGGCTATAGGCAAAAATTGCTGTCACAGGACAACCTGCAGTGTTATATCGTGATGCAGCTTAGCATCGTCAATCTGTACACCAGACATGGGACACCATAGACTGCGAGGAGCAGTGAGCCACGTCAGATGGTCTAGTACTGGCTCACCCTACGCCTGTAACGACAACCCTAAAGCAGGGTGCTACAGGCATACCTGTCGGTACACACAATACAAAAGTAAATAGTCAGTCTGTACAGTCATGGCCAAACGTTTTGAGAATTATACAAATATTAATTTTTACAAAGTCTACTGCTTCAGTTTTTCTAACGGCAATTTGCATATACTCCAGAATGTCATAAAGAGTGATCAGCTTAACAGCAATTACTTGCAAACTCAATATTTGCCTAGAAAATGAACTTTAACCCCCAAAACACATTTCAACATCATTGCAGTCCTGCCTTAAAAGGAGTAGCTAACATCGTTTTAGTGATTGATGGCCAGCCCTGTCCTCATCAACACCCACACCTGTGTTAATGGAACAATCAGTCATGATTAAGTAAGAATGACACCACTGGACACTTTAAAAGGAGGCTGGTGCTTGGTATCATTGTTTCTCTTCAGTTAACCATGGTTATCTCTAAAGAAACATGTGCCACCATCATTGCACTGCACAAAAATGGCCTAACAGGGAAGAGTATCGCAGCTACAAAGATTGCACCTCAGTCAACAATCTATCGCATCATCAAGAACTTCAAGGAGAGAGCTTCCATTGTTGTCAAAAAGGCTCCAGGACGCCCAAGAAAGACCAGCAAGCGCCAGGACCGTATCTTAAAACTGTTTCAGCTGCGAGATCGGACTGCCTTCAGTGCCGAGCTTGATCAGGAATTGCAGCAGGCTGGTGTGCGTGCTTCTGCACGCACTGTGAGGCGGAGACTCTGAGCAAGGCCTGGTTTCAAGGAGGGCAGCAAAGAAGCCAATTCTCTCCAGAAAAAAACATCAGGGACTGACTGATATTCTGCAAAAGGTACAGGGAGTGGACTGCTGAGGACTGGGGTAAAGTCATTTTCTCTGATGAATCCCCTTTTCGATTGTTTGGGATATCTGGAAAACAGCTTATTCGGAGAAGAAGAGGTGAGCACTACCACCAGTCTTGTTTCATGCCAACTGTAAAGCATCCTGAAACCATTCATGTGTGGGGTTGCTTCTCAGCCAAGGGAATCGGCTCACTCACAGTCTTGCCTAAAAACACAGCCATGAATAAAGAATGGTACCAGAATGTCCTCCAAGAGCAACTTCTCCTAACCGTCCAAGAGCAGTTTGGCGCCCAACAATGCCTTTTCCAGCATGATGGAGCACCTTGCCATAAAGCAAAGGTGATAACTAAATGGCTCAGGGAACAAAACAGAGATTTTGGGTCCATGGCCTGGAAACTCCCCAGATCTTAATCCCATTGAGAACTTGTGGTCAATCATCAAGAGACGGGTGGACAAACAAAAACCAACAAATTCTGGCAAAATGCAAGCATTGATTATGCAAGAATGGACTGCTATCAGTCAGGATTTGGTCCAGAAGTTCATTGAGAGCATGCCAGGGAGAATTGCAGAGGTCCTGAAGAAGAAGGGTCAACACTGCAAATATTGACTTGCTGCATTAACTCATTCTAACTGTCAATATAACCTTTTGGTACTCCTAATATGATTGCAATTATATTTCTGTATGTGATAGAAACATCAGACAAACACAAATAAAAACCAGAGGGCAACAGATCATGTGAAAATATAATTTTGGTGTCATTCTCAAAACTTTTGGCCATGACTGTATACATATATCAGCAGTACAATTTATTCATGCAAGTACAGCACTCAGGTAGTTTGTATATTGTCCTTTAGAGCTTCATTCTCAAAACCGAGTTCACCCCAAAAACCGTAGGGTTATGAACACACGTTTGTCTGTCCGTCAGGCAGTTGCTTGCACTGACGGATGTCGAACACACTTGACCAAATTAAAGTACACAGTTGTTAATTCTGGGTCCATCACATACATTCAACTCTTCGCTTAACAACTAGAGACATCACGGCATAGGTAATGCAGGTGGCCCTGACAGCTTAAGCAAACGCCATAACTGGTGACCTAGGACAGGCAGTCCTGGGCACAGGGCCACATGTTGGTGCACGTGGATACACATATCCACACTTAGAACTTGAACATAGATAGGAGCTAGGTTGCAATAAGACACCGACAGGTCCTTTCCTTGATCCTACAACGTTGGATAAAAACAGTGATATTCAAACATATCGGATACTCGTTCAACATACTCTTACCAGACCCACAACACAGCTAAGACAATTAGTGTGTGGTGGACTTACTACCAGTGTACCAAGCAAGTGCCTTCCTCAGCCCATTACTGTTGCAAATAACGATAACAGTTAAGGTAAACTGCAAGTCCTTGACAGATTTAATGAGTACCAAGACAGCTTACTATCCCTTCCAGACTCCACGGCTGGAGTTCTGGTGGCCGGAGAGTCCAGCCAAGTCTCAAAAGATGCAGGCGGAGACACCGTGATGCGCAGAGGCACGGCTAAATGTACAAAGGGTCGCTGTACAATACGACCCATGGAGTATTTCCTCCTCAGCTAATCATAGTTGGCGCGCTGGGTCGTAGCTGAGATTGCTGTATACTAAACTCCTTCCTCGACCCTCTCACTGTTGAAGGCTCGGGATGAAGTGGTGAAGGCACTGGGCCAAAATGGCCGCCCTCCCCAGACTACAATAACTAAACTCTGGGTAACAGATCGTGGAACACGAAAACAGCTGCTATCCTCATAACTACACCTTTATTAGGTACTAGTAAGCAGTTAATACAAGCAAGCATTCTAAACAGTCTGCTGTGGATCAGGACATAGGCGCCTGTCGACATTAACCCAATGTATGGGTTTTCAGTGCCCCGTCTGACCATGGTCTGAACCTTCTTACACGCTGTCAGTCAATTCTTCACTCAGAAGTAAAAACAGAATACCTGAACAATTGAAGCACAGAAAGACAGAATTTTTCCCAGACTGAAGTTAGCATTAGCTAGAATGTATGCCAAGAGTTTCCCAGATTTAGACAACTGAGGACAGCAGGACTTTCAAACACAGCGAACACATTTTTGCTCTCACGGTGCACGTTACGGAAATTCAGGGACGGCTCAATCCCCACAAGTCGACCATCGTCATCCGATAATCCACACTCTACTTCAGCGGTCTCCTCAATTCTTCACAACTACCACGACAGGCATACGCAAGGTAGTATCAGCATAGAACGCAGTCCGTGCCATTAGTTCATACACCTCCAGTGTGTTCAATTGTACATGCCGCTGGGAGCGCTACATCGTTGTGTTTGACAGGGACAATGACCAACGATCTCAATGCTATGCTATGGAGTGACAATTCCCAATGACCTCAGTATAGTTCTGGATCGCTAGTGCATCGTTTTTCACATCGCTGGTGAGATACCTGTTTGACATCTTACCAGTGATGTGAAAAACAACGCATCAGCGATCTCTGCACATCGTTATCGGGATCGCTGGTGCGTCGTTATGTGTGACTGGGCCTTAAGTGTAACGTTTGCTAACAGTCGGATCCTAATCAGCCTCGTAATTAAATAAAGTTACTTATAACAATGTCAGCCCTGGAGCCGAAGCAAACCAATCTGCATACAAATGATATCAAAAGGAGAACAACATGTGGAGTCAAACAATTGCTTTAAATACTCATATACATCATTTTATTTGAGACACATATAGACATAAATATGCAGAAAAACAAGGTGCATCGTATATAACACACAGTACATAGTCCATAGCAAAAAATGAGGGCGCACAATGATATACAAAGATTGCACATTCATAGGATAAGCAGCATTGGTTCATTAAGGGTTAAATTAGTTTCTAGTAAAGCAGCCATAGTAATCCAGGTATGGACTGGCAGTTCACAAGGCCTATTGCAGCGTCCCATAAAGTGCAAATGCAAGGTAAATTCATACAAGGTGCACAACAGATCAATTGAATATGGTACTAGTGCAGGATAAGGGTGAAAACCTCCATATCTGACTCCGATATGGAGGTTTTCACCCTTATCCTGCACTAGTACCATATTCAATTGATCTGTTGTGCACCTTGTATGAATTTACCTTGCATTTGCACTTTATGGGACGCTGCAATAGGCCTTGTGAACTGCCAGTCCATACCTGGATTACTATGGCTGCTTTACTAGAAACTAATTTAACCCTTAATGAACCAATGCTGCTTATCCTATGAATGTGCAATCTTTGTATATCATTGTGTGCCCTCATTTTTTGCTATGGACTATGTACTGTGTGTTATATACGATGCACCTTGTTTTTCTGCATATTTATGTCTTTTTGTGTCTCAAATAAAATGATGTATATGAGTATTTAAAGCAATTGTTTGACTCCACATGTTGTTCTCCTTTTGATATAATTAACCAAGTGTTGAGTTGCTCAGTTAATCAGGCAATCACCTGATAGCTGTATAGTAAAGTATAACCATATGGAATATGTGTATTTAATGCATACAAATGAGTAGCATAAGCAATAGAGCGGTTCACAGCAAAGGGATCTGTGCTAAATCCTACACTATTAAAGTTCAATCCAGAATATATAAGAGCCTTATAACAATATAAGCCTCAAAATATTAGAGAGCTCTCGATACATGCATATATATTTAACCCTTAGACTAAAGATAAATATCCCCATTTTGCCTATACGGATGGTAATGAAGCTTGTCCAATAGAACAAAGCCCGCGTAAATCGGTAGATAAAGAAATGAATAGAAAAGATCCCTGTAGATATCATAGCAATGAATAAAGCCAAATCATGCACTGTCTCTAAGGTTCAATTACTCACAGCAGTATATTACTAGCAAGGAGCTGGATTTACCAGAACAGCACCAGCAAGTGGAACATGGGATGGTAAGGCAATCCCGACGTGTATCGCTGCCTAGCCTGGCAGCATTATCAGGGAAAGTGCAGCCTCTGTCAGAATCGTGCGGTATAAATAGGTATTTACTAACTGTGTCCAATTGTACAAATTTGCATAATAAGTTGAGAGAGAATCCGACTACTCATTCATTCCATGTATTTTCCGGCGGCTCCTAAATATTATTCATGCCTGTGCTGGGTTCTCTGATTTAGAGGCCAAGCGCTTAAGACTGCGCCTGTGCAGATCCAAAAACATGGCCGCCACCATAGCGGTCACATGGTAATGAATGCAGTTATTCTAGAACATGGCCGAATTACTTTGTGGCATTGTATCCCTACCAAGGAATGTTTCTAGAAGGTAGAACCAAATGGTTATCAATATCAATTAGTTTCCATTATGTCTTTGAACAAGGACAGCCAAACCATGCACCTGTCACGTCCTACTGACGGACCCCACAAGTGGACCCACTGGACCGCGTAGTGCGGGTGCCGATACCTGGTTGACAGAGAGGCGGACCAGTACAGTAAAGTTAACAGGTTTATTGAACAGAACACGGACCCACGCCCCAGGGGAAGGCCACCCGGCCACAGCACCGGAACACCACCGAAGGAGGCCCCGGAGCGCTTAACTCCTATACAGGGATACCGCCGATACCAACCTCGGAAGGACCAATGAAGCGGACACGGGTGTTAAACCGACCCAAGGCAACGTGGAAACAACACCGCAACTGGGTATAAGATAGGACACAGGGAACCGGGAACACAGGGAATCTGGAGCAGGACTTGCGGCAGCGATCTCAGCATGGAAGAGATCCGGGTAACAGGCCAGGAACACGGGAGTCAGCGAGGAGCCGGCAGGGAGGAGATCTGCAGGAAGGAACACACAGAAATCAGATATCAAGCAAGATAAGGAACAACCTAACCAGACCAGGAATAGCAAATTCACTAAATAGAAATTGCCGTGGCAAAGACTGACTGGAAACAGGAAGTTTATATCACAGCAGGGCAGTCCTGATTGGCAGGACACATAAGCATGGTGATTGGCTGAGGGGAGGAGCATGCTCCCTGCAGTTCTCCAGCAGATACAAGTTTGGAGATGTAGTTTCATGTGCTCAAGCAGTAGCCCCGGAAGTGAGGAGATGAGCAGCGCTACTCAAGCAGAGGGCGCTGGAACCCTGCGGCTGGGGACAGGTGCGCGCACCCGAGGAGCAGACGAAGCCCTGGAAGCCGCAACCCGACCGACCAATGGGTGGCCGCTGCCAGCGCCCCGGAGCCGTCGGCAGACAGACGACACCCGGGAACCTGGACACCGGGCAGGAGCGGTAGGAGCCGGAGGAGTGGAGGTAGCAGGCCGAGGAGCACGGGCAGCAGACCCCCGGGTGGTGACAGCATCATAGTAGAGGATTTCTTACTAACCATACTGAGTACAAACTCTCATAAGGGAGTATATAGGACTCCAGGAGAAATGGAGAGAGAACGTTAATCAAAAATATAATTACCAACACCAGATTATTTTTGTCAGGTATTAAAGGTTAACACCGTTACCAATTTTTAGGTGGTGAGATAACCGTGCAAAGGAGGCATAGTACCAGCGAGATAAAGAGCTGGATTTATCAAGTTAGAGAACAGTTGGTCCCACCCTCTTGCATTATTGGTCACAAAGAACATGTCACAGGTTTGACTTTCATGGAAGAAGAGTTTACTGGTAAGAATGGGTAGAGGTTGTGGTCTGAATGGGGTTATCAATACATGACTCGAAGATCTATTTTCAGGGCTATAGAGGATCAGAAGAGGCAGATTTTATATATACATCAAGACAGATGCTCAGGTAACCAGAGTGGAGCACAATTTTACAACCACATTATACCAAGTATATATTATGGAATTCAATCATACCTTGCTGATAATAGTAAGGTATATTGGCCATCGACTGGATGAACCAAGGCTCTCAGCCCTGACAGAGCTAGACCCCACTTATAGAACCCATATACAGGAGATCTTCATTGATCTCGTTGGGTGTCAGGCTATCAAGTCTGTAAATCCAAGCAGATTCACGTCTCAGCAGTTCCTTTGTTTTGTTGCCTCTGACGTTGGTCGTAATTTTTTCCAGTCCCATTATTTTGATATTTATTGTGCGTCTTCTAAGAAATGGCGGGCAACTGATGATATACTTTTCTCCTTATCCATGTCTGATTTTGCAGTCCCTGTATTGTACGGATGTTGCTGGGCTCACCTCCACAGTTCTTGTGTTGTTTGGCCAATATAAATTTTTGGACATCCGAACAAGAGAGCGTACACCAAGTTGTGTGTTTCGCAATTAAAGTAACCTTTCATCTTCTGCACTGTAGAAAAAATATCAGGGAACAGAGTGTCACCAGGCATCATTAATGGGCAAACGTTTCAGTTACCACAATTGTATGATATCTCCAAGTTAAAACCTCTGCCAGTTTTAGTCCTAGGTCTATACAAGTGACTAGAAGTTAAGCAGTCCTTCAGGGTTCTTGCCCTACGGGCCACCAGTCTAGCCTGATCTGAAATGAATTTAGAGACCAATGGCTCACTCAAGAGGATATTCCAATTCCTTTTCAGGATTCCCCTAATGTCATCACACTGGTTACTGAACTGTGTGATAACACTGTTGAAAGGTTGGTATCTCTAGGTGGAGTCTGGGCCAAGATTTCAGTTCTTTCTCTTTGCATCGAGTTTTGAAAAGCTTTGGCAATTACCTTTTTTGGATAACCACGGTCTTTAAATCTCCCAGTGAGATCTTTTGCTTGTCTTTTAAAAGGCAAGAGTAGCTCAGTAAACCTTTACCAATAGGGGTATAATGGGAAAACCATTCTCATGAGCACATGGGCTGAACGGTATCAGGAGGGAGCAAAGACCAGACAAAGTTAAAAACATTTAAAAGGCAAAATAAGCTAGTAAACCTTTCCCAAGATGGATATAGCGGGAAAACCATCCTCATGGGCTGATAAACAGTATCAGGAGGGAGCATATTGACACATTAGAGTACAAAGTATTTAAGAGGACCTGCATAGGGATAACAACACATTAGTCAGACAAGACAAAGTGTCAGTAATTATGAATTACAGAACACAAGGATTAGTATATGGTACCGTATAACTCCCCGTAGGTCAGGGCTCCCTTTCTCCATTTTGCACCACAGGAGGCAGGGTTGCGGTGGTGGCACGATGGGGCAATGTGGCTGTGTGGATGGCACTCTCTAGGTGCCAATCTCCCTGCAATGGATGTGATGGGCAAAAGGAGAATTGCTGCAGAGGCAGTGCATGCACAAACAGATCTCTGGCAGCTGAGATCTCAAGTTGCATGTGTGCTGCTTTCGACGTTATGAACATACAACATACATGCATGGCAGTGCAGGAGAAAGAGCCTTCAGCAGCCGGTCGCCACCTGAAAAAGACAACGCTCCGTTTTGCACCACTGCACTTCTACGGGTCCCGTAGCAAACTGAAACCTTTCAATTGACACATTGCATATGCTCTTTTATGCTACTCTAGGGGCCCCAGTTGGCAATGGGACTTGTTGGCCTACATGTTCCCAAAAAGAAGGCCCGCTCCCCTTTTAAGTGGACTGAAGATGTGCTGGAGGAAGAGGTAACCTCATTCTTACTCATCCTTGGGAGAAATCAAAGGGATGGCAAGTTGTATGCAAAAAATCTGAGATTTTTTTTTGCTTAAAATATACCTATAAAGGTACCTTTACACGCCGCTACAGAAGGTTGAAAACAACCGGGTGTCTCACGTGCACGAGCACGTACCAACGGTTGCAAATGGTACCCGATACCGCCTTTACACGCTGCTACAAAGTGCTCTACAGAAGGTAATGTATCTCTGGAGGCACTGCCGGGTGCCTCAAGTTACCTTCTGTAGAGCACCGTCCCTCATTTACACGCCGCTACAGAAGGTACATAGAAGGACCTGGTGCAGCAGGGACAACACATAGGCGTGCCAGAGTTGTGGATTACGAGACGCTCGTACGATGATTGGACAAAGCAGTAACATCATGATTGGCCAGCCAGCGCAGGAAGGCTGGCTAATACATGATGCTATTGCAATTGTGTAGTGTGACGGGTCAGCTCCTTAAATATGCTGCCCTATGCAGCGACAACCAATCGTAACGCAGGAGCTTCCACCAATGATCGCTGAAGGGGGGCGGTTTCCCGGAGGCTGTGTCACGCCCCAGGGAGTTAACTAGGTGGCGAAAAAACCTTGCCGTATCTTATTTAGACGCCGCTACCATCGGGTTGAAATCAACCTGTTTTAGAGCACTGCTCTGAAACAGGTGCCGACAGTGACGGGTGGCAACAACCTAGTTTACACGCCGCTACCTCGGGTTGATTTCACGGTGCAAGATACATTTGTCTCCGAAACCCGGTTGTTTTCAACCTTCTGTAGCGGCATGTAAAGGTACCATAAGAGAGCCTGACCAGGAGATGAAACTAAATGTCCAAGCTTCCATCTGTGACTGGCACTGGAGCCAAAGTGGTCTATGATGTTGAAGCTGTCTCTTTGAAGGTTGCCTGCAAATCTAGCTTGAATAGAGTGGATGGAACTACTGTGAAGTTGCTATTCCTACTTAAAGTCAGGAAAAGGCTGTTACAGAGCCAACACTGTTGCCCTCAAGGAAGATTCTGCAATTATAATTTATTTGTAGAGCACCATTGACTCCATGGTGCTGTATATGAGAAAGGGTTACATACAAACAAGTTAACAATATGAGCAAACTAACAGTGACAGACTGAAACAGAGGGGAGAGAGGACCCTGCCCTTGCAGGCCTACATTCTACAGGGCAGTGGGGAGAGAGACAGTAGGTTGGGTCTGCTCTGGTGGTGGTGGAGCGCCGGGTCCAGTGGCCGTGAGGTGGCACCGTGGTCATTGCAGGTTGGAAGCTGTTCTGAAGAGATGGGTTTTCAGGTTCTACTTAAGGGTTCTGAGTGTAGGGGACAGTTGGATGTTTTGGGGGGATGGGGGATACTCGGGCGAAGTCTTGCAGGCGGTTAGATGAGGAACATACAAGTGTGGAGGAATGGAAGAGGTTTTGGGAAGATCGGAGGTTACGAGTTGGATGATATCGGGAGATTAGTTCAGAGATATATGGGGGGACATATTGTGGACGGCTTTGTAAGTCAATGTTAGGAGTTTGAATTGGATGCACTGGTGAATTGGGAGCCAATGGAGGGATTTGCAGAGGGGAGAAGTGGAGAAATAGCGAGGAGAGCGGTGGATTAGTCGGGCAGCAGAGTTGAGGACAGATTGGCAGGAAGGCCACAGAGGAGGAGGTTGCAGTAGTTGAGACGAGAGATGATGAGGACATGCACTAGTAGTTTAGTAGATTGAGGGTTGAAATGATTTGCAATGATGAAATGCAATGATTTGGAAGTCTCGTTCCAGGAAGAACAAAATGTCATAATGCGTAAAACTGGGAAAACAGAGTAGAAAGGTACATAGCCTTGTATATGTAAAGCTATGTACAACTTCACTGCAGACTTTGTTTCAAGACATCAGAGACATTCTTTATATGACCACAATTAAAAAGAAACGCCTACTCATGAACAAGACAGATCAGGCCTAAGGCAACATATACAATGTCACGCTAGCTAGGGGTTTTACTCTGTAGGACTAAGATTTTGTTTCAGGCACATCATAATAAATCTGAAAAAAACACGATCAAAAGTCCGTAGTAAAGGTGAAAAAAACACGGTGTATTTTATTGTTACCAGATAGAGGGGAAGTTGTTACGTACAGGATTGGCAGCGTAGAATGGCAGACAAGCACCCAGAGAGTATAGATATTGTGGCATATGAGATACAATAGTTCTAGAGTAGGTGTGTTTGAAACAACTAAAACATGAGATAGCATTCACATTGTACATTCAAGAAATACATATGTAGTATATACCCATGTTGATGAAATAGATGTATGCATATTGTATTACATACACATTTGTAGATGGAAGGAAGTACAACCATGACCCCTATAATCACAGAAAGTGAATATGCTAGGATGTTTTCAGGTCTTGTATGCATATATAGATCCATATGCTTACAACATTTTGCAACATATACAAGGAGGCATGTATCACACCCCTAAGCCACCATATGTCAACCTCAGCACACCATACATAATATTACCTAAAATGGCATGTATTCAGCACTCAAACCTATACTATATATGTATTCCTTGAATGTACAATGAATGCTATCTCATGTTTTGGTTGTTTCAAACACACCTACTCTAGAACTTTTGTATGTCATATACCACTATATCTGTACTCACTTGGTGCTTGCCTACCATTCTATGCTGCCAATCCTGTAGGTAACAACTTCCCCTTTGTCTGCTAACAATAAAATCCGACGTTTGATCATGTGTTTTTCATAGATAGATTTTGTTTCAGGCAGATCATAATCATAGTCCTACAGAGTACAACCCCTAGCCAGCGTGACACTACTGCTCAATGGTCTACAGACAGAGGACCAGGAGTAGATCTAGCATCTTGTCTTGCCAGCCAGGAATGTGACTTGTAAGACTGTTAATGTTTGATTATACCACATAACAAAAATATACCCACTTTGGATAAGAAGTGAGAAGGGACAAAGTGACAGATATTGTGTAAGTTGGTGCATGGACTTGCCATCTTCGTGTTGAGCAAAACATAACATTTATGCAGATGAGTCCTTCATATGCAAAACATTAAGTTTTTATCCAGACATTGCCAAGGAGGACAGGACATATCAAGTCTATACATAAGAAGTCCTGTGGGGCAGAACATAAGATTCCATGCAGACATTGCTGGGCTAGACAGAAAATACGTATTCTATATGGAAGTTGCTCTTGTATGTAGAACATACAGATTCTATCTAATTTCTTGATTTGGTGAGCCGCCCTTATTGATTACCATATGTAGGTATTACCCAGTTGGATGATATAACATACAGGTTCTATTCAATACTGTACATGTTCTAAGTAGAAGTTAATGTCTTGGATAGAATGTACAGTACCTTTGTAGATGTTGAAGTTGTGGGCAGAACATACAGATTACAAAAGTATATATTTATTGCCAGGAAACATACATACATAGAGTAGGTGAAGTTAAAAATTGCACAGCAAATTCATTGGTACATCAATCCATTAGTACGCTCACAGAGCTATTGCATTAATCAATTGAGGCGATATGTATCACAAAAGGGTCACATACAGAATGGTTTAACAGATATGTTTCAATAATTGAAGAAGCACAAAAAGATCACAATACGCGAAAAGCGCGTTGGAGTCCGGCAAGTGTGGGGGGGTCCCCTATTCTCTGCACCAAGCACTTTAAATTGGTATGATGTTTACTTTTATGCTCTGAGACTGCACCTTATGTGATGGCAATGTAGACTTGATAATTTGGGTTACTGCACTATGGGCAGTTTTAAGTACCTGTTCAACATTTGAATTATTGAAACATATCTGTTAAACCATTCTGTATGTGGTGGGCAGATAGATTCTATGTGACGCTCGCCAGGGCCGTGGGGCTACTTGGAATCGGGCTTTGGGGCCCTGGCCGTTGGGGGAGTCCCAGAAGTCGAGGCCTGGCTCCGTGACCCCAGGGGTCAGCTAAAACGAAAAGTTCAGGAAGTTTGTGGCCTTGGGGTTTGTCATGACGTCACCCGCGGTATGCGGCTATTAGTGGCCACACCTGCTATACGGGACCTCTGGGGATGATGGGATGGCAGCTGTGATGGTTTCGCTCCCCACGGGTGGAGCAGATCCCCAGGGCAACCGGTATTGTCTATGGCGGTGGTAGGCCATTTAGGAGTGCAGGACTGAGGGCGCAGAATGACTGACAGACACAAGGGTTGAGGTTTCTGTTACCTTTACTGGAAGAAACAGCAGGTTCATCCAGGGTACCGTCCACAAGAGATGTTGGAAATCTGTTGAGTTCTGAGGCCTCCATGTTGCTCTACTCTTGGCGGGTCCTGGCTGCCTGTAGTTAAGCTGCGACCCTCTCCTCCTGCATTCAGTACAGGCAGCTTGAGCCCTCTCTGGATTGCACTTCTTGAGCTGCTCTCCCTGAGCTCTCTAATGCTGCTGTGCCTCCTAGGCTTCGTGGTGGAATAGAGACTTGGAATCTTCCACCCTCCAGTGTTGGCTGCTGGGCCTAGAGTCCCTCACAGCCTCGGACTCCAGAGTCCGCAACTGGATCTCTGCACTGGGGTGAGCCTGGCTACCGGCTCCACTCTCCTGGCCTACTTCTCCACTTCCTCAGACCCTCTCCTGCTGGTCCCTCACACTGGCTAGTCTCTGTCCCGGGATGAGCCTTACACTGCTCCAGTCCACGGTACCTCTTCACAGTCCTCTTAGGAACTCAAGTGGCTATCCCCGCCCCCGGACCAGAATTTATGGCAGGGGACTTCCACATGGACATGGTTTCAGAGCTTCCCCTTCTGGCCTGAAGTTGGGAAGGTGTTGTGTGCGGTGGCTTACCTGGTGTGGAGAACCTTCCCTTGCATTCAGTCATGGCATGGTCCCCCGGGGAAGACTATGCCATTGTGACAACCAGATTCTGGGTTGCCACATTTGCAGATGCTACTTTAGCGGGCAGAACCTACAGATTTTATGCAGATGTTATCTTAATGTGCGGTACATACAGATTCTACCCGGTTTCCATGAAAATAAGACAGTGTCATATTAATTTTTGCTCCCAAAGATGTGCTAGGTCTTATTTTCAAGGGATGTCTTATTTTTCCATGATCCTCATCATCCCCATGCAGCCCCAATATCCCCATCATCCTCTTGCAGACCCTATCATCCACTTACAGCCCCGAATATCCCTGTTATCCCATGAAGCCCCCACCATCCTCTTGCAGCCCCCATCATCCCCTTACAGCCCCTAATATCCCCATCATCCCCTTTGCAGCCTCCACCATCCCGTTGCTGCCCCCAATATCCCCTTGCAGCCCCCAATATCCCTTGCAGCTGTGCTGTTTCAATCCTGTTTTACAGTCTAATCTGTTATATTGATGCTTGTCTCTGCTGCCACCTGCTAGCCAGACCTCTCAATTCTTTCTGCCTTTCCTTGTCCAGCCTATGGGGGTGTGGCTCCTGCACGTGCTGTTGTCTCTTCCTGTTTTGCCCAGTCATTAGGAGACATCTTTACTGCAGAGAGTTCCATTCTCATAGAGCTGGAGAAGCAAAGTTTTTTGACCCACAAGTAGCGACTGCAGAGACAAGCTTCATGCAAGATTTCAATGCCATGTTTTGGATCATTCACCTATGGAATAAACCAGCATTGTTTTCATCCTAACGTGTGTACGCTTATCTGAGACGCTGCTCGGGTCCTGTCTGCCCTCTTATTGGAAGTACAAAGGTAAGAAGGAACTCTCATCCTAGTATACAACCAGCATGCCTTTATCGCCTTTAAGTGGGAACAGAACAGTCAAAAAACTTTGATTGAAAGCTCCTAATAGTCAAAAAAAACTATGCCTAAAAGCTCCTATCAGCTAGAAAACTGCCTTACAGCCCAACATCCAGCTATAGCCCTCCATGTGCCCTGTCCCTCTGTGCATTAATCTGCCCAGCAACAAGCCTTGTGTATCTGTCTGCCTGCAGCAGTGCACGTCTGGACAAGCTTGAGGGAAGCTCTCCCACCTGCACATCTTGTATTAGCTCTGCCTGTACTGTTATAAAGAACTGTTTTTATGCACCTGCGGTTTCCTTCTGGCCACATCGCCTCCATAAGCCTGCAGTACACTATACCTCATTACTGCACATCGGCGAACTGCGAACCCCAAGTTTCGTCAAAGCCACCTTGGGGATCCCATCCGGGAGTTCCCGCAGAGCCGCACAGCGATTTTCGGACCCCTATTCAAAAGTTGAGTTTTTTAAAGAGACAGTACACCTTTATTCAAAATGGCCGAAAAGGACCTCGGACAGGCTCCCACTGCTGAAACAGAGCAAATACAACCTGATACTGTCCACGATGAAGCCCAGGAGGCAGACCCCACGTCTCAAGCAGACCAAGTTACCCGACCAAAACGTTCTTACAAACCAACGGTAAAGGCAATTGAAAACTATCAGGCTATGAAAGATGAGCTAAGTGAACGCCTGGAAGAACAGTGGGAACGCGTCGCCTCTTACATGTCGAGACTTGAACCCTCGTCAGGCGACGCCGCAAGCTTACAATCTGTTATGGAACGGCTGAACGCCGCCCATGAAGGATACAAGAGACTGTCAACAAGGTACATTACCCTTCTAAGAGACTTTAATTCTGATGAATCTCTTTCAGACCTCAGTAAGGCGCTAGAGACGGACGAAGGGAGAGATGCCAAGGTCCGACACGCCATAAACAAGGCCGAACACCGCATCTCTCACCTGCAAGAAACCAGATCACACCGATCGACCTCATCTAAGCGTTCCTCTCGGGCATCCAGGTCATCATCCTCAAGAAGTTCAACCATGAGTGACAGGATACTAGAGGCCCGCATAATAGCAGAGGAATCCAGGGTGAGACGTTCTTTCACTGAGAGAGAAGCGGAAGAAAAAAGGGCAGAAGCAAAGGCAGAAGCAAGGGCAGAGGAAAAAAGGGCAGAAGCAGAAGCAGAGGCTAAAAGGGCAGAAGCAGAGGCTAAAAGGGCAGAAGCAGAAGCAAGGGCAGAAGCGGAGGCTCGAATACAGATCCTTCGGTCACAGATGGAAGAGGAGGTTGCGCTAGCTAAAGTAAGACTACTCGAGCAGGCATTGATCCAAGGTCTTGATCCAGCTAACTCGCCACCACTGGAAACGGATGATCCAGTCGATCGCACCAGAGACTATGTGCTAAACCGGGTACCTGTAGCGACCCCGGTTTACAGTACCGTCCAAGTCAACGACGCCAAAACCCCAACATACTTCAAAAGGTGCCAGTACCCTCGAAGGCGCCCGAGCTAATTAACGACAGTCGCCGAGAGATACCCTCTCAAACACAGTCACCACCACAAGATGGCAACCCAGCGTTTCCTGGCCCACCTTCACAGCTCAAGCGGTATTCGTCAGATTCTTCAAGGGCTAAACCACAGCTCAACCCTGCAGCAGCATCATTCTACCCGGAAACAGCTCATCCATTCACGCCAGGCGGCCCATACACCCCAGGGGCATCACGAGTCGTCGTGGCAACAAGTGGTGAGAAGTCGGACATGTCCGAGTTTGCCAGGTTCATGGTGAGCAGAGAGCTAATCAGTACTAGTCTTGTGAATTTCGATGATCGTGCAGAGAACTACAGGGCCTGGAAAGCAACCTTCAAGGCAGCCATCGCCAATCTCAACCTAACCGAAGAACAGGAACTCGACCTCCTGATCAAGTGGTTGGGCCCAGGCTCTTCAAGCCGTATCAAGAGCCTCAGAACCGTCTATGTAGGACAAGCAGAAGCAGGTCTCGCCGCCGCATGGCAAAGGCTGGAACGCACCTTTGGCAGCGCGGAAGCAATAGAGAAAGCCCTATTCAAGAGACTGCAGGATTTCCCAAAGATCAACCTTAAAGAAGTCCACAAGCTCCAAGACCTAAGTGATCTGCTCATGGAGCTGGAGCTCGCCAAAAGAGACCCTCGTCTGTCCGGGCTGTGCTATCTGGATTCAGCCCATGGAGTAAACCCAATCGTGGTGAAGCTGCCATACAGTCTGCAGGAGAAATGGGCAACGTCAGTCTCAAGGTACAAAAGAGTGAACGACGTCACCTTTCCCCCATTTATCCACTTCTGCAGATTCATTGACGAGCAGGCCCAGATGAGGAATGACCCCAGCCTCGACTTCCTAGTATCCAACACTTCGGCAGCTGCAGCAACTCCAGCATCAAGGTATGAAAGTGCTATACAAAAACCCAGAGACACTAAGAGAGCTGTGAGCGTTAGAAAGACCGAACTACCATCACCCGCAACGCCCACAGACGAACAGAACACTGTCTCACCACGAGATAAGTCATTCAATCGTGAATGTCCCATCCACAAAAAACCACACTCACTGACCAAGTGCAAGGGGTTTAGATCCAAAACCTTACAGGAGCGCAAGAAGATCCTCACTGAGCTTGGAATTTGCTTCAAATGCTGCGCATCACTTGAGCACATGGCCAAGGACTGTAAATCCACAGTCAAGTGTGGGGAGTGCCACAGCGAAAAGCACATTTCAGCCATGCATCCTACTCGGCTAGCTAGAGACACACCGGCTACAGTCGCCACCGCTCCCGCTCCAAGTTATGGCGGGGAGCCACAGAATCAGACTGACACCGCCACAACTGTTTCCTGCTCATGCTCAGAGGTATGTGGAGAGGGCCGAATGGAGAAATGTTGTGCCCGAATATGCCTCATCAAGGTTTATCCCGAGGGACGCCCAGAAAAGGCGATGAAGGTGTATGCCATCATAGACGACCAAAGCAACCGGTCCCTGGCAGGAACCAAATTCTTTGAAGCCTTCGGAATTAGTGGACCATCAGAACCCTACACCTTGAACACCTGCTCAGGCCGCATAGAGACTAACGGCAGAAGAGCCCGGGGATTCATTGCTTCTCCTATCAACGGGAAGACTGAAATACCTCTACCAACGCTCGTTGAATGTGACCAAATACCCAGCCACAGGAGTGAAATTCCTACCCCAGAAGCTGCACTTCATCAGCCACACCTGAAACACCTCGCGAGCGTTATCCCACCTATAGATAACAACGCGGACATTCTACTCCTGCTCGGCAGAGACAACCTGAGGGTACACAAGGTGCGACAACAGTGCAATGGACCCGACTATGCACCATACGCCCAGAGACTGGACTTGGGATGGGTAGTCATAGGAAATGTGTGTGTTGATCGATCAGAAATCGACTCCTTCAGGACCTACGTGCATGGAGATGGGCGCACAACCTGCCTAAGACCATGTCCTCATCACTATGAAGTGAAGGAGAAGCCCCCAGACTCAATACAGCTACTCGACGTCGCTTCTTCCCTGCGTTCCGACAACTTAGGAAGATCAGTCTTTCACACGACCAAGGACGACGATAAGGTAGCCTTGTCAGTGGAGGACAGAGAGTTCATCGAGATAATGGACCGTACGTTCTCTAAAAACGAAACCAACCACTGGGTCTCTCCACTACCCTTCCGATCCACCAGGGTAAGACTCCCAAACAACCGAGACCAAGCTCAGACCAGATTTAACTCTCTGCAGCGTTCAATGAACAACAAGCCTGAGATGAGGGAACATATCGTGGCCTTCATGGACAAGATATTTCGCAATAACCACGCGGAACTCGCTCCATCCTTAAGGAAGAATGAAGAGTGCTGGTATCTGCCTTCATTTGGTGTATACCACCCACGGAAACCGAACCAAATCAGGGTTGTCTTTGACTCCAGCGCCAAACACGGAGGCGTATCCCTTAACGATGTTCTCCTCACCGGCCCCAACCTAACAAACAACTTAGTAGGAGTGTTGCTGAGGTTCAGAAAAGAACTTGTCGCCATCACTGCTGATATCGAACAGATGTTCCACTGTTTCCTAGTCAGGGAGGATCACCGGAATTTCCTCAGATTTCTGTGGTACAAGGACAATGACACCAATAAAGAGATGGTGGAATATCGAATGAGGGTCCACGTTTTCGGGAACAGCCCTTCACCCGCAGTAGCAACCTATGGTCTCCGAAGAACCGCGTCAGAGGGAGAGTCCGAGTATGGCGACCAGAGCGAGAGACTTTGTTGAAAAAGACTTTTACGTAGATGACGGGCTCAAATCACTACCCACCGAGGAAGCAGCCATTGATTTGCTCAAAAGGACCCAAGGTCCAGAGTTCCTGCTGAGACAGTCGGAGGAAGCTGTCCAGGAAAACTTCAGCATCCTAGATCCAGATAACGATCCAGATGTCCGAACTGAAGTCAACACCCTGGCCACCAGTGCAGAGGAAGCTTCCAACCTCGGCTGCCAACGTTTTAAACGTTTCTCCAGCTGGACAAGACTCGTCCGGACTGTCGCCAGGTTAGTGCACATCGCCAGATGCTATCGTACAGACCTAAAAAACAGAGACTGTCATCGCTGGCATGTGTGCCACAAACCCCTTTCTGCTGAGGACATCTCCCATGGTGAGTCCCTCATAATACGCCACCTCCAACAGAGCGAATTCGCCACCGAATGGAACTGTTTACACAACAAACAGCAGATTCCACTAAGAAGCCCTCTAGCCAATCTAAACCCGATTATGGACAGTTTTGGCTTACTTAGAGTCGGCGGTCGTTTAAATCAGGCTCGTTTCGGAGTCGCAGAACAAAATCCTCTCATCATTCCCAACAAACACCACGTTACAGTCTTGCTGATCCGACATCACATGAAAGGACTGAACACCAAGGCAGACAGATCACAGAGGGCGCCGTACGGTCGGCAGGCCTTTGGATCATTGGAATGAAGAGACGTGTAGCACAAATACTCCATGATTGTGTGCATTGTCGCAAAACGAGAGGAAGGCAACTGTGCCAACAAATGGCTGATCTGCCTGCAGACAGACTTTCTATGGAACCACCTTTCACCTACGTGGGCCTAGACGTGTTCGGACCATGGATGGTATCTTCACGCAGAACTCGTAGCAGCCGAGCAGACAATAAGCGGTGGGCTGTGCTATTCACCTGCATGAGTGTTCGAGCCGTTCACATTGAGGTGTTAGAATCCATGGATACTTCCTGCCTGATCAATGCCTTAAGGAGGTTCTTTGCCATTAGAGGACCAGTAAAGCAGCTGAGGTCCGACCGTGGCAGCAACTTCGTCGGTGCATGTAGAGAGCTGAACATCGACACCAAGCCAATCCAAGACCAGCTAGCAGACAAGGGTTGCACCTGGATCTTCAATTCTCCTCACAGTTCTCACATGGGGGGCTCCTGGGAGAGGATGATAGGGATCTCACGCAACATCCTGAACTCCATGCTAAAGGACGTTAACTCCTCAAGACTCACGCACGAGACTCTTGTCACTCTTTTAGCCGAAGTCTCAGCCATCATCAATTCGAGACCCCTCGTGCCCGTGACAATGGATCCAGAGGTACCAACCATGCTGACTCCCACCATCCTTCTTACTCAAAAAATTGACAACGCGGTAATTCCCAGCGGAGACTTCACTCACGCCAACACCTACCAAAGACACTGGAAACGAGTCCAATATTTGGCCGACTACTTCTGGAATCGATGGAGAAAGGAATACCTCACCGTTCTTCAAGGAAGAAGGAGAGTGGCGACATCCCAAGCCAAATATCAAGGAAGGGGACCTGGTCCTTATGAAAGATCAGACCACCCAAAGAACTGACTGGCCTCTGGGACTTGTTACTAAGACACTACCTAGCCAGGACGGCAATGTGCGGAAGGTGGAGCTAAGGGTCTTCAGGAAAGGTGAGACGAAGACCTTTGCAAGGCCGATCCACGAACTCATTCTGCTGTTGCCCATAGAGAGCGCCACTACGGGATGAACGCTTCCGGACCTGAACTTTAGCCGTTTTCTTCTCATTTTGGTTTTGAATTTGAATTGTTGTATTTAACATGCCCTTCGTTTAGGTATTGTTATGGACTAATAGTGGAATCCCCAAAGTGAATTCCAGACGGGGAGTGTGCTGTTTCAATCCTGTTTTACAGTCTAATCTGTTATATTGATGCTTGTCTCTGCTGCCACCTGCTGGCCAGACCTCTCAATTCTTTCTGCCTTTCCTTGTCCAGCCTATGGGGGTGTGGCTCCTGCACGTGCTGTTGTCTCTTCCTGTTTTGCCAGTCATTAGGAGACATCTTTACTGCAGAGAGTTCCATTCTCATAGAGCTGGAGAAGCAAAGTTTTTTGACCCACAAGTAGCGACTGCAGAGACAAGCTTCATGCAAGATTTCAATGCCATGTTTTGGATCATTCACCTATGGAATAAACCAGCATTGTTTTCATCCTAACGTGTGTACGCTTATCTGAGACGCTGCTCCGGGTCCTGTCTGCCCCTCTTATTGGAAGTACAAAGGTAAGAAGGAACTCTCATCCTAGTATACAACCAGCATGCCTTTATCGCCTTTAAGTGGGAACAGAACAGCAGCCACCATCATCCCCATGCAGCCTCCATCATCCACTTGCAGTGCCCAATATCCTCATTATCCCTTGCAGCCCCCATTATCCCCTTGCATCCCCCAATATCCCCATTATCCTTTTCAGCCCCCATCATTCCCATGCAGCCCCCATCATCCCCATCCTCCCATGCAACCCTCTTCATTCCCATTCAGCCCCCAATATCCCCATTATACCCTTGCAGCCCTATCATTTCTTTGCACCTCCCAATATTCCCTTGCAGCCTCAATACCATATCACCATCATCCCCTTGCAGCCCCAATACCGTATTGCCCATCATCTTCCCAATGCAGCCCCATCAACACACACAGACACACACTTTGCTCACCGGTCTGCCACTGCAGTATCATGGGTGCAGCTCTGCTCTCTTCCTTAGCTGCGTAGATGTATGGGCGGAGACATCAGACAATCCGAGCCCGGCTGCTGTGCTGTGATTGGCAGGCGGCTGCTGCGCTGTGATTGGCCAACAGCTCTGCCCGTACATCTACATATCTGACGCAGACAGTTCAGGGTAGTGCCGTAATACTGCAGCTCTGGTCACCGAGACAAGTAAAATACACACATACACAGCTGCATGCCTGGTGTTCTGTGAGACGGGCATGCCTAAGAAAAAATAATATTTGCTATGGTTTATTTTCAAGGGAGGACTTATATTTTACAGCCTTACAAAACCCCCACTAGGTCTTATTTTAGGGGGATGTCTTATTTTTGAGGATACACGGTATGCAAGATGGTAGCTGCTTAGCCGTACTGGATATCCTGCTTGCACTAGTACCATGCTCCACACAGAAAGGAAGTAACATGGCTCATTGCTGCATATATCAACTATGTTAAACACCATGTTTACATGTGGCCCAATTTCTCTGCCTGTTTAAGAGATGGTGCACATACTCTATTAATGGATGGGGGTAAGGAATGAGCATGGTGCTGACCAGTGGTGTAACTAGAGTGGCAGGCCCCAGTGCAAAATTTAGACCTGGGTTCCCCCTTGCACACACGTTGGTCAGATGTATGGGCCCCGTGTAAGGTTCTAAATCCTTTAAAGATTCACAAATTGACCCTCTCCCCCTTCATTATGTATTAATGTCCCTTATCCTGCTATATATGGTGGTCCTCCTCCTGGAATATGGCCCTTATCACAGAATATGTGTCCCCCATTATGGTTTATATGGTCTTCCTCCTCCCGCCACCATAGTCCTCCAATTATTATAATACATCCCCATATTCCTCCATATATTACAAAATACCCCTAGTCCTCCATGTATTATAATGCATCCCATAGTCCCCCATTCATAAGGTAGCCCCAATAGTCATCAAATTATTATAATGCACTCCCATTATCCTTCATATAGTAAAATTCAGCATCACAGCCCTCCATATAGTATAATACAGCCTCATAGCCTCTCTATATAGTATAATACATCCTCACAGCCCTCCATATAGTATAATACAGCTTCACAGCTCTCCATATTGTATAATGCAGCCTCGCAGCCCTCCATATAGTGCCACCTACTCCTAGTATGGAGGAGGCAGCTTGCTGTATGCGTTCAACAGCGGAACGCACAATGAAACCCGGCTGTGATAAGAGGAAGTGAGGGGTGGGGTGAGAGCGGCGCAGTAAGTAGGAGTCTCCCCCCTCCCTCTTCTCCATGACACGGACCCCACAGCAGCGTGTGCTGCCACGCAGTGACATGGATGTGCCTCCTCAAGGAGGCACATCCATATAAAGCGAGCGCTGGGATCGGCGGGTGCAGGGGGTGTCGCTTTCCGACAAGGTCCTATTGCTTCCAGGACCTGTGGTGACGTCACGTTCTCGCGGGAACTCCGGTCACGTGACCGGAGTTCCCGCAAGAACGTGACGTCACCACAGGTCCTGGAAGCACAGGACCTTGCCGGAAAGCTTAAAATAGATATTTTTATGTTTCGGACCCTTTCTTTAAGTAACTTTTACTTAAAGAAGGGGTCCGAATCATAAAAATATCTATTTTAAGCTTTCCGGCAAGGTCCTGTGCTTGCAGGACCTGTGGTGACGTCACGTTCTCGCGGAACTCCGGTCATGTGACCAGAGTTCGCGCGAGAATATGACGTCACCACAGGTCCTAGAAGCCGCAGGACCTTGCCGGAGGCTTCGGTGGATCGCGGACAGGTGAGCATTGATTATTTTTTTATTTTTAACACTTTCTTTCACTTTTTTTCACTTCCATAATGTATGTATATACATTGTGGAAGAGAAAATGCCCCACAGGCCCGGTTTGTTCGTTTTCCGGGGTGTTCGACGGTGTTCGTCGAGCATTCGATGAATCGAATCGAATTCGAACACTGGGGTGGTGGCTCATCTCTACCTAAGACATGGCACAAAACTAGTAATTTCAAATGACAACTTTATGGCTTTAAGAAACACTAAAAGAAATCAAGATAAAAAATGTGGTAGTCAGTAAGGGTAATTTTTTTCAGACCAAGCAGAGGGAAAAAATTATGGAATCACTCAATTCTGAGAAAAAAATTATGGAATCATGAAAAACAAACACACAAAATAACACTCCAATACATCACTAGTATTTTGTTGCATTACCTCTGGCTTTAATAACAGCTTGCAGTCTCAGAGGCATGGACTTAAAGGGAACCCACCACCTAAAAATACCTATCTAACCTATAAATATCTGTCCCTGGAGCCTAAAATTACTATTCTAACCATCCCTTACTGACTAAATCTACCTAACTAGATGCACAATAAATCACTTTTTATATTTACCAAATCCTTGTCTGATGGACGTTCCTCCAGGGTTGTTGACGGATAGGCGGGTCTCCATCTTCTTTCCAGGAGGATTCAAATTACCCACCCATCGCGTCCTTGCAATGAGTAGGTCACGTGCTGCAGGCCCGCGTCACTTCCGCCCGCCGCGTCACTGGTACATCCAGGCCGGCTTCAGAGCATGCGCAGATGGCATGCTGACGCTGGCCTGGGCGCATCATAGACCCAGCGACGCGGCGGGCGGAAGTGACGTGAGGCCTGCAGCACATGACCCGCTCATTGCGAGGACGTGAAGGGTGGGTAATTTGAATCCTCCTGTAAAGAAGATGGACAGCAGCGAGGTGGGTGCAAGCGCAGTGAGGAGACCCGCCTATCGGTCAACCGCCTAAAAATAAGTTAGAAAGGTATTTTTAGGTGGTTGGTTCCCTTTAATAAGTGACAAACAGTACTCATCATCAATCTGGCTCCAACTTTCTCTGCTGTTGCCAGATCAGATTTGCAGGTTGGAGCCTTGTCATGGACCATTTTTTTCAACTTCCACCAAAGATTTTCAATTAGATTGAGATCTGGACTATTTGCAGGACATTACATTGAACTTATGTGTCTTCTTTCAAGGAATGTTTTCACAGTTTTTGCTCTATGGCAGGATGCATTATCATCTTGAAAAATGATTTAATCATCCTTAAACATCCTTTCAATTGATGGGATACGAAAACTGTCCAAAATATCAATGTAAACTTGGGCATTTATTGAAGATGTAATGACAGCCATCTCACCAGTGCCTTTACCTGACATGCAGCCCCATATCATCAATGACTGTGGAAATTTACATGTTATTTTCACACAGTCATCTTTATAAATCTCATTGGAACGGAATCAAACAAAAGTTCCACCATCATTACCTTGCTCAATGCAGATTCGTGATTCATCACTGAATATGACTTTCATCCAGTCATCCTCAGTCCACGATTGCTTTTCCTTAGCACATTATAATCTTGTTTTTTCTGTTTAGGTGTTAATGATGGTTTATATTTAGCTTTTCTGTATGTAAATCCCATGTCCTTTAGACAGTTTCTTACAGTTCGGTCACAGACATTGACTCCAGTTTCCTCCCATTCGTTCCTCATTTGTTTTGTTGTGCATTTCCTGTTTTGGAGACATATTACTTTAAGTTTTCGGTCTTGACGCTTTGATGTCTTCCTTGGTCTACCAGTATGTTTCCCTTTAACAACCTTCCCATGTTGTTTGTTTTTGGTCCAGATTTTAGACACAGCTGACTGTGAACAACCAACATCTATTGCAACATTGCGTGTTGATTTACCCTATTTTAAGAGTTTGATAATCCTCTCCTTTGTTTCAATTGACATCTCTCATGTTGGAGCCATGATTCATGTCAGTCCACTTGGTGCAACAGCTCTCCAAGGTGTGATCACTCCTTTTTAGATGCAGAGTAACAAGCAGATTCAATTTGATGCAGGTGTTAGTTTTGGGAATGAAAATTTACAGGGTGATTCCATAATTTTTTTCTCAGAATTGAGTGATTCCATAATTTTTTTCTCAGAATTGAGTGATTCCATATTTTTTTTCTCAGAATTTAGTGATTCCATAATTTTTTCCCTCTGCTTGGTCTGAAAAAAGGTACCATTACTGACTACTTACCATCCATGCCAAAAACAGAAACCAAATGCACTTACAGGACGCAGTCAGAGCCCAATTGTAGAGCAAGCTCAGCTGCTGGCTGATAAAATCACCTCTACCAGCAAAATGTGGGAGGCGACCTGCAGCGGAGCGGTTGGGTAGCTTTCAGACACTCTGCATCATATGTACCAGTGTGAATGGTGCTATATGCAAGCCAAGTGTATGCATGGCAGGTCGCCTCCCACATTTTGCTGGTAGAGGTGATTTTATCAGCCAGCAGCTGAGCTTGCTCTACAATTGGGCTCTGACTGCGTCCTGTAAGTAAGCAGCGGAGCGGTTGGGTAGCTTTCAGACACTCTGCATCATATGTACCAGTGTGAATGGTGCTATATGCAAGCCAAGTGTATGCATGGCAGGTCGCCTCCCACATTTTGCTGGTAGAGGTGATTTTATCAGCCAGCAGCTGAGCTTGCTCTACAATTGGGCTCTGACTGCGTCCTGTAAGTGAGCATGGGATCCCTTGATCGTGGGTCATCAGCTTAAATGTCTTGGGCCAACACATGAACCAAAATCCCATCTATAAAGGTTTTTTATTTATCATATAAAAAACTTTTGCACTTTTTTATCCATCCAGGGTGCAGTTGGGCCCATAGGGGCGCCATTCATCTAGTGGTGCAGAAGCATCGTACTGTGCGGCCCAATGCTCAGGCAGCGGAGCGGTTGGGTAGCTTTCAGACACTCTGCATCATATGTACCAGTGTGAATGGTGCTATATGCAAGCCAAGTGTATGCATGGCAGGTCGCCTCCCACATTTTGCTGGTAGAGGTGATTTTATCAGCCAGCAGCTGAGCTTGCTCTACAATTGGGCTCTGACTGCGTCCTGTAAGTGCATTTGGTTTCTGTTTTTGGCATGGATGGTAAGTTTTCTGATGCTGCTTTTTTCTAGTAGTTTTTGTACAATTTTGTTGGGACTGGTGAGCATGGGATCCCTTGATCGTGGGTCATCAGCTTAAATGTCTTGGGCCAACACATGAACCAAAATCCCATCTATAAAGGTTTTTTATTTATCATATAAAAAACTTTTGCACTTTTTTATCCATCCAGGGTGCAGTTGGGCCCATAGGGGCGCCATTCATCTAGTGGTGCAGAAGCATCGTACTGTGCGGCCCAATGCTCAGGCAGCGGAGCGGTTGGGTAGCTTTCAGACACTCTGCATCATATGTACCAGTGTGAATGGTGCTATATGCAAGCCAAGTGTATGCATGGCAGGTCGCCTCCCACATTTTGCTGGTAGAGGTGATTTTATCAGCCAGCAGCTGAGCTTGCTCTACAATTGGGCTCTGACTGCGTCCTGTAAGTGCATTTGGTTTCTGTTTTTGGCATGGATGGTAAGTTTTCTGATGCTGCTTTTTTCTAGTAGTTTTTGTACAATTTTGTTGGGACTGGTGAGCATGGGATCCCTTGATCGTGGGTCATCAGCTTAAATGTCTTGGGCCAACACATGAACCAAAATCCCATCTATAAAGGTTTTTTATTTATCATATAAAAAACTTTTGCACTTTTTTATCCATCCAGGGTGCAGTTGGGCCCATAGGGGCGCCATTCATCTAGTGGTGCAGAAGCATCGTACTGTGCGGCCCAATGCTCAGGCAGCGGAGCGGTTGGGTAGCTTTCAGACACTCTGCATCATATGTACCAGTGTGAATGGTGCTATATGCAAGCCAAGTGTATGCATGGCAGGTCGCCTCCCACATTTTGCTGGTAGAGGTGATTTTATCAGCCAGCAGCTGAGCTTGCTCTACAATTGGGCTCTGACTGCGTCCTGTAAGTGCATTTGGTTTCTGTTTTTGGCATGGATGGTAAGTTTTCTGATGCTGCTTTTTTCTAGTAGTTTTTGTACAATTTTGTTGGGACTGGTGAGCATGGGATCCCTTGATCGTGGGTCATCAGCTTAAATGTCTTGGGCCAACACATGAACCAAAATCCCATCTATAAAGGTTTTTTATTTATCATATAAAAAACTTTTGCACTTTTTTATCCATCCAGGGTGCAGTTGGGCCCATAGGGGCGCCATTCATCTAGTGGTGCAGAAGCATCGTACTGTGCGGCCCAATGCTCAGGCAGCGGAGCGGTTGGGTAGCTTTCAGACACTCTGCATCATATGTACCAGTGTGAATGGTGCTATATGCAAGCCAAGTGTATGCATGGCAGGTCGCCTCCCACATTTTGCTGGTAGAGGTGATTTTATCAGCCAGCAGCTGAGCTTGCTCTACAATTGGGCTCTGACTGCGTCCTGTAAGTGCATTTGGTTTCTGTTTTTGGCATGGATGGTAAGTTTTCTGATGCTCTGCTTTTTTCTAGTAGTTTTTGTACAATTTTGTTGGGACTGGTGAGCATGGGATCCCTTGATCGTGGGTCATCAGCTTAAATGTCTTGGGCCAACACATGAACCAAAATCCCATCTATAAAGGTTTTTTATTTATCATATAAAAAACTTTTGCACTTTTTTATCCATCCAGGGTGCAGTTGGGCCCATAGGGGCGCCATTCATCTAGTGGTGCAGAAGCATCGTACTGTGCGGCCCAATGCTCAGGCAGCGGAGCGGTTGGGTAGCTTTCAGACACTCTGCATCATATGTACCAGTGTGAATGGTGCTATATGCAAGCCAAGTGTATGCATGGCAGGTCGCCTCCCACATTTTGCTGGTAGAGGTGATTTTATCAGCCAGCAGCTGAGCTTGCTCTACAATTGGGCTCTGACTGCGTCCTGTAAGTGCATTTGGTTTCTGTTTTTGGCATGGATGGTAAGTTTTCTGATGCTGCTTTTTTCTAGTAGTTTTTGTACAATTTTGTTGGGACTGGTGAGCATGGGATCCCTTGATCGTGGGTCATCAGCTTAAATGTCTTGGGCCAACACATGAACCAAAATCCCATCTATAAAGGTTTTTTATTTATCATATAAAAAACTTTTGCACTTTTTTATCCATCCAGGGTGCAGTTGGGCCCATAGGGGCGCCATTCATCTAGTGGTGCAGAAGCATCGTACTGTGCGGCCCAATGCTCAGGCAGCGGAGCGGTTGGGTAGCTTTCAGACACTCTGCATCATATGTACCAGTGTGAATGGTGCTATATGCAAGCCAAGTGTATGCATGGCAGGTCGCCTCCCACATTTTGCTGGTAGAGGTGATTTTATCAGCCAGCAGCTGAGCTTGCTCTACAATTGGGCTCTGACTGCGTCCTGTAAGTGCATTTGGTTTCTGTTTTTGGCATGGATGGTAAGTTTTCTGATGCTGCTTTTTTCTAGTAGTTTTTGTACCATTACTGACTACCACATTTTTTTATCTTGATTTCTTTTAGTGTTTCTTAGGGCCCTTTCACATCTGCGTTTTTCGTAATTCGCGGCAGATGCGGTGAAAAAACCGCATCTGCCGCGTTTGCCGCATAACGGTTCCACTTGCGGCACGGTTGCGGTTTTTTCCATAGGAAGTATAGGGGGACTTGCGGCAGATGCGGCAAGTGCGGTATTGCACTTGCGGCAGGTGCGGCAGAGAAAAAAAAGAAAAATATTCTACAATTTTTTACTTGCTTTTCAAGTGTAATCTATTGCACAACCACACTATATATTAATAGTAATGAAAATTGCATTGAAAAAAGGTCTTCTAGGAAAAGGATCTTCTCAAAGAAGATAGCTAGTATGGTGGAAGCAAAAAATTGTCTAAGGCTGACTTCACACCATGTTTTTAGGGATCCGGGGCCGTCCGGTATGAACCACAGTATTCCTATGGGCCGGATGGCAGTGATTTGCCATCTGGTTCCCTGCTGTCAGGGCAGATCTGGCAGAATTAATTTTTTTCCCCGGGCACAAAATCGCAGCTTGGAGCGTTTTTGTGTCCGTGGCAAAAATCTGACAAAATCGAATCCTACCGGATCTGGTGCGATCTGGCGCCTCCTAACATGGGAGGCTATGGACGCCTGGATCGCACCGGACCCGACAGAAAATTTGTTCGGTTCCCAGACGCCAGGTGCTGAAGCTCAGAGCCATCCGGCGCTGAACTTCAGCACCTGGAGAGCTCCCGGCTGAGATTTCAGAACTGCGGCTAGCTCCCTGCTAAGCACGATTCTCACATTTCAGCAAGGGACAGCTCCAACAGCCGCAGACTGCCAATTCCGGCAGAAAACAGGACCGGAGGGTTTTGCATCCAGCAAAGCACCGGACACAGCCTGACAGCAAAAATCTGTAGTGTGAAGCCAGCCTTAATAAGTCTGGTGTTGGGCTGATCTTCTCAATTTTTCTTTTGATGGTGATGGCAAATTATGCACTAGTGTCACACTTAGTATATATTATCTCTAAGGCTCCTTTCACATCAGCATTTTTGTACAATTGCGACAGATCCAGCAGTTTTGCCGCATCTGCCACGAAACTGCTCACTTGCAGCAAGCCCAATTCATTCCCTAAGGGACTTGCGGTCAGGTGTGGCAAGTACGGTTTTGCTGGATCCGGCAGATCCAGCACTTTCGGCAGCACAAAAAAGTAAACCGCAGTTTGTTGACTTGCCGCAAGTCACGGATCTGCCATATCCAGCAAAACCGCACTTGCCGCACCTGACCGCAAGTCCCTTAGGGAATGAATGGGGCTTGCTGCAAGTGAGCCGTTTCATGGCAGATGCGGCAAAACTGCTGGATCTGTCGCAATTGTACAAAAATGCTGATGTGAAAGGAGCCTAACAGTATTGTATTTTTGTTCATTTTGTCCACACTCAAATATTCTTTAAGATATATTCACATGTTGCAGATTTGTTGCACACATTGCCTATCACTCTGAATGGGAAACTGAAGAAATCTATGCACCTCCTTCAGAAACACCCAATTTAGATTTATATAATGGTTTTTCAGAAAATTTCTGCTTGTGACCATCGCCTTATCTGGCTTTAACCATTTCTTATTTAGCACAGATAGATATACCTGGTCTTAACAGGGTCAGGCAGGGTAATGTACTAAAAGATTGTTTTAACGTGTCTTATAGACAGTCGTAATAAGTCAAAACCCGAAAGAAGTGAGACAGGGACTGACAGAAGAAACAAGATACATAAAATGTAAAATAATATGATACTTGTAAATGGATATACATTAAACATGAAATACAATATTAAACGGTCATCATAACATCCTATAATTGCCATAAATATTCCTGAATTGGTGTTCCCATAAGAGCAGTAAATATAACAAAAGCAAATACAAGGATAGAAGCTAAACTGTAGAAAACATATTGTACAGTAATCCCTAAAATGTAGATATAAATAGTGCTATGGACTAAGAAAACATTGAATAAACACATTTACAAGTGCATTTTGTTTTAGCACCATTGGCAAAAGAAGAGATTCTATCCTCAGTCCCGATATCTATGTCAGCTTGCTGCCATTTACAGGGGAAATTCACCTTTAAATTCCATTTCAGAGCTGACATTTAACCAGCAAAGTCTACATAAAAAGTTGAGAAAAACACGTTTAGATTAGTAAAAAAAATCTGGAATTTGTCATGCATTGTATTGAGGAGTTACCATCCAATTTCTGCATTGCTTTGGTAGAATGTTGACTGGTATTAGTACAACGGCTCTGGGGTATATTACAAGTGGTGGGTAAGTGATGAATTGTATTTAAATATACATTTATATGATGGTGATTGATTGGTGATATCATCTTCCTGTTTGTGGCACATTAGTATATGGGAGGGGGAAAACTTTTCCAGATGGGTGGTGACCATGGCGGCCATTTTGGATCCAACTTTATTTTTTTCAATGTTAAGAGGGTCATGTGACACATCAAACTTTGTGAGAATTTCATAAGAAAAACAGTGATGTGTTTGGTTTTAACGTAAATTTATTCTTTCATGAGTTATTTACAAGTTTATGACCACTTATAAAATGTGTTCAAAGTCCTGCCCATTGTGTTGTCAATGCAACCCTTTTCTCCTACTCTTGACACACTGATAGCAACATCGCAGAAGAAATGCTAGCACAGGCTTCCAGTGTCTGTTGTTTCAGATGCTGCACATCTCGTATCTTCACAGCATAGACAATTGCCTTCAGATGAATGATGATGCAAACTTTTTTGTGAATGGTGAATTTAACAAACAAAACCACCGCTATTGGTCTGACACTAATCCACAGTGGATAGATCCCTCCAAGACTGCTGGAACACAAAAATTGATGGTATGGTGTGATATATAGGGTACAAAGATAGTGGGGCCATTCTTCATCAATGGAAACCTCAATGCCACTGGATATCTGAATCATTTAGCAATTTCAGATATCCAGTGGCACTGAGGTTTCCATTGATGAATGAAAAAGTTTTCCCCCTCCCATATACTAATGTGCCACAAACAGTTGATATTACCAACCTTTCCCATTTTATTTACGTGCATCCATATAAATGGCTCACCCTGTAGATTATATTTTTAAGTTAAACTGACAGCAAAATAGAAATTATGTTATGTTTTATAGTTTATTTCCGGGGTGGGAAACCTCTGGCCTGCAGGCAGTTTACAATTTACAAAGTCCTTTTCTGCAGCACCAGTGCAGATTTCTGGGGACTGCAGTGCTCAGGTCAGCCGCCGCATTTTGTCAGCTGTGTCCACTACAGAATACTGCGATGCATCAAATAAAAGATTATGTCCTGACACTGGCAAGTGCCAGCATCAGGACATACTTTGTGGGCTAGTGGAGCTTCAGTCACACCAACAAAGACTGCAGCGGCAGCCCCCATGTGCCTGTGATGTGTACAATAGATGCCTCAGTGTCTCATATATGATGTATGCAGCAGTCTCAATGTATTCTATAAGATTAATACAACTGTGTCAGTGTCTCCTATGTGATATATACCGTATATACTCGTGTATAAGCCGACCCGTGTATAAGCCGACCCCCTACTTTTGCCCCCAAAACCTGGGAAAATCTATTGACTCGCGTATAAGCCGAGGGTGGACCCCAGCACAGGTATACAGCCCCCAGCAGTGGTATACAGGCCCCAGCAGTATGATATACAGCAGGCCCCAGTGGTATATACAGCAGCCCCAGTGGTATTGCAGCCCCTATATACAGCAGCCCCAGTGGTATTGCAGCCCCAGTAATGCAGGGCCCCTATATACAGCAGCCCCAGTGGTATTGCAGACCCTATATACAGCAGCCCCAGTGGTATTGCAGCCCCAGTAATGCAGGGCCCCTATATACAGCAGCCCCAGTGGTATTGCAGCCCCAGTGGTATTGCAGCCCCTATATACAGCAGCCCCAGTGGTATTGCAGCCCCAGTGGTGTATACAGCAGCCCCTATATACAGCAGCCCCAAGTGGTATATACAGCAGCCCCAGTGGTATTGCAGCCCCTATATACAGCAGCCCCAGTGGTATTGCAGCCCCAGTGGTGTATACAGCAGCCCCTATATACAGCAGCCCCAGTGGTATTGCAGCCCCAGTGGTATTGCAGCCCCTATATAAAGCAGCCCCAGTGGTATTGCAGCCCCAGTAATGCAGGGCCCCTATATACAGCAGCCCCAGTGGTAGTATACAGGCAGCCCCAGTAATGCAGGCCCCCCCCCTCATGCTCCGGTCACCTGTAAAGCAAATTATACTTATCAGTGCCCGCTGCCGTCCGCGCCCGCATCTGCCGACATCCCGATCCTCCGTCTTCATGCGACTTCTTCCTGTTTCCTGTGCGCGTCGCCGGTAATGACGTCATTGCCTGCGACGCGCACAGAAGCAGGAAGAAGATGCATGAAGATGGAGGATCGGGATGTCGGCAGATGCGGGCGCGGACGGCAGCGGGACACTGATAAGTATAACTTGCTTTACAGGTGACCGGAGCATGAGGGGGGGGGCCCTGCATTACTGGGGATGCGGGGGCTGCTTTATACCGCTGTATACAGCAGCCCCTGCACTGACTCGCGTATAAGCCGAGGGGGGTACTTTTCAGCCCAATTTTTGGGCTGAAAAACTCGGCTTATACGCGAGTATATACGGTATATTGTGGTGATGTGACCCATGGCCGGGTGCATCACATGGGTTATCAGAACAGGATCCTGTTCACATCAGCCTGTTTTACTGTGTGTGTGTGCTGTGTGAAACCTGTCCGGTACACAGTGGGTTAACAACTAAAATATAGATAAGACCAATGAGTGGCCGAGAGAGAGCAGTGTGTACTAATTGACCAGTCCCAGGTGTAGGTGTGTCAGATGGGTGTGGCGAGCAGGACTTAACCTGCCAGGTGTCTGTGTGTGAGTCAGACTGGAGATGGGAACTAGACCAGACGGATCCTGCACGATGTGAGGATGTGAGGCGAGAAGTCGGGCTCTCCAGGCAGGAGATGCCTGCCCCTCTGACCGGAGAGGGTGGTAGTCCATGCTGGACTGTGTGTGTTTGTATGAACCTGTGACCGGCTGGAGTCCATATGTGTCATATGGAGACCGAGGACGGCTCAAGGGCCAGGCGGTCATAACCGCCATTGGGACCGAATGGGAAGTCGTGATATGGTCCCGTTGACTAAGTGTGGACGTCATAATGGTTTATGTAAAAATGCCAAGTATGATGTATGGTGTTCATGTTAGAGCATAATGGTTTATGTAAAACTGCCATGTATGTTGTTTCATGTGAATGAAGGCCAGGCGGTAATGTGTAAAGTGTGCATATGATGGGGAATGATCCCTGTCAGATGGCTTAGCGGCCATAACCGCCATTAGAACCAGATAGAGGACTGCAAGGGTCGGTGGGGATGCCTTGAGGTTCTGTTGACAAAGGTATTATGTAATGGTAAATATCTTGTAAGGTAAATGTAAAATGTGTTCGATGGTATATGTAATGATGGTTTATGTGATATTGAAACAAAGAATGCTTATGTGCAATGTTTATGTTCTACCCAGTTTATGATTTATGTGTGTTACAAAATAAATGAGTGGTCATTTGTTCCATTTAAGCACGTGTTGGTGTTAATTCAGTGCAAGCGAGTTGCCCAGGGGCGCTACCGCACGAGGCAGCACCCCTGGGGAACTCGCTTGCACGGAATTCACACCAACACGTGCTTGAATGGAACAAATGACCACCCATTTATTTTGTAACACACATAAATCATAAACCGGGTAGAACATAAACATTACACATAAGCATTCTTTGTTTCAATATCACATAAACCATCATTACATATCCCATCGTACATATATATACACAGCAGCCTTGGTGTCTTCTGTGTGATGCATATAGGGCAGCCTTGGTGTCTCTTATGTGATGTATGTACAGTAGTCGCAGTGTAGCCTTTGAAATTTATATAGAGCAGTCAGAGTGTTTACTATGTGACATATATAGAGCAGTCTCGCTGTCACATGTCCTGTATATAGACCTATCTCAGGGTCTACTATGTGATTTATATTGAGCAATCTCAGTGTCTCCCATTTGATTCACATGGCGCAGTCTCAGTGTTAACTATGTGATGTCTATACAGCAATCCCAGTGTCTCCTATGTGAGATTTTTACAGTAGTCTCTTTGTCTCCTATGTGATGTATATAGAGCAGTCACAGTGTCTCCTATGTAATATATTTATCAGTTTCAGTGATGTCTATGTGATGTATATAAAACAGTCTCAGCATCACTTTTGTGATATGTATAGAGCAGTCCCAGTATCTCCTATGTGACATATATACAGCAGTCTCACTGTCTCATCTGTGATGTATGCGTAGCAGACCTCCCACTACTTGAGTTCTATAAATGATACATGAGCAGTGTTGAATTTCCCACTGTGAGAAAACATGCAGTGTAATATATACCTGGGTTCAGAGGTTGCTGCTGTGAGCCATTCTTTTCAAAATCAACTGTGCTTCAGACCAATGCAAATCTAGTAAATCAGTTGTGAGTAGCAGCATCATCAATACCACCTAACATTACACTTCTCACCAAGGAGAAGCACTTTCCGCTGTCACATTAGAGTTAGGCCCCTTTAACATCAGCGTTTATTTGAAATCGCGGCAGATGCGGTGAAAAAAACGCATCTGCCGCGATTACCGCATACCGGCTGCGGCAAGCCCCATACAATGTATAGGCGGGCTTGCGGCAGGTGCGGCAAGTGCGGTTTTGGCACTTGCGGCAGGTGCGGCCGCGAAAAAAAACGCGGTCAGCCGCGTTTTTTTTGCGTCCGCACCTGCCACAAATGCCAAAACCGCACTTGCCGCACCTGCCGCAAGCCCACCTATACATTGTATGGGGCTTGCCGCAACCGCGCCGCAACCGTGCCGCAAGTGCAGCCGGTATGCGGTAATCGCGGCAGATGCGTTTTTTTCACCGCATCTGCCGCGATTTCAAATAAACGCTGATGTGAAAGGGGCCTTAGTTAATTAATTGTTTGACTAAATATACCAGGATAAATTTCAAGTTACCGTATATACTCGTGTATAAGCCGAGTTTTTCAGCCCACAAATTGGGCTGAAAAGTCCCCCCTCGGCTTATACACGGGTCTATACGGTAATGCTGTGGGGGGGGGGCTGTGACCGGGAGCTGGAGGAGGCAGGAGGGGGCCGCGGTGACCGCAGGCGGTCACGTGGGGCCGCCTCATTAGTGCAATGAATATGCACGGCATCCCCCCGTCCATCAACGGCGGGGGGATGCCGTGCATATTGCACTACACAGCCCCCCTCCTTAATATGGGTCCCCCAGTATTAATAAACAGCCCCCCCCCTCCTTATCATGGCCCCCCAGGCTGCGGCAGCTGTCAAAATAAACAGTTTATACATCACCTTCCGACGCAGCTTCTCCGCTCCTCCGGTCCTCCGCTCGCCGGCTTCTTCTTTCTTCTTGTGCCGGTGTCATGTGACCGGGCGCAGGAGATGACGTCATTTCCTGCGCGCGGTCACAGAAGTCGGCACAACAAGAAAGAAGAAGCCGGCGAGCGGAGGACCGGAGGAGCGGAGAAGCTGCGTCGGAAGGTGATGTATAAACTGTTTGTTATTTTGACAGCTGCCGCAGCCTGGGGGGCCATGATAAGGAGGGGGGGGCTGTTTATTAATACTGGGGCTGTATATACCTCTGGGGCTGCTGGATAGTACCACTGGGGCTGCATATACCTCTGGGTCTGATGTATACTACCACTGGGGCTGTATACTACCACTGGGGCTGCATATACCTCTGGGCTGATGTATACTACCACTGGGGCTGTATACTACCACTGGGGCTGCATATACCTCTGGGGCTGATGTATACTACCACTGGGGCTGTATACTACCACTGGGGCTGTATATACCTCTGGGGCTGATGTATACTACCACTGGGGCTGTATACTACCTCTGGGGCTGTATATACATCTGGGGCTGATGTATACTACCACTGGGGCTGTATACTACCTCTGGGGCTGTATATACATCTGGGGCTGATGTATACTACCACTGGGGCTGCTTGGGCTCCTGTATACTACCACTAGGGCTCCTGTATACTACCACTGGGGCTGCTGGGGCTGCTATATACTACCACTGGGGCTGCTGGGGATGCTATATACTACCACTGGGGCTGCTGGGGATGCTATATACTACCACTGGGGCTGCTGGGGATGCTATATACTACCACTGGGGATGCTATATAGTACCACTGGGGCTGCTGGGGATGCTATATACTACCACTGGGGCTGCTGTATACTACCACTGGGGCTGCTGTATACTACCACTGGGGCTGCTGGGGCTGCTATATACTACCACTGGGGCTGCTGGGGATGCTATATACTACCACTGGGGCTGCTGGGGATGCTATATACTACCACTGGGGCTGCTGGGGATGCTATATACTACCACTGGGGATGCTATATAGTACCACTGGGGCTGCTGGGGATGCTATATACTACCACTGGGGCTGCTGTATACTACCACTGGGGCTGCTGTATACTACCACTGGGGCTGCTGGGGCTGCTATATACTACCACTGGGGCTGCTGGGGATGCTATATACTACCACTGGGGCTGCTGGGGATGCTATATACTACCACTGGGGCTGCTGGGGATGCTATATACTACCACTGGGGATGCTATATAGTACCACTGGGGCTGCTGGGGATGCTATATACTACCACTGGGGCTGCTGTATACTACCACTGGGGAGGCCTGTATACCACTGGGGGGGGCCTGTATACCACACTGCTGGGGGCTGTATACCTGTGCTGGGGTCCACCCTCGGCTTATACATGAGTCAATAGGTTTTTCCAGATTTTTGGGGCAAAAGTAGGGGGGTCGGCTTATACACGGGTCGGCTTATACACGAGTATATACGGTAATTATTTTATACAGCCCCTGAATGAGGTTATAAATATCCAAATGGCCCCTGGCAGAAACAAAGGTCCCCACCCATGCTTTATATAGTCAATAGGTAAAGAACAAGGGGCTGCCATAGCATGAAGTACTCTGCGCCTGGTTAGATACTTTAGACCAGTGATCCCTAACTCCAGTTCTCAAGAGCCAACAACAGATTATGTTTTGGAAATCATGACATTTTTGAATGTCTAATAAATCTGATATTATGACTTTATAGATCACTCAACAACTACAATGCACCAATATGATTATTCTTCCATAATTAGAGATACATTGATCTGTCTAATGAGTGGGAAGGGGATGTCCAAAGAGCTACTACAACAAGTGATAGATAATACTATGGATTATTACATCGGTTTGTCAAACTCAAGATACACAGCAAATTGCTTCCAGTTAAACCAGAGGTCCCCAACTCTAGGCCTCAAGGGCCGCCAACAGTGCAGGTTTTGAGGATTTCCTTAGTATTGCTAAGGGGTTTGAATCATCACCAGTGCAGGTTATTAAATTATCACCTGAGCAATACTAAGGAAATCCTGAAAACCAGCACTGTTAGCGGCCCTTGAGGCCTGGAGTTGGGGACCTTTGAGTTAGACTAATGAACAGCAGCTGAGAAGATTCGCTAATGCTCGCCAATATAGTTATAAGTTATTATTTTATCGAATAGTGAATGAGTAGTTCATGCTTCAAATTCCTGGGAGATATTTTCTATGAAAGGCAGATATTTTAAACGGATTTAAAGGTACCAAAATGTAAAGGCACGAAAGAAATCTTAAGTTTGTAAACATCATCCAATCTTCTATACCTCAGAGCTGTCACTGCCGCTATGTCTACTGGTTACCGTTTCATGGCTACTGCAATGACTATTGGAGGCAGTGTCTTTCTTCGAATGTGAGTGTTCTCTACGTTTTAGAAACACAACAATGATAACTGTAGTGCAAATAAGGAGCAACAAAGCAGCCACCCCTCCGATGACTGCCACTGAACTGTCCTCTGTGTCCTGTCCACTAATTTCTAATGCTGGTTTGTCATACAGTCCACTGCCTGGTAATGTGTCCTTGCCAGATTCTCTTTTTGAGTGTCTTAGAGTAATATGCTGGATGTTGGTTCCTCTGTTCTTATCCGTACCAATGTCTTGAGTAAGTGTTATATCATCTTTGTTTGCTCTTCGGCTTCTCTTCAGCAGCATCTGATCATTTCCAATGGCTGTGCTACTCAGTGCGTGGCGGTAATCCACACTACGCTTTCCAATGCCCCTGTTGGCATTTTCTCTGGATCGGACTGTATAGATGGTATGAATGAACCATTCTCGGCCAGCTGCCACCTAAACAAAATAAATAGAAGACAAATTTTTCGTCTTGAAATTAGAAAACTTTTTTTTCCATATTTTGCCTTATATAAGCACTAATCAACCTGCTAATATACTGTTGTGTTTCTGGACAGTATAAAATGGAGATATGTGAGAAAAACATTTATCATAGGAATGAACATGAACTGTACTAAAAATGAAGAATAATTGACTTTAAAGGCAGAGTCCACTACCTGGCTTATGTTGATGCTCAGATAAAAAAACCCTCATATACTTGACCACTTATCCAATCGTCAATAGCAGGAGCATCAGGTGACAATCTAATAAACCAGGACAGACAGTCTCCTGGTGGAGACTGTTGGTGGTGGTGGCCACTGATGACTGCAGTAGTCACCTGTTGGCAACCTGCAGCAGTAAGAGGAAGCCATGTTTGTACCTATGTACTGGTAGATACAAATTGGTGTAGAAAAATATAGCATGTATTATAATAACACAATTATAATCATTATTCACCTGGAAAAGGGCATCTGATGAAAGACGAAATCCATCCGATCCTGGCTGTTTCACAAGGGGCAGAGCTTCTGGACTGTCAGCGGCTAGTTTAGCATCAAATGGAACATTTCCAAATATTTTCTCTTGAGTTTCTGGCTGAGCCTTATCCTATTATGGAAGTAAAATTTTTATAGTTTTTACAATAGTCTTTAAATATTTGAATTATAATCCTTGCTCTGTACTAAATGTGTTTTCAGAAAGCAATTTGTTTTTTTGGGCAGGGTGAAAGCACTCTGAGGTTACCATAATTCTAACGTACATGATGATTTTTTCACTAACACTTACAAATTGAGCAGAAATAAGTATTATGTCACCCCCTTAATATAAATTATGAGCCCACACACACAGCCCCCTACATATACAGTATGAGCCCCCCACATAACTATACCCCCATCCTTTGAAAAACAGAAAGAGGAAAAAAAATATGCAGCACACCATGGCAAATTTTTGCCATATCCCTATCACACACTCAAGCGACCTCCATTTGCCATTTCTTTCTACCCTGGCAGGAAGAGACGTCAGAGAGGCGGTGACAGCAACAGACACTCAACAGATGGCCAAGACTGTAGGGTATAGACCCAAATCCGGGACTGTCCAGTGCATCCAGGATAAGCAGATCAATTCACGGGACTCCAGGCCAGAATCCAGGTCAGTGGTGTTTGGTGGTTGAACAGAAAGTCTGCAAATCTCTTACCTTGCAGTGTCCTCAACATGACTTTTGATTATATGAATAATGAAAAAAAAAAGGGAAATGGAGCGCACATAGAGTAATATCCTTTTGTACCAATAACCTCAGTGTCCCCCTTTTGTGGAAGGACTCACCTGATTTGGATGTGCAAGTCACAACCAACTAACTCCGCTCTCTCCAATGGTCGCAGTAGGTGTCCAGCAAGAGTAAGGATCCAAAAGGGTTAACAGAAAGTGCTGGGTTTCATAGATTCACCGCGCTGACCTCCAAGTAAAGACAAACAGAGTGATAGATAAGACTCTGTTTAATGAGTAGTTTGCCTACCGGTTTCGTGATCTCAGTTATCACTTCATTGGGGCATCTGATGAAGTGATAACTGAGATCACGAAACCAGTAGGCAAACTACTCATTAAACAGAGTCGTATCTATCATTCTGTTTGTCTTTACTTGGAGGTCAGCGCGGTGAATCTATGAAACTCAGCACTTTCTGTTAATCCTTTTGGATCTTTAAGAAGAATAATGAGAATAAGCTTTGATTATGCAATTAAAGGGTTTTATTCAGGACAGAAAGTGCACAAGTGCAAGGGATACAGAGTCAGCCCAAATAGGGTATAGTTACATCATATATATTGTCCACATTCATCTTTGATAATACAGAAATTACAGTGAGATTGTTTTCCCCATACATAAAGTGCATATAGTAAACAGGAATAATATTTCCCTTTTTAAAGTGCTACAGCAGGAGTTACAATCAAATCAAACAGTGAACACTCAAACCAATTCATTTAGTTACTCATTGGATCTGAATTATACCCCAAAACACCAGGGCACCGGAGGAGGAGTAGTCCCAGTCACCACCCCTACGTACGTTTCGTGACCTTGTGTGTCACAATGGTCACTTCATCAGGGGATCCTTCTTTAATTTGGGAATAAAACCCTTTAATTGCATAATGAAAGCTTATTCTCATTTTTCTTCTTTGCATATAACTTAGCCGAATTGCTTCCGGAGGGAGGACTACACATGTAGATCCTGCCTTCAGTATGTTTGGAAATTTCTTTGTATTAACGACTTTTGATTAGTCAAGACTGGCGTGATGTCATCTGTGCATCATGCTCAACTGTATTTGGGACCTATGGATTTATTTTCTGTTCATTCATTCATTCATTCATTCATCCATTATTGCAGCAGCCAGAACTTTCTCATCTTGAAGTAAGCTTCAGTATATTACATCTGGCTTCTTTGTGTCTGTTAGGGCCCCTTTACATGCCACCACTAAAAGGTAGCAACTGCCTGGCATTGGGGATATTTATGCCTGTTGCCATGAAATTGCTACTAAATGGCAGCGTGTAAATAAGGAAATTCCTTCCTGTGTCAGTACACAGGAAGGAATTTCCCTATTTACACGCCGCCATTTCGTAGCAATTTCATGGCAACAGGCATAAATATCCCCAATGCTAGGCAGTTGCTACCATTCAGTGGTGGCGTGTAACGGTACCTTCAGGCCATGTTCACACGTAGCATCAATACTGCTTATTGTTTTCCGCAGGTGGCCTAATCAAACTACACAATAACAATCTTCACTAGTTATTGCATTTTTGCCTAATTCTTTATGCCTTTTCCCTCCTCATTTGATGTGTTTTTGGTGCAGATGTGAAGCCGCATTTTTAAGTGTTTTTATGGTACAGAAAAGCTCTGATTCTGCATTTAAAAAAGTAACTGCAATTTTTTACATATGTTTTTTAGGCTCCACATAAAAACATCTAGAGGACAAAAAGCACCAAAACCACAAGATCAGTGGCGTCTTTAGACACACAGTGGGCACAGTTCTCATGAAGTCACATCCACTTTGCTTAGACAGTTAAACATAGCAAAAAAATGCAGCATTTACACTACATGTGAATACGGCCAAATGTCCAAGCAAAGTGCATTTGATTTCTTAATTTCTGCTGTCAGTGTGTCTAAAGATGCTGCTTAGCTGCGCGCTTTTTGTGCTTTTTTGCTCTAGAAACCTCTATGTGGAGCCTCAAAAAAACATAAAAAAAAACACTATTGCATATTTAAACTCAGGATCAAAGCTTTTCTGTAGTATTAAAAAAGTACTAAAAACATAAAAAATGCATCAAATAAGCGGGATAAGGCATGAAAGAAATAGGGGGAACGCAGAACTTAAGGTGCTTTCACACTGGCATTTTTGAAAAAACGCGGCAGATCCGGTCAAAAAAATGCATCTGCCACATTTTCCGCCTAACGGCTGCACTTGCTGCACAGTTGCGGCAAGCCCCATGCATTGTCTATGGGGCTTGCGGTAAAGTGTGTGGCAGATGCGGCAAGTGCAGTTTCGGTGGTTGCGGCAGATGCGGCCGCGAAAAGAAACCGCGGTCAGCAGCGGTTTTTTTCACGGCCGCAACTGCCGAAACCGCACTTGCCACGTCTGCCGCACACTTACCCCAAGCCCCTTAGACAATGCATAGGGCTTGCCACAACTATACCGCAAGTGCAGCTGTTAAGCAGAAAATGCAGCAGATGCGTTTTTTTGACAGGATCTGCCGCATTTTTTTTAAAAACGCCAGTGTGAAAGGGGCCTTAGAGAAGACTGTTATTGTGTTGTGTGGTGCAGACAACGTGCAGAAATACTGCTATGTACAGATGTATATCTATGTACTTTAATAATCTGCTTCTGGCTTCATTGCCTGTAATGCAGATAACGTATAACAAATTCTCACATGTTCCTCAATGTGGCCTGTGGCTTTTTGCTAGAGCTGCTACCTGCACACATGGAGGTTGAGTATGGCTAGGGTTGCACTTTAAACCTGAATTGCATTCACCGCATCCAGATCCGGATGTGATGAACGCAATTCTCTTCAGACAGAACCGGATTGCTGAAGCCGCAATCCGGTAACCGGATTGCTCAGGATGTGTAATCCTGAGCAATCCGGTTACCGGATAGTTTGCTCATCCCTGCTGCTGCAGGGATGAGCAAACTGTTCTGTGTTTAGTGAAAGTGTAAATTTAATAAATAAATGTTTGTTTAATGTCTCTAGGGGGTGCCCAGTCCCCCTAGAGACCTTCTACTCACTCAAGTGGGCATAGATCTTACTGTAAGTGGCTTCAGGACCTCAGACAGCGGCGCACATGCTATACCAATAGCAATAGTATGCGCGCCACTCTGAGGAGCCCGGCGCTTTCATTCATAAAACTGTACAACAGCTGACAGGAGTCAGCTGTTGTACATCCCAGATTACAGCATAATATGCCCACCTAAGGGGGTGGAAGGTCTCTAGGGGGACTGGGCACCCCCTAGAGACATTAAACAAACATTTATTTATTAAATTTACACTTTCACTAAACACAGAGCACTTTGCTTATCCCGGCGGCAGCCGGGATAAGCAAAGTATATGCGGGAACCGCATTGCTCAGGATTACACATCCTGAGCAATCCGGTTCCCGCATTGCAGATTACAGAACCGCTCCGAAAACTGCAGCCTGCATGACTTTTCACGCAGGCTGCAGAGCCGGAGACGGAAACCGGATTGCTTGTGAAGCAATCCGGTTTTTAGTATAGGCTCTTATGAGGAGTGTTTCTTCATCCGGTTTTGAGCTTTTTGAAAGCCCAAAACCGGATCAGGTTTAAAAAAAAAAACCTGATGTGTGACCCTAGCCTATGTAAGAGAAGAGAAGAATTGTTTATCTAACTCATGTGTGTGCAGAGAGATGCCAACACTGCCCTCTGAGGAGAAAAAGCAGCTCCAAAGTTGGAGAAGAATTTGGTGAGGAAATTGGGACAAAGCCTTCAAATTGAGATGGTCCTGTTGAATTGGGATTGGTTAGGGACTATGCAAATAACTCCCCATATATACAGTATGAGTCCCCTATGTATAGTGTGAGCCCCCACATATCCACCTATATGCATTGTGAGCCCTCAAATAGCCCCCTATATATAAGTACCTATCCTATACACAGTGCAGTATTAAAAATGTCACCAATTTTCTAAATAAATATATTTCTAAAAAGTGCTGTTGACATGAATTTCTCACCAGATGTTGGTAACAACCCATCCAATCCACGCAGGTACGGGATGCAAACCTTTGTTTATAAATATAGTGATGTGTAATCATGAGAAATGACACAGAGAAAAATGTATTAGAAATGCTTACGTTAAAGGGATCCTGTCACCTCCAGAACGCCTCCTAAGTTACCAAAACATGTCCCTGCAGCATCCTATCACTAATCTCACACTCCTTTTGTCTCCTAAAAGCATCCTGTGAAAGTGGATAAAAACGTATTAATACTTACTCATTAGTGATTATAATTAGCAGGGGCTATATTCTTTAGCCCTTAGGGGGTGTTGTTTTGCAGCCTCGAGGATCCAGCCCTCTCTGTCTGTGTTGCTCTGCTTGTGCAAGCATTGCCCTCCCCCTCTGTATAACTCACAGAATGCAAATCATTAGTCCTGCCTTCAGCTCTACATCACAGCAGAAGCTGCACAGAGAGAGGGTGGATCATTCAGGCTGCAAAACAACACGCCCTAATGGCTAAAGAATATAGCCCATGCTAATTATAATCACTAATGAGTGAGTATTAAACCGTTTCTATGCACTTTCACAGGATGCTTTTAGGAGACAAAAGGAGTGTGAGAATAGTGATAGGATGCTGCAGGGACATGTTTTGGTAGCTTAGGAGGCATTTTGGAGGTGACAGGATCCCTTTAATACTTTATAGAGCCTTTATTGGTGATGCCAGCTTCAAGACACCTCCTGTATGGAGAAACTAGTGCTTTGCTCAGGTGTGGTTTCGGCTTATTCTTCCACACAAATACTCTTCAATTCCTCAAGGGTCTGTGGGCTCCTCCTATGAATTCTGAGCTTTAGTTACTCCTCCAAATTTTCCATTGAATTCAGTTCCGGGGATTGGCTCGGCCATTCCAGCAGCTTTATTTACTTTTTCTGAAACTAATTGAAAGTTTTGTTGGCTGTATATTTGGGGTCATTGCCTTGTTGAAATGGCCACCCTTCTTTCATTTTTATCATCCTGGTAGATGGCAGCAATTTTTTTAAAATCAAAATGTCTTAGTACATTTGTCTATTCATCATTCCTTAAATGATAAGACATATGCCAGTACCATATGCTGAAAAAACACCTCACTCCAACTGTGCTTTCATCTGACCAGCCTATATTTTCCCAGTATTTCAAAGGCTTAAACATTGTTGACCAAACTTTACATGTTCTTGAACATACTTTTTCTTTAGCAATGGAGTCTTGCTTGGTGAGTGTGAATACAGGCCACGAAGGTTGAGTGTATAACTTATTGTTTTTTTGAAACAATTATACTTGCTGATCCCAGTCATTCTGTAGCTCTACACAGATGGTCACCGGCTCTTGGAAAACTCTTCTGTTGTCTCTTTTCACTCTTCCATCTAAAATCTTGTGGAGAGCACCTGGTCATGGTCGGTTTATGGTAAAATGCTGTTTTTTCCACTTCTGGATTATGGCCCCAACAGTGTTCACTGGAACCTTCAGTAGTTTAGAAATTCTGTAACCAATGCCATCAATATGTTTTGCAACAATAAGGTTGCAAAGGTCTTGAGCCAGCTCACTGGTTTTATCCATCATGAGATCTTCTTTGTGTGGCACGTTGGTAATGAAACGCCTTTTTATAGACCATCAATTGACCCACCTGATAATATTTCAATAAGTGGCAGGATTGCTTTCTAATTACTGATACATTTCAGTTGGTGTCATGACTTTCCATGATTTGTTTCACCTCTCTTTGTGTACGTGTTCAATCCTTTTTCCTTGTGTCATATCACTTTATTACACATAAATTAATTGGACATATCTGGTTTGATTTATTAGCCTGTCTGGATTGCATGGGTTGTTATGAACATCTGGTGAGAATTCCACATCAATAGTAACATTGAAAATATATTTACTCAGAAAATTGGTGGCATTTTTAATATTTATTTTACCCTCTGTAAATAAAAAACACATAATCACCTTGCTCCCGTTCCAGCAGTGCTCTGCTCGTGTCTCTGGTGGTCTGACTCTCCGTACAGCAGAAACGATGTAGTGACATGATCTTGTCTGCTGTCTCAGTCGAACATGCTGATTGATGGAAGAAGGAGCTGACGGCTCCATCCCTCACCAACGTATTCACTGTTATCTGCATCCTGAGGATGATATTAGGATGCCACCAGAAGGGTGGAGGAGGGCACTGCATTTCAGCCCTTTGGTTTTCACAGTGCACGAGCTGGTCTGATACAGCCCATGAGCCGCACTTTGCCCAGGTCTGCTAAATGAGTGTTATCCATGAAAAACACAGATTGAACTCGTATGCGAAAAATGAATATCTGAATGAGTAACATGTAATATCACTGATTCCATTTAGTACACTTCCGTAGCAGAGTGAATTCATTTAGATATGATCCAACATACCAGTATCTTAAACCTATACAGCAATGTAGGAGAATCAGCAAGGCATCCATACTCTTTGTCGTCTGGATTGTATTTAGGTACATAACCATCAGCTCCGGTACACAAAAATACTTTCTCGATGTTACAGAAGAAGGAATCTCCAAGGTTTTGTACAGGATCCACCATGACACGTCCATATATTGTTGACCCTTCATTGAAAGGAGAAAAATCCAAAATTATAATTAATAGTTGAAATGCCTTAGTGTATTAATAATGAATCCAATAAAATTAGGTAAAATAATGAAATGGCTCTGCTTTATTTCCAGAGATTACACTATTCTTATCCATGACTGTGTGTAGTACTACAGCACTCACAATACAGGACATGATTAAAGAGGACCTGTCAATCCCACTGGTGCTATGCTTCCTGAATGCAGCACTGGATGCAGTGTGTTTGCTGCATTCAGGGAAGGGGTTCCCCATGTCTCTAGCCCCCTGTAAGTTGTAAAAAAGACTTTATAAAGTGTACAGATAAGGAGTCCGGAGGGACTTACTGGGACACTGTCAGGTAATTTTTCAGTATGATACTAATATTACCCTTGAATAGTGCCTGGGCAGACCTTTTAAAAACAGGTAAAATAATTAGTGTACTGTTTGTAGTTTCCATGTTATCAGCCTTGTCAGACCCTGCAGAGAGCTCCTGGATTAGTCCTCTCCATTATAAGCAAACAGCAATAGTCCGGCTGCTTTATAAACTGTCATGTAATTATGCACTCCCTCTCAGCAGCTCTCTTCTCTCCCCTCCCTTTGCTAACAGTGCAGTGTCAGATTTCAGTAGCTTCTGTTCTGTTGAGTACACGGAGGGAGAGAGCTATCACAGGTTTGCCTTATCTAGACTCCATTTCTTTCTCTGAGCAGGTATCCCTGCTGTGACAGTTTCTGTGTTGTATTTCACCTCTTGTGATGCTGCAAACACAGAGAGAAGAGATGAGAATACAGCCCCCCCCCAACAGTGATCTCCTCTGCTGTGATGTGACATGCATATTCATGCATGGGGAGTGTACAGCAGATAACTAAGTGGATTATTCACTGTGAGTGACAGATGGAATGATTCTCTTTATTTGAAGTTTACAGTAGATAGGAGTGGAATATAAATAAAAGAAATGCATAAATAGACAGAGTTTAGAGCGAGGAATTAGAAATGATAGCAGCCAGGGCTGTGGAGTCGGAGTCGGAGTCATGGAGTCTGAGTCGCTGCCCATTTTGGTGGAGTCGGAGTTGGAGTTGGTAGAAAATGTTCCGACTCTGACTCCTAAAATATATAATAGTAGTTCAATGCAGAATGTGCTGAATATTATTATTATGATTTATTATTATGTTCTATCTAAATATCTTGATTATTATGTCATTATAATGATTAAAGCCTAATGTTACCATTGACCTACAATAATTTTATCACTTAAAAACGAGCTATGACTGAAGGAGTCGGAGTCGGAGTCAAAGGAGTCGAAGTCGGAGATGGAGTCGGAGCCAGGGAAATTCAGGAGTCAGAGTTGGAGTTGGAGTTGGTGGTTTGATTTACCGACTCCACAGCCCATATGGATTTTTGACCTGACAGTTTTCCTTTAAATGTTACAATGAAATTAAGGAAGAGATGGGGTATTTTTTGTCAATTGTCTGCGTTTAATGTTTTTTTTAAAGAATAAAGAAACTTTATTTTTTTTTAAATAATTTTGTCCAACATGGAGTATTATGAAACTTTGCAAAACAATCAATTATAGTTGGCCATGAATGGGTGACTCTTCATTGGGGGATATTCAAAATTGCAGAGCGTGTATCCTTAAGATTAATACAGGTGGGACCCACATCTATAAGACATTTATGACAATTTTCTTCAATATGCTACACATGTCTTATATGGCAATAACCCTTTAAAAAGGCTTTAAAAAGCTCTCAGGAAATACTTTGATAAGGCCAGAATCTCCATTATATGTATGCTATTCTCTCAAAAATATTGGGAGACAGAGATGTGGTGACAGCAGACGTTATTTCTTTTAGTTCCTTTAAGGCACTTGTGTATGTGAAACATGCTAGATTCTTTTGTATGCATGTTTTTCTCTTCTGAGCTACTATCACTAAGATCTACATTTAGAGATGAAATAATACACAGTGAGGCATACAGTGTAAGCTGCTTTGGTGCTGTTGCATTAAATAGAAGCTTTCAGTATAAACACCATATTTATCAAGAATCATTGTTTCTGACACCTGTGAAAGTTTTGGAAAAAAGGGACATTATTTTCAAGTTACATACATTATAGGATATCTACAAAAAACACCATTATTCCACACCGTAAAGCTGTGGTTTTCAATGACTGGAAAGAGTAAGTGCACGCATTGTTTTATTCAGGCGGATTCTGCTTGTATCCTGTATGAAATGCATTAGAAAATCACCGCAAAAAGTGAACATAAGGCACAGCATTGTAGAAATGACATTGCTGTGCACAGTCAGTCTTTTGTTATTGGAAACTATGAAGCAGTTAAGGAAGGAGCATGTTCATTCTCCAGGTGGAAGCCGCTTGCAAGTTAGGCTGCATACTCACGATCAGTATAAGCAGAGTTTTGGACGCAGCGTCTTGCCGCTGCATCCAAAACGCTGCATAGTACAGTGCATTCCGCTCCTCCTCCGCATGTTCATTTCATGCTGCAGAGGCGGAAGTGGCTTCCATCGGGTGACTGCAGGGAGAATCCGACCTGCACCTGCTGCACATGGAGAGTGCAGGGCAGCTGCGTTCTCCCTGCGGGCACCCGCGGCTTCACTCAGGTGCGCAGGAGCAGCGTCTAACATGCAGCTCCTCCGGACCGTGAGCACACAGCCTTAAGGTTTTAATTATAGAAAAAAAGCAGATCTGCCAGAAAAGCCGCTTTGGGACAGAGATCACCAGCTTTTCCCTGAAGTAGCTTCGCCTATGAGAATCTCGATCGTTGAATTGGTGTCTTCTAGATGCCGTGTGCACATAGAACAAACAGAACAGAACGAGACTGCTAGCAGTTCGGCAGTTCTGTCACATTCATCAACATGGTGTGCTACAGGAATTCTGTCATCTGATTCATATTTGCAAATCTGAGATTTTAGGAACATTTCCTAGAACAGCTTTCTAGAAGAGGCTGGCAATACCAATTGTTGCTGAACCAATTTTTTTCTGATTTGTATCTTGCTGGAGGACCTGTTTTAAAACTATTAGGGTAAGTGCACACTTACCGGCGGGTTGGTCGGCGGCAGCTGGGCGGACCCGCCAGGAAGCTCCGGAGCCGTCCACCGGCTTCCTGGCGGGTATGTGCGGCGGGAGCCGGGCGGGTGACGGGCGGGAGCCGGGCGGTTGCACAGCGGGTTAGCGCCGGCGGTTCTGCAGCGGCTGGAAGCAGCACATGATTCTGCTTGCAGCCGCTGAAGAACCGGCGGTTTATAGAACTTGCTCATTCTTTGCTAACCCGCTGGGAAACCAGCGGTTTAGCAACAGATGAGCCTGTGTACACCGCCGCTCAGGGGTGCACCGAGCCCCACTGCCGCCTGAGCCGCGGCACTGATTACGGGGGGGGGGGGGGTGCTGGTGGAGCCTGGGGCTGCCGCCCCTTCTGCAGTGACCGGCTCGCCACTGCCGCCTGAGCCGCGGCAGTGATTGCCGGCCGCTGCCGCGAGTACCGGGGGGAGGGGGGGGGTGCTTTTGAAGCCTGGGGCTGCCGCCCCTTGTGTGCGTGTCCCCCCGCTGCCCGCCGCTTACCTGCGGTGAGCGGGATGAGCGGCCGGCGCTATGACAGGGGGAGGCTCTGTGCATGAGGCGCCGCCCCCTTCTGCACAGCCGCTCCCCCTGCCGGCTGCCGCCTGAATGACAGGGCTCACACTGTCCAATGGACGGTGCGGCCCTGCCGCCGCTGTGTGCACAGCGGGTGTCAGTTTACATTGGTTTTAATGTTAATCCAAACGCCGGTTTGGAGTAACATAAATTTACATAAAACTAATGAAAACCGACCGGCGGTTTCCGCTGCTAAAACGACTATAACCCGGCCAGTGCGCACATACCCTTAAGGATTACTTGCCACAATCTCCAAAGTAGACAGTTTTTGCTCTTATGTTACTTCCTTTGCTCCTCTGAGTATATTATTATTATTATTATTATTTTTAAATCCCCGCAGAGTTATGGTCCTCTATATTTAATATGAATTTTTCTGTTCTGTATCAAGTGGACATAGTTTGTAGGATCCTCTGGGGGAAGGGGGTCTTCATTCCGCTCCACAAATTACTATTCCAGCCATGCCTTTTTAGTAAAGAACATAAAAAGTAGCACTTAATAGAAGGGCACATATCTCTGGGACTGTATGGAAGATTTAAGAAAAGAAAAAAAGTACTATTCAGGAGAGCAGTATGAATACAATGAGAGCAAAAACTGGTCACTGTTGACCTGGTGCCAAATCCTCTTTTTGCGATGTACAGACTGGTACAGTCTTCTCACCTTCAGAAAATGCAACATCTGTTCCTTCACCAAACCCCATGGAGCCATCTGATATCCACAGTTCTTTCTTGGACAGTAGAAACATTAAAGTATTCAGACTGAACTCTGTTGATACCGGATCACTGACCTGCAATACACCAGTGTGTGATATATAAGTGTGTTTGCATTTCTAAACAATCCCATAGACTTAGCGTTCACACATTCACGTATTTTATCGCGTTTTTTTACGCGCGTCTTTTCAAGGGAAAAACGCGCGTTGAAAAACGCGCGTTTAAAAACGCGATAAGAATACGCGAGAGAACAACTCGCTTCTACTTCAATCGCGCATTTAGATGCGCGTTTTTATAATGGGGCCTATGGAAACGCGCGCGTAAAAAAACGCAAAGAATTGACATGTTCATTCTTTTTACGCGCGCGTTTTTTGCTCCAAAAAACGCTGCGTTTAAATACGCGATGTCTGCAAGGCACAAAGTGAATGTCCATTCACTTTGCTGTAAAACACAGACGCACATGCGTTTTTGGAGCAAATACGCGCGTAAAAAAACGCGCAAAATACGCGATGTGTGAACGTAGCCTTAAGCTACCAATTTATACAATTTAGGCTGGAGTCACATTAGCGTACTGCATCCAATGAGAGAGCATCGGATCGGATGTGATATGTTAATGACACTCAGCTCAGGCTTCGCTGTGAGTGTGGACCGACTGTCATGTGTCTGTGATCAGATCCTGTGATCAGATCATAGCTGTAAAGGAGAGGGAGAGATTCATCTCCCCATCTCCTCCATTTCTGGCCTCGACGCATATCGCACTGCACACGAATCTCTGAGAAATGCAGCCCAATGTGTCACTTGCACCCATAGACTTGTATGAGTGCAAGTGAACTGAGACTCACAGACAATTGCAGCATGCTGCTGTTTTTCTTCATCACGTACAAGGCAGAGGAAAAACCTACAGGTCTGAGCTGCCTGATTTTCCAACATGGGCACACTGCAGTGCGAGATTTCCTTGCATTGTATTGATGTGAATTACACACCAGTGTGACTCTGGCCTTAGGCTGATCAGTGTCTCTTACCTGCTGAAACCTGATATCGATGTCAAAAGTGATGGGTTCACGAGGGTTACATATAGCAGGTACAGTATATTCTTGGTTGGGAGATGCACTACAAGGAATAAGCTTAACAGTGTATGTTCCCGAGTAGTCACGTACCTAGAAAATGGAAAGACCATAATTAAAAAAAAATATAGAACATGAATAATTAGGTATATATAAGACCATAACATACAATTTTTAACTATATGCATGATACAATATATGGTGCCCAAATACAGTGCAATGTGTTGGCCAAATAGCATATAATTACCCAAATAAGAAGTCTATACAGTGCCATATCACCATACGGTAATTGCAGGAAATGCCACCCTATAATGCTGAAATAGATGCCAGTGTCCTAATCACTGCTCCATACATAAAGGGATCTACTGCTATCAATGTACTGCTGTCTCCTACAGACAGACTGACTACACAGGTCACACCTGAAGCTGGCCCTGAATGCTTGCCTCTATGTTTTACAATAAAAAGGGAAATGGAGCGCACATAGAGTAATTTCCTTTTGTACAAATATCCTCAGTGTCCCCCTTTTGTGGAAGGACTCACCTGATTTGGTTGTGCAAGTCACAACCAACTAACTCCGCTCTCTCTTATGGTCGCAGCAGGTGCCCAGCAAAAGTAAGGATCCAAAGGGTTAACAGAAAGTGCTGGGTTTCATAGATCCACCGCGCTGACCTCCAGTGAAGACAAACAGAGTGAAGTATAAAACTCTGTTTAATGGGTAATTTGCCTACCGGTTTCGTGATTTCAGCTATCACTTCATCATGAAGTGATAACTGAAATCACGAAACCGGTAGGCAAATTACCCATTAAACAGAGTTTTATACTTCACTCTGTTTGTCTTCACTGGAGGTCAGCGCGGTGGATCTATGAAACCCAGCACTTTCTGTCAACCCTTTGGTGCCTCTATGTTTTGAATTTCAAAACAATTATTTTGTATCATTTCATGAAAAAGGTTTTTCCATGCATTCAACTATAAACTGAGCTAAAAATGTTACTTGTGAACCGGGGGTGATTATAACAGTAGATGACATTACTTTACAACAGTATACCCAGGGACGTAACTATAAGAGTTGCAGGGGTTACATATACACTTAGGCCCTGGTGACATGGGGGGCCCAAATGGTAGTTTTTCCCAATATGAAAACACCACTATCATTAAAGGAAACCAACCAGCAGGTTTTATGGCTATGAAGTGAAGCCAGTGCCATACAGGCTCTGGGATACTGAGTGCAATCATACCTTTACTTCAATGATTATATGTATGATTGCAGAGAAAACTGTTATCAAACATTTGGAAACAAGTGCAGCAATTAGCATAATAGGGCTGGGTTTCTTTTATTACTCCCTTGTTTGCTCTAAGCCAATCCCTCTTCCCTCTTCTGTCTCCCTCCCTCCCTGTCACTCTACCAGGCACTGTGTCCTGGGTGCCCCAGCTCATTACACTTCATCCTCTCACCTCCCTCTCTCTGTCTTCTCAATCTCCTGCTTCTGCTGGGGGTTGTGATGTCTCTGGTTCTGCAGATTGTGTGATGGAGCATGCTGCGGGTTGTAGTGTCTCTGGATCTGCAGACTGTGTGATGGAGCATGCTGGGGGTTGTAGTGTCTCTGGATCTGCAGACTGTGTGATGGAGCATACTGGGAGTTGTAGTGTCTCTGGATCTGCAGACTGTGAGATAGAGCATGCTGGGGGCTGTAGTGTCTCTGGATCTGCAGACTGTGTGATGGAGCATACTGGGGGTTATAGTGTCTCTGGATCTTCAGACTGTGTGATGGAGCATGCTGGGGGTTGTAGCGTCTCTGGATCTGCAGACTGTGTGATAGAGCATGCTGGGGGTTGTAGTGTCTCTGGATCGCAGACTGTGAGATAGAGCATGCTGGGGGTTGTAGTGTCTCTGGATCTCCAGACTGAGTGATGGAGCATGCTGGGGGTTGTAGTGTCTCTGCATCTCCAGACTGAGTGATGGAGCATACGGGGAGTTGTAGTGTCTCTGGATCTGCAGATCCTGAGCCAGTGACACTACAACTCCCAACATGCTCCATGAACAGATCCCCACTATTGTCATCTGTGATCTGTGAAGACAGTATCAGGGATTTGCCCCGGTCTGTTACAAGGACATTAGGACACGCTGAGACTGGAAGGTGCTGAGTCTTCCACTGCTTGTGACAATCACAAGTAGTGAGATGGAGGAAGAGAGGGAGGGAGGGTTTGGCTTAGAGGAAATAGGAGAGTAATAAAAGAAACCCAGCCCCTCATAGTGACGTTCTGCTGCTCTTATGCAAATATGCTGCACAGATTTTCCGATGTTTGATAACACTTTTCTCTGCAATCAAATACGGAATTATTAAAGTAAAGGTATGATTGCACCCAGTATTGTAGAGCCTGTAAGGCACCGGCTTCAATTTATAGCCCTAAAACCTGCTGGTTGGTTCCCTTTAACCTTCCTAGCGTTATTCCCGAGCCTGACTCGGGGTTAACATTCACTACCAGAAGCGTTAACCCCGAGTCAGGCTCGGGCTTACCCGCGTTCGCGGCAGATGCGGTGAGAAAACCGCATCTGCCGCACTTGCCGCACTTGCGCCGCACTTGCGGCGCGGTTGCGGTAATCTGCATAGGAACCAACCACCTCGGATGACCCTCATACACTGTTAATATGTGCCCCTGCAGCCTAGTAAACCATTAGCAGCACTGTTTTTGTGTGAAAAGTGGCTGCAGTAGAAGTGAGATAATGATTTTATAAACTTACATGCCTGCGTACTTCTGGGCGTCTCCCTGTGTGTGCTGGCACTTGTGGGCTGTGCTCATCATGTCTGCTCTCCCCCTCCCTTATGCACGCCCCCTCTCAGCCTGCTATAGTGATGTGAGGCTGATTGCGTCATAAAGGGGCGGGGCTAAATCGCGGCATCACGGTAGCCCCGCCCCTTTATGACGCAATCAGCCTCACATCACTATAGCAGGCTGAGAGGGGGCGTGCATAAGGGAGGGGGAGAGCAGACATGATGAGCACAGCCCACAAGTGCCAGCACACACAGGGAGACGCCCAGAAGTACGCAGGCATGTAAGTTTATAAAATCATTATCTCACTTCTACTGCAGCCACTTTGCACACAACAACAGTGCTGCTAATGGTTTACTAGGCTGCAGGGGCACATATTAACAGTGTATGAGGGTCATCCGAGGTGGTTGGTTCCTATGCAGATTACCGCAACCGCGCCGCAACCGCGCCGCAACCGCGCCGCAAGTGCGGCGCAAGTGCGGCAGCTATGCGGCAAGTGCGGCAGATGCGGTTTTTTTACCGCATCTACCGCGAACGCGGGTAGCCCGCTTTTAGCAAAAAATTCAAGACCTAAACAGACCGCCAGGGAGGCTACAGACCTGTGATAGTTGGAGCTCAATTGGAGATTCTATATTAGTGCTCAGAAACTTAGTTACACCACTGAGTATACTATATACATTATGATTATTGTACTCAATTTTCTAATGTTATAAAAACTATGTTACTCTGCTTTTTTTTTTTCATTAAGCGTTGTTAAAAAAAATGTGCGGGAGGGATCAAGCTTCATGGTATGATCTGTGTAATCTCTGTAGATGAGTTGTCCACTTTCATTTACATTTTGTGGTTGCCTGCAGTTAGTTATAAATTCCACTAGATGGAGTCTTGAAGCTTTACAACCCTGAACCAGAACTTGTACCACTAGTCATAAGCTAAAGCCAATTTACCCCTTCTCCTCCCCTAATAGGAACATAAAGTCTTTTGCACTGTACACACTTGGTATTTTTTTTTTCAATTATTGTACATTTTTTACTGAATATCACAATTTCATTTTAGTAATGTAGTGATAATAAAGTAGAACTGGAATAGTGCTCCACCTTTTAATATGCAAATTGCCTCTTTAGAGAGGAAGAGGGCTTTTAATATGCACCCTTCCTATAAAAGGGAAACTGTCGTGTGGAAATGCTATTAACCTGCAAAAATGGGGTTTATTTGCAGGTTAATAGCATTCAGCCGCCATGTGGCCGCTGCACTGAGAGGCTCCCTGCCGGATAAACTGTACTTTATTCCTCCCGGTAGCCTCAGCCTTTCAGTGATTGCTCTGTGCATAGTGAGCGGCGTCTGTAACCACGCACTGGCACTGACCAACAGCCGGCTCTATACTGATGGAATGCTGAGCCAGCTGTTGGTCAGTGCTGGGAATGAGGTTACAGTCGCCACACAGGGCCGGCTCCAGGTTTTCATGGGCCCTGGGCGAAAGAGTTGCAGTGGGCCCCTTTAACACATACCATCCCCTACAGAGAACAATATAATGTTATCACTCTGAACCACAAAGCCCTTTACAGTTTCTGCACATCTTCTCTTCATCTCTGTCTGTCAACTACAAATCCTTTCCATAGTACTACACTGTCCAATATCTCCTCCTTATTTTTATCACCTACCCATCCTCTCCACAATGCTGCCCTACATCTCCTCCCTTATCTCTGACTATCGAACTACTACACGCTACCTCTGTTCTGCTAATGACCTAAGACTGACATTATCTATAAACTGAACCTAACACTCCGGTCTCCAAGAGTTCTCACGAGCTGCACCAATTCTCTGGAATGTATTTCCCAAAACAATTTGATTAATTCCCAATATCCACACTTTTATGTGAGCCCTAAACACGCATTTCTTTCGATTGGCCTATCACCTCAGCAATTTAACTATTTCCATTTTGCCTTTTTCCAGATCTGGTCTCTTGTGCCACCTTTCTACACCCCCATGCACTTAATAGCACTTTATCTGTTGTACAGATCCTGGCTGGTGAACGGTTCATGCAGCATTATGGCTGGACCATATATGACGGCACTTTTTACCATTCACCTTTTCACCTCCTCTATATCCTTATAGATTGTAGCTTGTGAGCAGGGACCTCACTCCTTATGTATCTGGTGAATATTTTGTTAGGCTATGTGCCCACAGGACATTTTTGCTGCGGTCCAGAATGCAGCATAACCTGTAGTGGTTTCAAGTATCTCAAGAGTCCTTGACAGGAGATTTGCTGCGTTCTTGACCTGCTTTTTTTTTGCACGTTTTTCTTGCGTTTTTGGACATGGTCATTCTTTCCCAACCACAGCAAAAACTGGGGGATTTGACACTTTCAGCAACTTCCAAAACCAATATGTAGATTCAGTAGTTCTGTGAAACACATTGGTTTTGCTGGAAAGCCAAAACGCTGGAACATATTAGCATACATTTGCATAAAACCATACTAAAAACGCATGAGAGCAGGAAAAACGTCCTGTGGGCACATACCTATTCTGTATTGTCTCATATTGTCTGTACCTGTTTCCTCTGAATTGGAAAGTGCTGTGGATTATGTTTGGTGCTATAGAAATAATAATTATTATTATTATATGTGACCTGGCATTAGTGAGGAGCCGGTGTCCAATCAACGGTTGGTGAAGTTGTATGAACTTGAATATGTACATATAATGATACTCCGTTCAGAGAGCATAGGGTGAAGGACACATATTCCAGAGTATTTTACAATATAAGGACTAATTATGGTATATATGTATATAAGAGAGAATTGAGCCAGCTCTGCAAAGTCTGGGTGAAAAAGTGTAAGATCCTTTATTCCCCCCCCTGTTGAATGGAGGAAGACGGTGATTGCCACTGAGGCGGATGAATACGGCATGCACTGACGCTGAGGAACACGTCAACATGCCATTTTACATTTTTTACCTTTTTTTTCTACATGCATAATACTTGCAAAGTTAGATGGAAATGGTGGCTTCTGCATATATCAAACTGTGCAGTGCTTGTGCTACTATAGTTATATGCACAAAGATAGACAGATAGATGATTGATGGATGGGTAACTAATAGATTTAATATATTTAGAGTTGGATACATACACTGTGTGTGTTTAATGACATCTGTAGAAAGTGAAAGTATCTGTCTGCTATTAACCCTTATAAGTGCAGTGCACTGTGTGCTGGTGACCTCTCTCCCACCTAGTGCTGAGCATGGGGATATTTGTGCCCAATCTGACCCCTGACAGGACACCCAGGCTCCATACTCAGGTTTTCCAGAGCAGTTTGGTAGTAAATGACATCTCTGGGAATCTTAAGAATTGAGTTGTATTGTCCTGTTCTGGCTCTTCACAGCAGTAGGTGGAGGAGGAGGCCCCCAGCACAAACACCAGCAATCTGCCGCGGAGTTTATCAAGATTTACTGCTGACAAGAGAAGAGTCATAGGAACGGCCATCCTCCTCAGTGAGCTCAGGTCACAGCTCCCCGGCTGACTGAGGATACCACTGCTGCTCCTGTTCTGGAGGGACCCAGCACACACTCACCTCAGGGCTCCTCACTGCTCTGCTGCGGGCTAAGCATGGACGGGATAATAAAGTCCCGCCCCCTGCAGCTCCCATTGGCTGCATGATCCTCCACACATAGACTGCTCCAGTTTGAGGGGGAAAATCCCAGCAGCAGCCCTCCAGCTCCTATAGCTGCTGTGAGAGATCTGCTATGACTGGCAGAAGGACACCCCTGCCTGACAGCGAATGGGCCCTCCCACCTGTCCCGGGCCCCGGCATTTGCCCGGGTGCGCCGGGTGCTGACGCCGGCCCTGTCGCCACACACTATGCACTGAGTCCCCAATGCGAAATCTGTACCAGCAGTTCCTAATACCATATGTCATTTATAAAATTCTCATACAATGGCATGTAAATGTCTGGACACCCCTGGTCAAAATTACTGTTATTGTGAACACTAAATAAGTTGAAGATGAATTGATCACTAAGTAGCATAAAGCTAGAGATGACACATTTCATTTGTATGTTAAGCAAAAAAGAAAATGTTTTCATAAATTATATTTAAAAAAAAACTACTAAAAGGAAAATGGTCCAATGCAAAAGTTTGGGCACCCTGCATGGTAAATATCTAGTAGCACCCCCTTTTTGCAAGTATCATGGCTTGTAAATGCTTTTTGTAGCTGACAAAGACTCTTTAAATACTTGTTTGGGGGATTTTCATCCATTCTTCCTTGGAAAAGTCTTCAATTTCTGTGAGATTCAGGGTCGCCTTGCATGCACTGCTTTTTTGAAGCCTAGCCACAGATTTTCAATGATATTCAGATCCAGAATCTGTGAAGGCCATTATGATATCTTCAGCTTCCGCCTTTTGAGGTAGTCTATTGTGGATTTTGCCATGTGTTTAGAATTATTATCCATTTGTAGAAGCCATCCCCTTTTTAAATTTTTCCTTTTTTACAGATGGTGTTAAGTTTGTTACAAGAATTTGTTAAAAGTTCATTGATTCCATTTTTCCCTCCACCTGTGAGATGTTGCCTGTCCCATTGGCTGCAACACAACCCCAACGCATGATTGATCCACCCCCGTGCTTAATGGTTGGTGAGATGTTCTTTTCCTGAAATTCTGTGCCCTTTTTTTCTCCACAGAAACCTTTGATCTTTGTGGCCAAACAGTTCTATTTAACCTTATCGGTCCACAGGATTTGTTTCCATAATTCATCAGGTGTGTTTAGATTTTGTCTTCCATACTTCTGACACTGAATTTTATGCTAAGGATGTAGGAAAGGTTTTCTTCTGATGACTCTTCCATGAAGGCCATATTTGTGCAGGTGTCTCTGGATAAAGTAACAAAGTACCACAACTCCAAAGTCTGCTAAATCGTCCAGAAGGTCTTTTGCAGTGATTTGCCTCTCTCTTACTGAAATTTTGCTTGGTCTTTCAGACCTTATTTTGACCTCCACTTTTCCTGTTAACTGACATTTCTTAATTACATTTTGAACTGGAGAAAGGGCAGCTTAAAAAACACTTTTCCTATCCCCTTATAGCCTTCTCTTGCTGTGTGGACCATTATTATTTTCAGAGTGCTAGGCAGCTGCTTTGAAGAACCCAAGGCTGCTGTTTTGTGGCACAAGGTTAGAAGAGGCCTGTGAAATTTGTATCACTTGGCCCTTTCTACCGATGATAATGATTAAGCCATAACCGTAACAGGCTAATTAAGGTCTGAAACCTTGGTCACACTTATCTGAGCACACAAATCTCCAAGGATGTCCAAACCTTTGCATTGGCCCATTATCCTTTTTGTAATTTTAAAAATGTAAAAGATTAAAATATTTTTTTTGCCTAAAATGCAGAGGAAATGTGTCATCTTTAACTTTATAGATGGTAGCCCGATTCTAACGCATCGGGTATTCTAGAATATAGAAATAGAGATTGCATGGGGAAGGCGGTGAGGGCTGAATTGGGAGGAACTTTGAAGAAGGAGCGGCGGGGAAAGGACAGCGTGGCAGGGGGGAGGAGGGAGGACAGAGCAGCAGGGGAGAGGAGGATGGAGGACAGAGGAGGTAGGGGCGGGATGTGGGAGGATGTAGCAGCACAGGCAGGGGGAGGAAGGAGTGGCAGGGGGAGGAGGACCGAGGAAGAAGCAGCGGGGTGGGGGAGGACGGAGCAGCACAGGCAGGGGGAGAACGGAAGATGGAGTGGCAGAGGGGAGGAGGACAAAGGAAGGAAGAGGAAGTGGTGGGGTGGGGGAGGATGGAGCGGCACAGGCAGGGGGAGGACAGAGAGGCAGGGAGAGGATGAAGCACAGAGCGGCGAGGGGGTGGAGGACAGGATGAAGCGGCGGGGTGGGGGAGGACGGAGCAGCACAGGCAGGGGGAGGACGGAGGATAGAGTGGCGGAGGTGAGGAGGACAAAGGAAGGAGGAGGAAGCGGTGGGGTGGGGGAGGATGGAGTGGCACAGGCAGGGGGAGAACGGAGCAGCAAGGGGAGGACGAAGCACAGAGCGGCGAGGGGGAGGAGGATGTAGGAAGAAGCGGTGAGGTGGGGGTGGACGGAGCAGCACAGGCAGGGGAAGGACGGAGGATGGAGTGGCGGAGGTGAGGAGGACAAAGGAAGGAGGAAGCGGCGGGGGAGGATGGAGCGGCACAGGCAGGGGGAGGACGGAGCGGCAGGGGGAGGACAGAGCGGCAGGGGGAGGACAGAGCACAGAGCGGCGGGGGAGAGGAGGATGGAGGACGAAGCGGCGGAGGCCGGAGCAGCACAGGCAGGGGGAGGACGGAGGATGGAGTGGCGGAGGGGAGGAGGACAAAGGAAGGAGGAGGAAGCGGTGGGGTGGGGGAAGATGGAGCAACACAGGCAAGGGGAGGATGGAGCAAAGAGCGGCAGGGGGGAAAAGGACAGAGGACAAAGCGGCGGGTGGGGGAGGATGGAGCAGCACAGGCAGGGGGAGGACGGAGGATGGAGTGGCGAAGGGGAGGAGGACAAAGGAAGGAGGAGGAGGAGCGGTGGGGTGGGGGAGGATGGAGTGGCACAGACAGGGGGAGGACAGAGGACAAAGCGGCGGGTGGGGGAGGATGTAGCAACACAGGCAGGGGGAGGACGGAGGATGGAGTGGCGGAGGGGAGGAGGACAAAGGAAGGAGGAGGAAGCGGTGGGGTGGGGGAGGATGGAGTGGCACAGACAGGGGGGAGGATGGAGCACAGAGCGGCGGGGGGAGGAGGACGGAGGACAAAGCGACGGGGTGGGGGAGGATGGAGCAGCACAGGCAGGGGGAGGACGGAGGATGGAGTGGCGGAGGGGAGGCGGACAAAGGAAAGAAGAGGAAGCGGTGGAGGAGGATGGAACGGCACAGGCAGGGGGAGGATGGAGCACAGAGCGGTGGGAGGAGGAGGATGGAGGACAAAGCGGTGGGGTGGGGGAGGACGGAGCGGCAGGGGGAGGATGGAGCACAGAACGCAGAGCGGTGGGGGGGAGGAGGACGGAGGACAAAGCGGTGGGGTGGGGGAGGATGGAGCAGCACAGGCAGGGGGAGGATGGAGGATGGAGTGGCGGAGGGGAGGAGAACAAAGGAATGAGGAGGAAGCGGTGGAGGAGGATGGAACGGCACAGGCAGGGGGAGGATGGAGCACAGAGCGGTGGGAGGAGGAGGATGGAGGACAAAGCGGTGGGGTGAGGGAGGACGGAGCACTGTATGGCAGCTCAGTGGTTAGCAGAGTATACAGGGGCTCAATGGTTAGCAGAGTATACGGTGGCTGAGTGGTTAGCACTGCGCGGTGGCTCAGTGGTTAGCACTGTGTGGTGGCTCAGTGGTTAGCACTGCGTGGTGGCTCAGGGGTTAGCACTGCGCGGTGGCTCAGGGGTTAGCACTGCGCGGTGGCTCAGTGGTTAGCACTGCGCGGTGGCTCAGTGGTTAGCACTGCGTGGTGGCTCAGTGGTTAGCACTGCGCGGTGGCTCAATGGTTAGCACTGCACGGTGGCTCAGTGGTTAGCAAAGTATGGTCGCTCAGTGTTTAGCACTGTACGGTGGCTCAGTGTTTAGCACTGTACGGTGGCTCAGTGGTTAGCAGTGAGTGTGGTGGGCAGAGTGGTCAGCGCAGCAGCACGGTGGGCAGAATGGTCAGCGCAGCAGCGCGGTGGGCAGAGTGGTCAGCGCAGCAGCGCGGTGGGCAGAGTGGTCAGCACAGCAGCACGGTGGGCAGAGTGGTCAGCGCAGCAGCACGGTGGGCAGAGTGGTCAGTGCAGCAGCGTGGTGGACAGAGTGGTCAGCGCAGCAGCGTGGTGGGCAGAGTGGTCAGTGCAACAGCGTGGTGGGCAGAGTGGTCAGCGCAGCAGCGCGATGGGCAGAGTGGTCAGTGCAGCAGCGCGGTGGGCAGAGTGGTCAGCGCAGCAGCGCAGTGGGCAGAGTGGTCAGCGCAGCAGCGCAGTGTGCAGGGTCGTCAGCGCAGCAGCGCGGTGGGCAGGTTGGTCAGCGCAGCAGCGCGGTGGGCAGAGTGGTCAGTGCAGCAGCGCGGTGGGCAGCATGTTCAGCGCAGCAGCGCGGTGGGCAAAGTGCTCATCGCAGCAGCGCGGTGGGCAGAATGGTCAGCGCAGCAGCGCGTTGGGCAGAGTAGTCAGCGCAGCAGCACGGTGGGCAGAGTAGTCAGCGCAACAGCGTGGTGGGCAGAGTGGTCAGCACAGCAGTGCGGTGGGCAGAGTGGTTAGCGTGGTGGGCAGGATGGAGCGTGCGGGGCAGGATGGAACGTGCGGAGCAGGATGGATGGCGGCTGCGGTCATGTGACCCGATGATGCTGTGTCACATCATCACAGGTCTTGTAAGCAGACGGACCTTGCTGTTGGAGGCAACGTTGGATAGAGGGAGGATAGGTGAGCATATTGATTTGTTATTTTATGAGTGGGTGTGTGGCGGGCAGGGGTGGGAGACGGGAGGGTGTGGGGGGCAGGAGAGGCAGCCAATGGCGAGAGTGGGGCAGTATTAGCCCCGCTCTCGCTAACGGTCAGCCATCTTGCTTAGGTAGACAGCTGGCTTCCGTCAGGATGTGATGTCATTTTGATGACATACTGATGGAAGCTGGCTTAGGGTTTTATTAGAATAGATTTCATCTTCAGCTTGCTTAACTGTTCGCAACAACAATAATTGTGACCAGGGGTGCCCAAATTTTTACATGCCACTGCATATCAGAAGAGCCCCTATACCCCTTATAGGTACCCCCCAGGTCACATTATTCAATCATTTTAAATCTGGCTACTATGATTTCATAATTTCTGCTTTTAATGTACTAATAAATGTACTACTATTTATGGAGTTTCAATTAATTATGAAATTGTACATATTTTTAGACCCGAAACCATGTAAAAGGAGCAGTGACGTATAATATTATTTGGTGTTAAACTTAATTTTATTGATTTCCTATATTATAAATTGCAAATTGCTTTATCGAGCATACAATTTAATAATGGGAACTTGTCAAATTTTGCTGCCCACAGTATATAGTATAGAGAAGATGAAGCTGAGTAGGATGATATATAGGTTTGTTGGAAAATATTCAGTATAAGGGCAGAGAGACATTTATGCAAGCTGCATGCGAGTGTCTTGCAGGCATCTTGCATGAGTCACCCAGCCCAGCCACCTGCACTCTGAACGGTAGCTTGGAGCTGATTGTGTTTCTATACAGCTTCACGCTCCTGTTCAGAGAGGCAGGGCCTGGGCCGGGGTAGTCATGCGCAATTCATGGGAGATACTCGCATGCAGCTTGCATAGTATGTCCCTGACAACATGCATTTTATTCATTGAAATTCCTGGTGTCTATGTGAACATGAGTCCAGTGGGCAGAGCTAGTGATGATAACAGCTACCTCTGCATTCCCAGTCATAGAAGGAAGACCAGTGGTGTAACTACCGCGGTCGCAGCGGTCGTGACAGCGCTGGATGAGGAGTGGAGGGAGGACGGGAAGTGAGAGGAGTCACTTCCCGCAGCTACGCCCGCCCCTCCTCTCTTCCGTGCACAACGCGGCAGAGCAGGTAACCACGCTAGCCACCCCGCTAGCACCCCCCCAGTCCTCAAAGTCATTCAGCACCCCCCCGGTCCTCAAAATTTTTCAGCAGCAACCCCCCCACTCCTCACCTAAGGGGCCTCAGAGTGCATCCTGCACCGGGGCCCGCGGCTCTGAAGTCACGCCACTGAGGAAGACTCAATCACTCAGTATGGCTGCAGACTAGACGTACATCTATACGAACTCCAAAAATTTAAATGAATAAAATGCAAAGTTAACAGTATCATTTAGCACAAAAATGTCTATCAATCTGATCAGCTCCTCCTGCTCTATAATATCCGGTCTTTGTTCCCTTTTTGATCACTGAGCTTAGTATTGTTTTGCCCTACTACTTACAGCAAAGTCTGAGACAAAATTCCACTGCTGCACAGGCTGCCGGAAGCTGGGCTCACTTCGAAGGAGGTTCAAGGTAAAGGTGAGCTCAGGATGGTCAGCAGACATGACCATAGACGTCAGAGATGTACCTGAGGAGGAGCAAGAAACAGTGACAAAGGAAGGTGGAATTGTATGAATATGAATGTACATAGTTATTAACATGTGAAGCCAAAATGGTTCCTGTTTCTACTCTTCGGGCCTTACCCGGATGAGACATGACTAACTGCCCTCGGAAGCGAATTTCAGTCTTAAAGTTCACCACTAGACGACCTTCTTCATTAATGCGCATGCTGGTTGGATAGAGGGATCCTGAAATAAAAAAGTACTTTTCACTTCATGTGTGTGGAACACTGAATATACACTAATGATAGTCATGGATGACTTAAAGTCTAAAGTATGTTCACCTTCGCACAGATATTTTAATTTTTTTATTTGCTTACTAAATGGAAAATCAAGCCTTCATTAAAAATGTTCTACCATTTTGCTGCTGCAGTTTCCGTAAGTCCTTTATCTAGCTGAGTGCTCTACAACAAAATACAAATCCGTCAGAGCTCCTACTCCTGGTTCTGATGGCTCCCTGCTCCCTCCCTCTATTCTCAAAGCATGAAGAGAGGAGAATATACCTGTGGATGGGAATAGAAAATAGGCAAAGGAGGAAAGCATATGAAGTGGAACTAGAGCAGGATAGAAGCTGTGCTGATACATTAGCTAATGAAGACCTTAGCGCCCTGCATGCACACAAACATCCCTTCCAGCCTATATTACTGGGAGAGAAACTTCTACAAAAGAAAAATCTGAAATTTTCATCAGACTTCAAACTACCTAACTGTAGTACTGAAAATGAATAAAGGAATGAAGATTGCAGACTAAAATTTAGTGCATTCATTTTATTAAGTATATTTAACCACTAAAATATAGCAAAAAACTTTTTTTTCCCAAGTATTCTATAACATTAACGAATACTTGTTGTATGATACATATTTAAATCTAGTGTCAGATGTGGTTAAGGCTGGGGTCACAGTTGACATGAGTTTTTTTTAGTGATTCAACAAAACTCATGCGTTTTTTCATGTCAGCATGAGTTTTTTAAGGTGTGTGATGGCTCCCTGCCTTTTTGGTGCGTTTTTAAATCTGCACCAAAAAATAGTGCATGTACTATTTTTTGGTGCGTTTTTATAACATGGGCCCCTATGGAAAACACATGCAAAAACGCATGTACAATTAGTATCATTTAGTGCCATTCAAAAATGCATGCGTTTTCCATAGTAGCCCATGTTAAAAAACGCTTGCGTTTTTTTAACATGGGCTCCTATGGAAAACGCATGCGTTTTTGAATGGCACTAATTGTACATGCGTTTTTTAATGCGTTTCCCATAAGGCCCCATGCATGAAAATGCACCAAAAACGCATGGTACTGTCACACATGCTTTTTTGCTATTAGGGCATGCGTTTTTTAACATGGGGGCCTATGGGTGCGTTTTTTACATGTGTTTTTGAAAATGCAGGTCTCCAAAAACGCTTGTAAAAAAGGCAACTGTGACCCTAGCCTTAGGTAACAACATCTCTAACGAAATGATCCTATTTTTTTTATCTACTTCCAGTTTGAGCTTCAAGAATAGCATTAAAATGGCAACTGTGAAATCTCTTTTAATTTTTGTTGACAGATCATCAGAATTATGAGGTGATCTGCTGATTACTAAATGCCATTTTAGGCTAAATTATATATAACTTGGCTAATATTGCAAGGATCGGTCAGCAAAATGTCCTGTGTTCATGGTCACATTATGTATCAATGGATTAAAAGAATATTTTTGGGGAGTTACCAGAAAGCACAAGCGCCTATGACTACATCACTCTTACCTTGCAGTTCTGATTCTGGAGGGCTGCCTATTCCGTCATTCCATAAGATAGCCGTATCATATACAAACGTCAACCTCAACTCTGACTGCAGGTCGAAGTGTTGCCAGCCACCCACTGCTACAGGGGAATGGAATACATAAGAGACGTAGAGAGGCACCCGCAAGGTAACATACGACTGGACCAAGTTCAATACCTGTGAAAATATCAACATATCCATACATGTTCCCGTAATAAGAATGGATGTTATAGGCAACAAGAGAGAAACAAGAGAAACAGCCAGCTCCTCTTGGAGGCAGGTGCACGAGCCCGACATGGCATTGTGAACAGCAGAAAAAGGAATGAAGTCCGGCACTCCAGTAAGTGGAAAAAAATATAAAATAGACTTCTTATTTTCTATGACAGATTAAAATTATATCCATCACATGGAACACAGGAATAACTATTACGTATTTCGAGCACATAGCTCTTAGCCATGACTTAGAGCACACTACATGCTCAAAACGGGTCAGAATTATTTTTATGTTCCAAGTGCTGGATATACTTTTAATGTGTCCTAGAAAATAAAGAAGACTATTTTATATATTTTCATACTGGAGTGCTGGACTTCATTTCTGTTTCTGTTATAGACAACAGTTATACGTACAACGTGCTGCTTGGTGTATAAATATAGAGGATTAAAATGGATAGTGCCATAATTGTAGGTCTAGGATCTGTCCTTCTAAAATTATCTGATCTGTGGTCTGTACTGTGAGGAGAGTCTTGTCTGGGGTCTGTGTACAGGGTTGGTCTGGGATTGATAAGTTCTATGTAAAAGGAAGGTTAAAGGCTAAAAACTGAGGTTTTAGTCTAAGGTCTTTCTTTATGTAGGAGGTCTTTTGTGTGTCATAAACCCTAATTGTGAATCAATTGTGTTGGTTGGGGAGCGTGTCCTAAACAAAAGGTTGTGCAGAAGGATAGTCTTACTTTGTTAACATTTAGAATTGACCAATTCCGTGTGGGTAATTGGTTGTCCCTAGTGGATACTTATCTTAAAAGTGTTTAGAGACACTATTCTGCAGCACAATACAAGTCCTGCACAGTTTCTACACAATATGACTAAAATGATGATAGGTACCAACGTTTTTGCCCACTTTTTACATCAGTCACGGTCCCCAATGGAGTTTACTATATGATCGCCTTGAGTTAGACACACAAGGGACAATTGCCTAGCAAAATACCATGAGAATATTTTTTGTAGTGTTGAAACAGCACTACCTGGATTAACCCACATAAATCCATAAAGAACATACAAACTCCATGCAGCTGTCACCATGGGTCAGATGTAATACATACATACTCACCTGTCCATCAGTTCCTATAGTGCCGCTGCAGTCTGTCAGGAGCTCAGACATATCATAGTAGCTGTTGAATTCCCAGAGACAAGCTTCCAGGTTGAGGTTACGGTAGAAACGCAAGGCCTTAGCTGATCTCAGAGCTGTGCTGTACTGGTATGGAGATGTTTCTCCTATCAGTTCATCATTCTTTGTGTTCTCTGTAATGAATCCATACTTGGTAGGAACTTCATTGTAGTCCAGAAGGTTAGAACACTTGTGGTTGCCAACACGAGTGCCATCAGGACTGAGAGTCAGTTCAAAGTTGGACATGTGTCTAGTTGACACAACAGGAAGCATACCTGCGATTTAACCATTTAAAGATTGAATTTAATGTTGCACAATATTCTTTAAAATCGATATACAGTAATATTCATAGTTATTGCTACTCTTGCATAAACTGCTGGTATATCAGTAAACATTTAAATCATACCATCCATATGTGGCATTGTCACAGTCAGCTTTATTAGATTAGGATGATCCATATCTTCAGGGCCAGTGTACCGAATTTTCGCAGAAAACGGCTCGGCACCTACTGTTCCTGGAACACGTGGTTGACAAAGACCTTAAAGAGCAAATATAATTAATTAGTAAAAATGTGCAAAACGTCAGGCTGTATTTAATTTGTAGATATGGGAGACTGCAACTCTTGATATATGGTGCATGAGAATCCATGTGCTGTATTTATGGCTTAAAGAGTCTAAAATTCGGAAGCACGTCTTTTATTAAAATCTCACTCCAGAAGGGATGGCAAAACAATCTCTTGCAGAAGTGATACATTACCGTAAGCAAAGTTATTAAACATTTTACCAGACTAGTCTCATGAAACATGTCCCCCAGATGTTTGCTAGAGATATTCTACCGCACCTTGCCTTCAATAATAGAGCAGCTTCATGGAAAACAGAGCAGAACTTTCCTGTACAGGGTCACAGCTCAGGTAAGCATGGTTTCCAAGTGTTGCCACATTTGATATATGATACGAACAAAGAAAAAAATCAATGCTGGCTGTTGCACCTTTTTCTTTTTTTGTAGAATGGTATTAATATTTTTATTCCCATAAACCTGCTATTTAGACATACAGTATAATACTATATCTATGTAGTATTTGTACATTGCAGTTTTCTAAAAAATATTGTCATTGCAGAAAATAGCTCTTTTTCCTTATTAAGAAAAAATACTTGGCACTCAAAAATATATTTTAATTTGCAGTGTTTATTTGGTGAAAATTCAGGAAAACCAAATGTTTCGGTCCTGTATCCTCGGACCTTCCTCATTGTGCTCAGGTATTTAATGCTGAGTAATCCGGCATGGATTTTACAAGAAAACAACAAGGATTCACAGGTGCCACAACTTCAGTGGTCCTAGTAGAAGTACGTATATGGCAGGAAGTATCCTTAATAACTCTATGCAGAACTGTTAATGATATAGTAGTACTAGATAGGACTACCACCATACCATGCCGTGGACACTGCGGTCAGGTCTCTCTGTCACTCTAATTGGCACAAATCTACACATCTTTCTATATCGCATAGGCTGGTGCTATCTAGTACTATGAATTTTCACCAAATAAATACAGCAAATTAAAACATATTTTTGAGTGTCAAGTATTTTTCCAAATTGTCCTAAGGTTTAAGAACCTACTTGAGCACCAAAGACAAGGAAATACCATTATATACCATAGTTCAACACTATTTTTCATTATAAAAGTATTGATGGGTCTAGTTTGAACAACAATCAAAGGATCAGTCAAGTGGTGTACTCTATTCTATACACAGTGAAGCAATGCACAATAAGAACAGAGAAGACAGAAATGAAAAACACTCTAGCCTTCCTCATTGATGTATTACTTATCTGTGCAAGATCTGTAACTGAATAATTTATAGAGTACTCTATGAATTTTCACTAACCTTCTTCTCTGCTGACAGTGACTATGGGGCTCATCAGTTCTAGACCAGGATCCCCATTAGCATTGGCGGCCCTTGCAGCACACTGAACCCTGGAACCAGCATGAAAGTAGATGGAGTCTAGAGTGATTGATTTGGTGTCAGTGAAAAAGGTATTAGAATCCACTTCTCGCATAGGACTGGTTACCCCATCACTGCCACTGGGAGCACTGACCAGCCATCGATACTGAGTAAGAGTGTCATTAATATTCTCTGCAATGCAGATGGAGCCTGTTTTGTCATATTCTGAAAATTTAGGATTGCATGCCTAGGAAACAAGAGATGTTACCAGTATGTTAATCAATCTGTTAAAATAAAATATCAGCTTGCATCATTAAAGGGGTTGATCTAAATCCACAAGTCAAGTCATTTTATGTAACTGCAGATTTGTGAATCCTGACATTGCACACACTGTGTGCTACGAGGATTTGTTAGTGTCAGAGCCGGGTTGGCAGTCACCTGGCCACGAGTATGCTATATGCATTGTCCCAGTCAGAATAAGACAAGACGGCAATGTTTTTAGCCACACATCTGATATGTGTGAGGGAAGATGTGAGCTCAGCGCTTGAGCTCATATCAGGGGGAGGGACGCGGCCAAGGACGTAAATATACGTTATTGATCATAAAAGGGTTAAAGTAACATTGCACAAAAAATGTTCATAAGTTTAGTATTATATCTATATTTTGTACATACTGTACTTTTTTGGACTATAAGATGCACTTTCCCCCCCAAAATTGGGAGGAAAATGGAAGTATAACTTATAGTCTGAATGTAGCTTACCTAGTTCATTTTGAGGGGGAAGGGGAGCAGCAGCAGTTGAGTGGGGTGAGAGGAGATGGAGCAGGGTCACCACTGCAGAAGCCACCGCAGCAGGAGTTAGGCAATGCTGTGGGCACTGGGGTGGGAGGAGGGGGTGTTCCAGCAGTGCAAAGCAATGGAAAGCAGGAGTAGAGTTCCTGCCATTGTTTGGGAATCCAAACATTAACATCATGGCAGGTTTCAGGAAAAATGAATATGATTTATCACTTACTAATGGAGTGTCTGTAGATGAAATTAATTGTAAACCAAGCAGTGCATGGCTCTTGGCCATGCATATTGCCATATTGGCAACTGTATGTAAAGGCAGTGTATGTGGCAGGGGAGAGGAATCATAAAAGCTACAATGCATAACATTGATGATATCACTCACATTAACAATGGTGTACTGTGCTATTTAAGATAAAAATGAGAAATAACTACTTTTGAGCTATACAGTGCACATCTTATAAGCATTCAGATACTTTTCTGTGATTTTTTTAAGATACAATTTTGTAGCCTTAAGCCTTTTTTCAGGCAAAGTAAAGTATTATCTTAATAGTTTCCATAAACTTACCGTTACACATACTATAGGGTATCCAGTTGGAGGACTTGGGTTTTCTTTTGATTTAGAGGTATCATCATACATCAGAAGAGAAACAACCTGGGGTACAGCTGGGAAAGTTACATCAGCAACACTATCCATTTCTTCAATGTACACAATAGCCTTGTTCATCTGAAAAGATATGTAACATGACTAGTAATGACTTTGCCTGGTACATGGATTTATAATACATAACTGCAATATATATATATACTGATTGTGGAATCAAAAGTAGGATTAAAACAATTATAAGCCAAATTTCTTTATTTTCCAATAGACAAAACTGCAAGATTCCTACCTGGGTTTCAGCCACCATGTTATCATCTGGTTTCAAATGAACCGTGAAAGCTTCACGCATTTCTCTTTGCCCATCATATAATACTTCTAATTCAACAAAATGTTCAATGTCTCCTTCTTTAAACTCAATGTCTATGGAAAGAGAAAAGAATCAATGAAGATTTAGTAGCAAAATAGAAGGGTTTCTTGGCACCCCCGCCGATGAGCTCTATTGCATTGTTGTCCCATTAAAGAGAATTAGAGATCTTAACAACAATGACGATAAGTTTTCTGGGACGTCGTATAGAATAACACTTATTCGATGAACCTAGAATGCCTCTTACTGGATATAAAACAGCTACTTTGGTCCCTGATCACCTGGCCACACAATTAATTCAAGAATTATCTTTTCACTTGAATGAAGATGTCAATAAAAGGATTATTATTTATTCTGGAAATATTTGTAGCTAGAGATGGGAGAATCGATTCACAGGACTCTGGTTTATTGGCTAGGTCAGTAATCTTTGACCACTGGGATTTGAGGCCTGCAGATCTCTTAACTCCTGGCATTCCTGATGATTCTTGTGATTAGCAGTGCTGATACGATGTCATAATTGCTCCATGACACACACACAATGCCGCACAAAAGAAGAGGCAGGAATGCCAGGAGGTAAGTCCTGTGCATTGATTCGATCATCTTTATCTGTAGCTAATCTGGTCAGTTATCCTCTTATACACAACGCATAGTAATAATAAAGTCTGATATTATAGTTTAACTGAATGGGAAGTAATAGCATTGAATGTATGAATCTCATACCTTCCGACAATGGGTTGTAGTCTTCACCAGACGTGGCTGATCCATCCTTTGTGTGAACTCTTACAATGGAAACTTTGGAACTGTCACCAACACGCAAGATGGGGATCTTCACAACACCTATTTCTCCCACTCCCTGAGGTTCTTTAATACTATATTTCACCTCTGAAAATCTAATAATTGGTTCTGTAAAAATTAACATGGCAGAAGAGGAATTATTACATAATAAGCAATGTAACAAGCAAGAGGCAATTCAAGGGCTTATACTTAGTCAAAACATTGTCTGTTAGATATCAGCATTTGTGTCCAATTTCATGAAGTGATGAAAGTTTATATATTTTTTTTTAATTACGTCAATTTATTCAATATAGCAAAATATATTCAATAAAAGAGAACTTTATAGACTACATATATTTTTTCTCCTTATTACTATAACTGACATGTTTTATATCTAAAAGAAGTGGTCATTAGAAAATTTTCTATTACAACTTATGTGAAATAAATGAGGCCATGGATCATCGGTAAAATTTCAATTTTAACAAGTAATATTTTTTTTACCTATTTGGAAAAATATTAATTACAGGAATTGCTATAGGACCTTGACATGCCCTTAAAATTGTTTAGTTCTCTCTAGTATTAACAGAGGTTTAAAGCTTTGTTCGCATGCCGCAGAAAATATGCACTGCAGATCTGGTAATGAACCAGTGATAAATTCACAAAGAAGCTGTATTGTAATACTAGCAAAGTAGCCGATTTCACCCTACTCCATTACAAAACATTAGGGAATGTGAATTACACAATAAAAATCTGTGCAAGAGTGAGCAAGCTGCAGATATGAAAGTATGATGTATGCTATAATTTCCCTATGGATTTTATCCACAATGTGGAGTATTATGCTGTATATTGTTGTGGATCTTTAGTATGAAAACCACACTGCAACTCTGCAGAAAATCCTCCAAGTGTGAACAAAGTCTAAATATCCACTTCCCTTCACTACCTTGTGATACACAGCTGCTTTGCTAAATCAAAATAGTAATCTAAATACAATAAGGCCACGTGCACACGCTGAGTATTTGATGAGTTTTTTACCTCAGGATTTGTAGCCAAACCAGGAGTGGATAATTAAATACAGAAGTGGTGCAGGTGTTTCTATTAGGCTTTTCCTCTGATTGCTCCACTCCTGGTTTTGGTCTACAAATCCTGAGGTAAAAAACTCACCAAATACTCAGCGTGTGCACGTGGCCTTAAAGCAATATGCATGAATGTTTTCTTTAGATGCTCATATACATCAGAAAATGTCTGACAAAAAGCCCACTTTTCCTACAGCCATCCCTTCTAATCCCCCATGCACCATTTGGCCGGGCTTGCATATGTTTACAATGTGATTCCTCTGGCTGCAGCTTATTTCCAGGATGAACAAAAGTATTGTGCATTGAAATTTACATGACCGATTCTTCTTTCCTCTCACATAATGTATTGAGCGAGTGACCTGTTTTCAATATTTACTTATAAAATCCATAATTGAATACTGTAATAAGATAGCCAGACAGACATTATCTATCAGTGCACTAGAAAAGAGTAACTCACTGTCTTCCACATCCTTTATCTTCATCAGTGTTTCTTTTTGATCTCCAACTGCAGCTCCAAATTGTGAGTCACTTTTTGGTGTCCCAAGAACCAGTCTGAATTCTTCTTCCTCTTCATAGATTGTATCATCCATTAGTTTTACAATACATGGCTTCTCAATCTCACCTGAGGATGTATGCCAATACGATTCCAGGTTAATGAAAGGTAAGTTATCATCACAAAATTACCTATTGTTTAACCCATATGATCTGCACTGCACATGTACAACACTCGTCAGCAGAGGCTGAATGATAGCTGACAGATGATGTCTGTGACTGCCATCATCTGCTTAGGGTCGGGGCTCCACGTGCAAGAGACTCGCACGTCTCTCGTATCACATCCCATGACACTGCCACCAGCTCTCTGGACAGGAGTGTGGAGCTGAATGTGTTTCTATGCAGCTCCATGCTCCAGTCCAGAGAGCTGGCTGCCGTGTCAGGGGATGCGATGCGAGAGACGTGCATGTTTCTTACAAGTGGAGGACCGGTCTTAACCTCATAAATACTACTGTCATTCTAGTGGCATATACCGCATGCATCCCAGGGGATTTACTGTTGTAATCAGTCGTCAGTGTCTTGTGATGCTATTGCAGGGTGCTGATGAGTTGCATTGATGGCCAGGGGGTTTGCTGAAGACCCTCATGCCTGTCATGGCGGTTCTTTTTGAATGCCAGTTTTGGGCTGGTGTTCATAGGAGACCAATATTTGTGCTATTGTGTAGCAATACTGTAGTATTGGGGTTTATAGTACAAACTACAGGTTCAAGTTTCCCAAGGAAACAAAAAATACAGTAAAAAGTGGAAAATAAGGTTTTAGAATATTTGAAACTAATTAAAAAACATAAAGGTTACAATCACACGCATTTCTTTTTCACACATTTCAAATGAAGATGGATTTCTTCACCTCAGGTACCATTTTCAGTATGATAGCACTAAAATAGCCATGACTGTACTTAGTAAAATGCTGCTGACAGACTGTCTTTAAAGAATAAAATGGCTTTAATATACTAAGGCCAGTTCCAGAGTGTTGCATTGTGAGAGGACATCTAATGATTTCCTATGTTGTCACATTGTGACCTGCGAGTCGACCTAGAGTCCCAAATGTTTCCAAATGTCTTGGATTTTCTGTTACTGGTCATAAGTCACTTGGAACTTGTCATAGAGTTCAATGCAAGTCACATGCCACTGCGACTTCTAAGTGATTTATCTGCGATTCAGCCTTTTTATAACAGCAAAATCAGATCTCTAAAGCAGCCTCATTTCAGCAAGTCACAGACAAGCTCCACAGATGCTTATGGTCGCATGAGTTGTCTCAGAATTGTTGTGTGATGGCTTATAGTCTAAAGCAGAGGTGGGGAACTCCAGTCCTCAAGGGCCGCACACAGTACAGGTTTTCAGGATTTCCTTAGCATTGCACAAGGAAACCTGTGCAGATGATTCAATTATAACCTGTGCAATGCTAAGGAAATCCCAAAAACCTGCAATGTCTGTGGCCCTTGAGGACTGGAGTTCCACAACCCAAGTCTAAAGTGATAAAAGAAAATATAAAAACACATTGATGTGACAAGTACCTGGCAGAAATACTACCAAAGAGTCTTCAGTGTTTGGTCTTTCCTCATAGTCCATTGTGACCTGTGCAGAGCCCTGGCGGGTGTAGCATCGCACTGAAGATTTTTGGTTGACGTCACCACTTCGGTATATGATAGCTGATACTTGCTTATCCTTCTCATTCACATAATATAATTGCTCCTTAAACTGCATCTTGGGCACTGCAAGTAATAAACACCTTGTTAAGAATTTGATGGAATAGCAGTGAAAATACTAAAGAGCAATACATGGTGCATACTCAAGTGAAATCAAGTTCATACAGGAAAGATCGTTAAAAGAAAGAGCAGTTTGGTTAATTCAGTTATAATATATGATATAGTAATTATAACACTTGTGGCATTACATTATATCATGTGTAATCGTCACTTTTTCCAGCATTACACAGAACAGGCTACATAAGGACAATCAACTTACAGTCTGAGATGGTGTCATTGATTGTGATGGTGGTTTTGCTTGGCTCTCCGAGTGCAGCATTTACAGGCATACGGAGAACTAGTTCAAACTTCTCCAAACCTTCTAAAACCGGTTGGCCCAAGTCATCCAGGATGGTTACACGAAAAGTTTGCACGTTCACACCAGGGGCAAAGTCAAGATTTCTACTTATGCCGACATAATCTGTTCCAGCTATATTGGAAAAGAAACATGGCTGAGTATAAAAAGATAATACATCTTTCATATATAGTAGAATTGATTCTGAAAACGTGTAAAGAAAATAAATTCCCAGCAGTTAGTTGGCAGATTATCATTACCCTACAAGAAACCTTCAGCAAAGGCCTGCTGACAGACAGAGCATGGGTGCTACTTATAATTCATTTATATGAAATTCCCTTATATACAAGAATGCTCCTACTACCAGGAGAAACTATGCTCTTTTCAATTTTTAAATAAGTTTTTTGTGCAAATTGCAACATTTCATTGTCATTGCTAAAAAGGTAACTAACCATCAGGATTTAGTGCTATGCAGCAGGTGATTGACATGTCCAGCATGACATCACTATTTTTAAAAGATTTTTCTTATTTTTCCCCTGTTGACTTGTCTTTCGGCTGTAAGCCGAACACCCCCCTCTCTCTCATCAAAGTAAAATGAAAGTCTGGATGAGCGAGACGGGGTGGGGGTCATCTACAGCTCTCAGGGGAGTAATTTAAAAAAATAAACAAACCCAAATAGTGATCACTCACCTGCTGCATAGCACCAAATCCTGATGGTTGGTTCCCTTTAAAGGTATCAATACACGGTACGATATCGTGAACAATATCGCTCAAACATCACAGGTTTGAAGTCATTCACATCGTTAGTTCGTCGTTGCGTTTGACACCGAGATACGACTACGATAAATCGTTTGATTGCTGATCGCAGATTTGAGAACATGTTCTCAAATCAGACGATTGTCGTTCCACCAACCTGCTGCACCGTTGTGTGTGACACCGCGATAACGATGTCGTTAACGACTTCATCTATTCAAAACAGTGAACAAGTATCGTTTGCTAGGTTGTGCAAACGATAGCTGCTCTCCACATTGTTGGTGCATCGTTAACGATATCTAGACGTGTGACATCTCACCAATGGTCTCAAAACGATGTCCTAACGACCCCGCTTCCATGAGATCGTTGGTGAGATCTTAACGACATTGAAGCGTGTAACGGTACCTTTAGCCAAATTTACCAATTCCATTTATTACACAGTTTTTAGCACCTGTTCCAAAATGTGGTTAATATTTTGGTGTGAAGTATGACAGTTATATTATTCCACATCTAGACAAAAGTTGCAAAAAAGTTTCATAGGTCAATGTCGTCCTATCAAAAAGCGTGGAAAAGTAGTACATTTATGTTGACACCATTTTTTATCATTCATAACAAGTTACAATTTGAGCCAAATTTTTAATTACCTTTGACACATTAGTCTTCTGCTGTTTTCTAACTTTGGGAAGTGTAGCAAATAACGTGCTTAAAAACATTACAATTTGCACTCACTTGTAGCATTTGATACCTTCGGGATTATATTACAAGGCTTAAAAGTGCTGGTGTAAATTTATCATTAAGGTGCAGCATTTTAAAATACAGTTATATAATAATATTTATTCACTTATATAGCACAATTAATTCTGTAGTGCATTACCTACATTTGCAACACTGTCCTCATTGGGGCTCACAAGCTAAACATCCTACCAATGTGTCTATGGAGTGTGGGAGGAAACTGTGGAACCTGGAGGAATCCCACACAAACACTGGGAGACATACAAACTCCTTGCAAATGGTGTCCTTGGTGGGATTTGAACCCAGGACCCCAGTGCTGTAAGGCTACAGTGCTAACCACCGAGCCATCGTGCCACCCAGATGAAGAGTAAATGTGAGTACAGTAAAGATTTGGCTCACACTCCCCATTTTTGTGAGCCTATATTTGCTTTCTTACCATCTGCAGACAGTGGTTCTGTTTTCCTGGAGCGAACGGTAACTGTTGCTGCTTTGGAAAGATCTGTTCCTGTTCTCCACACCCGAACTTCCACATATCCAGCACTTTCATCAACCAGATAATCACTGTCAGCAAAGTAGAAGGCTGGCACTTAAGGCAAGATATAGAATGTATTGTTACTTATTTGTCATCCTCTATATGTATATATATATTATTAAAAGTGCCAAAGCATATTTCATTCATGTAGCATTATAATATTCTAACATACCTTTCATCAATGCAATAATGTAATAGTCAAAAAAAGAAGATAACACGTTCATGCCTACAACATATCCTAATAATGGCCTGAATAGTGTAAATAATTCATTAGAATGCAATGAATTAAACTGATATAAGAAAAAAAACAGATTACGATCAAATTTTTTTAGAAATGTAGTTTCATGATTGAGACCTATAACTTCATGTGCTCAGTATTAAAGGGCATCAAGCTGTCTTAAAAGTGTACGTGAGGGATGACATTATACCTGGCCATTATAGGACTTGTATTCTGCATTTGTACCAGTTTTTCCCTCTACAGGATCTATCTCTTAATTTACAATTGACTCTGAGCTGGTGGAAGGAGACTAGTTACTATGATGTCTCTGATGCACAGCACATCACACCTAGAAGGATTCTTGCTCTTCATGCCTTATTTTGCACACAGAGATGCAGCAGCATGGAGGAAATTATACAGCAGTCCTGAGCTGTATGGATACCCAATCCAGCTATAGGCTATGTTCACACAGTGCGTTTTTACTGCCACAAAAACTAATGTTTTGATTGTAAACAATAGATTTCTTGTAAAGAGAAAACCTGTGTATTTTTGCAGCATTTTTACTACGTTTCTGCTCTTCCTCATTGTTTTCTTTGAATAAAATGCAGCAAAACCTCTGAAAAGAATTGACATGCTCATTGTTTTCAAAATGCAGCAAAATGTGTACAAACTTCAATTTCAGCAAAGAAATAAAATCAATGTGTGTGGACAGCTTTTCCCTGAATCACATTAGTTTTGCTTGTAATCAAAAATGCAGGTTTAGATTATCCTAAATTTGCATAAAACCATGGTAAAAATGCAGCACAAAAATGCTGCAAAAACGCAGTGAACATAGCTTTAGGGTGAGGTAAAATACTTTTTAGAAAGCTCAGCATGATTTTTCTGTCTTCTTGTCTGCTTTTTTACTCTGCTCCGCACTCCTTTCAACTCCTCACTCCATAGAGCACAGTAGTCTTTGTAACAAGACACTTTATTGTATTGATATTCCATCTTGTCTTGAGAATAATGAAGTTGAGCTGTTGGTCTCAACCTAGAGCGGATGGCAAATTCATGAAGCATCGTGAGTTTACAAAGTTTCTTATATTTGCATGTACTATTAATTTATGCAATATTTGTTAAAAGTACAGTTCCCTTTAAAGGGAACCAGTCAGCTCATTTGTGTCTCCAAACCTATAACTACCTGCTCTTGCAGCTTCCTAGTACATCCCTAACCATCCCTGCCTGACCTAAAACTGTCCTATAATGGTTACAAAAAATGTATTTGATACTTACATCTCCGAATGGTAATTAGTAACCATGGACATTCTCCACAACTGCATTCTTTCCCCCTCGCTGCTGGTATCACGCCCGGTGGGCATTCTCTAGAGATGCATTCTCCCCCCTCGATGCTTGGATCATGTCCCGGTGGGCGCAATCCTTCAGTCAGGAGCACGCTCCTGATTCAAAATTCTTGTTCCTCATTCCAGTGATGACGCGCCGGCTGTGCATCATTTCCGGTCCGATGTATTGTGGGAGTTTATAGGATGTATGCACCTGCTTTGGAATGCACACTGCGCATGCTCTAGAGCCGGCCTGTACACCAATACACCTCCACACTGTGCATGACCAGAAATGACAATCGGCCGGCGCGTCATCACCGGAAGGAGGAACAAGAATTTTGAATTGGGAGCGTACTCCTGACTGAATGTGATCCCAGCATCAACATATCTATGTATGTAGTCATGAAAAATAATTACCATATGGAGATGTAAGTATCAAATTTACTTTTTACAACCATTACAGGATAGTTTTAGGGCAGACAGGGATGGTTAGGGATGTCCTAGGAAACTGCAGGGACAAGTAGTGATAGATTTGGGGGTAAAAACAAGCTGACAGGTTCCCTTTAACAACTTTCTAACAAATGATATACAGTTAGGGCCAGAAATATTTGGACAGTGACACAATTTTCGCGAGTTGGGCTCTGCATGCCACCACATTGGATTTGAAATTAAACCTCTACAACAGAATTCAAGTGCAGATTGTAACGTTTAATTTGAAGGGTTGAACAAAAATATCTGATAGAAAATGTAGGAATTGTACACATTTCTTTACAAACACTCCACATTTTAGGAGGTCAAAAGTAATTGGACAAATAAACATAACCCAAACAAAATATTTTTATTTTCAATATTTTGTTGCGAATCCTTTGGAGGCAATCACTGCCTTAAGTCTGGAACCCATGGACATCACCAAACGCTGGGTTTCCTCCTTGTTAATGCTTTGCCAGGCCTTTACAGCGCAAGCCTTCAGGTCTTGCTTTGTTTGTGGGTCTTTCCGTCTTAAGTCTGGATTTGAGCAAGTGAAATGCATGCTCAATTGGGTTAAGATCTGGTGATTGACTTGGCCATTGCAGAATGTTCCACTTTTTTGCACTCATGAACTCCTGGGTAGCTTTGGCTGTATGCTTGGGGTCATTGTCCATCTGTACTATGAAGTGCCGTCCAATCAACTTTGCAGCATTTGGCTGAATCTGGGCTGAAAGTATATCCCGGTACACTTCAGAATTCATCTGGCTACTCTTGTCTGCTGTTATGTCATCAATAAACACAAGTGACCCAGTGCCATTGAAAGCCATGCATGCCCATGCCATCATGTTGCCTCCACCATGTTTTACAGAGGATGTGGTGTGCCTTGGATCATGTGCCGTTCCCTTTCTTCTCCAAACTTTTTTCTTCCCATCATTCTGGTACAGGTTGATCTTTGTCTCATCTGTCCATAGAATACTTTTCCAGAACTGAGCTGGCTTCTTGAGGTGTTTTTCAGCAAATTTAACTCTGGCCTGTCTATTTTTGGAATTGATGAATGGTTTGCATCTAGATGTGAACCCTTTGTATTTACTGTCATGGAGTCTTCTCTTTACTGTTGACTTAGAGACAGATACACCTACTTCACTGAGAGTGTTCTGGACTTCAGTTGATGTTGTGAACGGGTTCTTCTTCACCAAATAAAGTATGCGGCGATCATCCACCACTGTTGTCATCCGTGGACGCCCAGGCTTTTTAGAGTTCCCAAGCTCACCAGTCAATTCCTTTTTTTCTCAGAATGTACCCAACTGTTGATTTTGCTACTCCAAGCATGTCTGCTATCTCTCTGATGGATTTTTTCTTTTTTTTCAGCCTCAGGATGTTCTGCTTCACCTCAATTGAGAGTTCCTTTGACCGCATGTTGTCTGGTCACAGCAACAGCTTCCAAATGCAAAACCACACACCTGGAATCCACCCCTGACCTTTTAACTACTTCATTGATTACAGGTTAACGAGGGAGACGCCTTCAGAGTTAATTGCAGCCCTTAGAGTCCATTGTTCAATTACTTTTGGTCCCTTGAAAAAGAGGAGGCTATGCATTACAGAGCTATGATTCCTAAACCCTTTCTCCGATTTGGATGTGGAAACTCTCATATTGCAGCTGGGAGTGTGCACTTTCAGCCCATATTATATATAATTGTATTTCTGAACATGTTTTTGTAAACAGCTAAAATAACAAAACTTGTGTCACTGTCCAAATATTTCTGGCCCTAACTGTATGACATGCTGACTTTGGTGTGGGTTTGCAAGCCGAGCCCACATCATTCCCAGCAAATGATGACTGTATTATTCGCACATCATCTGCTTCTAACAACTGCAGGAGAGGAGCTCCGCCCACAGCTGTAAACCTGGTAAAAGCCTCCATCAATCTCTGACAGTAGTATGTAATGCCTATCATTCTATGTGTTAAGCAGGGGGGTCTGGTGCAGATGACTATGACTGCCATGATTGTACTCTTGTAAAAAGGCAGCCATGGGCTGGCATTCTTAAGAGACAGTGATTTTTGCTATATACAGCAATGCTTTTGCATTGCTGTGTATAGCACAAGCAATAAGATGATTGCAGGTTCAAATCTCCTAAAGAGACTATCAAATACCATGAAAAGTAAAATAAAAATGTTTAAAAAAATATAAAGGTTCCAATCACACCTCTCTTCCCCACATTAAAAAAAAATAATATAATCATATTTGGCATCGCTATATTTCGTAAAAGTCAGATCTATCAAAAAATAAAATTAAACTAACTGGTAAATGGGGTAAGAAGAAAAATAAATCATAACACCAGAATTGTGTTTCTTTGCTGGCCGCAAATACACAAAAAAGTCTGATGGCCACTTTACACACACCAACTTATCTGTCCAACTTCTGACCAACTTACTGGTTGCAGTGAAATCATGGACACATTGTTACATTTGTACACAGCCACAAAATGGAGCAATGTGTCCATGATTTCACTGCAACCAGTAAGTTGGTCAGAAGTTGGACAGATAAGTTGGTGTGTGTAAAGTGGCCCTAATATAAGGTGATCAAGACATCCTATTTACCCCCAAAATTCTATCAATAACAACATTGGTGGTGGGCTCAACAAACTTACATAGCCAAATACCCTCACATAGCCCCATATCCCCAAAATTGAAACCATTACGGAAAATGGCATCACAAGCAAACATTTTTTTGTTTTTAAATTTCAGATTTTTTTCACCACATAAATCAAACAAACTATGTGTGTTTGGTATCTGAATCATAATGACCTGGATAATCATATAGCAAGGTCATGTTTACCATAGAATCAATGTTGTAAAAAACCCCAAAAAACAATAGCGGATTTGTGCCTTTTTAGCTATTTCGCTACATTTATAATTTTTTTTGCCACTTTCCAGTATTACAAGATAAAATCAATGTTGCTATTCAAAAGTACAATCCAACCCACAAAAAAGAAGCTGCACACAGATATGTTGACGGGAAAAAAAAGGTATAGCGCTTAGAATAAAGGGAAGAAAAAAAAGAGCAAAAAAGTATCTTCGCCGGTCAGGAGAGGGTTAGAGTAGGATGTGAAGACTACATTGGTTATCTCAGAAACAACATGTATAAATCAATGCGAGTCTGATCACTGGCATCAGCACTGATCTCTAGAACAGGGTAATCCTCTGTGTGCATAGAGCAGTAGTGTCCTGGTGCAATCATCACTCTGTTTACTTTTATGGGACTGACTAGGATAGCCAGTGAAATGTTATAGCACTCTCCAGTGATCTAAATAATCCAATAACCTCATGCACATAGGAAAGGAAATTGAAGTCTACCTTTTTCCTTTTATTTTTGCTGCCAACACTTATAACTAATAGCTTAATATTCACTTAGTCCTGGGCTTTCTCTCAACACTACATCTTGGAATTATCCAAATACCTTGATAGGATAAAAGGACTTTGCTTCACATTACAAGGTTTAATTTGTACAGATAATTAGACTGATGCTTCCTAAACAATTTCCACTTTGTGGTTTCTACTGAAGTTGCCACCTATGAGGGGCTGACATGGCTCACTAACCTCACAGATGGAGTTTTAAGGGTTTTATGGAGGTCATTTTACATGCTGGTTATAGTGAAGAAGCTGAAAATGGGCGCAAATACTTTTGTTTTTACTTTAAAGGAGTTTTCTGGGAATAGGCAAAAATAGATAAAGTAAACGTCATCTACTATAGGCGGCCGTCAGACGGTTCAATTTAATGCACGATATCGCTTAAGCGATCTGCTTTTTGATCTCTTAAGCGATATCGTTTGTGCATCGCTGCGTACAATCAAGCGATTTCACAATGTAAAATCGCTTGATCGTTAGATTGCAGATTGGTGAGCCGGAGCTCATATCAAGCGATAAACGCTTGATCAATCTGCCTCATCGTGGTGTGTGACACCACGATGATCCATCTCCTAGCGGCTGAGCCAATGCTGGGAGATGGTATCTATGGTAAACGTCGGGCTACTAAGCGCCGCGCGGCGCCTAGTAACCCGATGTGTACCATAGTTACCAGCGATCTCGCTGGTCCACATCACTGGTGAGTCTGCCTGTGTGACAGCTCACCAGCGATGTGAGCGATATTGTTAGTGATCGCGCGTGCATGTGATCGCTAACAATGTCGCTACCGATATTGATGCGTGTGACGGCCGCCATATAATTACCTAATGTTCTCTGTCTGTCATGGAAATCGCGTGCCAGCTCCAGAGTGCTCATTGGTGGCCGCCGCTGACGGCCATCAATGGGCGAGGAGTATGCAAAACAGCCGCGGCCACGATGCCTCATAGACACCGCGCTGTCAGCTGCCTCCTGCTCGCACCCGCCCGCTGGAGCAGGTGTGCCCACCTCTGGCCCACTCTTGCCTGCCGCTGCCACCGGCCGCTCCATTCCCAACCACCCTTTACATTCCCATCCCCTCGCTCCATTCCCCTGCTTCATTCCCCCCCCCTCGCTCCATTCCCTCCCCTCGCTCCATTCCCTCCGCCCCGCTCCCTTTCCCCCTCGCTTAATTCCTCCCCCTCCCCCATCACCCCCCCCGCTCCGATCTCACCCGCACCCGGTGCTTACATCGCCGCTACAACAGGTAATGAGTGTGAGTGGTCATGTGACAGGCTCTGTGCACATCACTTCAGTCTGCCTATCACATAACCGCTCATAACCTGCTGTAGCGGCGATGTAAACACCAGGTGCGGGTGAGACCTGAGCGGATGGGAGGGGGGATGGACGTGTACTGATCACTGGCCTTCCATCCTGCACTGGCCCTCCATCCTGCGCTGACCACTGAGCCTCCATCCTCTGCTGACCACCCAGCCTCCATCCTGCGCTGACCACTGAGCCTCCATCCTCTGCTGACCACTGAGCCTCCATCCTCTGCTGACTACTGAACCTCCATCCTCTGCTGACCATTCTGCCTCCATCCTGCACTGACCACTGGCCCTCCATCCTGCGCTGACCACTGAGCCTCCATCCTGCGCTAACCACTCTGCCTCCATCCTGTGCTGACCACTGAGCATCCATTCTGTGCTGACCAGTGAGCCTCCATCCTGTGCTGACCAGTGAGCCTCCATACTGTGCTGACCACTGAACCTCCATCCTGCGCTGACCACTGAGCCCCCATCCTGTGCTGACCACTGGACCTCCATCCTGCGCTGACCACCGAGCCTCCATCCTACACTGACCACTCTGCCTTCATCCTGCGCTGACCACTCTGCCTCCATCTAGCGCTGACCACTCTGCCTTCATTCTGCGCTGACCACTGAGCCTCCATCCTGCGCTGACCACTCTGCCTCCATCCCGCACTGACCACTGGCCCTCCATCCTGCACTGACCACTGAGCCTCCAGATGCAGACAAACCATCCCGGCTGCTTAGACCACACCAGAGCCGCTGCTGAACTGTTGTAAGCTGTACCATCTGTTGAGAAAAGAGAGTAAACCTGGTTGAAGCTCTTTGTTGTCTGAGAGTACATAGACTGATTTGGGAATCTGGCAGCTGGAGGCTGCCTGTGACTGTGAACACTGCACCCCTGCCCTATTCAAAGACTTCACGGTTTTCCTGGGGACCAGCCCTACTCGTGGAGGGCCCAACATCCTTGCTAATACCCCCATCATCCCCAGAGGTCCCGACCGATTTGTGGTCTGCTAATTAACAGTATTTAAGGATTTTTGATGATATTTCCTTAATGTATTCTCTATTCTAGGAGAACTCTTTAAATAAAAGGAAAATAATAAATATTAACTTTGGCAATATTTCATAGCTCTATATGATATGCTTAGAATAATACTATAAAAATATAGCTATTTGGTACTGATTAATCTTGCTTGGTACTCTCCTCACCTCAGCTAGTCAAACTCGCAACATCCCTGTAAACATTTTTTTTAATTAGGCAAAACTGGTGTAAATAATAGGCATACACTACCATTCAAAAGTGTGAGGTCATGTAGAAATTTCCTTATTTTTGAAAGAAAAGCATATTTTCTTTCAATGAAGCTAACATTAAACGAATCAGAAATACACTCCATACATTGCTAATGTGGTAAATGACTATTCTAGCTGCAAACGTCTGGTTTTTATTGCAATATCTACATGTGTGTATAGAGGCCCATTTCCAACAACCACAACTCCAGTGTTTGAATGGTACATTGTGTTTGCTAAATGTGTAAAAAGGCTAATGGATGTTTAGAAAACCCTAGAAAACCCTTGTATAAGTATGTTAGCACAGCTGAAAATGATTTGGCTGATTAGAGAAGCTATAAAATTGTCCTTCCTTTGAGCTAGCTGAGAATCTGGAGAATTACATTGGTTTGATCTATGAAACTCTCAAAATGGCCAGAAAAAGAGAACTTTCATGTGAAACTCGATAGTCTATTCTTATTCTTAGGGTAAGGACACACTGGAGTGAAACTCGAACGACTGCAATGCGAGTAAAAATTGCATTGCAGTCGGATCAATGTTATTCAATGTCCGAGAGCACATTTCCGAGTGTCGGAAGATTTTTTCTCATCTACTTCACAGACGACAAAGCAGTCACAACATGCTGCGACAGTATGTGATTCACGGCCGTGACTCGCCAATGTAAGTCTATTGGTCCGACAAAAATCACAGACCACAGTCGGACAGTTGGACCGCACACGGACCATCCAAGAGGCATCTGATTTTTCACTGATACATTATCATTCTGTAGCTCAGACAACTGTAAAAAAAGTTCCTGTTCCTGCAGCTGTTGAGAAAAAAAACGGATTGCACATGGACAGCACACGGAAGCCACACTGACCAAAACTCGGACGACACGATACGTCAATCGGACCATTTTTTCACTCGCCAGTGTGTTTCCAGCCTAAGAAACGAAGGTTATTCCATGGGAGAAATTGCTAAGAAACTGAAGATTTCCTACAATGGTATGTACTACTTCCTTCAGAGGAGAGCACAAACAGGCTTGAACCAGAGTAGAAAGAGAAGTGGGAGGCCCCACTGCACAACTGAGTAACAAGACAAGTATATTAGAGTCTCTAGTTTGAGAAATCAACGCCTCACAGCTCCTCAACTGGCAGTTTCATTAAACAGTACCCACAAAATGCCAGTGTCAACGTCTACAGTGAAGAGGTGACTCTGGGATGCTGTCGTTCAGAGCAGAGTGGCAAAGAAAAAGCCATATCTGAGACTGGCTAATAAGAGGAAAAGATTAATAAGGGCAAAAGTGCACAGACATTGGACAAAAGTTATATGAACACACGAATCAAAGTTTGAGGTGTTTGGATTATACAGAAGAACAATTTGTGAGATGCAGAACAACTCAAAAGATGCTGGAAGAGTGCCTGATGCCATGTGTCAGGGATGGTGGAGGTAATGTGATTGTTTGGGGTTGCTTTGGTGCTGGTAAAGTGGGAGATTTGTACAAGGTAAATGGGATTTTGAATAAGGAAAGCTATCACTCCATTTTGCAATGCCATGCCATACCCTGTGGACAGTGCTTGATTGGACCCGATTTCATCCAGCAACAGGACAATGGCCCAAAGCACATCTCCAAATTATGCATGAACTATTTAGGGAAGAAGCAGGCAGCTGGTATTATCTGTAATGGAGTGGCCAGTGCAGTCACAATCTCAAACCCATTGAGCTGTTGTGGGAGCAGCCTGACCATGTGATACGCGAAAAAGTGCCCATCAGCCAATCCAACTTGTGGAGAGGTCCAGGAAGCATGGGGTGACATTTCTCAAGATTACCTCAGCAAATTAACAGCTACAATGCCAAAGGTCTGCAATGCTGGAATTGCTGCAAAGGGAACATTCTATGACGAAAGTAAAGTGTGAAGGAGAAAATTATTATTTCAAATACAAATCATTATTTCTAACCTTGTCAATGTCTGGACTATATTTTCTATTCATTTTGCAACTCATTCGATAAATAAAAAGTATGAAAAAAACACAAAATTATCTGGGGGACCCTGAACTTTTAAACGGTAGTGTAATATTTTTTTTCCCTAAAGGGACAATTGAAGAAGCTACAATCTTACTGGTTTTCATGGGTTTTTATAGATTTTCTCCAAAGCCTTTATTTCTAATTTTAATAGATCTCTTTTCTTTTGTACACATAGATGTTGTATAAGTCATTTTTGAAAATGTTTACAGATATTTTTCTGTTAATGACATACTATATTTATATGATTGTTAGGGTGATACCCCTCTTCCACCTATTAATCCGTCTGCCTCAGTCATATCAACCATCTACCCATGTTCTCATTTTACCTTGTTGTTTCTGAAAAAGGGCCATTTACACTAATCCTCAAAGGAGCCCCTGGAAGCAGCCTGAGAAAGCTTACCTTTGTTGTGTGTCTACAAGGGAAGTAAACCTTTTCTTTTTTTCCCCCTACCCTTCAAGTCTTTGTACATTGATTGTGTGCATAGGATACAGCATGAGCAGGAAATTTATCATTAGAGCAACAATTCATGAGATCATGTTCCCATGCCCAGGTGCTTCTTGAGCTGTCTTAAAGGATACGGAAAAGTCTAGGTCCTGGATAGCCAAAATGTAAAATAGATGAACAATGGCACTAGTCTGCTTCCTTCACCATGTAATTGGCAGTTTGAAAAGAACTACTCACCCATGGCATCTATATGAACTAAATGCAATATGGGTGGGATTTGGGGGATTTCATTTTACTTTTGATGTAATCCACTTAAAATCAAGCTTAAATTTAAGATTAATCCAAACTAAATTAGTGAATTTTACTGAGAATTAACCCCGCCCCCCCAGAACGAGATATTAGAAAACTAACTAACAAACATTTATAGGAGCAATTCCTAAACAATCAACCCAGGAGTGAGGCCAGTTTACAACCACCAATAGTTAATTTTATTAGAATGACACAAGATAAAAACAGAGAGTACTTACACACAGGTACACGGCAACTAAAAAATGTCAGGCAAAGAGTCCATTAATATTTTAAATACCCTTCCATGTGCAACCAATACAATATCCACAGTGCATATATGTATACACTGGCAGTAAGAATTCAATGTACATACAAGTGCAATTGCACCAAAATTCCAAGCCAGTGCCAAAATGGGTTAAGTTACCTGTGTGTGACCTCACCATAATGCACGTTGCGCGTTACCTTTGTCTTAAGGGGGTGTTTATAGATGAAAAAGGGGCCTTTTTATATCGGACCATTGGCGTGTGACATCACTTTTGGTCACATGACTGGAAGTGACATTATCGCCCTGTCTCACCATGATCCAGGATTCGATCCAAGCGCCGCTGATGTTGCCATGGAGATTCGAAGCAGCCTCCACGCCCCCTGATGCAGTGGACGAATCCACAATCACCAGGAGGCGGGACAACAACTCCAGCCAACCACAGCTCACAAGGTGAGGTCCCGCTGACGCCGCCAATGCTACCATAAAGACCAGAGCAGACCCCACACCTCCTCGATGGGGCGGACCAATCCCCAAACATCAAGGAGCGGAACTCCATTCCAGCCAACCACAGCACCTCCGGCATGTACCTGTGTGTAATGGCTCTGTGTTTGTACTCTCTGTTTTTATCTTGTGTCATTCTAATAAAATTAACTGTTATGGCCACTTTACACGCGGCTACATTTCTAGCTTATCCACAGGTAACTTACTGGCTGCAGTGAAATCATGGATACATGATTCCATTTGTACACAGCAACAAGATAGAACCATGTCTCCATGATTTCACTGCAGCCAGTAAGTTACCTGTGGATAAGTTAGAAATGTAGCCGCGGGTAAAGGTACCATAAGTGGTTGTAAACTGACCTGACTGCTGAGTTGATTATTAAGGAATTGGTTATGTTTGGAGGGCCATTGATTTGGTATCTGGTTATATAGAAATTAGTAAACATGTATACAAGGATGGATCACATTTTAAGCTAAAACAACCAAAAAATGAGCCTCAGCACAAGTCGGTATATATGAAACAGGAGTACATTCACACCATGGCAATTTCACACACAGAAATAAAGACAACAACACAAAGTGAGCATATACCCTTCTCTGCCCTTATTCACCCTCATGTCACTGACACAAAGTAAGGTTTTAATTCTAAAGTAAGACCATCCTGACTAGGTTTGCTTGATTGTGGGACAAGGGATGGATTTTATGCTTTTTGATCAAACAGTTTTGACCAAGTATCATATGTTATTTACTACTATTATTTACATATTTACTTTATTATAAGTCACCATATTTTTGTATTATAAGACGCACTGGATCACAAATTGTAAGGGTATCTGGGCACACGAAGAAAGAAACAATCATAATCACAGATATGCTTGTGAAAAAACGTGTCCTCTTTATTGCCACACAGTATCAATACACTGGTCCAATGTTTCGGCCGTGCTCGGCCTTTCACAAGGTTTGATAGTGTAGCGAATCTAAAATAATCCTTAGTGGATATGTGCTGGTAGGGACCAATAGAGTCCACAGGTAGGTGAACCGATAAGTTCTCCACGTGTGAAGAGATGCTCATGTAGAGTGTCTCAATGGCACGGGATAATAGGGATCGTGGTGATAAGAGACAGTGCTTGAGGTGCAGGTTAGCCTGTGGCTGACGGTCTGCTGTGATCAGTGGTGGGGTGCCTTGGACCATATGCACTGGACCATAAGACTCACATAAGACTCACACAGGTTTTAGAGGAGGAAAATAGGAAAAAAAATTAAAGAAAAAAATTTGGTAATGAGGCACTGTTATGCAGTTATGAGGGGGGATCTGCTGCTGACACTGTTATGGCTGTAATGTCACCATATTCTTTACTAATGTCCCCCCATCCTGGTATATATGTCTCCCATCCTGATACATTGTCACAATCCTGTTATATACTCCATTCTGGTACATATCTCCCCCATCTTGATATATATACTGTAGTTAAAAATCTGAGAGAGACATGTGTACCTGGACTCGCACTGCTTAAATCAACGCAAGTAGACGATGTTCATCATCATACCTTTATTCCTCTTATGCGCTTCGAATCCAGTCCCGACTCCTTCCTCAGGGAGCAGCGATATCACTGCTCCCTGAGGAAGGAGTCAGGACTGGCTCCGAAACGCGTAGGAGGAATAAAGGAATGATTTGGTGATGAACATCGTCCACTTGCGTTGATTTAAGCAGCGTGGATCCAGATACACATGTCTCTCTCAGATTTTTAACTACGTTGACCGTAAGGAGTGTGGATCCTGCAGCAGCTGTTATTTCCCGCTTCTATGCTGGTTGTGTGCTGCCAACCCTTCCAGGTGAGCAGATATAATTTGTACCAGCCTCACCATATCTTGATATATATGTCTCTCATCATGGCATATGGCCCCATCCAGGTATGTGGCCCCATCCAGGTATATGCCCCCATCCTATAAGCCCCATCCTGTTATATTACCCATCCTGTTATATGGCTCAACCTGTTATATGCCCCATCCTGGTATATAGCCCCATCTGGGTATATGCCCCATCCCAGTATATCTTTCATCCTGGTATATGGTCCATCCTGGTATATGCCTCATCCTGGTATATTTCCCCATCCTAGTGTATGGTCCCATCCAGGTATATGCCCCAATCCAGGTATATGGCCCATCCTGGTTTATGCCCCATCCTGGTACATGCCCTAATCCTGGTATATGACTGGTATATGTCTTTGTGGTCACTGGCACATGCTCTGCAGCCTGCCCCTGCCTCCAGTGACTTACTCCATCACCTCTGTCCCCCCACAGCCACAGCCCCAACCATATATCCTGACTATAAGACACACTTCCCACTATCCCCCCAAATTTGGGGAAAAAAGTATGTTTTATAGTCTGAAAAATATAGTATAAGATCTTTTTGTGTTTTTTTCTTGGGTTTTATCTGTGAAATGGCCATGGTGTGTATGTTCTCCTATTGCACATATACCTACTTATGCTCTGGCTCATTATTTTTATTTTTCTGTGTTTTTTTGTACCCTGTACAAATGGGGTGTAGTACCTCCCTCTGAGCTAGACATTGCAGCTATATAGTGTGAACTATATAGTATAGAAGTAGTGGTGTGGTTGTTTCAAGATGCACAATAAGGAGGCACTTGAACAAAAATGGGCTGCATGGTCGAGTCGTCAGAAGAAAGTCATAACTGCGCAAATGCCACAAAGTATTTCGCCTATAATATATCAAACAGCACAGAGACAAGCTTCCAAAACTTCAGGAACAAGGTAATTTAGAGTGATGAGACTAAAATTAAACTTTTTGGCCACAATCATAAACATTGGAGAGATGTCAACAAGTTCTATGATGAAAGGAACACCATTCCTATTGAAAAGCATGAAGGTCGATCACTGATGATGTGGAGATGTGGGAGCTACAAAGTCACATGAAACTTGGTCAAATTTGAAGGAAAGATTAATGCAGCACAGTATCAGCAAATACTGGAGGCAAAATTGCAGTCATCAGCCCAGAAGCTGCGTATGGGACGTACTTGGACGTTCCAATATGACAACGATCCAAAACACAAGGCCAAGTCGACTTGTCATTGGCTACAGCAGCACGAAGTGAAGTTTCTGAAATGGCCATCTCAATCTCCTGACCTCAATATCATTGAGCCACTCTGGGGAGAACTCAAGTGTGCAGTTCATGCAAGAAAACCCAGGAATTTACAGGAACTGGAGGCTTTTTGCCAAGAAGAATGGGCATCTTACCATCTGAGAAAATAAAGAGAGCCTCATCCACAACTACCACAAAAGACTTCAACCTGTCATTGATGTTAGAGGGGGCAACACACGGTATTAAGAACTGCGGTATGTGAACTTTTGATCAGGGTCATTTGGATGTTTTTGGTTGTCATTGGCTGGTTGCACACTGCAGTTTTTCCCTGATCAGGGTTTAAAACCAGTAGTGAAACTTGCAGAGGTAAAGTATAATTGAAAGAATGACACCTGTTCCGGGTTTTAGAGTCACTCCTGGTTTTGGCACACAAAACCTGATGAACCCTGATCAGGGAAAACACTGCAGTGTGAAACCAGCCATTATGCCTTAATAAAAAAAAACACAGTAGTTTGACAATAGTGTAACCCAACCACTAACCATGAGTGGAAATGTCTTATCATATCATTCATATTCTCTGAAAAGAGGCCAAGAGAGCAAAACATCTGCTGGGGTATGTAAACTTATGAGCACAACTGTAATATTCAATATTCATGATCTTTGTATAACTCTACCGTCAAACACTGATTCACAGCTTTCTGCCTCACCAATCAGTGCTGTGGTGTGGGGTTATATCAGGCTTAAGGCCGCTTCTCACACAAGGATATCAGTTGAAACGTCACGGATTTGTGACCGTTCCAACGATATCGTTAGTGCGTCCTTGCGTGTAAACGAACGACGTAGGATGAAAAAAATCGTTGGAACGGTCATCACAAAAATGAGATCTGGACCTGAAATCTATTGTTTGTCATCCAATTAAGGAACTGTGAAGAAGCCACATTGTTCATTGTGACACCATGATGAACTATGTCGTTCAAAATTCTTTATTCCTGCCGCTTTGGAAAATCATTCAATGGATCTTCTCATAATCGCTGGCGCGTTGCCCAATGCAAGATCGTTAACGATATCCTTGCGTGTGACAATGTACGAACGATGTCGGAAGGATCGCGGTCACATGACATAGCTAACGATCTCGTTCACCTATATCCTAGCGTGTGAAGCGGCCTTTAGAATTCAGGGAACTATAATTCAACAGTTTTACTAATCCTCTAGATATAATTTCCTGTTGATAAAACAGTAATTGTATCAAAATTGCAGCAAGCAGCATCACACGTGGTTGTGATCAGTATCTAAGCCCCGTACATTATGCTGCATTCAGATGGGGTAGCAAAAACCTGGTGACAGATTCCCTATAAGTAAAATTAGGTAAAGACAGTTACATACATGTAAATATTTACTGAATGGAGGACAATCTTACATATGAGAAATCTAAGGCCCCTTTTACATCAGCGGTAAACGCTGATCGCGGCAGTTGCGGTGAAAAAAACGCAACTTCCGCGATTACCACATAACGGCCGTGATCACAGCACACTTGCGGCAAGCCCGTACAATATCTATGGGGCTTGCGGCAGGTGCGGCAAGTGCGGTTTTGGTACTTGCAGCAGGTGCGTCCGCGAAAAAAACACGGCATACCACGTTTTTTTCGCGGCTGCACCTGCTGCAAGTGCCGAAACCGCAACTACACCGCACTTGCCGCACCTGCCGCAAGCCCCATAGACATTGCATGGGGCTTGCCGCAGGTGAACAGAAAGTGCGGCCGTTATGCGGTAATCGCGGCAGTTGCGTTTTTTTCACCGCAACTGCCGCGATCAGCGATTACCGCTGATGTGAAAGGGGCCTAAGATGTAACTTCATTAATAAATGAAACCGCCAATTATGATGAGAACATATAAATGTAAATGGCTAGACAGATATAATAGTCAATATACAGAGTGGGAAATATTGTGTTTAACTGCTATCCCAGATGTAGTGATTCTGTAAGATTTGTCCTGCACTTTTGCTAGTTTGATTGTATTTCCACCCTACTATTTCTAATGTTACAGCATCCTGGCACTTTTAATTGCATTCTACAAAAAACTTGGATCCTTTTGACATTCGCAGTTATTGTGAACTAACAGTGCAGTCTCTTATGTCTCTATTAAGTGTGAATAAAACAATACCCAGATGCATTTAGTAAATGTGTTGAATGACAACATCTTTCAACTACACAGCCATCCTATTGAATCCTGCTGCACATTTCTGTGTCCATGTATTTGAAGTGTCTATTTTTCAGTATTTTACATTCATATTTCTCATGCTTACAGTTTACTCTTACCATCATCTGTATCTGCCAGGATAACCACCTTAGCACTAGAAAATTCATTCCCCACTCGTCCACCCATTGGCATGCTAAGGGTGACATTGAAAACCTCATCTTCTTCATATAGAGAATCATCAATTATAATGATGCGACAGTTTTTCTCTATTTCATCTTTGTCAAACCGTATAATGCTGGTGTGGTCCTCTGGACGAGTGATGTAATCGGAATAAGACAAAACTGATGACGGGACAGTTCCTGTAGCTGTGCCTATAAAGATTAATAAAGGAGAAGTTTAGTATCTAAGGTGAAGGAAATAATTATTTGATCCCTTGATGATTTTGTATGTTTGCCAACTGACAAAGACATGGACAGTCTGTAATTTTAAGGGTAGGTTACTTTTAACAGTGAGAGATAGAATATCAAAAATAAAATTCAGAAAATCACGTTGTCTAAATTATATAAATGTATTTGCATTTTGAAGGGAGAAATAAGTATTTGATCCCTCTGGCAAACAAGACTTAATACTTGGTGGCAAAATCCATGCTGGCAAGCACAGTAGTCAGACATTTCTTGTAGATGATGAGGGTTGCGCACATGTCAGGAGGAATTTTGGTCCACTCCTCTTTGCAGATCATCTCTAAATCATTAAGATTTTGAGGCTGTCGCTTGGCAACTCAGAGCTTCAGCTCCCTCCATAAATTTTCTAAGGGTGCCTTTACACACAGAGATATATTGCTTGCAATTTGCTGGTTGCAGTGAAATCATGGACACATTGTTCCACTTGTACATGGCAACAAAATAGAACAATGTGTCCATGATTTCACTGCAACCAGTGAATTGCAAGCAATATATCTCTGTGTGTAAAGGTACACTAAGGGATTAAGGTTGGAGACTAGCTAGACCATGTCATGACCTTAATGTGCTTCTTTTTGACCACTCCTTTGTTGCCTTGGCTGTATGTTTTGGATCACTGTTGTGCTGGGAGATCGATCAATGACCCATTTTTAATGTCCTGGGGAAGGGAAGGAGGTTGTAACACAGGATTTTACAGTGCATGGCTCCATCCAATGTCTCATTGATGCAGTGAAGTAGTCCTTAGCCTTTAGCAGAGAAACACCCCCAAAACATAATGTTTCCACCACTATGCTTGACTGTGGGGACAGTATTCTTTGGGTCGTAGGTAGCATTTCTTTTCCTCCAAACACGGCGAGTAGAGTTAATGCCAAAGAGCTCATCTGACCACAGCACCTTCTTCCAATCACTCTCAAAATTACCAAGGTGTTCATTGGTAAACATCAGACAGGCCTGCACATGTGCCTTCTTGAGCAGTGGAACCCATGTAGTTTTAGGTTGATCTCTCAGGTTCCTCACGGATCCTGGATACCCACGAGGTGATATATTTTGCATGGAGCCCCAGATCGATGATGTTTGACACTCATTTTGTATTTCTTCCATTTTTTACTATTACACCATCAGTTGTCTCCTTCTCTTCCAACGTATTACTTAAGGTTTTGTAGCCCATTCCAGCCTTGTGTAGGTATAGGATCTTTTCCCTGACATCCTTAGGGTATGTGCCCACAGGACGTTTTTTAAGCAGTCCTGAACGCAGCAAAACCTTGACAGGAGATTAGCTATGATCTTGTCTGCGTTTTTGCGCGTTTTTACTGCGTTTTTGATAGCTGCGTTTTTCCTGCGTTTTTCCATTGTCTTTAGCAAAAACTTAGGAAAATGATTAAAATGCCAATTCTTTCCCATCCGCACCAAAAACGCAGGTATTTGACAGTTCTTGACACTTGCAAAACCAATGTGTGGGCACAGCGTTTCTGTGAAACACATTGGTTTAGCTGGGAATCAAAACCGCAGGAAGAAATGAGCATACATTACCATAAAACCAATGGTTTTCTGCATGCAGAAAACGCGCAGAAAATGCAGCAAAAACGTCCTGTGGGCACATACCCTTATGGACACTTTACACACACCAACTTATCTGTCCAACTTCTGAACAACTTACTGGTTGCAGTGAAATTATGGACAGTGTTCCATTTGTACACAGCCACAAAATGGAGCAATGTGTCCATGATTTTACTGCAACCAGTAAGTTGGTCCAGAAGTTGGACAGATAAGTTGGTGTGTGTAAAGTGGCCCTTAGAAAGCTCTTTGGTCTTGCCCATGTTGTAGAAGTTATGGTGGGTTTACACGTTTCAATATCGTTGCGATATCGGAATTCAATGGTGCGGGAGCGCGCATTTAGTGCTCGTTTCTCCCGCATCGCATCGGAGGTTTAGACGTTGCGATTTCTGAATCCAACGTCCGTGCGATGTCTACGCCCCCCAACCCAGGAAGACCATTTAACATGGGAGAAAATGGGTGACGTAGAACTTCACATCGGAATTGGGCTGTCACACAGCACGATCCGGCTCCAATCTCCATTCAATATCGGAGCATTAAATAGCACGCTCATTCAATCCCGATATCGCATTGACATCGTTCCTGCATCGTATTGGACATTCACACCATACAGCGCAGGAACGATATCGGCTCCAACGATCGAACCACGTGACTTTTGATTGAAATTGGACTCCGATATCGCAACGTGTAAACCCGCCATTAGAGTCTGACTGATTAATTGAGTGTGTGGACAGGAGTCTTTTATACAGGTAACAATTTAAGACACCTATCTTTAATGCAGGTAATGAGTTGATTAGGAGCATCTAACTGGTCTGTAGGAGCCAGTACCCCTCATGTTTGGTAGGGGATCAAATACTTATTTTTCTCTTTAAAATGCAAATACATTCATATAATTTAGACAATGTAATTTTTGCATTTTAATTTTATATTCTATCTCTCACTGTCAAAATTAACCTACCCTTAAAATTATTGACTTCCTGTCTTTGTCAGTGGGAAATCTTACAAAATCAGCCAGGGATCAAATAATTATTTTCTTCACTGTACTTAAAATCCAAAATTTCAGTACATACTTAAAGAAGCACTAAGTCTGTGCATATGTGTATGTAGTGTAATGTCAATGTGTTAATATATTCACCTACCACTATATTCTCCGATATCTAACTATGGTCTGCTCCTCTTCTAAGTGGCAAGAATGCATTTCAGAATCTCCAAGAAACACTGCTCTATGTGTTTCCCGAAAATAGCTTTTACAATGTAATCCTAAGGAACGACAGAACGAGGCACCATTGTTTTTCTTAAGCGGCCGTCACACGCTTCCATATCTTGAACGATATTGTAAGCGATCACGTGCACGCGCGATCGCTTACAATATCGCTCACATCGTTGGTGAGCTGTCACACAGACAGACTCACCAGCGATGTGGAGCCGTGATCTCGCTGGTTACTATGGTACACATCAGGTTACTAGGCGCCGAGCGGCGCTTAGTAACCCGACGTGTACCATAGTTACCATCTCCCAGCATAGGCTCTGCCGCTGGGAGATGGATCATGGTGGTGTCACACACCACGATGAAGCAGATCGTGACATCGTTCATCGCTAGATCTGAGCTCCGGAGCTCAGATCTGCGATGTCACGATCAAGCGATTTTACATAGTAAAAAAGACTACATGCAATGATGCCAAAACGATATCGCTTAAGCGATCAAAAAGGAGATCGCTTAAACGATATCGGTCTTAAAATCGTTGCGTGTGACGGCCGCTTAAAAGAGATTTCCAGCTCACACACACACACACACATGCACACACACACGCACCATAGAATGAGCTGAATTATGTGAAGAGTGTTGATGTCACTGAAAAGAGGTGCAGAGCAGCACTGGATCCTGGAGAAGGTGGTGGTAGGCAAGTATATGGCCATGTACACCAGTGGCGGACCTATAGCCCGGAGGAGCAGGGGGGGGGGGGGGTGCTGGCGGCCGTCGGCGAGGATCGGGGGGGTGCTGTATCCCGTCGGCGAGGAGCGGGGGACAGTTGTTGCTGATGCGGCTCTCCTACCTGCGCTGCTGAGCGGGCATATGCATTCCTGGGAGCCAGGAACCTGGGGGCCGGGACGGCAGAGGAAAGGAGGGGCGGGATCAGGCAAGGGAAGCAGGAAGCTTCCCTTGCCTGAGCCTCCTCTCCTCTGACATCGAGTTACGGGTCGGCTGGGGGCCCCCTAGCCGGTTGGGGCCCTGGTGCAGCTGAACCAGCTGCACCACGGTAAGTCCGCCCCTGATGTACACACTAGACTACATATGCATAGATTTGGTAAAATAAAATAAATAAAAAATAATGAAAGGGCTTCTTTAAACAGTTACATGAGAACAGGAGGCATTTTACTTGTTCATCCTACCTTCATCTCACCCATTATAGGAAAGAAAGGTTGTATGATTCTTGCTTACTGAAAGGGATTCTGTCACCACATTGGACCTATCCAAACAATTAATATAGGCATACAGGTTAAAGACTGCTGAAAATAATCATACCTGTGTGCCTTATATCAGATGCAAAAAAAAAATGATCTATTATCACTTTATATAAATGAGCTGTTCCAGGCTATGGGGGTGGATGCTGACTGGAAAATAACTCCGCCTCCAGAGCTTATACTAAATAAAAGGGGTTGCAACCAGTTTGAAACAAGTATCTTACACAGAACAGGAGAACTGAAATTTGACTTCTTGAAAACTCATTTTTTGCAGTTCTGCTGTATTACAACAATGTTGCAGCCTGTCTGCCTGTGATATGGAGGTTGAACCTGAGAGGAACAAGCAGATGTGCCAGCTATAATCACACAGAACTCTATAGCGAGATGAGGAGAGAAGAGAGCAGCCATCACACTGGTAATGCCTCCTTTTATTTAATATAATCTCTGGAGGCGGAGTTATTTTCCAGGCAGCCTCCACCCCATAGCCCGGAACAGCTCATTTGCATAAAGTGATAAAAGATGTTTTCTCCCCAACAATCTGATATGAGGCACAAAGGGAGGACTTTTTTTTTCAGCAACCTATAACTTGTATGCACAGTATTAACAGTTTTCATAGGTCAAAAAAGCTATAGAGTGCATTTAGGCTGACTTCACACTTGCAGAGCCCTCCGTAGCGTCCTGCGGGTGAATCCGCAAGCTGAGCACAGGCACTGCAAGTCCCTATGTTTAACAAGGGGACGCACGTGCCTGCACTCTGATGCAGATTGGCGTGCGCACCCTGTGTGCACCCATTCACTGCAATGTATATTTTGTACGCATGCGGATGCCTGCACTCAAATCACACACTCTCGTACGCACCCTGAATATGACATGTCACGTTCCTGCTGCGGACGAGAATGTATAATTTGTTCGCAGGCAGCTGCCTGCGTACAGATCATACATTGCAGTGAATGCACACAGGGTGCGCAAGCCAATCTGTATCAGAGCGCAGGCACCTGCGTCCCCATGTTAAACAGGGACTTGCGGTGCCTGCGCTCAGCTTGCGCTTCCCTGCTGCAGTGTATTGCCAGTGTGAAGCCAGCCTTAAAGAGGCATTAGTCTCCAGGTTAATGCTACTCAATGTGAAGGGGGATGGGACCAATCTAAATATGAGTGCCTTGCAAATATTCTGTTAAAAGCTGAGTCCACTAGATTTAAGAAAGCAGATGAACATAATTATCTACTACTTGTATTCACAGTAGAGTCCATGTTTATACAGAATATAAAGCTACACTTTAAATACATACTATATCATACTGTAGGAATCACATATTTTTATATTTGAGCTAAATGGAAAGATGACACAAATTTCCAGATTTCTTTCCACAGTAAATCTATGTAATGTCCTGATATTCTGAGTTCTTAAGTACGGTACCTTACCTTGGTTTGTTGAGCAGACTACCATGAGTTCTTGACTGCTGTCCCCCAAACGTCTAACAGGAATTAATAGTTCCCCAATGTCTTCTTCAATTTTATACTCTGACTGAGGAATGTATACCATACATTCTAGGAAGAAGCAAGAAATAATTAGTATACCTATCATGCAGAACATATAACAGTATAGTACTTTCTAGATTACCAGGTCACTTTATGTACTGATATAGTAGTTACATTTTCTTTTAACTAAATTAATACTACGAGTGAAGATAAGAGACTTTGTAATACTTTGTATATCTTATCAGTCAGTGAAATATACTTTTTTTCTCACTTTATCAGTTATTTTTTGTCTTCTACACTGATCATTCACTCTTAAAAATGTCTTAAAATCATTTTTACGTTTTATTTCATAATTGAATAGTACACATGAAAATAAGAAACTTTAAATACATCACAAGTGGCACCCGTCAGAATCAGGAGTGTCAAATGTCTGTAAACTGGTGGTGCTAGTGAAGAGAAATGGTGAAGAGAAACCGGCTCTTCAGCAATATTTGCACACAGACATGTAATTACTGCAACAGCTATTGTAAATTCTGGTGGTTAGCAACCCCTACAGGAGAACTGCTGAGCCACGGAGGAGCAGCGGTGCTCCCCTGAGATTGAGTGTTGCTGAAGATAAAGGATGTCAGCTAGAATCTTTGCTGTGGTCAATGTTGGGACCCAGTAAAATCTGTGCAGCTGCTTGGGACATAGTGTCCTGCGCGGTGCAAGTAGTGCCCAACTGCCAAACAACATAGCTTAGGGATCAGACAGAGGGATGTCATGATGCATTCCTGAGTTGACAGGAGTGGGAGGAGAGCTGAGGTACTTTCCTGAAAGCCTTGGATGCCAAGGTCTATGTTGAGAGGAGACGTTTTAGTGCACGTAGAATGCAGGAGTGAGGAGAGCGGGAGTGAGGAGAGCTACTACACATTGCCAGAAAAGAGCTGAGTTCATCACACCATCATGGGCTGCAGCTTTGTGGAGAGCTGTAATAGTCATTATCATCAACTGCTCCAGTAAAAGTAATTCTATTGCACCTGAGGCCTGGACATTATTTATTTAGAGCGACTGATCCTGCATCCCCATCCACAATTTTCACCCATTTTTATTTTGCTGAAGATGGTCTACCAGCCGAAGAGACCACCGTGACAGTTGGCAACCATTACACCCCAGTTCTGTGGAGAATGACACAGACACATATACATCTACTCCTGGATCTATATTTTACTCTCAATTCATGTGTAACATCTGTAAAATCTGTATATTTTAACATTTGGGAGATAGGAGATGACAATTTGTGCTTTTAAAATTCTATGGTAAGTGGAAAAGGAGGAGGGAGAGGCAGACATCCTGCTGCAAGTTCTTCAAAAGCAACAGTAGAATGCAGAACTTTATAAGCTCCAGCTGTCACCTCCTAGCTCAGTATTGGGAAAGTCTCCATTCATTGTAGACAGATTTTATCCAAGAATTGAGATTTTTTTTTTATAAATTTTTGTTTTATTGAAAACATAAAACCTATAATATGCCATATAAAATGTATAGCTTCTAGGGTCACATTACCGTGTTCTCATAAATTATTACAACTTAACATTGTCATAAAACGTTGTTGATCAATATACTCAATATAGAGGAAGTGATCCTTCAGTTCGTATCATCTAGTAGGCTCTCCCCTCCAATGGGGGTGTATATGCATATATGGCCATAACAATAAGCTAATTTAGTCAAAAGGAGATATGCATGTAATACTTATCAGAAAAAGCTTATCTAGGAAAAAAGAAGAAGAGAAGGAGGGGGGAAGGAGTGGGGGTTAGGAGAGGAGGGGTCTGTGTTCTAGTAGGGGAGATGGATAACAAATGGGGGTTAGGTTGGGTTCTAAGCAGGAGGTAGTGGTGGGGGAAGAAGGGGAGAACTCCTGATGGGATCATCTGCAGCGCACCCTCAGCTCCCTTCCACGAATGAAAGGTAATCCGTCGAGCATTTAAAGTCTAGCCAATAATACCATGTCGAGCCGAATTGGGTCTGAGAATTATTGATGATTGACGTGAGGTCCTCAAGTAGGATGACGTCGTCTATCTTTTTGAACCATAGAGCCATCGTTGGAGGCTCTGTCTTTTTCCATAGAAGTGGGATGCAGGCTCTGACCGATGCAATAAAGTGGCGCAGCAACGACCGTACCTCTTTAGGGGCATGTCAACACATTGTAGCAGAACGAGGGCTGGAGTGAGATCAAAGGTCCAGCTAGTGAGTTTATTTATCACGGTCTTTACGTTCTTCCAGATGTTGGTCAAATCGTCACACTCCCAGAAAATATGGAGCATAGTGCCCTCCTTCTCCCCACACCGCCAACACAGTGAGCTTGCCTCCGGAAATATTGCATGTATTCTAGTCGGGACTCTGTACCACCTAGTTAAAATTTTAAATCCAGCTTCCTGAGTGCGGGATGAGATAGATGATTTGTGTGTGAGCGTGCAAATCTTTGCCCATTGTTCGTCCATTAGCCTGATCTGCAACTCTTCCTCCAACTGCACCTGGAACTTAGGTTTAATATGTTCCGTGGGTCCCATGAGCAGAGAGTATACACGGGATAGTATGTGTCTGATCGTCCCTGCACTCATACTCACCTCTTTGAATAATTTCAATTCCCTGGAAAAATTAGCTCTGCAAGGCAAGGTTCACATGAAATGGGATAATTGTGCAGGTCTTCAAGCATCGAAGTTAGGGGGGACTGCCAGACCCATGAGCTCTACCCTGTCGGCCAAGCATGTCCAACACTAAAATGTTTCACTCTGGAATGTCCTTCCTGTATTAGTATACTGAAGACTGAATCCTCTACCCCTGGAGTGAATAGGATGTTACCCAAAATTGGATATAACAGGGATGATTGAGGTAGAATGTGTGTCCTAATCAATAGGTTCTAACAGCATGCCAGTGTGGCACCTATAGTAGGATGATTCCTGAGATCTTTCAGTCGACTGAGTGCTAACCATGGGGTTCCCTGTAGTGGGACACTCGAAAAGTCCTGCTCCACTTCAACTCACGCCTTCATCACACCGTTTCTGTGCCAGTCTAAGATTCTGGTCAGGTGGGATGCTAGATATTATGATTTAAAATGGACGAGCGCGACCCCTCCGGTCGCCTTAGTGCGATATAACATTTTTGCACTGATGCGTCGAGGCTTATCTCCCCAGATGAATTTAGTTTGAATAGAGGCCAGATTTTTGAAATATGACGATGTGACCCTGATTGAGAGAGCTTGAAAAATATATAGAATTGAGATTTTTGAGAATTAATCATCAGTCCAGAAGGAGAAAGAAGTGTTTTTTTCTAATAACATATGTTAGAAAGTTTCTTATTTTCATGTGTACTATTGATATATATATAAAAAAAAATCCTCTTTACGTCTATCTATAATCTCTTTACAGTTCCTATAAAATTCTATGGGAACGGAAGTAGGGATAAGCTGGAGGGAGAAAAAGTCAAAGCACACAAAAGGAAAATTATGAGGCTTCTAATACAGAGGTAAAATCTGTCAAACAAGTCATACAATGGCCAGTAATAGTATTGTCCCTCATGTGCACAATCTCCAGCTTATTCTGAAAATCACCTGAAGGTTCAGATACACTTTAAGTAACTATTTCACAGTATTGTACCAAAGAATGATATTTAGATTTTCACATTCATTACTGCCAAACATACCATCACCAGGATCCACAATCTCAACAGTGGCTTCTTTGGGGATCTCTAGTGCAGCCATGACAGGTTCAGATAGTATTATCTGGAACGTCTCCGATTCTTCATATTCGTCATCAGCTATTATCCTGACTTTCCATGTCGCTGTTGTTTGACCTGGATTGAACTGGACTTGCTTCTGTGTTTTTCCTTTAAAGTCTTTGTCTGTAATTGCTGCTCCATCCTTTGTACTAATACCTTAATGAGGCAAATGAAGACAAGTGGTTCAGAGATGTCCCTTCAAAGAAACAAGTCAGGAGATATAAGGCAGACCCTTCTGTGTGGCCTGACCAGAAGACTCTTAGGCATGTAAAACAAGCTTTAGGAGGATTCTTACAAGTTGATGCTATGATAATATGTTAGGATGCGGTCATTATCTTGGCATTGTAACAATAGTAATATCTCACCAGGCTGTTACAAATAAAAATTCACCGGTGCCGAAGATCATGTTGGCTATTGTTAATGTAAAAGGCCTCACTGATTTTTCTGTGATCTTTCTTTTCACTGTATTGGAGCATCCTCCTTTAGTTTCAGCCTGCTCTGATGTACATGAATATACTCTGCAGGACACTATGTAGTACTAATAAATATATTATTATATCATTTTATAATATCGAGGGGCATTCTCATCTAGTGTTATGATATTATCCTTTAAGGATAAGCTATAATATTGTAATCAGGCCTCTGATATCTTTGATTTGAAACCAAGAAAAATAGAACAAAGTGTCCAAGGATCTTGCACAATGACATTCTTGGCCACCAATGTGCAGGTTTTCAAAGTGAAGCAAAGAGGAGCTGAGAAAGTTTACCTGCTGTAACCCCTTTATTCTAAGGAAAGGTGAAGATTCTAGCTGATGGTTAACCACAGTTGGTATGTAATGGCATATCCTAGTGATATTCCATCACTTACCAAAATATAACAACTCATGACTGATCACTGGGGATGAATGTGCTTCCTCTGACTCCCTCGTTGTTCATGACTCTGTCAAGTCCTTCTATCCGAATCTCATGAACACCGAATTTAGACAGTGACAACCCTATTTATACATGTAGTCCAAAGCAGTACCGAACTGGTAAACTGGAGGGCAGGAGTATCCTCCAGGGGGGCTTTGTCACTGACAGAGTCAAGGCGTACCCCCAGGTGGAGTATGCTACTTTTGACCTACTGGTAGTGCATATGGTGTCAAACTCGGGGTCAGACATAGGGATTGTTTGGATCTGGGAGGCGGTGGGGTGGAGCAGTTGTGAGCAGGCAGCCTAGAGCAATAAGGCTATGTGCACACGCTAAGTATTTGATGAGTTTTTTACCTCAGGATTTGTAGACAAAACCAGGAGTGGAACAATCAGAGGAAAAGTCTAATAGAAACACCTGCACCACTTCTGTTTTTAATTATCCACTTCTGGTTTTGGCTACAAATCCTGAGGTAAAAAACTCATCAAATACTCAGCGTGTGCACGAGGCCTAATAATTATCGCTCCTTTGTTTCAGAGGAGAGATAATTCATTATGAACTCAGTAAGTGGCAGCATCAAAATTTGATGTTTGCTCCTGCTGATTTTTGCCCCACTGACAGATTCTTGAGATGGGGCCAGAAAATAATTGTCAGACCAACACTGTAGGCAAATCCAAAAGAAAACTGAAACTATATAATTAAATTGCAAAGGTATCAAAACCACAATCCAAAAAAAGACTAAAGGAATTCATACAAAATATAATAAAATAATTATTTATTGATAACAATCCAATTAAAAACATGATAAAAAAGAGAGATTATGAAATGAAAAGAAAATAACAGAAAACTTGACACTACAATACGTAGATACATAGGAGTATCTGTACAAACTACACACAATATACAAAATATATATGATAAACTAGGTATAGACTCAAGAAATAATCCCCAATGTATAAGTGCAAGAGTAAAATAACAAAATATAAACAAATACAAAGTGTTAGTGCAAAAAATTAATTTTGTAGGAAAGAACAATTTTTATTTACTGTATATAGAATTGATATCACTTGCCTACTTTAAAGAGGACCTGTCACCCCCTGGTGCTATGCTAACTGAATGCAGCATGTCTGCTGCATTCAGGGAACGGCTCCCCCATGTCTCTAGCCCTCCTGTAAGCTGTTAAAAGACTTTATAAAGTGTATAGATAAGGAGTCCGAGGACTTACACAGTGTGGAGTCATCGCATATTGCTGGTTTCCTCCCCGCCTTAGCCCTCTCTGTGCCACCTCTAGCACTCTCTTGTTCAGCCTCCTGTATGTGTCATCACTGTTGCTGGTGTCATACCTGCTCCAACCCTCAGGAGGCTGAACAAGAGAGGGCTGGAGGTGCACAGAGAGAGCTGGAGGCGGAAGGACACCAGCAACAGCGATGATTCATTAGTGAGTATGGCCATGTTCACACACAATTTGCATTTTTTTTAGCACTCCTAAAACCACATGCGTTTTTTAAAGATGCTAAAAATGTCCCTTGTGTGTCTGAAAGGATTTGCCACGTTTTTGGACTTAGTCATTTTTGGCCAAAAACGCAGACAAAAACGCATGCGTTAACACGCAGGGTGCATAAATGTGCCATTAAAAACGCATGCGTTTCCCATAGGGCCCCCAGTTATAGAAACGCATGCGTTTTTGTAACATGGGGCCCTATGGGAAACGCATGCGTTAACGCAGGTGCCTATATGTGTCCTGCGTTAACGCATGGTTCCCATAGGGGCCCATATTAAAAAAACACAGCGTTTTTGGAAACAACACCTGCGTTTTTTTCCAGCACCCAATAAACGCTGCATGCAGCGTTTTTTGGACTGGGGCAAAAAAACGCAAGTGGAGCTGTAAAACGCATGTACACTCAAATGTACCCTGCATTAACGCACCCGCGTTTTTGGAAAACTGCAGAAAAACGAAGAGAATGCCAAAAACGCAGGTGAGTGTGAACATGCCTAATTCCCACCGGACTCCTTATCTGTACACTTTATAAAGTCTTTATAACAGCTTAGGCTGGTTTCACATCACGGCAAGTTCAGGTTCAGTCAATGGTTTTCATTTTTTGCCATCAGACTGGGCAGTTTTAGGCTACATTCAGATGCAACATTTTTTTCTTTTCTGTTCCGCTGCATTTTGACTGCAAAACAGGAGCTGTCCTCCAAAAAGCTGAAAATGGCTCATTTGTTTCTGATCCATTTTTTGCTGCGTTTTGGTGTGATGCATTTTTTTCACACTAACAGTGGTTCCTATGGGAAAAGCAGATCGAAAAATGCCACAGACACTAAGGCCAAGGCCAAGGCCACACTAGCGCTGGCATTGCGTCCAGGGTTGGGTCTGTCAAAAAGACAGATTCTGGCAGCATATGCAGCGTAACCCTAATGGTTACGCCTGCAATAGAAACCTATGGGGATGGACTCCTGAAGCATGTAAGTGCCGAAGTTTGAAATCCTGCACTATTTCCAAGCGCACAACATGACGCGGAAGCGTGCGTCATGTGATGCGCTTGGAAATAGTGCGAGTTTCAAACTCCTGAACTTACATGCCGGCGTTTCAATGCGCTCAGGAGTCCGTCTCCCATAGGATTGTAGTGGCAGCGTTTAAGGCAGCATTACCATTATGGTTACATTGCGTTGATGCTGCCATATTGTATCTGTTTAACAGAAACCCCTGAACGCATTCCTAGCGCTAGTGTGACCCTTTTCACATCAGGGCTGTTCTGTGTTTTGAATGCATGCATTTTTCGGCAAAAACACATGCAAACGCATGCGTTTTTTCTCCCATAGACTTGTATTTTAAAAACGTATTTAAACGCGGTAAATGCAAAGCAATTTGTCAGATGTGAATCTAGCCTAATTAGTCTTTTTTCAATATTACAGGCAGAACAGAAGGGCAAGTTTTGCTTCATCCTCACATTAGGCAGCAAGGGAGGGATTGAACTAGTGCAAACAATTACAGTGTTGGCCAAAAGTATTGTCACCCCTGCAATTCTGTCAGATAATACTCAGTTTCTTCCTGAAAATCATTGCAATCACAAATTCTTTGGTATTATTATCTTCATTTAATTTGTCTTCAGTGAAAAAAACACAAAGAGAATGAAGCAAAAAGCAAAACATTGATCATTTCACACAAATCTCCAAAAATGGGCCAGACAAAAGTATTGGCACCCATTAGCCTAATACTTGGTTGCACAACCTTTAGCCAAAATAACTGCGATCAACCGCTTCCGGTAAACATCAATGAGTTTCTTACAATGCTCTGCTGGAATTTTAGACCACTCCTCTTTGGCAAACTGCTCCAGGTCCCTGATATTTGAAGGGTGCCTTCTCCCAACTGCCATTTTTAGATGTCTCCACTGGTGTTCTATGGGATTCAGGTCTGGACTCATTGCTGCCCACCTTAGAGGTCTCCAGTGCTTTCTCTCAAACCATTTTCTAGTGGTTTTTGAAGTGTGTTTTGGGTCATTGTCCTGCTGGAAGACCCATGACCTCTGAGGGAGACCCAGCTTTTTCACACTGGGCCCTACATTATCCATGCACACGGTCAAGCAGTCCAGTGCCAGAGGCAGCAAAGCAACCCCAAAATATCAGGGAACCTCCGCCATGTTTGACTGTAGGGACCGTGTTCTTTTCTTTGAATGCCTCTTTTTTTCTCCTGAAAACTCTATGTTGATGAATTTGCCCAAAAAGAGAGAACATTCTTCCAATATGTTTTAGGCTTTCTCAGGTAAGTTTTGGCAAACTCCAGCCTGGCTTTTTTATGTCTCGTAAGAAGTGGGGTCTTCCTGGGTCTCCTACCATACAGTCCCTTTTCATTCAGACGCCTACGGATAGTACGGGTTGACACTGTTGTACCCTCGAACTGCAGGGCAGCTTGAACTTGTTTGGATGTTAGTCGAGGTTCTTTATTCACCATCCGCACAATCTTGCGTTGAAATCTCTTGTCAATTTTTCTTTTCCGTCCACATCTAGGGAGGTTAGCTACAGTGCCATGGGCTTTAAATTTCTTGATGACACTGCGCACGGTAGACACAGGAACATTCAGGTCTTTGGAGATGGACTTGTAGCCTTGAGATTGCTCTTGCTTCCTCACAATTTGGTTTCTCAAGTCCTCAGACAGTTCTTTGGTCTTCTTTATTTTCTCCATGCTCAATGTGGTACACACAAGGACACAGGACAGAGGTTGAGTCAACTTTAATCCATGTCAACTGGCTGCAAGTGTGATTTAGTTATTGCCAACACCTGTTAGGTGCCACAGGTAATTACAGGTGCTGTTAATTACACAAATTAGAGAAGCATCACATATTTTTCTAACAGTGCCAATACTTTTGTCCACCCCCTTTTTTATGTTTGGTGTGGAACTATATCCAATTTGGCTTTAGGACAATTCTTTTTGTGTTTTTTCATTGAAGACAAATTAAATGAAGATAATAATACCAAAGAATTTGTGATTGCAATCATTTTCAGGAAGAAACTGAGTATTATCTGACAGAATTGCACGGTGTCAATACTTTTGGCCAACACTGTAAATATGTGATACAAACACAATGAAAAAAATTAATTTAAATAGTAGGTGCAGAAATGCTGCAAAAAAATCTGCAACATCAAAAACTCACCAAATACTCGTGTGGGAACGTAGACTAAGGGCTTAGGACACACTCATCCGAGTTTGACGGAGGAGTCTCGGAAAGGGCTGGATCAGTGACCCTGAACGGCCTTTCTCTGTCAGACGGGGAGTGTGGAGCTGCACAAAAACACAAGCAGCCGACAGCCCTGTCCAGAGAGGGAGAGGCTGTGCAACCCTCATTCCGGATCTGAATGCATTAACACATCCGTTTTTGGAATGTGGGTTTTTGCAATTTTAAAACCGGATCCGGTCCCATAGGCGTCCATGTTAAAAAAATGCATCCGGTTTTGCAACCGCTCCGATAAATGCAGCCTGCATGATTTTTACAGCAGGCTGCAAAACCGGATGCGGTAACCGGATTGCAAATAATGCAATCCGGTTTTTTCTATTGAAGCCTATGGGCTGCGGATCCGGATGCGGTTTTGAGCATTTTTAATGCTCAAAACCGGATCTGGATGTAAAAAAAATACCGCAGGCTTTAGGCTATGTTTTCATCTGTTTTTGATGCTGCCTTTTTTTAAAATTGATGTCTTCCCTCCGGGCATCGGCAGGACCTGCGGGTATAGTACTGACAGGGTCTGCCCATGTGACTCAACCTGAGAGTCACATGGCCAAGATCCTGTAAGTACTGTACCAAATCCAGGTCCTGCCAATGTCTGGAAGGAAGACATCACCGGGGACTAACCGTGCGATCGCCGGGGATGGTAGGAGAGTGTGTGTGTCTCTGTCTTTGTGTCTGTGTGTATGTCTGTCCATCTGTGTCCCCTGAAAGCAGAGCAAAAAAGCAACACAAATGGATGATGAATTTGTGATGCTTTTTGTAAAAAGAGGATCTGTTTTTGGTGCAGAAACTGCACCAAAAACGGATTAACAAAACAGAGCACAAACGTATCTGTGTGAATGAGGCCTAACAGTTGCACAGCTGTTCATTACATAATACATTTTACTTACGAAAAAAAATTGGGAATATATTTATAACCAGTTGAAATAAAAGTATTCTAAATCCCTGATATAGTTAGGTTCAAAACACATTATTTTGCACAAATAGAAAATGCTTTCATTAAAAAAATATTAAAAATGATGGATACTAAAACAAAAAGTAAATATTAATTAATAAGTTAGTTGCTACATAACTACTAACATTATAGAAGAAAAAAAATTACCAAAAATATCCCCTTGAGAACCCAGTACAAAAAGGTTAAAGTAGAATGAGTAGACCTCAATATACAAGTTGGTTTCCACGTATCAAACAAAAAGGAGAATAATTGCCCTAATGCAACTAACCAAATGGCTACAGATTACACAGCTACTCTGAGACTGCAAATGTAGAAAGTAAAATTCATGCAAATACTTACTGACAAAGGAAGTCTCTCCAAGATATCCTCTACGCCTTAGGGTCACTTCTAAGAACTTGGCATCTTCATCTATAGTATATTATTTCTCTCCAGTGAAATCCAGGCCCAGTTAAGACGGAAAGGCTGACTACTTAACTTATTGCCACCTAAAATATGAATAAATATAACAAAAGAAATTAATGAAAAGAAAGCTGATAGGGATATTAAAAATATTTGACAAATTCATAAAGTGAGGTTACAGTTCTGCATTGGTTTTTATGAATTCCATTACATTTTAGTGAAGTATGAATTACAAAATCATCTACTTTGACGATTAAGATAAGTCAATTCTTCATTTTTAGATTTACAAATTTTTATAGGACAACTACTATATGTAAAATGGCCTGTTCGAAGTAATCCTATACAGCAATATCTATCAGCTGAAAAATGTTAGGTGTAAATATATACCATATAATACCAGTGCCAACATACATATTTGGGATTCTTTCATAAATAAAATAGAACTATATATAAATCATCCAACCCATAAAGAAGGCTTTTCCTTACATGACTCTCCCTGAGTCTACAATATGTCTACACATTACCTCACTACAGGCCACCCATGTGAAAGCTGACTGATGATGGCTTACCTCTTGAGTGATGCATTATATTGTATTAATAGCACTGAAAACAGGATCTTTGGAAGTGTTCTTAGTATTAGAGGCCATGTCACAGCCCAATGTGCTTTTCACTTCTTGTGGTTATACCAGATTTCAGCACAATTCTAAATAAAACAGTCAGCAAGCATGGTCTTGCTGGTTTGGAAAGGATGGTTAGGGTAGTTGACAGGTATACAAAGCAAGATTAATGAGGGATACTCCACCGAGATGTTACAGTTAATAGAGGTGCTGAATGGTCTTTCAGAGTGATTCAGTTCATGTGATCTCTCGGATGCAAGGTGAGTAAAAAACCAGGAACATGACATTATATGTTTTATTAAAAATAATGTACCTTTTAAGATGGCAGATGGGTAGAATGGCACATATCATGGGTATTAAAGGGATCTTGTCATACAGCTCATGCTGCCCAAACTCCAGGCAGCAGGAATCAGTTTAACACCGGTGACTTGCACAGGTGTTAAGTACTGCTCTACTCACTGCTGGGAACGCTCTGCTCCTTACAATGTCAGATCATCTCAAGAGCTGCCTCGTGCAACTCATCCAGCATTCTACATCCTTCTGTTTCTGGAGAATCTTCATTCAGCTGTAGTGAAGATTGGCCAGACTCTGCAGGAGTTTAATCACCTGTCGCAAGTGAGTTTACTTCTCTGGCCTGTCCCTTGCCAGTAGTAGATATATTGGGCAGGTCCTCTCTCCACATCTTGCCTGAGCTTTGTTTCAAGTCTGTTCCTGTGTTGTGCTCTGTCTCACTGTATTTTTGTTTGATTCTTCTCATACTGACCTGGCTCCTTTACCCTTCTATCCTGACCTCTCCTCTGCTCAAAATTTGCTGCCTGGCCCAACCTTGCTGCCTGGCATGACCTTGAACTGTCTCACTACATCTCTTTCTTCTTCCTCAGTGCCTCTTATTTCTGCCTTGACCCATTGGTTAGCTGCTGCAAGCTCGGGGACTGCCCGGGGTAGCTCCTGATGACTACCTAATATCCAAACCTCTTCTCACCATCAGAGGCTCTAGTGAAGACAAGGTTGTCACTTATTTACACCCCTCCAAGGTAGGCCCAGCTGATGATGCAGTGGGCACACACCCACCTCCCCCACCACCGTCACAATCAAAGCCTAGCTGCATTATTAAAGTTGGGTTTAGTTTTCTCAGAAATGCTTACAGAAAGATCTGGTCCTTCCCCACCCCATGACGACTTTTTCCATCTCCACTCTAAGCGACTGAAAGTTCATTTGCTGTAGGAGAGAACTGTCAATCACCGTGGGTGGTGTTGGACAAGTATATTCTCCAGCTATGGTCCTCAACAGGATCTTTGAAGAATATATGTAAATGAAATCATTTGTGTTTCATAAAAAAATTACCTGACAGGAATACTGCAGTGACCTCTGATTCATGCTCCTGGGGTTTGGGCAGCATAAATCACACAACACCACAATGTTACATTTCTAACACCTTGCAGTTTCTGACTTTTATTTCCATTCATATATACATTTTTAATAATTAAAAGTATACTTGATTCACCTGCTGTACTTAATTAGAGTGTTTTTGTCTTCCTTGACTCTTGCAAATGTGATCACTAAATTCACGAAACATAGCCCATAAAACATTATATTACCAGGCTTGTCATAATAGGATTCAAGCAAAACTGATCTGTTTTTACACATATGGAACTATGTGGCGCCCATGCGGACTGGTCGCCACAGTAACATTGCACCTACTCCATAGGTGTGGTGTTACCGCTCTAAGGTGAGAGGGGTTGCCAAGCCAAGACACATCACTTACACCCAACACCATCCAACTCCAGGCCTGGGGATCTGAGTGTACCCTATTGAGGGAGGGCCCCAGCTGCAGGCTGGAGGAGGGAGTAGGTAGATGGGGTTGAAAAAGAAGGTTAGGAAAAGGGAGTTGGAGTTATACGTCGAGCAGGTAGGAGGCCTGCAGGAACAAGGAGTCCACATGAGTGAAGGAACCACCCGTGTGCCTCGAATCTGAACAATCCCGAGTTAGGCAGAGGGACAGGTCGCAGAGGGGAGTGGCCCTGATCCAGTGAAAGGACTGTAATCCTTAGCTAATAAAACAGGAGGCTGCTGGCCTGCATGGGCAGCAGCCACAACCATGGACATTCCGCAAAACGGTGGCCATATAAAGTCAGGGGACATCTTGAAGTCGCCCATCAGGCCACTAGATTGGGACCCTATGTATCAAAAATAACTGAGCACAAAAAATAGTTGCTTGAATACTACTTTATTTTAGTAACGAAAAAGATGTGGACAGAATTAAAGCATAGTTTCGGCACTCCGGCCTTCATAAGTGACAATAATTCTTGTCCCTTGCTACTTTCTGATGAATGTGAGGTTGCAAGAATTCACATTGGCAGAATGCATACGCTTGTATAGTATGCATCGTAGTGCTGCAGAGATGCTTATTTCTGCAGCACTACGGTGCATACTATACAAGCGACGCTTATCTCTGCAGCACTACGGTGCATACTATACAAGCATCTGCATTCTGCCAATGTGAATTCTTGCAGCCTCACATTCATCAGAAAGTAGCAAGGGACAAGAATTATTGTCACTTTTGAAGGCCGGAGTGCCGAAACGTTTGCTTTAGTTCTGTACACATCTTTTTGGCTACTAAAATAAAGTATTCAAGCAACTATTTTTTGTGACAAGTTATTTTTGATACATATGACGGGCTGGAAACCCTACTTGAGCACTAACCGTCTCAGTTGGACAATCAATACTATATTTTGCAATATTCCATACATTGGGACCCTGTCACACAAAGACGCAAGGCAGGAGAGGAGAGTAGCCAGTGTGGGAGATGGCCAGGAAAGGCTCACGAAAGGTGTCTTGGTGAGGTGGCCCCATATCATCTGAGAGCTAGCCAGGTTGCACCATGGAGGAGTACAGCACCCAGCTGGGTGAACTTGAGTGATCGCCCTCTTGCACCGTTACACAAACACCCACATCTCCATAGACTTTAACTACCCCTAACCCTAGGGCCACGCTCTACTTGTGGGGAGCAATACCATCCATGCTGCCATTCCACTGCCCCAAAGGTCCCCTAGCAGTGCTGGTCACCCTGACCAGAATAACCACAGGTGGCGTCACCTGTAAATACATCCCCATTCCTGCATGCACAGGGCCACGGAGCTGGGTCGCCGCCACCGTGACCTCACAAGCAACCACTGGCCCAGTTACCAAGTACCCCACGACCCTACCGGGTGTTGCAACTAGAATGGTGCTATGACTGCAACAGAGACTTGAAGTATAATGCACACTTCTTGTGTTTGGATTGAGAAAGGCACTTTGTTGTTGAAACATTGATTTTATCCTTTAAATGCAGTAACCCCAAAAATTTTTCTGTGTGGATTGTATGGATTGCTATGGACTTCTTGTGACAAATTCATGTCAATGTAGGTCAAAATTGCAGAGGGTGGACGATTTATACGGACATGCGCTGCATAGACCAGAAAAGATCAGGCGGTGTTCATCATTATAGTGTTTATTTCCGATGCGTTTCGGAGTTAGTCCCAACTCCTTCCTCAGGAAATGGTGTTGCTACCATTCCCCGAGGAAAGAGCTGGGATTAACTCCGAAACGCATCAGAAATAAACACTATAATGATGAACACCGCCTGATCTTTCTGGTCTATGCAGCGCAGGTCCGTGTACACCGGACACACTCTGCAATTTTGAACTACGTTGACCGATGTGGTGTGGATCCTTGCAGCAGCTATTTCCTTTTGTCCTGACGCTGGTTGCGTGCTACACAACCCCTCCAGGTGACTGACTAATTAAATTTAGTCCACCTTTTTATCAGTGATAAGACCCTATTGCACTTCTCTCTCCGTTTTCTAGTTTTGATAAATCCATGTCAATAGCACCTTTACAAATATATTTACTTAGAAAATTGGTGACGTAGTCAATACTTATTTTACCCACTGTACATAACTTAAAAGCGTCATCAATTCTTATGGATTTTTAATTTGTCTGTAAAAAAATGTCTGTGAGTTTTAGATTCTGTATGTTGTTCAGGAAAAAAAAGTTAGTATCCCTACTCTAATTTCGTCCTACACACCAAAACATATTTGTTGGTCAATTTGGAATTTATATTGTAAGCTCTTATGGGGCTGGGACTGATGTGTGTGATGACTATTTCTATGTATCATATCAGAAAATGCTACTTAAATACGTAAACTTAATTATTAGCAGAAGATAATTATTATTCAAGTTTTGACAAGCTGCTAGACATCCATTATTGTTGCCGGTCTTGAAATCCTCATATGGAAGTGGGGGATCAATGACTGCCACTCTCATGACACCATCATTATACTGCCATAGAAAAGAGGCTCTGAGAAAAACTGTTGGAGAATTCACATGGGAATTATACATTTCTTTTATTTTCACAATGGCTGCCAGAAGCTTACACCTTCACCTTGGAACACCAGACTCACAATAATTGTATGTATGCCTAATTATGGCTGTGAGGTTGTAGCTGGGTGGCCAGCAGTGAAATAATCTGCTTAAATTCTACCTCGGTTTGATGAGGAGATGTGTTAAATACTAATGAGTTTGCAGTCAAGTGTAATGGATTAATTGGAGTGACGGGAACGTAATTCCTTTCAAAATAATTACTCTGATAAGTGACATTTTTGTTCTATGTAATTCAAAAGCAACAATGGTGAGTTATATAGCAGGAATTATTATATGTACAAGGGGAGACATATAAAGAAACGGACCTCTGTACAAGGATAGTATATGGGCCCTTTTCTTGCTAGTTTGGAGAGGCTAGTGGGCCCCTTTACCTCCTGAGAACCATATGTGACTGCACAGATTGTACCTTCCCCTGAGGAAGCTGCACCCCCATCAGCATCAATACGCGTGGGGCCTGGGCGCATCTGGGACACTACAGCCTCTGACTGTCATGCTCTTTCTGCTGGCTCTACCCTAACCCTAACCTGGCCAATGTGGTGACTATTGACTGTTATTATTTATTTGACTTCGGACCACTATCTGGTGTTATAGGTGTTTTTGTGACCACAGTACTTATTGGGTTCCTGAATATGAGGCCCCACTAAGCCTCCATGACCTTTGCTTTGCTGGTTCATCACTGCTTGATGCTCTGAATTTGCCAGGGTTGCTTATTCTTGCCCCCTTGGTTTTTGTGGTGGCTACTGGCACTTATACTGTACTATTGGTCTGTTAATATTACGTACTCTGTATACCATCTAATCCACCCATACATGTTTCTTATTTTTGTGTTCCCCTAAATGGTATTCTCCATCATGAACTTGTCTCTTTCTCGCACATGTCGATCATAATGAGAGGTTAATAGTTCCTCCATTTGACCACAGTGATCTTTACACAAGTGGTGGCACACCTAGCACTCACTTTGTATTTACTGTTATACATGGTCCGAGATTGATGGTTGCAACATATCCCAGGGGTCCACATGAGCTGTTGGTTGTCTAGTTTTTGAAATGTAAAAATTGTTGTGTTCATGGAACCACTTTTTCTGACCTCTTTCATTATTGTCCACCACCTTACATCCAGTTGGTTCGCCTATATTGTATAACCTGTCCACCTCTACACCATTTGGTCACACTGCTACTGTACATATTCATGCCGGCTACTGAAGGCTATATTGTACATGTGAAACATTATCACTTTACTATGTTCCATGTGCCCCAAAGTTGTTTTTAAAGTGTTTTTAATTATCTTCTGCTTATGTGCACTAAACAAAAATCACGTTGTTACTTTTGTATTCTATTTGGTGGTGTTTCTCCCTTTCTTGCCATGTCTTCCATTTCTAGCCCTGCACAGATTGTACCAGCAAGGCTGTCGTAGCATTTGTGAAACATGCAGTGAGTGTTTGATTGGTGAGACTACGTATTCTGTTGTTTCATTGTTTTACTTGATTAAATTTGTGGACCACATGTATTTATTCTCCTGCGCATCCCTTTGAGTGCATGTATGTGTATAGCTGCAACTATGGTAAGTGGAGAAGGAACCGGGCACTGACCTGCTTAGAGTCTCTCGTGTCGTACAGCGGCGTTAGTGAAATCCTGTTGCTCAGCTGAAGGGTCAATATTGCAAACAAAAAGTGAGGAAAGCAGCGGCACTCAGGAAATCTTTTTTACATACTGTTGTAGCCTGTTAAAGCGGAAGTCCGCGAAACGGACCGTTGCTCCCCCTGCACCTCCCTGCCCTGCACCTAAGATGTAACCTGAAAAAGCACAACAAAGCCGGTATGTAAAAAAAGATCTCCTGAGTGCCGCTGCTCTCCTCACTTTTTGTATAGCTGCAACCTTTATCCTTTATATTATACATATTACTTACCTGTGGTGTACTATATACATACATGGACTCATAAGTATGCATAGACATAAATGATTAATTTGCATTGTGCACATTAACACATGCCAATGTAAGATGTGTATAGAGGAATTTGGAATTTTATTTTCCAGGGGATCCAACATTTGCTCACCCACACATTTTATACATTTTATGTATTGGGTGTTGGTCCTGTCAGGGTACAAAGATAGTGGAGCCATTCTTCATCAATGGAAGCCTCTATGCCACTGGATATCTGAAATTGCTACATGATGCAGATATCCAGTGGCATTGAGGTTTCCATTGATGAAGAATGGCCCCACTATCTTTTTACCCTATGTACCACACCATACCATCAATTTTTGTGTTTCAACAGTCTTGGAGTGATCTATTCACTGTGGCTTAGTGTCAGACCAATAGCGGTTGTTTTGTTTGTTAACTTCACCATTCACAAAAAAGTTTGCCTCATCACTCATCTGAAGGCAATTGTCTATGTGAAGATACGAGATGTGCAGCATCTGAAACAACGGATACTGGAAGCCTGTGCTAGCATTTCTTCTGCGGTGTTGCTATCAGTGTGTCAATAGTGGGAGAAGAGGGTTGCATTGACAATCCAACACAATGGGCAGCACTTTGAACACATTTTATAAGTGGTCATAAACTTGCAAATAACTCATTAAAGAATAAAGCTATGTTAAACCCAAGCACACCATTGTTTTTTTTTATGAAATTCTCAATAACTTTGATATGTCACATGACTCTCTTCCCATTGAAAAAAATAAAGTTGGATCCTAAATGGCCAGCTTTAAAATGGCCATCATGGTCACCACCCATCTGGAAAAGTTTTCTCCCTTCCATAGACTACTGTGCCACAAACAGGAAGTTGATATCACCAACCATTCCCATTTTATTTAGGTGCATCCATATAAATGGCCCACCCTGTACATTGCATTGAATACTTTTTTTTATTGAGCACATTTTCTATTTTTTGCTAGTCTTCACGCTTAGTGCTTTAGACCCTTCACGACAAAAAACATATATAAATGTCCTTTTCCATGTCCCTCCTCCTCAGCGCATGAACTCACATCTTCCGTCACACATCTCAGCTGATCTCATCAACTTAGATGTGTAGCCAACAGCATCGATCAGATCAGCGATCCAATCAATGCTGTTAACCCATTGGATAGTGCTGTCAATAACTGACAGCGCAATCCAGAGCACTGCGGTGGAGATTGGAATATTCCCCGCCATGAACAGATGTCCCGTGATGTTATCATGGGACCTCTGTCTGTTACCTCGAAAGCCTGGGGTCCTCTGATGACCTCGGAAGCTGTATCCAATCACTTCATGTGGATACCTAGCAAGCGCTGGCATCCACAGAAAGTGATCATTTGTGCTATATAGAGATGTGCTGCAGCTCATCTCTACAACACACGAGCAATCGGACTGTGCAGCACTGAGGGCCCTACCAACATTTTGCAGGATCAGTTTGCCCGGCTCCTCCTGTCATCTGCTCCTCTCTGCCTCCTGTCACCTGTCACCCATTCTCCCCTGCTCTTCCCGCTTCTCCCCTGGTGCTTCCCTCTTCTCCCCTGGTACTTCCCTCTTCTCCCCTGGTGCTCCCCGCTTCTCCCCTGGTGCTCCCCCGCTTCTCCCCTGGTGCTCCCCGCTTCTCCCCTGTGTTTCCCTCTCCTCCGGAATAAAAAATGATAAACCATCTATTCTCACCTGTCCACGAGTCCCCCGACGTCTCCAGCTGTATCTTCTGATCCTAGGACCTCGCGTGATGTCACAGTATCATGACCGGTTACCGCGGTAACCGGTCATGTGACTGTGACATCACGGCAGGGCCTAGAGGCAGGATGTGCTGGAGACGCAGGGGGACTCGTGGACAGGTGAGAATAGATGGTTTATCATTTTTAACCCCTGCCTTACTTAATTTTGCTTCCGCAATGTATGTATATACATTGCGAAAGTAAAATTGGATGGTTAGGAGCAGTTTTAGTGTACTGAGCATGCTCAGTACACTAAAATCGGGTCCGAGGAGACATCAGATGTTTCCTCGGACCCTGCTCCATAGGGCCCCATGTTAAAGGAATTGGATCCGATCGGATTTGGCATAATTGCCATCCGATCTGTCAGATCCAATTTTTGATTCGGATGCAAAAATCGGAGCAATCTCCGATTTTTGCACCGGAAAGAAATCGGACAAAATCGGATCGAACGCAATTCGGATGCCATTTAGTGCACATCCGAATCGGTCCGATCCCCATAGGATCACATGGGGTCAAATTCGGATCTGATGCTTCCAATTTCTATCGGACAGCGTCGGATTTAAAAAAATTGTAGTGTGAAACCAGCCTTAGATAACAGTAAAAGTAACATGTTTGGTATCTACAAACTCTTACCAACCTGAGGCATCAAACTAACACTTCAGTTTTACCATATAGTAAACATGGTAATTAGAACATGAAAAAAGCAAACATGTAATTCCACTTTTTTTTTGCAATTTCACCATTCTTGGAGGTTTTTTTGCCACTTTCCTGTACACTATATGGTAAAATAAATGATATCATTCAAAAGTACAACTCGTCCAGCAAAAAACAAGCCCCATATGTCTCTATGTTGACGAAAAAATAAAAAGATTATGGCTCTTGGAAGAAGGGGAGGGAAAAATGAAAAACAGAAAACAGAAAGTTGCCGGGGGTGAAGGGGTTAAAGTACAGTACTTATTGGAATTACAATTTTAGTTAGTTTAAAAATACAGATCGGTTTCTTACCATTGAAATCTAAGGGAAAAATCCATAACCAATGGTCATCTCTTATCTAATTTTATAATCCTTGGTTTTTTAGCATTGCACATGACCATTACACTAGAGGTGTTAAAGAAAAAACCCTAGGAAAAACAGATCCGTTACAAATAAAACAAGCACTGATGCAATATGGCAACCAAAGTCTGCATCATTTCTGTTCTATTTATAACAGATCCTGTATTGTGTAGATCGTGGTTGTCTAAACCATAATATTCTCTTGTATGAATAACCTATTTTATCTCTAGATAATATAGAACCTTATTATAAACGTCTCTCAGGGAAATGATTTATCCCATATATAAGTGATGAAGACCATTCCTATATCGCAAACACATTTTTTACACAAGTATGAAAATAAACCTATCTCCTATTCATATAATAAGTTTGAGGTTACTGTGATGTTATGTAATTTATATCAGTGTTTCCCAACTCCAGTCCTCAAGGCACACCAACAGTCATGTTTTCAGGATTTCCTTAGGATTGCATAGGTGATAATTTAATCACTTAAACAGGGGATAATTCCATCATCTGTCTAATGATAAGGAAATCCTGAAAACATGACCTGTTGGTGTGCCTTGAGGACTGGAGTTGGGAAACACTGCTTTATATAAACGGCAATTGTATTACAATTGTTTATCCATGGATTGATTAATGAAGTGATTATGTGTTATAAAAAAAATACAACATGATTGTATAATGATGTGAATATGCTAAAATACGTATCATGCCCCACGACTTGGAAATCATAGTGTTGTATTTCCATTGCATTTTACTGTGTTGCTACTCAATGGGTTTGCCTTTCTTAGAGTTTTGTTCCCTCCCTCTCCCTGTAGCTTCTCTGATGTCAGTTACTCCTCCCTGCTCTATTTTGTGTTGCTGTCAGCCATCTTAGCCGCATTATCTCCTATAGCTCTGATAAAATCATCCATTTTTACTTGCTGTACTGTGTATAATCTTAAGATTTCAGTAGAAAAAATGAACTACTTCTTCAGAAGACTTCTTACATGCCTTTGCAGCTGAGGTCAATTCTATATGCATGTAAGTAAATGGTCCATATTGGCATCAGGAGAAATGATAGACTAAGCACCTAACACAAGCAGTGTATTTGTGAAGACAGAATAATATGATTGAAGAGTTAATAAAAGAGATTTAACTGACTTTGAAAAGTCTAAGCTTCCTTTCACAACAGCGTTTTTTCGCTGAATGCAGCAGATCTGGCAGAATTACCGTATCTGCCGCCTAACAGCTGACTTGGGTATACCTGCTGCAAGCCCCCATTCATTCTCTATGGGGCGTGCGGCAAGTGTGGTCTCTATCTGGCACTTACGGCTGCGCAAAAAAAACGCAGCTGTGTTTTTTTGCCCGGTCGCAACTGTCGGATTTACCGGATCACGGCAAAACTGTACTTGCCGCACCTGCCGCAAGCCCCATAGAGAATGAATGGGGGCTTGATGTAGGTGTACCGCAAGTCAGCTGTTAGACGGCATATCCGTCAGATGCGGTAAATCTGCCAGATCTGCTGCAATCAGCGAAAAATGCAGATGTAAAAGGACCCTACATTGTTAAAAAGTCTTACAGAGGGATGCAGCACTCTTGAATTTGCTAAGATATTGGGGCATTATCAAAGAACGATTGAAGTTTCTATTCCAAATAATCAACAGGGTCACAAAAAAAGTTTTGGGAAAAAGGCCCACATTAACAGCCAAAGTTTGATAAGAGTGAAACATGAAGCGAATAGGAACCCAATTATTGTCCGATTCTGTCATATTTCAGAACTGCAACCTCTGATGGGGGGACCCTGGACAGTTCCCCAGGTTGCTCACCCCTAACGTCGGCCCTGCTGGAAGGCTTTGGTTGGTGCTGCCCAAAAAGATGATCATCAACTGAATAGAAGGATAGCTATATTGGTCAGTGATAATTTTTTAGAAATGTCAAAAATTAATTTTTTTACATTCAGACAAATTACCGTAAGCTGTTTGGTTATAATTCTCAATTTAAAGATGATAATAATCAATTGGATGGGAAACTTTATGTTTTTTATTTAGTTGTGTAATAATTATTAGTTGCCCAAAAATTATGAGCTTATAGATATTCAGTTAAGCAAGAATTTTTTTTAACTTTCTTAAAGTGTAAATGCCATTTCCTTGAACCCCCCCATCCCCCCAATACTGCATTGGTTGTTATTGATAGGTCACATAGCAGCTAAGATAATGATTCTTTTTGTGCCATATGACTTAATTTTTCAAATTTTTCTGTGCTCTTTTAGAAACTCCTTTTTATGGTTGTGTGGGCATGGCCAACAGATGATAGGGAGCAGGGCAATGTGACAGCAGAAAAAGAGTAAGATAAATCCTGAGCTGTATGGGGAGCCAGCAGACCAGGGGTTGACAGAGCTTGTGACTAAGCTGTGTGGAGCCAGATGACAGATCTTTCTTTGGTACAAGCTTCTGTGGAGTTTGTAATGATCCTGACATTCTGACTTTGCTTAGCAACTGTGCTGGAATCAAAGTTAATCTAATACATTGTTTCCTCACCATCTGTAGTCAGCAGTGTAGGCCACACTCCTTTCCCTTATATGATTACATGCCCGTTTTCAATGTGAAGACGGATCTCACTGATAATAAACATATGTCTGCTTCACACACAGAGCAGTGGGGACACCTTGTTGAAGGTTTATGAATGGTTTTCAACCAGAATTTTCTAATGAAGTATATTTGAAAGTTTATTAAAATAATTTGTTTTACATTATTATTATAAAATAAAAATGTAAACGATGGTTACACTTTAAGTATTTACGATTCAGGTTTATTAACTTTTGAATTGACATTTCAATAATAAAATGAATCATTAACAATGCTAATTGCCTAATTGTGCACACAGTGTAGAATGAAATAGCCTAAGGTCCATGTTCACACAACAAAGCTTAAGTAAATGTTTTCATATTCAAAAAGTTTCATCTACATGTATTCACTCCTGGATTCTATCTTTTAGTTTTTACTCTTGAATCTAGTCCTGGATTTTAGTAAAATGATACATTTTCTCTAATAAGAAGATATCATGTAATGAAAATATTTGACATTCTTCTCAATATTGTCATTATGATTGAATTGTTTTAACCATTGAAGTATTTTCTTATTCAATGCAATACTGAATATTTTAAGAGCAATGCCTCATTAAAATATCATCCTTTATTAAAAAATCTCAACCATTGCTACTTTTAGGTTTTTGATATCTGATATATTCACTGACTGATTTGCTCTGGGTGTTACATTGAAGAGATTTTAGACATCCTCACGGAGGATTTATTTTCAAAAGAAAAGTGATGATCGCAAAAATTTAAAACCAAGAAATATTTCTCCCCAGACAGCCAGTCTGCCGGCTGACATAAAGCCGTGATCTCTGGATCTCGGATATAGGAATGTCATCAAACCACAGAAAACAAAAGTTCTTTAAGTCTCAAATTTTCCAGAGCGTCATGTCGGTTTAACAAAATCAAGAAACCCATGATGGTTGTTTTTATCTCACCACTATTTGTGATTCTAGTTAACAGTGTTCCTGTACTGATGATCGGACAATTGAATTGCCTTATCTGTTTGTATTTGTCTATTGTAGGTCTGTCTGAAGAGTTCCTTACTTGTTTTTAGTGAATTACTAATAAAAGGTTTTTAAAGTTTGCTTAAAGGGATCCTGTCACCCACCAAAACACCTCTAAACCTATTAAAAGCTGTCCCTACAGCATAGTAACACTTAAGGTACCGTCACACTCGGCAATTGTGCAAGCAATTTCACTGGCAATTTGCTGGTTGCAGTAAAATCATGGATACATGGTTCCATTTCTACACGGCAACAAAACAGAACCATGTATCCATGATTTCACTGCAACCAGCAAATTGCCAGTGAAATTGCTTGCAAAATTGCCGCGTGTGACGGTACCTTTACCCTACACTCCTTTTAGCTCCTAAAAGCACCAAGTGAAATTGAAGAAAAATGTTATTACAGTACCTCATTATGGATGATAATGAGTGACTATGGTATTCATAGTCACTCTGGCAGGCTGTCCCCCTTCATGATATCACGCCTCCATAGGCGTGATCTTGTAATCAGATTAAAATGCGCGCCTCCCTGTGCTGTCTCGGCCCGGGCTGCAGTGTGCGGCTGGGTGACGCGAATCGCGTCATTTCCGGCGCCGGGTGACTTAGTACACCAGCGCCGCTGTTGGCTTCAAGACCCGCACTGCGCATGTGCATGCGCAGTGCGTGTTTTGAAGCTAACAGAGCGGCGCGGGTGTACTACGTCACCCGGCGCCAGAAATGACGCGATTCGCGTCACCCAGCCCCACTACAGGCCGGCCGACACAGGACACAGCGGGGAGGTGGCGCATTTTAATCTGATTACAAGATCACGCCTATGGAGGCGTGATATCATGAAGGGGGACAGCCTGCCAGAGTGACTATGAATACCATAGTCACTCATTATCATCAATAATGAGGTACTGTAATAACATTTTTCTTCAATTTCACTTGGTGCTTTTAGGAGCTAAAAGGAGTGTAGGGTAAGTGTTACTATGCTGTAGGGACAGCTTTTAATAGGTTTAGAGGTGTTTTGGGGGTGACAGGATCCCTTTAATATAGAGTGGTGGCAGTAGAACTTTGGTGGGATCAAGTTAACTTTTTGCAAATATTTTCCTGAGTCCCCATTGCATAGATGCATAATTCCGGCTTCACACCAAAGCCAGATTGATCCGGGGCTGTCAGGGGTGAACCAGACAGCCCCGGACCGGATTTCAGCCCCATACGGGGCTGGATGGAGCTGGATGGCAGCTATCTGGCATCCAGCTTCCATCTATCAGGGAGAATCCAGGAGGAATCAGATTTTTCTCCCGGATGCACAGGAGCAGCACCCGGGAGCTGGAGGCCGGGGGCTGACGCTCAGCGCCACTCGGCGCTGAACTTAAGCACCACGGAGCTGTCCCCTGCTGACAGTTCGGGACCGTGGCTTGCGGGGAGCGAGTCGCGATCTTGAATTACACTGGGAAACAATTTGAAAAAAATTTTCTGTTGAGTTAGGTTTTTGAGCTGATTTATACTAAAATTGGCATGCTGATTCCAAAAATCCTATAGTTCAAAAACTTGACGTGATAGAGAAAAACTGAGATGATTTCTGGATTCAGCATCCAAAAATTGATTAAGAACAGTTGTCTGACCTAACTCCTAAAAAATTGTGTTCCCTAGTGTTATCAGCAGCTGTGGCTGCAAATGAGCCATCTGGCTGCACACCGGACCGGAGGGCATAATTGGCTCTCCGGTTCTGTGTCCAGATCCGTTCCACCCCCGACAGCCCCGGATCGGATCTGGCCATGGTGAGAAGCCGGCCTTAGACAACTTTTTTTTGGCTCCAGTGATAAGTTCTATAATGGCTGTCCTATTAACACAAAAAGCATGTGTACTTTGTACCTCCTCCTTGCTGCCCAAGAAGCAAAGAGAGAACTTTCCGATCACCACATGTTGACCATCCTTGATCCACGTAAATACGTTTCTTGAGGATATAGCCTAAAATTCTCATAGCTTTCCTTTAAGTGCACTGAAAGCCCTACAGGCACTGAAGCATTTTTGCTGCCGTTGTGAAGTAGACTATTTTTGGATGCATCAGTAGTCTCCACTATCACACATTATGCTCAATGTTCCATTTTTCCATCAGCAGCCAAACGCAGCACAGAATCTATTCATTTCTAACCCATCTAATGACACCAAAATCATCCACCAAAGGTCATGCAAAGGGGTCAAAGTTTGGTCAAAGAAAAAGCCTATGGAATTAGTGGTTGTGAAAAAACTGAATGTGATAAGAATTTTATCAATATTTTTACTGAGTTCAGTGATTGAAAGTATCTAAAATTCACCTCTTACTTTCCAAATATTTTTACCCTTGCAGACCTGTGCTATTAAAAAAATCATAGATATTTTCATAACTATGAGGCCAGTTTCACATGACCGTATTAAAAATTGTCAGAAATTCATCCAGGTAACCCGTACTATTTTTTTTACACTTTTCATCCAATGCCAATTAGCATGCAATTCCTTTTCTTAGGGTATGTGCTCACGATCAGTAGAAGCAGAGTTTTGGATGCAGTGTATTGCCACTGCATCCAAAACGCTACATTGTACAGTACTAGTATAGTGGATGGGATTTCTAGAAATCCCATGCCCACTGTGCTTCCTCCGACCGCAGTGTTATTTCAGCTGCGGTGTGGGTTTCCGGATTTCCGCAAGTCTGCAGCATGTTCATTTATTGCTGCAGGGTTGGGCGCGATCTCCTGCAGGTGAATGTAGGGAGAAGCCACCCTGCACCCAATGCACATCATGGGCAGAGAGTGGCTGCATTCACCCTGCGTGCCCCTGCGGGTTCCTTCAGGTCCGGAGGCACACTGAGCCCAACATGCAGTTCCTCTGGACTGTGTGCAGATACCCTTACAGCAACAGTTTTTAATAATTTACAGGACCATTTACAGTTTCAGTGTCATGAGTCAAGTTGGAGAAAAACAAACTGTGCAGCAGTCATCTGCGTTTTTCTGTACAGAAGCAAAGGTATTCAAGCAGATAGCAGCCAAACATATTGTAAAAAGTAACTCTTTCTCCATAGATTTGGCCAATAATACAATTATTGTCTGCATCACTGTACTTCAGAGCATGCTAAATAATTCATATCAATCCATATATATGCACTAATAATGAATTATTGGATTCTTACAAACAAGATATATTTTTCTGCTAACATAATAAAGCATATATAGTTACTCGCACCCACTACAATTTACTTGTCATTTCGTCCTCACAGCTTATGGCATAGAAAGTACTAAAATCACATTTTTTGTTGCACCGACAGAAAAACAAATCCTGATTGACAATGAGATTACTCGTGAGACTCCGGAGTACTGACAGCACCGATTAGCCTTTATTTTCACTCCACATGCCAAGTTTGCTAATACAAAAGCAAAGAGTAAACAGACTAGAAAAGTTTAACTATTCTGATACTTATTCATGGTGATAAAATAAAGGATGTATGAAGATTATGCTATAAAATATACATGTGTAAACACACACAAGTACACATGTACAGCTAAGCATTTTACACTTGGAATCATTGGCTGTGTCTTCATGTGCAGTACATGGCTGTATTAGGCTATACACCCATGCTTAGTATTTTGTTGCATGTTTACCATCTTTTCAGTTAGCCATTAAAAGGTATCAACCACTGAGGACTCTCAGATTGCAATATATTTTTCTATCTAGTGGCTAACACGGTATAAATATTCTTTACCTTATTTTGTTGCAGAAATTCTTGACTAAATCTGCACCTTGTGGTAGGAAAACGTACCAAATCCGCAGTGCCGAATGGTGTCTTTTTGGAGCGTAAATGGTGTAGATTTTTACCCTGCATTTTTCATCATCATTAAGGCTAGGGCAACACTGAACAGTGCACCCATGTTAACCGCATGCCGATCCTCAGAGCCCAGCCTGCTGTAACACACACCGTTAACGTCGGATGCTTCCTGTGAACGCTGCTCCATAGTAACCCAATGGTTACCATGGATGCCGCTTCACAGGAAACGTGGCATCCGGTTAACATGGGTGCACTGTTCAAACCTAAGTTAATTGGCTTCACAGGAAACATAGCATCCGGTTAACATGGGTGCACTGTTCAAGCCTAAGTTAATTGGCTTCACAGGAAACAGCATCCGGCTAACATGGGTGCACTGTTCAAGCCTAAGTTAATTGGCTTCACAGGAAACAGCATCCGGCTAACATGGGTGCACTGTTCAAGCCTAAGTTAATTGGCTTGAAGGACTGAAGAATGCTGAAAAATCCGCTGTAATAATTGATATTCTGCAGCAAAATCCGCACCTTTTCTGCAGCAGAAAAAAAAAAAACGTTCCATGGGCACAACACTTCAGAACTCCCATAGACTTTGCTGGCTTGTGGATTTCAGACAAATCTGCACCATTTGTGCATCAAAAATGTTACACAATACGCAGCATGGGCACGAGGCTTTACAGCTTTGTACAAACTGCAATGAAACCGCAAAAAAAAATGTGTCTAAGCCGCAGTGTGTGAACCCTCCCTAAAGGCCTAGAGCTGCTTATACATTATTGGGCAAAATCTTCTATAGGCAACGAGTCTCTACAGCAAAAAAATAAATTGTTTAAGTTTGATCCAAACTGGCCGTATATATAGATATGGCCATGATCTGGAAATTACTTCAATGCAGTTATAATAATGTTCTAACAATTTGGAAGATGTTTCTCAAGAAGCAATTATTTAAACCAAAGTGCCCACTATAACAGTTTTTACTTTTGCATTTCCCCAATTGTTTACATTTGCCATTGTTAAAATTTTAACCATATGTCCCTAGAGTTATGCCCCACTCACACAGCATTTTCACACAAGGGACATTATAATATAGACACATTATGGTCTATGGCAATTTTCACTTTTTTTTTTTGGCAGACCTTATTTACCCATTGAAAAGTATGATTCAATGCAAAAAAAGAAACATGTCTACTCATTGTATTACACATGTACTGTCTGCTTTGTCCTAGCTGGTTCCTGTAGACAAATATCTGAAAAATGAAGTTAGCTCTTTGTTTTTTTCTCTTGTGCATTTCTGTCTATCAAAAATGGAACAAAATTTTTTTTATACATGACCACTAGCAAGGTAGGTGCGTCCTATTGTCGGTCAGACTCTGATATCATAATAACGGCTAGTATGTCCAAGAATTGACCACTTAGTCTAGAGCAAGTGACTTAAGGTGTTGCATTGCAGAAATATCATGAATGAAAGCTCCTAAAAATACTCATTCACCATAATCATGCAGTCCAAACAGGTTGTGGATCATGACGATCAATTAAAGAATGAGCAAAATGGTTATTAGTTGGGTGAAATGATCTTCTGTTTTGCCCAAGAGATCATTTTTCTTTGCATAATATCATCTAGTGTAAACAAGACCTATGCTGCTGAGAACAATGGCAGCCTATGCGCATTGAACCATAGAATCAGAGAAGATTTGGAAGGGACCTCCTGGGTCATCTGGGCCAACCCCCTGCTCAAAGCAGGATTCACTAAATCATCCCAGACAGATGTCTGTCCAGCCTATGTTTGAAGACTTCCATTGAAAGAGAACTCACCGCCTCTCGTGGCCGCCTGTTCCACTCATTGATCACCCTCACTGTCAAAAGGTTTTTTCTAATATCTAATGTGTCTCCTCTCTTTAACTCCCATCTATTACTATTTTAAGATTCATCACTCATTGCGCGTCTGAAGTCTGGTTGGCATGTATAAACAGGATATCAAACAACTGTCGTGCAGCACACATGTTGCTAGCCATTGCTCGTTTAACACCATGCATTATGATGTAAATGAACCCTTACACTGAGCGATTATTGTGACTGAGTCTTCCTTTGAACACTTTTTTAATGATAATTGTGCACTTTAGGCTGGATACACACTGTCCGAGTGACATGCGAGTTACTCGGACATGTCTCGGATCATTCCCCCGGCATGACCCCTGCCTCTATGGACGGGACACTCTCAGCGGTATGTTTTTCAATGTAATCCACTGCTCTCGTCCAGAGTGGGGGAGGCCATCCTGGGTGAATGATCCAAGACTCGTGTGAGTAACTCGCATGTCACTCGAACTGTGTGTTTCCAGCCTTAAACTGATTACCTGAAGAACAAGTAAAATCCTTTGTTTCGCCCAAAAGATTGTCATCCTTGGCAGCGCATCGTTCAGTGTTTGGCAGTCATTTAACCCACTTATAGTACGGTGTAACCCCCTACTCCTGTGGTTTATTACATTTATACAGTTCTTACTCAGTATTCAGCATGTATTTGCAATGACAATGACACATTTAAAGGGAATCTGTCACCAGGTTTTCAGACTCTGATTCTAACAATGTGTCACTTACTGGGCTGTTTCCTATAGTTTTAACAAAATCAAAGTTTTTTCAGTAGGAGATTATTACTAGAGGACTAGTAAATCTGTTAAAATGTAGTCCTCCATGCTCATGAGCTCTGGATAATAGCACCTCCTCCCATGTTGGCAGCTTTCTGCCTATGCACAGTGTGCACAGAATGCTGTCAATCAGTAGTGTGGGCGGGGTTATATAATGCTCTGCATTCAGAGATCTGGTAGATTTGCAACAGGTAACACTAAAGGTACCGTTACATGGTACGATGTTGCAGCGATGTTGGAAGCGATTCCGCGGGTGTGCGCTCGCTTCCGACATTGCTGCCTTAGGTGTCACATGCAGCGATGTTGCCAGCGACGCTGCCCCAAAGTTGAAGCAGCTATCGCTCGCTGGGTTGTGCACAACCCAGTGAACGATAAACAGCAATGTTGCAAATAGGCGGCAACGCCAGCAACATTGTTATTGACGTGTCACACGGCACGATCCAGGCAAATCGCTGGTGCGACATTGCCAGGTTTTTCAACATGTTGGTAAACCTGGCAACTCGCAACCAGCGATTTATCGCAGTTGCATTGTGCTGTCACACAGCATGATGCACCTGCGATGTTGCCGCAACATCGCTGAACCCGGGATTTTTCATCGATGTTGCGGGTGACGTCGTGCCGTGTGACGGTACCTTTAGATTTCATGAAAACTGGAGCATGCAGCCTAGTAAGTGCTACATCGCTGGAGTCGATGACCCTTCCTCAACATCATATTGCTCTTGAATAGATTAGCAAAAACCTGATGTCAGATTTACTTTAAGAAGGCAGATGTATGTATGTATGTACAGTTTCAATAAAACTGCAACCTTGATATAATTTCTAGTAACTAAATTCAAGATTTATCCATGCACTGATTTTATTGTAGGGGGGTAGTAGAGGCCGGTTTACACACACACAGATAATTGTGCAGAGATTGTTGGCAGATCTCTGGTTGCAGTGAAATCATGGACAATTTGTTACATTTGTACACGGCCACAAAATGGAACAATGTGTCCATGATTTCACTGCAGCCAGAGATCTGTGAACAATCTCTGCACAATTATCTGTGTGTAATCTGGCCCTAATGGTGGGTTTACACGCTAGGATATCGCTAGCGATATCCTTGGAGCGATCACGTGACAGTGATCGTTCCGAAATCGTTAGTACGCTGTCACACACAAGGATATCGTCTACGATATCCTATGCGGCAAAGCACCAGTTAAGTAGGAGAGGAAGGAGTGAGCGATGTAATAAAGCGGCAGGAATAGGAGCTTTTTGAACGATATCGTTCACAAAGCTGTCACACTGAACGATGCTGCTTCCTGAATTGGACGACGAACGATAGGCGGCCGTCACACGCTGAGATATCGCTAAAGATATCGTAGACGATGTTAAATTTGCATATCGTCCGAACGACGCGCAAAATCGCTCATCACGACGCTACACCCACAGACATCGCTCAGACGATTCCCCGATCCACCCATCCAGCGATCGTCTGAGAGATGCAGTTATCAGCAGTGGACATCGTTCAGCTAAAGTCACACAGAAATCTCCTAAACGATGTGGGAGCAAATGTGGGCGTAATTGGAGCCGATAGGCGTGGTACATGGGCTCCAAGCTGCGCCCCTCACTACACCATTGGTGCTCAGTACTGCGTCCTCATTGGGTCAGATGTCCTTTGAAACATGGCGGCCTCATCCCCACAATGTCCTGTGATATTGATCGTAATGTATATGTGTGCTGTAGCACATAACTAAATTGCAATGGGCAAAACGTACAGCCGCGTTATGTGTGCCGCGCCCGCCAACATTTGTGTGGGGTATATGACAAGGTGGACACTATATAGCAGGGTCGGGGACCACGCAGAATCGATTATCAAGTTGACGCAATTGGGTGCACAGTTCGGAGATATTGTGCAGCCGACGCCTATGTGTGGTGCTGAAGACAGCGCTTTCAAAATGGCGCCCTGTGAGGGCAGCCAATGGCAACGCATCATCTTCCACCAATGCGAGCTAGTGGTGAAGCAGCCAATCCGAAACCATTTCGTTGCACGAATCACCACTGAGGAGGTCAGGCAATAGGAAACTCCTGACACGCCTACGTGATGGATTTTGCCATCGCTTAAATCACACGTTTCGTGTGATGTCGGGAATTTACACGTGTCGATTGTGCGTATTTAATTGGCCGATATCGTCAGATCTGAGAACCGAACCTCAGATCACGATTTAGAGATTTGATCAGATATCGCTCGTCGTATCTGGCCGTCACACGCACAGACATCGCTTACGCGATGTTTAATCTGCCGCTTTCAAGCGATATCTTGCACGATATCTCAGCGTGTGACGGCCGCCATAGATTTGAGGTCAGGATCTCAAATCTAGGATGAACAATCCAACGATCTTTTCATCCTATATCGTTTGTTTACACGCAACGACGCCCGCCGAACGATATCTTTTCAACGATCACAAATCTGTGACGTTTCAAGGATATCGTTCAGGATATCCTAGCGTGTAACACCACCATAAGACTGATATTAGGATTTTGTTACCAATCATTTCCTAAATAATTAACTAGATCTCCCTTGTAAGTATTTTAAATGAAGAGAGAAGAGCTCTCCAGGGCAGGACTCCTGCAAATGTCAAGGGGCAAAGGTTCTCTAAACTCTATATAATAGATGAGGCCTCCAGGTGCTCAAAGATTGTTTACCGATATCATATCCAAAAGGAAAGGCAAACACTTGGAATGCTGTCTGTTTGGTTGCGAGCTCTATAGGCAGTCCAATAAGTATTGCGGTATATCATTCTAAGCATTTTATCTTTAATGGTACCTTTACACGCCGCGACGGCAGGCTGGATACATCGCGCTACTTCACGTGCACGAGCACGCTCAAACGGCTACAAACGGTCAATGCATCTCCTTTACACGCCGCGACTAGGTGCGCTACGCCACTCTACATCTATAGCTAGCTACATCGCTGGGTGTCTCAAGTAGCCAGCTGTAGCGTAGCGTACCATGTTTACACACCGCTCCAACAAGCTACTATGGGCGGACCCGATGCAGCAGGGATAGCACATAGGCGTGCAACAATCTAGGATTACGAGCCGTCCGTACGATGATAGGACAGCGCAATATCATCAGGATTGGCCAGGCATCGCAGTAGGCTGATTAATACAGCACGCTCGAGTAATTGTGTAGTGTGACTGGTCAGCTCCTTAAATATCCCACCCTATGCTGCGACTACCAATCATAAAGCAGAGCGACCTCCAATGATCGCAGATGGGGCGCGGTAACATGGCGACTGTGTCACGCCTTAGATACATGACAGCCACATCGCCGGGTGTCCAGAGTTGCCTTCCGTTGCTTCTTTACACGCCGATACAGCTCGCTACAATCGGCGATGTTGCCTTAAGTTTATGAGCAGAGACCATAAACAGATGTATCTGTCGCCGGCTGTAGCGTCGCCTCTTCAGACGCCGCTACTACAGGCGATATGGACGCTACAAGCTACAATTGTAGCTTGTAGCGCGATGTATCCAGCCTGCCGTCGCGGCGTGTAAAGGTACCATAAGGGATATGTTTCACCAAACTAAGAAAGTTACATATAAAGCTATATCATGGACATACAGATGTGGCAAACGTTATCTTCTGGTGACATTCTATACCATACATGTGCACATACACTATTCATACAGCTTGGCCATTTATAAACTTTAGCAATATTGTAATGTACCGATTGTGAAGATAACGTGCTGAATCTGAATAAAAAATAAACTCATTTATTCTGAATGACTTAGGCTAGGGTCACATAAGCGGTTCTATTTTGGAAACCTGATCCGGTTTTGAGCTTTCAAAAAGCTCAAAACCGGATCAGGAACCGCTCCCCATAGGAGCCCATTATGGTAACCGGATTGAACTACATGCAATCCGGTTACCGGCTCCGGATCTGCAGCCTGCGCTAAAAATCATGCAGGCTGCAGTTTTCAGAGCGATTCTGTTACCCGCAATGCGGTAACCGGATTGCTCAGGATGTGTAATCCTGAGCAGTGTGGTTACCGTATACTTTGCTCATCCCTGCTGCCGCATCCATGGGGTGCGCTGCCCATGCACCTAATGTTCATGGTTACAGGAACTCGGACAGCTGCAGATACTATACGTACAGTATCTGCTCTACTGTCAGGGGAGCCGCGGCTTCCTTCAAACATTTCTACAAAGCCGACAATAGCCGGCTTACTGTAAATGCCTAATTAACCCCTAACATGCTGAGTGGAGTGGACAGCATGTCTCTAGGGGGGTTGGGCACCCCCTAGAGACATGTTGCCCACAGCTAATAATCATATTTAATGTGTTACTACGCATTTAACACTTTGCTTATCCCTGTGACAGCAGGGATGAGCACAGTATACGGTAACCGCATTGCTCCGGATTACACATCCGGAGCAATCAAGTTACCGCATTGCGGTTGTCACAACTCATTTTTCCTAACAAATGTGTGTGAAGGCAATTGCAGTTACCGCATCCGGATCTGGATACGGTCACCTCAATTGACTTAACAAGTGTGACCCCAGCCTTATATACACTCCCTGATGAAGGAGCATAGCAGGCTCCGAAACGCGTTGGATGGATCCAAATAAATGTATAGAGTGAACTTTTGATTCGAGCTATTTGTGGTAGCGCGGACCGACGACACATTGTCCCTGGAAAAATCTGACCCCAGTCTTAGTCATTCTCTCTCTATATATATGTATGCTTATATATGTAATAAAATATATAAAGCAAGCTAACTGCTCCTGGTTCTTTTGGTAATTACCGACTTCAGTGGAATGAACCCAGAGATAAGGTAGGAGCCAAACATGTATGTACATTCGTTCACAAGAATTCTCCAGCTATTTCCAGTTGATTTATTTTTTAAAATTACAATCCTTATTAGATATCCAGAATAAATTTTGCAGAAACCACGTATAGACAGATATAAGATAGCTTCCCCTCGGACTATGCGTTTGAACATGCCAAGTGCCCTCCTCAAGATCCATAGAAATTTAAAAACAAATCCCGGATGGAAATAGCTGGAGAATTCTTTCTGAACGGATATATATATGTATATGTATGTATATATATATATATATATATATAAACAAACTAAGTAAAAGTCCATGCAGCACACAGCTACCAACCAATGATGCACAGTGCTAACAAGCATATGTGATTGAGGAAAAAATTCAAAAACTTACGTTTTTCAAAAACTCAATAATCTTATCTTTTAATCTGAGTTCTTAGTACATACATTGCCAATGTCTGCTTGCTCATCAACTATGACAAAGTGACTCCAGGTATGATGAGCCCTATCTGACATCCCTGTCCTCCTTGTCCACCCCCCACCTCGCGGTGGGCAGGCACCATCTATACCCTCCATCAACTGTAGGTTTAATGAGGGTGCAATTACATTGCAGCAAAGGAGTCTGCAACTCCATATAATATATAATTTGGAAAAGCTGCACAGCACTCAGCAGACCAGTGTGAACTGGTGCAAGCATAGGACGCAGAGATTAAACAAACTAAGTAAAAGTCCATGCAGCACACAGCTACCACCAATGATGCACAGTGCTAACAAGCCATATGTGATTGAGGAAAAAATTCAAAAACTTACGTTTTTTCAAAAAACTCAATAATCTTATCTTTTAATCTGGAGTTCTTAGTACATACATTGGCCAAAAAAAGTTTTTGAATTTTTTCCTCAATCACATATGGCTTGTTAGCACTGTGCATCATTGGTGGTAGCTGTGTGCTGCATGGACTTTTACTTAGTTTGTTTAATCTCTGCGTCCTATGCTTGCACCAGTTCACACTGGTCTGCTGAGTGCTGTGCAGCTTTTCCAAATTGTATATATATATATATATATACATATATGTACAGTTGGTGACAGACCTTTATTGGTCAGTGACTAGGCAGGATCCACCAAGGATTGAAACGTTGCCTAGTCACTGACCAATAAAGGTCTGTCACCAACTGCAATTTTGGAGAGCTGCCCATTATTTTTTACCGGTATGTACCTGGCAAGTGGCAAGCTGTCAAGGCAGGCTTTGCACCCTGGACTGTATACTGTGCTGCTCGTATATATATATATATATATATATATATATATATATATATATATATATATATATATATAAAAAGTATATATATATATATATATATATATATATATAAGAAAAAAAACTGCACAGCACTCAAACACAAATGTGAACTGGTGCTAGCAAAGCTGCAGGGTTATATAATATGAAAAAGATCCTTGCAGCACACAGCTACTACCAATGATGTACATAAGCTACTAGCTATATATATTTGAGGAAAAAGTTTAAAAACTTACGTTTTTTTCAAAAAACTCAAAAATCTCCAATTTTTTATTTAATTTAATTCTGAAGTTCTTGGTACATACATTGGCCAATGTCTGTTTGCTCATCAACTGCGACAAAGTGACTTCAGGGTCTGATGAGTCCTACGCTGATATCCCTATCCTCCTTGTCCGCTTCCCCACTACTAAGTGGGCAGACACCATCTAGACCCTCCATCACCTGTAGGTAATGAGGGTGCACATTGCAGCATGGATCCTGCAACTCCATATGATAAATAAGAAAAAAACTGCACAGCACTCAAAGACAAAAGTGAACTGGTGCTAGCAAAGTTGCAGGGTTATATAATATGAAAAAGATCCTTGCAGCACACAGCTACTACCAATGATGTACATAAGCTACTAGCTATATATATTTGAGGAAAAAAGTTTAAAACTTACATTTTTTTCAAAAAACTCAAAAAATCTCCAATTTTTTATTTAATTTATATATATATAAGTGACAAGTAATGAATGAATGAAGGCAGCACACCAAGCATTACAGCAAAAAAACATTTATTAGCCCGTAGAGCCAGTAGCAAAGTTTTGGTATGAACCTTTCTCAAGTGTTTCTTAGGGTACCTTTACACATCGCAACATTGCATGGAATTTCACTGGCAATTTGCTGATTGCAGTGAAATCATGGACACATTGTTCTATTTTGTTGCCATGTACAAATGGAACAATGTATCCATAATTTCACTGTAACCAGCAAATTGCCAGTGAAATTGCATGCAGTATTGCAACATGTAAAGGTACCCTTATATCTGAGAACCAAAATGTTGCCAATGCATCTATGGGCTAATGAACCACCATTTTTTTGCCCTATTGCTCGGTGTGCTGCCTCCTTTTGTTACTTCCTATTTGGATGGTTTGGTTTCTACCAGGTAAGCTTTGCATGCACCTTATACATGTGTTGCTACTGCGCTTTTTATAGATAAAATAATACCAGTCCAATATGACTAACCAGATTATCCACTCTTTCTGGTATAAATTATATTACCACGTGTCATACAATTTACCAGTTGATGCAGTAGATTCTTAGGCCGGCTTCACACTGTGTGTGTGATCCGATCCGTGGCTGTCCGCTTGAGGCAGACAGCCGCGGACGGATCAGCACACAGGACTGGTGGGCTATTATGCCCTCCGGTCCTGTGTGCAGTGCGCGCAGCTGCAGCCGCTGACAGGTCAGGACCACGGAGCCCGCGGTCCTCACCTATCAGCAGTGGGAACTGCGTGCGCTGCACATAGGACCGGAGGGCATAATAGCCCCCCAGTCCTGTGTGCTGATCCGGTCCGCGGCTGTCTGCCTCAAGCGGACAGCCACGGATCGGATCACACACGCAGTGTGAAGCCGGCCTTAGAAAACCAACAGCCTCAGCATTCATGATCTGCATGTATTTGAGTCTGTGTATTTGAATAATTAATTAAAAGGGAGTGTGTTCAAAATAATAGCAGTGTGGAGTTCAATTAGTGAGGTCAATCATTCTGTGAAGAAATAGGTGGGAATCAGGTGCCCATTATTTAAGGGTGAAGCCAGCACATGTTGTCCATGCACTTCTTGAAAGCCTGATGGCCATTTTACACATCCGATATCGGCGTCGAACTCCGATAAAAAGTCACGTGGTTCGTGCATTGGCCCCGATATCGTTCGTGCGTTGTATGGTGTAAATGTCCAATTCGATGCAAGAACGATGCCAAAACGATATCGGGGAAGAAATGAGCAGGCTCTCCAACTGCCCAATATTGGATGGACGATCTGGCTGGATCGTGCTGTGTGAAAGCCCAACAACGACTTGTAGTACAACTTCCCCTATTCTCGCCAATGTTAAATGGCTGTTCCTGGGTCGCCCATACAAGGGGGCGTACACATCGGAGTTGCGCTGCCTGCCGATATCGCGCTGTGTAACAGCTCCTATGAGATCTTGGAATTCTGCCCAAAAAATGCGCACTCCCGCGCCATTGTATCCAACATCGGAACGATGTTGGGACGTGTAAAGTGGCCATGATAAATACGTGAAGCAGATCTGATGGTGGCGTTAAACTCTAGGATATCGTTTGCGATATCCTTGGAACGATCACATGACCGTAATCATTTCGACATCGTCAGTGCGCTGTCACAAGGATATCGTTAACGATAACGGCAACGCACCAGTTACATAGGAGAGAAAGGAGTGAACAATTTATTAAAGCGGCAGGAATAGGAGCTTTTGAACGATATTGTTCAAAAAGCTTTCACACTGAACGATGTTGCGTCCTGAAGCAGAGTTAATTGGACGATGAATGATTTGAGGTCTGGATCTCAAATCTTTGATGAAGGATCCAACGATTTTTTCTTCCTATATCGTTGGTTGACACGTAAGGACACCCAAACGATATCTTTTGAACGATCACAAATCCGTGAAGTTTCAAGGATATTGTTCAGGATATCCTAGCGTGTAACACCACCATAAGACTATGTTCACACATAGCGCTTTTTTGCGCTTTTTTGCACGGGCAATTTTTGCCGCATTTTGCGTCTGCGCAAAAAAGCACCGTAAAAAAATTCACATACTGCAGTTTTTTACGGTCACACTTCTCCCCCAAAAGCGCAGGGGAGAAGGGATGTCACACAGGGGTGGAAGAGTCTGGTGTTCCTCCCCAGTGTGACATGTGTGACTGCCCTTTTTGGGTTTCGCAGTGTATTAATATACACTGTGAAACCTAAATAAAAGTCATACAAATGAATGAAAAATAATAAAAATTGAATACTTGCCCTCCTCCAGGTGTTCGATGAGACGAGAGCCGAGATAACTACATCTACTGTCCTTCCAGGACCTGCCAAGATCTGTGATTGGCTGCTCACGACCATGTGATATGTGGTGTGCATATCACATGATCGCGAGCGACCAATCACAGGCCCTGGAAGGAGATCAGACTTGGATATCTCGGCTCCCTAAACACCCGGCGGAGGATAAGGGCGGGTTCATCCCTGACAGCTCCGGACTGGATCACACCGCAGTGTGAAGCCGCCCTTAGTATTCAATTTTTATTATTTTTTATACATTTGCATGACTTTTATTTAGGTTTCGCAAGTGTATATTAATACACTGCGAAACCCAAAAGGCCTCTCACACATGTAAATAAAAGTTCCCGGACTCTGGGTGCTGAATTTCAGCACCTGGAGAGCTGCACGGCTGAAATATCAGCACCGCGGCCAGCTGCCCTGCAAGCCACTGTGCTGATATTTCAGCACTGGACAGCGGCACAGACGATTCCGGCACAAAACTGGATCAGAGGGCACATTTGCCCTCCGGTTCTGTTTGTCCAGGGCTGTCAGGTTATGTCTGGTGCTTCCTGCAAAACACCGGACATAACCTGACAGCCAACCTAAATCATTACGATTATGAGGCTGTCACTTGGCAACTCGGAGCTTCAACTACCTTCATACGTTTTCTATGGGATTAAGATCTGGAGATTGGCTAGACCACTCAATGACCTTAATGTGCTTCTTTTTGAGCCATTCGTTTGTTGCCTTGGCTGTATGTTGTAGGTCATTGTCGTGCTGGAAGACCCAGTCATTGTCACTCAGGATTTTACAGTGCATGGCTCAATCCATTGTCCCAATTATGCGGTGAAGTAGTCCTGTACCCTTAGGAAAGAAACACCACCAAAATATAATGCACAAGGCTGTAATCACATCCATTATCATGCTTGACTGTGGAAATAATGTTCTTTGGGCACTAGTCAGCATTTCTGTTCCTCCACCCATGGTGAGTTGAGTTAATGCAAAATAGCTCAATTTTTGTCTCATCTGACGGCAACACCTTCTCCCAATCACTCTCAGAATCACCAAGGTGTTCGCTGGGAAAACTTCAGATGGGCCTGCACATGTGCCTTCTTGAGCAGTGGGACTATGCTAGCACTGTAGGATTTTAACCCATTACGACATAATGTATTACCAATGATTTTCTTGGTGACAGTGGTCCCAACTTCCTTGAGATCATTAACAAGTTCCATCCATGTGGTTTTAGGCTGATCTCTCACCTTCCTCATGATCCTGGATACCCCACGAGGTGAGATTTTGCATGGAGCTCCAGATCGAAGTCGATTGACACTCATTTTGTATTTCTTCCATTTTATTACTATTGCACCAACGGTTGTCTCCTCATCCAGCATCTTACCTATAGTTTTGTAGCCCATTCCATCCTTGTGCAGAAATAGGATCTTTTCCCTGACATCCTTAGACATCTTTGGTCTTGCCCATGTTGTAGATGTTAGAGTCTCACTGATTCAGTATGGGGACAGGAGTCTTTTATACAGGTGTCAATTTAAGACAGCTGTCTTTAATGCAGGTAATGAGTTGAGGAGTGTCTAACTGGTCTGTGGGAGCTAGAACTCCTAATGTTTGGTAGGGGATCAAATACTATTTCTCTCTCAAAATGAAAATATACTTATAGAATGTAGACAATGTGATTTTCTGGCTTTTATTTTTGATATTCTATTGCTCACTGTTAAAAATAACCTACCCTTAAAATTATAGATTGTTCACTTGTCAGTGGGCAAACTTACAAAATCAGCAAGGGGTCCAATAATTATTTTATTGCAAGTCATTCCCAGCCAGCTAGCTTATGTCAGTTTTCCATTTCTAGCATTAAAATATTCCAACCAAAGGTTTCTAACAATATCCTGCCACAGATTGATGACCAACTTCTTCAAGGCTATCTCTCCCTAGTTATCCTGTAACCTTGGATGCCAGTGCCCTCGCCCAGGTATGTGTAGTACATTCCTCTGCTCACAGGTCACATCAGCTCCCTCCTACCTTCTCTTTGATGAATGAAATTCCTTGCTGCTTAGAAAATAAAGATAACGCCTTTTTTTAAGCTCACACAATAATGGTCGATTTGTGGAAAATTAAGGCGATATAAAATATTGTGATTGTTTAAGACATGTATTTTTTATATTATTATATGACCATTAACAACAACCAATAAGTCTATAGATCTATTTAAATCACTGACAGCACAAGGATGACAAATGTCTACATTCTATTTAAAGGGGAACTCCAGTGAGAGAAAACCTTTTAGTACAGTCCCTGCCCTGCTACACGATGAAGCAGAACCGTACACTGCAGTTCTAGGATCTATAGATCTCTTATAATTCAATAAAAGCATACCTGCTTCTTTGATCTCCCCCCTCCCTCATGGAACCCTAGATTTCTGCATGTCAGCTTCATCTAGGAGCAGAGAAAAAAAGGTGTGTCGGGGGCGTGGATGCTGGGAGCATAGCCGGCTTTACATATGTACGAGTGGTGCGACCGCACAGGGCTCCAGCCAGAGGGGGGCGCCATAGGGAGACCTCAAAACTCACTTGGATGATTTTCCCATTCTACAAAGGCTCTAGCAGGAACACTGCAGGGGGCACCCTCCCCTCTGTGCTCTGTCCTGTCTTCTGCTGTCTTCACTAGAGAGAGGAGGGGCGCCTGCAGGATCCCGGGCTGGAGAAAATGAAAGTAACTACTGTTCATCTCCGGCACAGGAGGGGAACCTGCTGATACTGTGGGTGACTATTATGTGCTGTCTGTGCTGTGTGTACCATGTGTGGACTGTATGTGTGATATCTGCAATGTACTATGTGCTGTCTGTGTCATCTATCTATCCTACTCTATCTATCTATGTAGAAAAAAGAAAATCAGGCAGCACACAAAAAATTTGTGTTGAAAAAGGACTTTTTAATGAGTCCTCAGTGGCACCACGTTTCGGTGTGCTAGACACCATTGTCAAGTACATAGTGCATTAAAATTACAAGTCTTTTATAGAGCATAGTGATTAAGGAAATAATACATCATAATTATATTATTACATATAAAATACAAGTGATATACATGATAAAATATAGCAACAATCATTCAAATATCACAAGCGCAGTTTATCATAACTTTCACAATTATTAAAGTGCACAAAGCAAATGTGTAAAAGATTAATATCCAAAGTTTTTCACATAATTGGCATCATGATTAGGGATGAGTGAGTATGCTCTGCGCTACTCGTTACTCGCACGAGTATCCCGGTACTCGGGATGCTCGGCGAGTACCGCCGAGATGCTCGCACTGCTCGCTAATAATTAGCAATCTGAAACACATACACAGCACTTCATGTCCTTCTGCATGTGATTTCTCCTGTGCGTCTCTGGCATCTGATCATGTGACTGAGGCACGCAGCGACCGAGGCACGCAGTGATGACATCATTGTGCTGTGCCAGTCACATGATTGGATGCCGACACACATGACAGCAGACATTGCACACAGGAGGACGTGAAGTGCTGGGAGCAGGAATGGTCAGAGATGTAAGTTACACTGTTTATTATTTTTGTGTGTGCGCTAGGATGGGGGGCCATAACTAAGATGGGGGGGCATGTACCAGGATGTAGGGGCTATAGACTGTGAGCCCTCGTGGACAGGGTCCCTGCGCCTCCTGTACCTGTACGTCCTGATCGCCTAGATTTAGTGTACTTGTTCTTGTCTCCCTTATCCTCATGTAAAGTGCCATGGAACCTAATGGCGCTATATAAATAAATAATAATAATAATAAACCAGGTTGAAGGGGCTAATAAACCAGGATGGAGGGGATAATATATTACCAGAAAGGGGCCCAGGATGGGGACATTGCCCCCATATGTGTCAGCAGCAGGTTTTCCCCCATAACCGTACATTATAACCACATTTTTTGCTTAATTTCTTTCCCCCTATTTTACTTCTCTAAAACCTGGGTGCGTCTTATAGTCCAAAAAATATGGTAATTGCATGTATTTTAAGCAAAATATAATTTATTACAGTGCTGTTTTATTGTTAGGAAGAAGAAACAGCACAATGGGTTTTATCTGTGAAAAAAAAAGAAGTGATCATATGTTCTCACCTCGGTGGATAAATAAGGGTGCTTTCACATCTGCGTTTTTCGTAATTCGCGGCAGATGCGGTGAAAAAACCGCATCTGCCGCGATTGCCGCATAACCGTTCCACTTGCGGCGCGGTTGCGGTTTTTTCTATGCAATGTATAGGCGTACTTGCGGCAGGTGCGGCAAGTGCGGTTTTGCACTTGCGGCAGGTGCGGCCGCGAAAAAAACCGCGGCTTACTGCGGTTTTTTTCGCGGCCGCACCTGCCGCAAGTGCAAAACCGCACTTGCCGCACCTGCCGCAAGTACGCCTATACATTGCATAGAAAAAACCGCAACCGCGCCGCAAGTGGAACGGTTATGCGGTAAACGCGGCAGATGCGGTTTTTTCACCGCATCTGCCGCGAATTACGAAAAACGCAGATGTGAAAGGGCCCTAAGGCATATAAATCACCACAGCTGCAGATCCACAGGCTCAAACAGCCGATAAGTAGAAAAGCAGGACAATTAGAGGTTATTCTGCATTGCCAGTCAATAATGATGCTGCGCGTTTTTCAAAAACATGTGGTTAGTGATTCAACACATTTTGAAGATGTCTCAGTTCTTCATCAGGAAGAAGAAGAACCCCAAACTGGTGGTGTTCCACTAAACCGTGTGCACTATTCTGTCTTTACAGACTCTTTTCCTTCTCTGAATATTGCAGCTGCAGAATGAGTTAGCTAAGAATCTGTCAGTGAGCGAAGGGAAAGATGGTAACTCTTTTACCTGTAGTACTCTATGACCTCAAACTGCAGCTCTCCTTTGATTTGGTTTATGATTATAAATCAACTGAAAGGAGCTTATTAGCTGACAGATCATAGAGTTCCAATCTCTTCCTTCGGAAAGGGCCGAATCAATGATCCTTACCTAAATCATTTTGCAACCAGTAAAAGGGAGTGCAGCACAGAGACAAGAGAAGGCCAACTTCGCAAAATATTTATTGATTTTTAGTCCAACATACATGCATTTAAGTAAATAAAGGTACCATCACATGCGGAAATTTTGCTAGCAATTTTACTGGCAATTAGCTGGTTGCTGTGAAATCATGGACACATTGTTCCATTTGTACAAGGCAACAAAATAGAACAATGTGTCCATGATTTCACTGCAACCAGCAAATTGCCAGTGATATTGCATGCAATGTTGCCGCGTGTGACAGTACCTTAAAACTGCCCTGAAATGAGTCCATATGCTTTACAAACCAGCCAACATTAGAGTATTGATCTTTATTGTTACTATCACCCTGGATGTAATCTTCTGCTGTTCTATGAAAGTTTTGATACTTGAGGTTGGTGAGAGGTGTCGGCACAGATTCCTCTATCTTTCATGGTTATTTGAACACTCCAGAGCACATGCTTAGAACATCCCATCATGTCTTAAGAATGTCATAAAATCTTGCTGACAGCTGTATGGAGATATATGGATGCAGAGCTTTCCTAATAGCATATGTTATCATGGTCTATTTTTGTCACATAATAGGTTTGAATTATCTTAACATTTCATACCATTATGGATTTTAATAGTATACATGATGGTGAATGTGTGTCCTCCTACAATGCAGGACGCATAATATGTTACCTAGCTTCATAAACCTTGACAAGCTCTCCAACTGTTATAGGACAATGTGGCGCCCCTGCGACCAGGGTGGCCACATAGGGAACTGCAGCCAGGCAGAAGGTAGACAGTTTGTGCACCAAACACCCTCACAGCACACACACCCACAGGAGCACCCAACCCGAGCCCGGGACTCTAGGTGGGCAAGGGGTGGTGGGGTTTAGAGGAAAGTGGGTGGGAAGGTAGGTCAGGTGGTAGACCAGTACAAAAGGGAGAAACAAGTAGGCTGGAGTAGGCTGAGAAGTAAAGATCAAGTTGGCAGAGTGAGCCGAGCAGCCAAGACCAGACAGACAGTGACACATCCCGGTGGGATTGGGCTCCCTGGAGATGCAGAATCCACAGACACACCGTTCCATGGAGAGAAAGCTTGTCCATAGCCAGCATCCCAAGGGAGTGTGAGGACAGAGACCGGACCAGCATCACTGGGTCCGAGGAACAAGGTAGAACCGACCAACTACAGGCGGGTTAGATTCCCTTATTGTAACTGGAAGTCACACGGGTTAGAAGGAGCCTGGTAAGCCCTTGGGAGACAGGGTTGCTGCAGGCTAGGCTAACACCAGAGTGTCAGCTCTGAGGGGGACTGAAGTCATACACCTGATCCCCAGACAAACCGGCGGGGAACACAGATTCCAGATCTGTGTTCCTACCACAGGGCTCAGCACACAGCATCCAGGAGGACCCGACGTACTGCGCATACACATTCAGGAAAGCTTCACACAAGAGACCAAGCTGCCGCCATACAATCCGCAGGAAAAACAAAGAGAGAATGAACAAGCCTGAAAGGACATATAGAAAGAGTGAGGGGTCTCAGAGCGACAGCCTGGCTGCCGAGGGTTCAAGTGTCTGGAGTTAATGGAGTTGTGAATTAAACTATACCTTGAACTGTGTTGTAAACTGCTTGCATTTAAGAACTTGAGATTAAACCCAGTTTCCATGTCTGATGCCAGGTATACTGAACTGTACATTATCCACCTTTTACCCTGCCAGGAGCAGCCCGACCCGCGGGGGGCTCATCCATCTAGCTGCAACCCATCCATCCTCCTGGCAGAGCTGCGCTGCAGCCGTGGTCCCATCACTGACCACAACCCGTGGGTGGTGTCACGACAAACCATCCCTGTAAATACCCCTTTTTCTTGTGAGAACCCGGGACACGGTCCGGACCAAGACCACTGTGATATCCCCAGCAGTACCCCAGTCCGGTACCGAGTACCCAGTGGGCTCCATAACAACAACTCCCAGCAATAAAATACATCCTTATGCTGGGAGTTGTATTTTTCATACAGCTGAGAACCATAAGTTCCCAACAATTTGCAGAATCACAAGTGAATAAATAAAAGATCACAAAACTTACCATTATCTTCTATCGAGAATCGAAAAATGTCACTTGTAGCATTCTCCCCATCCTTCAGGACATAGCAGACTTTTACATCATCAATGTCAGCTAAGAAAATTAGAAAGGGAGGAATATATGAAAGATACAAACACAAACAGCACAGCATTTAAATTTCATTGTGGTGAATTATTTAAACTAATGTGTCGCCTTTATTTACTATTCTAAAAGTAGTGGTCCATGTGGGTGAAATTTTAAATGAAATTTTAGTAACTTTTGCCATTTTAAAGCAGTATTAACTAGTTCTGCTCAATTCTTGAAAATTTGGAAAACCTCAGCATAGGAGGAGTTTCCAAGCACAGCTGACAAGCACCTCATAACTTATGTCTCTAAAGTGGCGTTAATTACAACAGAAATGTGTTCCAGTCTATGGTTTAAAGAGGTTGTAGACTACTCGGACAACCCCTTCTCAATCACCATATTCGCCCCTATTAAAATAACAAAGCTTATACTCGGCTCCGGTGGCAGCGATGTTGCAGCGGTGTGGGAACTCGCTCTCCCAGGGCTCACGTGACGTTATTTACATCACACGGGCCCTGCGTCAAATCAGTGCCGGCTTAACCTTTGGATAAATTGAAGATCAAGAGGAAGTCAAAGCTCCGGCTGGCTATTCATTTACTCTTGATGTTTGATACATCTAAAAGCAGGGAGAGTAAAGCCCAATGCTGATTGGCCGCAGGTCTCGAATAACTTAAAAAGGTCACGTGAGCCCAAGGAGAGTGAGTGCCAACACTGCTGGAACAGCACTGCATCGGAGGCAATGAAGAACATTGTTATTTTAACAGGAGCAAGCATGGTTATTAATGAGGGGTTGTCCGAATAATGGACCACCCCTATAATAAATTTAGCACATCTTACTCCAGCAGATTGCTCATTAGACTGATATGCAAAACACCAGTCTTGATGAATTAGGGTTAGTGAAGAGCGAGCAGTAAAATGCTCGGGTGCTCGATGCTCGGGTAGAGCATACTGAGATGCTCGGGTGCTCAACCCAAGCACCGGGACTAATGTAAGTCAATGAGTGATAGGCTCCGCCCACAGATATCCAGCTATAAAACGAGTGTTTCTGGGAAAGGGCGGAAGAGTGGGCTTTTTCAAATTGTCTCAGCATACAACACCTTGCTGTGCCCCCCAGAGGGACCCTAACATTCAATCTGCTCTCTGTGAGGTGCCAGCTCATGGTGTGCACTGAAGGAAGCTGTGTATTTGTGTCAGATCGATAATGATTAGTGATCAGTCCGAGCATTGCGACGGTACTCGGTGCTCGCCGAGCATTCCGAGTACTGAGATCCTCGGGCGAGTAACGAGTAGCGCCGAGCATGCTCGCTCATCACTAATTAGGGTATGTGTCCACAGGACGTTTTTGCTGCGGTTTCCGCCTGCAGTTTACCATTGGTTTTATGGTGATGTATGGTAATTTGTTCCTGCGGTTGGACTTCCCTGCAAAACCAATGTGTTTCATAGAAACGTTGTGCCCACACATTGGTTTTGCAAGTGTTAAGAAGTGTCAAATCCCTCCGATTTTGCTGCAGATGGGAAAGAGTGATCATGTTCTACTTTTCCTGTGTTTTTGCTGCAGTCAATGGCAAAAACGCAGGAAAAATGCAGCAAAAACGCAGTAAAAATGCTCAAAAAACACGCAAAAAAATGTGATAAAAACGCAGGACCTGAAAGCAGCAAACCTCCTGGCAAGAACCCTAGAGATTGTTGAAACCAGTACCGGTTTTGCTGCGTTCAGGACTACTGGAAAAACATCCTGTGGTGTCATACCCTTAGGGCCTTGGTACATCGGTTTTAAGGCTTTGTGCACACCTAGCATTGTTTGATCCATTTTTTACTTGCAGATTGTAATAATTCTTCAAGTGAAAATGTATCCCACCAAAGTCTATGGTTTTTTGAAGTGCAGAGCCCACCTTTAGGTTTTTTCACCTGCAGATTTTGGTGAAGAAAAAAGAAGCAACATGTTCATTTTTGTGCATGTTTTCCTGCATTGGCGGCCGTCACACGCTTCAATTTAATGCACGATATCGCTTAAGCGATCTGCTTTTTGATCGCTTAAGGGATATCGTTTGTGCATCGCTGCGTGCAATCAAGCGATTTTACACTGTAAAATCGCTTGATCGTGACATCGCAGATATGAGAGCCGGAGCTCATATCAAGCGATAAACGCTTGTTCAATCTGCTTCATCGTGGTGTGTGACACCACGATGAACGATCTCCCAGCGGCACAGCCTATGCTGGGAGATGGTATCTATGGTAAACGTTGGGTTACTAAGCGCCGCGCGGCGCCTAGTAACCCGATGTGTACCATAGTTACCAGCGATCTCGCTGCTCCACATCGCTGGTGAGTCTGTCTGTGTGACAGCTCACCAGCGATGTGAACGATATTGATGAGTGTGATGGCCGCCATAGAAACACATGGGAAAAACACACCAAAAAGCAAAATGCTGTGTTTTTCCGCTTCTTTTTGCCTGCAAGAAGAGATTTTGATGCAGAAAAAACTGCTAGGTGGGTACATAGTCTTATGATTGCTTTAGAACAATTAATTGAAGCAAAGTTGATAAATATTTAGTTTAGCTTGTAACAATACTTTCTGGTACTCACCCTGGGTAAATGTTCTTGCGGTGCTGTTGCCATGCGCCATGTTGATGAGAAGTCCATGCTTTGGACCATCTGTGATTCTGTATTTCAGCAGCTTATTAGGACTATCTCGGTCTTCTGCTCTCAGCGATTTACTGGTGATAAGAAATCCAAGGTGTCCAGAAGGAAGGATCTTTAATGTTGCAGCTCCTTTATTGACGATAATTTGAGGAATCCCATTATCCAGTGAATTTATTTTAATTTTCAACATTTGAGGTTTTCGTATCTCAAAAGTAGTATCAGGGAATATATAAAATTCAGTGTGTATCCCATCAGTTACAGTGAAGAGAAGCTGTCATCAACAGATTCGCTGCCATCATGCCTATAGCTGATCAGATTTTCATTCAGATCTTGCTTGGTGAAGGAAGTGACTGGACGGCTGTTGTTATATAAAATGCTGCCATGCACTGGTACCTGAGTGATTGTAAACCACAACAAGTGGTCGGGAGTGTCCATGTCATCTGCAGTTAGTTCAAAGGGAGTAATAAGTTTATTTTCTCCTTCATTTGCTACCAGTTCATGGATTGTAAGAACTGGTTTCTTATTGTCTACATCAGTTATGGAAATCCTAAATGTACGAAACACCGAATTGTAGCCATCTGTAACTTCAAACTCAAAACTGTCCATCTTCATCTCATCTTCGGAAGTATGGATGTAATAAACTTTGTTTCCAGCCAGTTGAAGTTGGGTGAAGGTTGTGATAGGAATCCCAGGCTGATCTGTACTTTCTAAATGTCCACGACTTGGGGCTCTAGTGATGCTAAACCTTAATTTCTCATCTGGACTGTTGATGTCACTTGTGCTTAGAAGGTCTGTGGTGAGCGTTACTTTTCCTCCCTCTTTGAGTGTGACTCCTTTATTAATTACATCTGGGAAAGCAATATCAATGCTACCAATGCTAATGTAAAAGTACCTGTCAATGAAGGGGTTAATCCCGTCAGTGATATCAAATTTTATAAGGTCACGTATACCTTCTTGGCCTATGTGAGTATACTGAATGAGTTGTTTGTCAATTTCATCCTGTGTAAAATTCATTCCCACCGTGATGTTCCCCACGAGAGTTCCATCAAGGTCAAGGAGCTGCAGAAGCCCTTGGTTTGGGCCAAACTGAACTACGTATGTTAGAGACTTATCATCTGAATCCAGATCTGTGGCTTTAAGCTCCTTGTTTGTAATGAGCTTTGTTTCTCCTATTTCGATTTCTAGTCCATCATTGATTGTCATTCTTGGCGTCTCATCGTCTACAGGAATAACCATCACAAGAACTTTTTTCTCTACACTATGTTCTCCGTCAGTTAGAATAATAGTAAAACTGTCCTCCTTTGTTTCTGAGTCATCATGCTCATAAACAATGCTAGAGCTCTCTTTTATATCTTCCAAGGTAAAGTTTGAGACTAGAGAGGTGCTTTGCTGCATAACTACTCTACCATGTTGTGGAGGATTGGTAATAATGAAGAGCAGTTCATCTGCTGGTTGATCTGCATCTGCAGCATTGAGGATTGGAGTGTCAATCACAAGACTCATTCCCTCCATAACAATGAACTCACGCGTGAAGATCTCTGGTTTCTCATCATTGGTTGGGATTATGACAATAGGAAAGAAGAGGGGCTGAGAAGAACTGATACCATCTGAGCAACGGAAAGTTATTCTATCTTCTATAGGCTCTACTTCCTGGTGAATACTTTGAACATAATATATATGACCAAGACGAATATCTCTTATGGTGAATGCACTAATGGGAATCCCAGATCTGGACCTTTCAGAGCCTGGGGCAGGGGACATATTTTCTAGGTATCCAGATTTAGGCTGGACAATAATAGTGCACAATATATCATCTTTTGGTGTATCAACATCTTCTGCATCAAGATTTTCTGGCATTATCACACCTTTACCACCTTCCAATACAGAGTATTGATCTCTCAGTTTGACTATAGGGGTCTCACTGTCCACAGGCAGAATAGTGACATGTACTTTCACACCCTGCACTTTGTTTCCACCTATCACCCATTCATCAGAAAGATCTGATATTGTTAAGTTAAAGAAATCCTGCTGCTTTTGAAGCCCTATCTCTTCAGAAGTATGTGCATACATGACATCTCCATTAAGAAGATCTTGCTGAGTGAATCTTTCAGCAGGGACACCATTTACCAAGATCTCCCCTCTACTAGGAGGGTCCTCCACAATAAAAGTAAGCATTAGGTCATCAGTGTCAGGATCAGTTCCTTGAATAACATTGGTAGTAATCTCAGTTTCTCCCCTTTCCAGAACTTCTAAGGAAGATCCTAAAAGGCCACCGGGAAGCATTAAAGTTGGGGCCTCATCATCAACTGGCTTAACAAGTACCCTTACTGTAACAGGGACTTCATGAATACCATCACTAGCTACCAAGTAAACAGAATCACTGTTAGATTCATCCCCATTATGAACATAAGACAGATGACCTAGTTCTAAGCTTAGAAGTCCAAATGAATCTCCCAATGACATTATCTCATCTTGAAATTGCAACTGACCATGTATGGGAGCTTGAGAAAGGCTGAACTTAATGTTCTCTATGTCAGTATCTTGATCTGTTGCATAAAGTTCAGTTTTTGTAATCTTGAAAGTTCCCCCCTCCTGGACAGAAAAGCCTGTATTGATAATTTCAGGAGGTTTGTTGTCCACAGGTTGCAAAAATATAGTAAAGGTGCCTCCTATAGAATTACCTGAAGCATCTTCTACAGTGAAGTTAAACTGCAATACTTTGGCTACAATTCCAAGCTCTTTCTCGGGAGGCCTGTAGGAAATCTTGTGATGGTTAATTTGGGCTTGGGTAAAAGACGTCACCTGAACATCTGGTAGGTCTGTAAATACTATATGCCCAATCAGAACAGGGTGGTTGGGGTCAGTGTCTCTTGGATGGCTGTGTATGGTGTACTTAAGGTTTCTATCATCTGTGTCCATATCTATATAACGAAGGTGCTTTCTTTTGAAAGAGGTCACCTCGTATTCCTTAACAGTCATATGTAAAGTTGCCCCTTGAAATAATTCAGGAGGAATGTCATCTACAGGTTCGATCCGCACAGTGAAAGCCTGCAGTCCAGACTGATTAGGTGGATCATTATCATCCAGCACCATGAACAGCACCCTGTCTAACACAGCCTCAGCATTATGTGGTCCCACATGTCTATAGTACAGTTTTCCATCTACAATGTCTCTTTGGTACCACTCACTTACCACCTTTTCGTAAAGCTCTTCCTCAACAAGGTGTGTCCATTCTTCTTCACCTTCGACAGGGGGTTCACTTTGTCTGAGCACTAATTCTCCCAAATGACTAAGGGGTTCCTGCAATACGAAGAGGATAGTGGAGTCTTCTGAATCAATATCAGTAGCACTGAGCATAAAAGGTGAGATAAGGCTCAGACTTTTCTCTGCCAGGCTAAGTCCAGTATTAGCATTGAGAACTGGGGGTTCATCATCAGTAGGAGACACTGTGATGGGGTAGAGTAGCTCCACTTGGTGTTTACCATCATCCAGCCTAAGAATTAGATTATCACTGTAAGTGTCGCTACCATCGTGCTGATAAATGACAAGTCCAGAATGCAACTCTTGAGGTGAAAAATTGAAGCCATTCCCACCACTGATAGCTGAGTTGGTCCCATGTGCCAAGACTAGATGTCCATGTTTGAGTCCACCTATAACATTCACTTTCACCTCCTCTAGATTATCCTCATCACTGAGCACCAGATTATTCATTCCAGACCCTGGACCAGATAGAGGTCTTGACTGTCCCTCTAGAAGCCACAGTCCTGCATTTCGGGTAGCTAGGGGTGCCAATGTGTTCATAGGCTTCACCACAATCATGAAGGCAAAGGTTTCGGAGGAGGCTCCCTCTGTGTCTATCACCTGCATCTCCAGCTGTAGGATCCTTTCCAGCCAGGACTCACTGGATGGGGGCTGGTAAGCAATCCTAAACTCAGTTAAGTCTCTTTGATAAAAGGAAGTGATGGGTAAATTTTGGTCATCAGTGCTTACCAGGTGCCCAGAGGTTTCTGCATCTAGGTGGCTTGTCAAGTTAAAGATGAGATCCCCAGGATCAGACTCTAGATCCTCTGCTGCCAGCATCTCTGGAGTCAGGGCAGTCAATACAAACTGACTGACCTCCATCATGAGCATGGATACAAAGCTGGGACGAGGAGGAGTGTTCTCAGCTCCTTCTTTTATTCTGACAGTCAGATGGAAGTGTTCTTGCCTTGTTGCCCCATTTGCACTAGTCAGATCCACTCTCATGGGTAAATAGTCTCTATTTGGGGAGTTATGAGGAGCTGTGTGCAAGTAATGGTACCCAGAACTAGTAAAAGTATGACAGTCAATGCCCTGCTGGTGGCTGCTGCTTATGTTGGCTAACTGACCATACCTTGGTAGCCCACCTGTGCCAAAAAGTGGGATGATTCTGCAGGAATCCTTAGCAGGATCATAGGTGAAGCCCAAAACCTTCTTATCGATGGGAACACTGAGGCCATGTATCTTCTCCACCACCAGGGGCAAATTGCGGGTAACAATCTGGAGTTGTTGGAATATCACCTCCACCTCCAGGACAAATGGCACAATCAGGGTCTCTGTAGGAGAATCGTATCTAAGCTGCAGCCTGACCCTGTCCTGCTGCGGGCTGCGGGCTCCCAGGTGAGTGTATCGCACTTCTCCATGTCCAAAGTCACAAGGGAACCTCTTAGGGGTCAGGGATCCAGGGGTCTGAGAAAGGGGGTCATTGTCCAGCACGGTCACCACACACTTGTCTCCAGGCTGCACTTGGAGAACCAAGTCTTCTACTGGATCCACAAATGCTGATCTGCCAAACGGGACCCGGACTGCCCGGGAGCTGACAACGATGTGTTGTGGGTGCAGGGACCGGGGGTCAGGCTGAGCCCGGCCACAGGAGAGCAGGGTCACCATCATGAAGAGGTAGATGAGATGTGGGGGTCTGCTCTGAGGGTCCTGGGTCCGCAGCCACCAAGCCATGATCCTGCCCTGTGCAGGAGGATCCCACTGTGAAGGACCCGATGTTCCAGGGCAGGAGGAGGGAGGAGGGAGCTGCAGAGGTGAGGAGGCAGCTGCAGGGGTGCAGAGGTGAGGAGGCAGCTGCAGGGGTGCAGAGGTGAGGAGGCAGCTGCAGGGATGAAGAGGTGAGGAGGCAGCTGCAGGGATGAAGAGGTGAGGAGGCAGCTGCAGGGTGGTGAGGAGGCAGCTGCAGGGATGCAGGGTGGTGTAGGCAGTGCAGAGGTGAGGAGGCAGCTGGGGTCAGGACATTGCTGGGAGATGGCAAGAAGTGTGAGGTGAGACAGTGATTGCAGGTAGTGTTCAGCTGGGAGGGGCTGCCCCATCTACTTGGCCCCCTCTGCCCCCTCCTCACTGCTCCCCACACAATGTGCATAGTGCAGCCCCTCTGTGACCTTCTCCTAAGGCTAAGTAATGCTGTAATATGAGAGCAATAGCCCTGTGTCTATATACAGCTGTATATGGCGTCTGTATCCAGCTGGACACAGTGACATCAACAATGCCTCTAATATAATGTCCTACAACTGTTCAGCCAAAGAGATACGAGCTAAAGTATACCTGATATCATTATTATATATAATATGTATGAAAAGGAAATGTCTAACATGAGTATTATATATAGAAGAAGCAAATATCTGTATCTGCATTGTTGAAATGTATCTAATAGTCTAATAGCTGTATTATACAATATACACATTCATCTAATAACAGTATGTCATATATGTATCTAACATCAGTATCATACACAGTATACACCATGAAGATCTACATCAGTATCCCATAATATATATGTATATATATATATATGCACACACATATATATACTACATGAAGGTCTAACATCACTATCACTATGGAAGAAGCAAGTATCTGTATCTACACTGATGTATCTAATACCTGTATTATACAATATACACGTTAATCTAATAACAGTATGCCACATGCATGTTATATATATATAATCCAGGTCCCCCCAACACATCCCCACAATCACCCCTAGCCCCACCCCACTCCTCACCATTAACATCCGCAACCCCTGCAACCTTACACCCATCCCCCAAACCTCCCCTCTCCCAATCCCACTCTCTGGCGCACTCTGGAATGCCCGCTCAGTATGCAATAAACACTCACCTTATTCCACGACCTCTTCATTACCAAAAAACTCTTTCCTTGGCATCATCGAAACATGGCTCACCCCCTCCGACACAACCTCCCCTGCCGCCCTCTCCCATGGCGGACTCACCCTCTCCCACACCCCCCGCCCCAGCAACTCCCACGACGGAGGTGTTGGCCTACTCCAAGACAACAGCTGCTCCTTCACCCCATTTACACACCCCCTCTGCCTCCCTCCCTTCCTTCGAGGCGCACTCCGTGCGTATCTTCTCCCCCTGCAACCTCCAACTGGCTGTCGTCTGCCGACCTCCAGGATCCTCGTCCACCTTCTTCGACCACTTCACAACCTGGCTTCTCCGCCTCCTCTCCTCCGTCATCCCAACCATTATCATGGGCGACTTCAACATCCCCATTGATAAACCCCACGCTGCTGCCTCAAGACTCTTCTCTCTAACCTCCTACTTCGGCCTCTCCCAATGGTCCTCCTCAGCCACACACAATAACGGTCCCTCACTAGACCTCGTCTTCACCCACCTCTGTTCCCTCACCGACCTCGCAAACTCAACCCCCTTCCTATCCGACCACAACCTGCTGACCTTCTCCACCCTCTCCCCCCCCGCCACACTTCCCCCTCTCCGGACACTCCCTCACCCCCGAAGAAACCTCAAGCTCATTAACTTCCACTCACTCGCCAAGTCCCTCCTCCCTGTCTCTGACTTAGCTCCTCTCATGACGCTGCCGCTGCCGCCACCCTCTACAACACCACTCTCGCCACAGCCCTCGACCAGGCCGCCCCTCTCTCATTAAACAAAACCCGTGCACGCAGACAACCCTGGCTCACCGCCAGCACTAAAAAACTTTGACGGACATCCAGGGTAGCTGAACGGAAAAGGAAGAAATCCAACTCCGCAACGCACCTCGCTTTGTACAAATAGTCCCTCATTGACTTCAAGACAGCACTGACCACCACAAAACAAGCTTTCTTCTCATCTCTCATTAGCTCCCTCTCCCACAATCCCAAGCAACTTTTCATAACCTTTAACGCACGACTCCGCCAGGACCCGTGGAAGTGTTAATAGCCGTGAAACGGCAGGCCGTCGTCCGCCGTCCCTACACCCCCTCCCCAGTTAAGTTTTCCATGGAAATTATGTGGAACTTTGAATAAAACATGCAAGATCGACTCCGGTGAGTGCCGCTGGTTTTTCTTCTATATTTGGATATATACCGTATATACTCGCGTATAAGCCGAGTTTTTCAGCCCAAAAATTGGGCTGAAAAGTACCCCCCTCGGCTTATACGCGAGTCAGTGCTGTATACCGATGTATACATCGGTACATACCGATGTATACATCGGTATACAGCAGCCCCCGCATCCCCAGTAATCCAGGGCCCCCCCAGCGTCTCTCCGGTCACCTGAAAAGCAAACTATACTTATCAGTGTCCGCTGTCCGCGCCCGCTTGCCTCTGCCCGGTCTGCCGTCTGCGATCCTCCATCTTCATGCGGCGTCTTCCGGGTTCCTGTGCTCGTCGCAGGGAATAACGTCATTCCCTGCGACGAGCACAGGAAACCGGAAGACGCCGCATGAAGAAGGAGGATCGCAGACGGCACTGTCACGGCAGAGGCGAGCGGGCGCGGACAGCGGACACTGATAAGTATAGTTTGCTTTTCAGGTGACCGGAGAGACGCTGGGGGGGCCCTGGATTACTGGGGCCCTGTATACTACCGCTGGGGCTGCAATCTACTACCACTGGGGCTGTATATACTACCACTGGGGCTGTATATACTACCACTGGGGCTGAATATACCTGTGGGGCTGCTGTATACTACACTGGGGCTGTATATACCTGTGGGGCTGCTGTATACTACCACTGGGGCTGTATATACCTGTGGGGCTGCTGTATACTACCACTGGGGCTGTATATACCTGTGGGGCTGCTGTATACTACACTGGGGCTGTATATACCTCTGGGGCTGCTGTATACTACACTGGGGCTGTATATACCTCTGGGGCTGCTGTATACTACCACTGGGGCTGTATATACCTGTGGGGCTGCTGTATACTACCACTGGGGCTGTATATACCTCTGGGGCTGCTGGATGCTACCACTGGGGCTGTATATACCTGTGGGGCTGCTGTATACTACCACTGGGGCTGTATATACCTCTGGGGCTGCTGTATACTACCACTGGGGCTGTATATACTTCTGGGGCTGCTGTATACTACCCCTGGGGCTGTATATACCTCTGGGGCTGCTGGATACTACCACTGGGGCTGTATATACCTCTGGGGCTGCTGGATGCTACCACTGGGGCTATATATACCTCTGGGGATGCTGTATACTACCAATGGGGCTGTATATACCTCTGAGGCTGCTGTATACTACCTCTGGGGCTGCTGTATACTACCACTGGGGCTGCTGTATACTACCACTGGGGCTGCTGTATACTACCACTGGGGCTGCTGTATATACCTTTGGGGCTGCTGTATACTACCTCTGGGGATGCTGTATACTACCACTGGGGCTGTATATACCTCTGGGGGTGCTGTATACTAACTACTGGAGCTGCTGCTGTATATACCACTGGGGCTGCTGCTGTATACTACCACTGGGGAGGCTGCTGTATACTACCATTGGGGGCCTGTATACCACACTGCTGGGGGCTGTATACCTGTGCTGGAGTCCACCCTCGGCTTACACACGAGTCAATAGGTTTTCCCAGGTTTTGGGGGCAAAAGTAGGGGGGTCGGCTTATACACGGGTCGGCTTATACACGAGTATATACGGTATATATAAATAATGAAGGCAGCACTCCAGGAAATAATATATATATATATATATATATATACACCCACACACACACCATGTTCCAAATTATTATGCAAAAGTTATTTTTCTCTGAGTTTCTTAAATGGACGGTGCAAATGACAGTCAGTGTAATAAAAGTCACCACCCGTTGGAATATACATCAAATTTCATTGAAGAAACCTCCCATTGATAACAGTATAATCTTCCTAATTAAAAAAACCTCTAAATGCACCGTTCCAAATTATTAGGCACAGTAGAGTTTCTAAGCAATTGATATGTTTGAAAGAACTGAAAATGCTAATTTGTTGAACTTGCAGCATTAGGAGGTCACATTCACTGAAATAAAAAGCTATTTAACTCCAAAACATCCTAACAGGCCAAGTTACATGGTAACATAGGAACCCTTCCTTAATATCACCTTCACAATTCTTGCATCCATTGAACTTGTGAGTTTTTGGAGAGTTTCTGCTTGTATTTCTTTGCATGATGTCAGAATAGTCTCCCAGAGCTGCTGTTTTGATGTGAACTACCTCCCACCCTCATAGATTTTTTGCTTGATTATACTCCAAAGGTTCTCTATTGGGTTGAGGGGAGGGGAAGATGGTGGCCACACCATGTGTTTTTCTCCTTGTATGCACATAGAAGCCAATGACGCAGAGGTATTCTTTGCAGCATGAGATGGTGCGTTGTCATGCATGAAGATGATTTTGCTCCTGAAGGCACATTTTTGCTTTTTGTACCATGGAAGAAAGTTCTCAGTCAGAAACTTTATATACTTTGTAGAGGTCATTTTCACACCTTCAGGATCCTTAAAGGGGCCTACCAGCTGTTTACCCATGATTCCGGCCCAAAACATGACTCCTCCACCTCCTTGCTGACGTCGCAGCCTTGTTGGGACATGGTGGCCATCCACCAATCATCCACTCCATCCATACTCCATCCATCCATCCTTCCATCTGGACTATCCAGGGTTGCTCAGCACTCATCAATAAACAAGACTGTTTGAAAATTAGTCTTCATGTATGTCTGGGCCCACTGCAACCGTTTCTGCACCACAAAAAGCCTTTGAAGGATCCTACACCTTGAGGTTCGAGGGACTCCAGAGGCACCAGCATCTTTAAATATCTGTTTGCTTGTTTGTAAGGCCTTTTTAGAAGCTGCTCTCTTAATCCGATGAACTTGCCTGGCAGAAACCTTCCTCATTCTGCCTTTATCTGCACAAACAAATCTGTGCTCAGAATCAGCCACAAATCTCTTCACGCTTAAGTGTTCGTGAAATATCTAATGTTTTCATCCCTTGTCCAAGCCATTGCACTATTTGTTGCTTTTCGGCAGCAGAGAGATCCTTTTTCTTTCCCATTTTATTGAAGACTGTGGCCTGCGTAATATTGTGGAAAATTCAGTTTTCCTTTTATTGGGCTCACCTGCCAAACTAATTATCACAGGTATCTGAGATTGATTTCAGTGATCCAAAGAACCCTGAGACACAATACCATCAATGGGTTTCATTGACAAAAAAACCCTATGACACTTAAAACAAATTTGCATAATAATTTGGAACATGGTGTACATATATATATATATATATATATATATATATATATACTACATGCAGGCTCTAACATTACTATCACATAAAAATATCACACATCTGTATGTTTGCTCCCACTTGTATCTATTATGTAGCATTATGACATTTATATACATGTATATAATGTGTATAATATCAGTATCAGACAAATCTATCTAATGTATGTATCCCACAGGTATATAATGTTTTTATACATACTGTAGGTTTTTGAGCTATCTATGTTACAGATGAAGAGAACTAATATCTGTGACCCATACATTTATCCAATATATATGTGTAGCACACCAGGGTATGGGAACTCGGATGTCTGGGCCTCTTTCTCTCCAAGCAGGGAATGTAGCCGGTGGCCTGCCCATATCCTTGGCCCAGGGGGACAGCCTCAAAAAAAGTTGTTTTTTTTAGTGTTTACAAGGGATTAAATTATTTTTCTTGTGACGCCACCTGTAGTACCTGGTGAATAGACACCAGCGCCGCCATAGTCCTCCATAGGGTGATGGTATTGCGGCTAGGGTGAAACAGCTCCCTACAGGTAGAGCAAAACCTCCGGGGCAGTGATAATTGTGAGGAATGGAGCAAGGGTTTGGCCAGATTGTGGATTAACAGGATAGTCTCTGCGGGTAACGGGGACTGGGGGTGAAGAACGCACACACACGCTGTTGAATGTCTCTTTAACTTTTACTGGTGGTATAACAGGTAAAAGTCTGGAACACTGTTGGGTGACCAGGAAACACAGTTGAATCTCCACAGCAAGTGGGTGTAAGGCTGCTTTCACACAGCGTTTTTGTGCTGTCCTAGGGGATCCGACTTTTTGCAGGACCCCTCGGACAGCAACGGATCCAAACTGATGCCTGCAATCAGATGCCAAATAGGCATCCGATTCTGATATTTTACAGGATCAGTTTGGATCCCCTCTCCTCCTCTCCCCGCTCCTCCTGTCACCTGGCTCCCCCCTCCTCTCTCCCTCCTGTCACCTCACTTCTCTCTGCCTCCTGTCATCTCTTTCCCCCCTCCTCTCCCTGCTCCCTCAGTCTCTCCCTCTTTCCCCCCTCCTCTCCCTGCTCCCTATGTCTCTCCCTCTTTCTCCCCTCTTTTCCCCTCTTCTCCCTGCTCTCCAGACCTTAAAAAATAAAAAAAATCTTTATCCTCACCTATCCACGAGTCCCCCGGCGCTTCCAGCTATCTTCTTCTAGGACCTGGCGTGATGTCACAGTCATATGACCGGTTACCTATCCATGAGTCCCCCGGCGCTTTCAGCTATCTTATTCTAGGACCTGGCATGATGTCACAGTCACATGACCGCTTACCGCGGTAACCGGTCATGTGACTGTGATGTCACGCCAGGTCCTAGAAGAAGATAGCTGAAAGCATCGGGGGACTCGTGGATAGGTAATCGGTCATGTGACTGTGACATCACGCCAGGTCCTAGAAGAAGATAGCTGGATGCACCGGAGGACTTGTGGATAGGTGAGGATAAAGATTTTTTTTATTTTTAATCCTTTCTTTTCACTAAATTTCACTTCTGCAATGTATGAATAAACATTGCAGAAGTGATATTAGATGGCACAGAGTGATTTTAGTGTATTGAGCATGCTCAGTACACTAAAATAGGGTCCTAGGAACAATAAGCTGTTTCCTCGGACCCACGCTCCATAGGCCCCATGTTATTTGGCGCGGATCAGGTCAGATCCAATTCGGTCCGATTTGATCCGCTGTGCCCAAACTCACAGCAGTCTGCGATTATGGGCACAGCAAAAAATCAGACAAAATCGGATCCGACAAAAATCAGATGGCAATAAGACCAAATCTGATCCATGCCCATTGGATAACATGGGGGCTAAATCGGATCCGATGCTGTCCTCTTTTCCCTGTGTTGAAGCCCCTGCCCGGTGTAGAACTTGGCTAGCCTCCGCTACTCTCTCTCTTCACCTGCGCTGTCAACGGGACACCTCTAATGACTACCGCTGTTTCTCTCCTCACGGTGTCTGGCTCCCTGAACAGTAATTAAGCAGGTGACCGGGTGACTGGTGTCTCCACTGTTTGCCACGGTCCTCTGCTGGGCATGTAGCTCTCCTGCAGACGTGGACCCCGGTGTCCGATGTGTTGTTTGGGCAAACCTATTCTGGCTAATTGTTTCCCACTTTCCTTCCTCTTTTCTCTTATTGCCTTCCGTCCCCACTCTTGGGCCTGGCAGGACTGCTCAAAGGCTGGTCAGGGTCACCGGTTCGGGCCTAACACGGCACCGATCACCAGGATGTATTTGCAGCTCTCCTAGCGTCTGCACACTCTGACTAACTCCTCCCCAGCATCAGTATTTATAGGGGATCTTGCCTAAGGGCAGCAAGTTGGGCTCCCCCTACTGTGCTGGGGTGGAAGGTGTTGGTTGTACTGGTGTACCTGCTGTGGATATTCATCTGTGCTCTAGGAAGGCCTGTGGGTACCTGTGGATACAGGGCGCCACATAAGTATCACACATAAATGTCTATATATAGACAGAATTGTATATTATAAGGTACCTTCACACGCCGCCACTGTGCCTAGCAATAGGTATCCACCGCACGTGCACGAGCAAGTTTTTAACGGTGGATACCGATCGATGATGCCGCATATACACGCCGCCATTGCGTTGTCCACTGAAGGTATCTGTGTTCCCCAGAAGTGCCGACAGATTCTGCGGCTTACTTCCTGTTGAATACCTTTCCTGCTTTACACGCCGCTACCACAAAGGAATATGGGCGTACATATTTCGCGCCGCAAGTACATAGGCGTGACAGAGTTGTGTATTCCGTTATGCAAAAGTGTTGATTGGACAACGCAATAGCATGATGATTGGTCTGCCTGCGCAGGAAGGCTGGCTAATACATGACGCCATTCCAATTGTGGACTGTAAATGGATAGCTCTTTAAATATGGCGCCCTGTGAAGGGACAGCCAATGGTTACACAGTAGCCCCCACCAATGATCGCTGATGGGGTGTGGTATCCATGACGCTGTGGCACGCCCCTGGGAGTTCACTAGGCGACGAAACATCCATGCCTGTGCCCCGTTTAGACGCCACTACCATGGCAATTGTGCCTTTCTGTTGCCTTCGGTTTTTGAGCACGGCTCACCAACAGGTATCTGAGTCAACTGCAGGAAACCGGGAAGAACTGCCCTATTTACACGCCGCCATTTCGTAGCAATTTCATGGCAACAGGCACAATTATCCCAGTGCCCGGCAGTTGCTACCTTCCAGTGGTGGCATGTAAAGGGACCCATATAGATATGAATATATGCTGTAAGGCTAGGGTCACACATGCCAATCAGTTTATTCCACTGGTTTCAATAACAGATCCGTTATTTTAAGGCTGTATTTTGAGCCTTCCTGTGCAGCTATGCATTATTTTGGACTTTGCATTTTTTGCCAAATAATGCTAGCAAAAACAGATCCGGTAACGGATGGTGCTTTTTTTTTAACCCATAGGGCCCCATGTTAAAAAAACGGATCCATTTTTTTACTGCACCCAAAAAAAACACTTCTTCCGCATTTTTTTGGGTCCTGTTAAAAAGCACATAGCAGAGCAGTCACATTTGAATCCTGGATCCGTTGCCAGCATCAGTCTGTTCTTTGGACCGCGTCCAGGGCTTATGTGGACCATGGGCTAATTGTTTTCAAGGCATTTCTTTTTGTTTGTTACATGTTTTAGCTCTATCTGTGAATATTTCAGCCTATGTTCACATATCTGTTCGGATATTCCAATTGTCTGTTCCATTTTAGGAATAGAGTTCGGGAATAGGTGATCTGCTGAGTCATGCAGATGGTGCAGAGGAGCTGCATTGACTTTTATAGGGTTTGTTTAGGTTCTGTTATTTGGAACGGACGACAAAGTTCTGCATGTACTTTCTTACCTGTCTAAAAACAGACACCAAACAGACCCCATAATAATCAATGACACCCTTCTGACCCTTTTAAATAAATAACAGATCTCTTAGTGTAAAGAGCGGTTTTGTCAGCAGATGCGGGACCAAGCTGCGGTTGATCGGCACTTGCCAGGCAGGTGCATGGGCCGTAGGCGCGAAAACACCCGCGGTCAGCCGCCTTTTTTTTGCGGCCGCACCTGCCGCAAGTGTCGATACCGCACTTGCCCACCTGCTGCAAGCCCGCATAGACATTCTATGGGGCTTGCCGCTACTGTGCGCAAGTGCAGCGGTTATGCGGTAATCGCGGCAGATCCGGTTTTTCACCGCATCTGCCGCAATCGGCAAAAAACGCTGATGTGAAAGCAGCCTTAGGCTGCTTTCACATCAGCGTTTTACGCTGATCGCGGCAGTGAAAAAACCGCAACTGCCGCGATTACCGCATAACAGCTGCGATTGCGGCACACATGCAGCAAGCCCCATACAATGTCTATGGGGCTTGAGGCAGGTGCGGCAAGTGCGGTATCGGCATACCGCGTTTTTTTTGCGGCAGCTCCTGCCGCAAGTGCCGAAAGCACACTTGCCGCACCTGCCGCACACTTCAACCGCAAGTTTCCAAGTAGGGATCGCGATTATGCGGTAATCGCGGCAGTTGCGTTTTTTTCACCACAACTGCCGCGATCAGCGTAAAACTCTGATGTGAAAGCAGCCTTATTCTCTTTGTCTGTTCCAAAAATGGAATATGGACAAATACATAGACCTTAAGACATTAGATAAATATAAAACAACCGTCCAAAAATGACCCACCATTTTGGGTTTACAGCTCCAACATGAATGTTTGTCAGCATGATTTCACACCCCAAATGAATTATATGTGCATGTAGTTCTGTCAAAGACAAGTGCAGTAATAGCTTTATATGGCTAGTTCATTCGTGATAAATCAGTGTTTGAATTGATATGGAACTGACCCTCAAGAGCTATTTGTATATCTGTAGCCTCTGTCACTCCAGCTCTATAATTTGCCGCGTTCTGTTTGACTGACAGAATCAATGCTTTGTAACTTCAGGTAAAGTAACCTCCTGTCAAACAGGAGGAGGCAGTGCTGGGTTGGGAATAGAGCTGGAGTGACAGAGACTTCAGAGACATACATTTCTCTTCAGCCTCATTTACATATAAAGTCAAATACTGATTCCTCAGTAATGGAGGGATGGACTGGCCCTGTCAGTGTATTGATCGACTTGTCTTTGAATGAGCTACATTCGCATATAAATAGTGTGGTATGTGAAATCCTGCTGACAGATTCCCTTTAATTTAAAATCTGTATTATCCTTATACATATTTACATTGTATGACAAACTAAAAATCAGTGCAGTGTATATGTGCTGGAGTAATAAGTGAATTCCATTAGGTGAAACAGGATAATATTATTTTACGTCCCTGAATATAACAGGGATGATCATACATAAGCTGTTCTGCTAGCTGCACAGCAAATAATATACATTTAATTAATATGAAATAACTACCTTAATGTCCGACGAAGCTGACATATGAAAAAGCTCCTTTGATTGTCTGATAGATTAGAACAGGAGCCTGTCTATGAAAGCATAATAGCTCTCCAGATCAAACAGCATCTTCACACAGCTACATAGCCATTATATATACTTTGGACTCTTAAAGCCTCTTCCTGAAAGCTTTTATTGTATTCAGCATGGGCTGTGTGTGCTCCGAGCTGCCAGAAGGGGATGGAGCGCCGCTGGGATGGGAGAAACTGGATTATATCAACCCTTACCCTTCCATGAATGACAAATGTCACTTTCTAAATGGTACTGGGAAGCCTATATAAAGGGCCACAATTGACCCCGGAGTGTTGTACTTTTCTTGTGTTCCCTAACCCCTTTGGGTTGTAACCATTTTTTGCCAGTGACATTTTTTATTTCTTCATTCCATAACTGTTAATAATTTTTTATTAACAGCGTTGACATACTTGTGTTTTTGCATTACCAGTTGTATTTCTGACTTCACAATGTAGATGGAATTAAACTGTCCGCACTCATTTGGTTAATGTTTGCTACAACTTTATTATTTGTTTCTAGATTTTTTTTTACCCATATAAATATATAAAGGGAATCTGCAAGCAGGTTTTTGCTACCTCATCTGATAGCAGCATAATGTAGACAAAGAAACCCCGAATCCAACGAGGTATGACATAGATTACTGACTGAAGCCGTTCTGTCATAATCAAAGAATTTCTTCCCAGGCATGTAGCAGAGCTGAGATAGAGATTGCACATTGACAATGTGGTGTCAATCCCGGCAGGGGGCCATGCATATGTTTTCTAGTCCGCAATGTTGATCCCAGGGTAATAAAGCCATTAGTTTAAGTAAACAATATCACAGACCCTAATAATAAAACGCACAGTAGTTTTTTTTTCTTTAACCTAACCACTTGCTGTCCTCAGCTCACATAGCAAAAACTTGCTGACAGATTCCCTTTAATGTTTATTGTTTTTAATATGTTTGATAAACTTTATTTGATCTCTCCTTCCGCACTTGAACATGGATCCTTCATTTACTTGTATAATCCACTGCAATATTTATGTATAACTGTATTTTTATGGCATTAGTCATGGCATATTAAAACTCAAATCTCCGAAATTTTTAATAGAACAAAAGGAAACAATGACAAATTCTGTAAAATGTCACAGTACATTATACTATATCTGAGAATATAGACATTTAAATGAAATCTGCAATAACTAATGTTGCTTTAAATGATGGATTTTACTTTAGATTTTCATTGCATACAATGATAATAATATTGATTAATATTATTTTCATTATTATTTACTTTAAAACAATAGAAGTAACTTAAAGAAAATGCCAATTTGTCATGATTCCTTGGCCTGCAGTTAAGGAATTGGACACTAGAGGGCCCTTTTGAGCTCGTGTTCCAGTCTGTCATTTGTTAACTGATTACAATTGATAACACTGGGGAACAATTTGAAAAACATTTTCTGTTGAGTTAGGTTTTTGATCTGATTTATACTAAAATTGGCATGCGGATTCCAAAAATGTAGTCAGTTTTTTTCTAGCACGTCAAGTTTTTCCTCCACAACTTACCTGCCAGAGAAGCACAATTGCACTGATATCTGTAATAAGACTTGTTATCTGATTACAATTCGACTCATATAGAGCTACGTGGCATATGATAGTGTTAAAAAACATATTTGTCATGCCTATTTCTTATATATTTAATTTTTTGTTCATATTTGTACTATTTAAAAAAAAAACACTTTTTAGGTACAGTAGTTTACATATTTTTGAGAAGACAAAAATCCTATAGTTCAAAAACTTGACGTGATAGAGAAAAACTGAGATCATTTCTGGATTCAGCATCCAAAAATTAATTAAGAACAGTTGTCTGACCTAACTCCTAAAAAATTGTGTTCCCCAGGGTTATTATTCCTTTATAAATTGATACATAGTACACAAATGTTGTGTCAATTTATTATAAAATGATTCATAAATAACAAAATTGACATAATAAATCATTATAAATTTTCTGTTTCATTTTGATATTACTTTGCTATACTTTGTCTGTGATCGACTGGGAAATAATTGGCTGTGGGAAATATTTGCTTAAGAGATGATTATATTACTACATATTACTTTTTATATAGCTTATATAGATGGATCATCAGATGAGAACAAATAATAGTTAAATATATCACTATATATACACAAGTGCATCTCAATAAATTAGAATACAGTGTCATCAAAAAGATCATTTATTTCAGTAATTCTATACATAAAGTGAAGCACATATAGTATATAGAGTCATTACAAACAGAGTGAGCTATTGCAAGTGTTTATTTATGTTAATGTTGATGATTGTGGCTTACTGTGGCTTACCCTCTTCTGAAGTGTGTCAATGAAGCCTTCTGGACATCTGTCAAGTCTTTCCCATGATTGTGTAGGCTACTGAACCAGACTAAGGCCGGCTTCACACCACGATTTTTGACTGTTAGGTTCTGTCTGGTGTTTTACAGGATGCAGGACAGAACCTGACAGCCACGGACGAACAGCACCGGAGGGCAAATCTGCCCTCCGATCCTGCTTTTCGTTTGTACCGCTGTCCTGTGCTTACATTTCAGCATGGCAGCTGTAGGGGTGCTGGCCACGGTGCTGAAATTTCAGCCATGGAGCTCTCCAGGTTCTGAAATACAGCGGCGGCTGCTTTTAACAGTCGCCACACTTTCAGCACCAGGTGTCCGGGAAGCGGCATGATTTTCTGCTAGATCCGACGTGATCCGGCGCCCATAGACTCCCATGCTATGGGCGCCGGACCTGGGAGGATCTGGTTTTGATTGATTTTTACATAGGGCACAGAAAATGCTGCAGACTCCAGTTTTGTGTTCGATGCAAAAATCGGACAAAACCGAATCCTCCCAGAAAAGCCCCAAACCGGATGGCAAATAACAGCCATCCGGCCCCATAGTGATACATGGGGGGCAAATTTGGATCCGGGGCTGTGCGGTTCACACCGGACAGCCCAGGACCCGAAAAATCGTGGTGTGAAGCCGGCCTAAGGGACCATTGTAGACACTTAGTAAGTCTTTGCAGGTGTTTTGTGTTAATTATTCTAATTTTCTGAGATTTGGGTTTTCATTGGCTGTAAGTCTTAATCATCAACATAGACAGAAATAAAGACTTGAAATAGATCACTCTGTTTATAATGACTCTATATATTATATGCATATGACTTTTTGTATTGAATTACTGAAATAAATGATCTTTTTGATGACAGCATAATTTAATGAGATGCACTTGTAAATTCCCTGTGCCCTGTCATATACCTTCTGTTACCTTCATTCTTTTCTAGTGGTGTTCCGGTTGGTTTGCGCTAAAAAGTGATCAGCTGGCAGCTCCAATGATTCAGGGAGTGCGCTGGAGAGCACTTTTCAATGGTCCTCTATGGGAGCCTCATTCTGGTTCTCATAGAGATGTACAATGGCTTAACAAAACCAATTTTAGCATCATTATTTATATGCTACCACCCCTGTAGATCAATATCCTAGAGATAGTGCAAAGGCTAGTCATACTCCATCAACATGTATAAACCAAGGAGAAAAGGAGTACCATGCAGTAAACTACAGCTTCTTTATTTAGCTTAAAAAAGAGGTGTCATAGGAGAACATTTATCACCTTCTACAATTATGGCCGAAGGCCATCAATATGCATCAGAATACATGGTAAATTAACAATCAGGGTGCCCATGCAAGGACCCCGAACAAAAATGCACTGTAGGTATAGATAGAGAGAACAAATAATATATGATTATAACAGTTCTACTCATATAAGGGACAGTTGCCCAGTAAAGGGACCAGTGCATAAGAATCTCAACAGGGGAATGACATCCAAACTGCAATCTCAAAGTGCATGGTGCAATGATTAGCAGCGTGAATTCAAGTATTCCATATCATAGAGAAAATGCAGATGGAAGTCATTACCTTGTATTTTAGATAGACAAGTACCAGCATCAAAGGGGTTGATCAGACCCAATTGGAGGTGAAGAAAAAGGAATAAATACACAGAGGCCCAACATACGTTTCACCTGCAGGTGGCTGATAGCACTTTGTTAAAAACCATCCCACGCCATTTCAAAGAAAAACACGGCTGTGATCCCAGTGGCTTGAAATTCCGTGGGATTGATATGATCAGGGGCGGGATTAGGGGTGGCAATCTCAAGCAATTATTCGCGCAATGTGAGGTTCGCTGGATTGCCACGCTTAACACCGTTACCCCATTCGGACTTAATGAGTCGTTGTCATTTGCCCCCTTTTTGTGATTTTTATGATCTAACATCTTTGTCTGTTGTGTGTCGTATCCTTTCTGTTTTTTGTTTTTTTCTTCTTTTCCTTTTTTTCCATTTTCTTCCTTTCTTTTCTGTGATTCTGGTTTTTAAATAATAAGTCTTTTTTATTAATTCACTATAGGACTTGTTTTGCAATCTAGAGAATCATTGAACCTATGTGTATACCTATAAAGGAATTGGATATGGACTATGGACCTCCACATTACTACCACTCATAAGATCCACGGAACCATGTTATAAGGGACTTGCCTTTTATTCATGATTGATTTGTGATATCTGTATTTCATGTTATGAGTGTTTTTGATATCCAAAGTGTCCCCCCTTAGCCGCTGTCTGTTGTGCGCTCCACTTGGTTTGTCGGCGTTCTCCCTGCTGGGCTGCGGCATTTCTGCGGGTGTTTGCGCATACGCGGGAGCCATGGTGACGCGCCCCCGCGCATGTGCATTATTGCCCTGACACCGCATCCGGCGGCGGATGACACGACTTCTTGGGCCGAGCGCCATTACAAGCAGCAGGCGCGCAGATGAGGGTAATTACTACAAGGGCACACATGGGTATAAAAAAGAATTCCCTGGGTATGTGTTAGCACACTGGAATCTCCACACTCCCTGAAGAAACCAGCACTAGGCAGGTGAAACGTACGTTGGGCCTCTGTGTATTTATTCCTTTTTCTCCACCTCCAATTGGGTCTGATCAACCCCTTTGATGCTGGTACTTGTCTATCTAAAATACAAGGTAATGACTTCCATCTGCATTTTCTCTATGATATGGAATACTTGAATTCACGCTGCTAATCATTGCACTATGCACTTTGAGATTGCAGCTTGGATGTCATTCCCCTGTTGAGATTCTTATGCACTGGTCACTTTACTGGGCAACTGTCCCTTATATGAGTAGAACTGTTATATTCATATTTTATTTGTTCTCTCTAACTATACCTACAGTGCATTTTTGTTCGGGGTCCTTGCATGGGCACCCTGATTGTTAATTTACCATGTATTCTGATGCATATTGATGGCCTTCGGCCATAATTGTAGAAGGTGATAAATGTTCTCCTATGAAACCTCTGTTTTAAGCTAAATAAAGAAGCTGTAGTTTACTGCATGGTACTCCTTTTCTCCTTGGTTTATAGATGTACAATGATGTAGCTTCTGATTTCCGAACAGTCAGAAGCTACAAGGAGAAGATGGCGCTGCGCCAGCTGGAGGGGCATCGGTACAGTATGAAGATGCTAGAAAATGAGTATTAGAAAGGGGGTAAGGGGCTTACATTTAAAGCACTCAGCCAGCACTGGAGAAATACTTGCTGAAGTAATGCTTTAAGTATGGCAAATTTAGTACTCTGGTTCATGCTGTTTGATAAATGTAGCACAATTTTAGACACTTTTACCTAATATTACACCACTTATTATTGGCTTATTTTTCCCATTATATTAAGCTAAATTTTGTTGTAATTTCGGTACACAGAGTTGCCTTTTTGTTCATGCACCTTTGACATAATGTCAACTGCCGGCAAATCTTTCCTAGGAAACTAAATTCCATGTCAAGCAAAGAACAAGAAGTGCAAAACTTTATGACTATAGAATATCCATTCATAATGTAAGCATTGCCTTTTTTTTTGTAGCAATGTAGGTTTGTGATCATTTTTTGATCGTTTAATGTTTATTGCAAATTTAGTGTTTAGCTGTCATTAAAACTCATCAATTTCTTCGTTAGATTTTCCCCAGATGTCTCTGCACATATGAGACTCATATTAACAAATGTGATGTGTTTGGTGAAAGAAAAATGAGAGGAGAACGTCTGAAAAATAGCAGAGACAGTGGGAAAAAGAAAGAAATTACTAAGAAGTGGGTATGTGATGAAATATATAGCAATTACTAGCAAAAGGGATGAAAGGATGAATGAGATGACAGTCAGGCTTCAGAATGTCAGATTCATACGAGAGCTCTCACAGCATAATTCTGCTTAAAAGATGGACTTATAGCTTTATTCTTTCTGTCAATGATACGCAGAGGGTAACATGCTTCATTTCAGTTTAATGTGTTGAAAGAATAAAGATTCATGCACACGTTGGGGCAATGTACAAGGATCACTTCCAGCTGAACATGAAGCCCCTACAACACAGAAAGACCTGCTGATTTTGCAAGAGGCACAACTGCACATAGGTCCCAACGGTTTGGAGGGCCCTGCGGGTGCCATTAGCCTTGCCGATAGTGGTACATTTCTTTATGGGTTTAGTGAGAGGGTGGCGAGTGCGTATTTTGAAATCAGCATCTCATTTGCACGTGTGTCTAGAATGTGAGTAACACGGGTGGAACATGCATCCAAACCATGAGTTGTATACTTGCAGAATTGGTACAGTTTGTCAATGATTCAGTTTCTTTGGCATTGAAGGGCACCAGGCTTATGCACACACTGCACACACTGCTATTGGATTATATCATTGTAACATTGGAGGATCATAATTTAAAAACTGTGAGTTACCACCTCCCTCTAGTTGTATATAGCATGATGTTGCTTCCTATCCCAATGTACATGCTGCCTCGACAAAGATATAGTGGGTGAAATAAGTATTGAAAACATCACCAGTTTTCTAAGAAAATATATTTCTAAAGGTGCTACTGATATGAATTTCTCACCTGATGTTAGCAACAACCAATCCAACCCACACAGTCAAAGAAATCAAACGTTAGATGTCTATAAATTAAGTTATGTGTGTGGTGCCCCTGCGTCTTGGTCACCCAATGGTACTGCACCTACTTCACAGGTGTGGTGCCATTGCTTTCAGATAAGATGGGAACATGAAACTGAGACATCCAACCACACACCCAACACTCATCCAAACTCCAGGCCAGGGAGATTCTGGGCAGAAGAGGCTCATATTTGAGCAGCTAATGCTCTGGCTGGAGGAAGAAGTAGATTTAGGGGGTGGGAAGAAGGAAGTTAGTGAGTTAGACAGAGGGTAGGAGAGGAAGGAGAAGGAAGATGGAGTTCTAGGGGATGCTCGGGCTGGGGCCTAGCAGGACCTGTGGGTGGTCAGCGACGAACCTCCAGTCCAGAGACCCCCGAATCTACAACCGAATACCAGGTTGTGGTAGAAGAATTGGCTGCAAGAGGGGTGCTGGCCTCAATTTGGTGTGGAACTTTAAGACCAAGCCAAGAAACTGGAGGCCACTGGACTGCAGGTGCAGTAGCCATCACCATGTACTCTCTCTTAGGCACAGTGACTACAGAGAGTCAAGATGGACGTGCCAGGCCGTCTCTCAGCAGGGTCCGCAGTTGCCTGCTCTCAGTCTGAGTGCTGAGCTGCTATGTTCATAAAAGGCATCCTCCCCCTAGGGGAGGTGCCTGGGCAACTTGTTCATTCTCTAGGAACGCTGCCTCTTGCCAGGTCGCACTCCTGCAGTGCTTTGCACTAGGAAGACTGTTGCCTTGACTTATACTAACACCTCTTTCTCCATAGAATCCTCTGCTGGCAATTCATTATCTTGGATTTCTCTGATGCTCTGGATTCCACCCCAGGCTGGCCAAGCCTCCCCATATAGAATAATGCACCTCATAGTCATTCATATAGTATAGTGCACACCTCATAGTCTTCCATATAAAATAATACACTCCATAGTCTTCCATATATTATAATGCACACCCATTGTGCTCCATATAAAATAATGCACCCCCATAGTCTTCCATAAAATATGATGCATATTGCATGGTCCTTTGTTTAGAATAATGCACACCTTCTAGTCTTTCATATAGTTCAATGCACACCCTATAGTCCTCCTCAATATAGTATAAAGTGCTGCACAGTCCTTCACATAAAATAAACCCCCCCCATAGTCGTCCATATAAAATAATGCACACCTCATAGTCCTCCATATAGAATAACACACTTCATAGCCCTCCATATAAAATAATGCAGAATTCATAGTCCTTCATAAAGAATAATGCACACCCCATAGTCCTCCACATAAAATAATTAAGACCCCATAGTCCTCCTTATAAAATAATGCACACCCCATAGTCATCAGTATAGTATTATAGCCACCAGTGATTAAAACAAAAAATACATACTCATCTCCCACGGTTCTCCTGCTGCTCTGATCTCCGTGGTGAGTGTTCTGAAGCTGTATTAATATTGGCACAGTGGGTGCACTGCAGTGACATTTTCACATTTTCTGCACTGAAAAGTCAGACAGAGAAGGAAAATGATAGAGGAGGGAGTGGAGCGCCCTCTTATTCATCATTACTTTCACCTGTATTCAAGATGCTGATATAGTTGAATGGGCGGGAGCAGTGTCGGGGCTGGCATCAGGCCACCTTGACTTATGAGTCACATAGCGACCACATGGTCTGCTACAATTGGTGGGATGCCACTGGACATAATACAGAAGTGGAAAAATGTCATTTTGCCATAGTCCAGCCATTACTAGAGTCTTCCCGCAAGATTTCAGGTAGAGGAATGAAAATAATTATATAATTAGTTGTCCAAGAACCAAGGACCACCTGTGGAGAGCTCCAGAAAGGAATCAGTATGTACAATTATTTCAAAGAAACAATAAATAATGCACTCAAACTCCATAGGCTGTTTGCACGCTCACCTTGCAAGATTAAATTGTTCACATGCATCTCAAATTTTCTCAACAACATTTACACAAGGCTGTGAAACACTGGAGAATACAGTCTGATCAGATGAGGTCAAAATAGAACTCTTTGGATGCCATAATACCAGGGTGGGCGTTAAAGGGGGGCAGACTGGGCAGTTGCCCAGGGCCCCCACTCTCTTGGGGGCCCCCAAAGGAGCTACACTGCAAATAACATTAAACAGTAAAAAAAAAAATACACATATTTAGTATCGCTACGTTCGTAAGAATCTAAGCTATCTATTTATGAAGTAAAGGAATCAAATTAGTAAATGGTGTAACAAGAAAAAAATAAAAACGCCAGAATTACATTTTAGAGCCACCACATTGTTACAATAAAATGCAATAAAAGGTGATCAAAATATTGTATCTGACTCAAAATGGTATCTGTAAAAATGGCAGCCTCAGAGGGCACAAAAAGTAAGCCTCACATAGCCCTTGTAATGTTTTTTTACAAATTTCAGTTTTTTTAATCATTGAAATAAAAAAATTATAGCATGTTACTGTAGGGGCAGATTGCTCTTCCAATGATTTTCTGGACCTATCATTATTCATCATGATGGGTAAAAAGGACGGAAACAAGCACTGAATGTCTTGAATATTTATAGATCACACTCATTTACCAGTCTTAAGTTGGGGCTTGTAAATATAACCTAAATGTCTGAGTGTGATAGTGAAATATGTGAACATTTAAGGCCCCACTTTTACATTTTGCCCAGGGCCCCACTTTGCCTAAAACCGGTCCTGTATAATACACACCATATTTGAATGCCAAAAGGCACTGTATTTCATCCCAATAACACAATACCAACAGTTAAGTTTGGAGGTGGAAACATCATGGTGTGGGGCTGATTTTAGCATATGGCACTTGCAAACTTCATAAAATTGAAGAATAGATAAATGGACAAATGTACCAAGAAATTCTTGATAAAAATCTACCATCTGCCAGGATGATGAAGGTGAAACAAAGGTAGACATTTCAGCAAGACATTGGTCCCAAACACACAGCCAAATGTTTTCGAGGTAGAGTAGGCCAAAAATCACGCCTGAGCAATGCATTGCACTAATTTCTCCATACAGGAGGTGTCTTTAAGATCTCTTCATCAGCCAAAAGCTTTTGTACGAAGTATTAAATAATTTTCATTAAGCATGTCAATATTTTTTTCCTTTGTCATTTCCCATTATTACACATAGTTTATGAACAGGTATGGTTTGATTCCTTTGCATGTGTGGATTGGATGGATTGTTGCTGACATTTGTGAGAAATTCATGTCAATAGCTCCATTAGAACTAATTTTAATGCTATATAAGTAGTTAGAGTTATAGTTAGAGTTGGGGGGAGGGTTATCCTAATGTTTTGATGATATGTTCACAACTGACCTGCATATAAAATACCTGGTGTAGATCAGCATACTGTATGCTTCACATAGACACATTATGGGTGATGATGGCCAGTGAGTTCCGAACAGTTGCGGGTAGTCAAGGCCTGTTGTATTTGTACATGACAAAATAAGCTCTTGACAGTATCTGTTCTCAGTTTTTTATGACAGGCTATAAAGCCATTTGATTCTTGCAATGATAACTTAGCAAACTGACTGGCTCAATGGTTTGACACAAGTATACACACATCTGTAATAATGACAGGTCTGCTGTTATACATGAGTTATAGACTTGCCCACATGCAGGTACATGGGTCAAGGGCTCTGGAAATCAAAGTAAGCAAACTGCTAATGTACAGATATGACTACCGAACATCAATCTGTCAATTGCACACATATTTCACTCGTGGTAACTCACCTGTGTGACAGTAGTATAAACTTACAATTTAGACTTGAATTTGAAGACTATGCCACAGCAAATGCGAGGACAGAAGCTGTTATGTGGTAAAGATTAATGGGTGATAATGTTAACAATCACAAGGCAATAGAAGGTATGCTATCCTCACAATTACACATTGATGATATTGGCTCTGGACACGATACCAGTTCATTTATGGCTGTATTAATCCCAGAGGCAGCAAAGTAGTCACCAAAAATGGATCTTCCATCATGTGTGACTATGGGGAGGGTGCACTTTTCTTGATAGACCTCTTTTCATCATCTATAAATATAATACTACTAGCAAGTATTATACCACCTAACAACAGACACATGCAAAAGTTGTTGTGGACAGGGACAATACATTTCTGTCACAGCACACTGGCTCAGCCTCATGGAGGGTGGGACAAAGTCGCAAACTGGAACATCATACATTCTTTCCCACGCCACGAATAGCAGGCCCAACTTCTATCAGGGTTTCTGACTTATCATATACGTCTTGTCTCCCCCCTTCCTCTTCCTCCACCTGCTCCTCATGCTATGCTGAATTACCCTCCACATCACTCCCAAGTTGGGAACTGTGCAGCAGCACATCAGCAAAGCGGCAACACGCTCTGCTGTAGCTTGTCTGTTTACGTTAAACTCTACACATTGCAGCAGAGCTGTGGCAAGGCATAAAACAACAGACTGATCAGTGGCTCTTCTCACTACAACTCCAACCCGGTCTGGTTGTCTGCTATAATGGACGTAACCTGGTGGCGGCTTTAAAGCTCAGGAAGTTGGTACAAGTGCCATGCATGGCTCATGTGCTGATCCTAGAGGTTTAGAAATTTATCAAAACATACCCTGACTTGCTGTACCTACTTGTTAACGTCCATTTCCGCCATTCCTCTATCACTTTTGCCGGTCTTGCAGCGCTTCAAAAGCAATTCCATTTGGCAAATCACCGACTCATTTGCAACCTGCTCACACGGTGGAACTCAACATATCATATGTTGGCAAGGATTAGTGAGCAGCAGAGGGCACTTGCTGAATACCAGCTTCAACATGCTCGTCAGACAGAGACTCAGCCAAGAAACATAACAAGTGTCAAGTGGGTGTGGATCGCTGACATTTGTGAGGTGCTTGATAACTTTGAGTACTGCATCAAGCTTGTGAGTGGTGATCACCAGGCTATTATCAGCGTAACCTTCCCGATGCTATGTCTGTAGAAAGAATCACTGCATAATCTCAAAGTGGAAGCCTATGAGCGCCCAGCAGCTAAGTATGGAGCAAGATTTGATAATGGGTGATCCAACCCAACCGAGCCAATATCATGAGGCAAGATTGGGTGATGAAGATGATGAGGAAGACGAGGAGGGAGAGGACTTCTTTTTCTGTGCTACAGAGGGGACCCCCTATGCTACAGAGGGGGACTTCCAACCCCATCTTCATGTCTGTCCAGCATGGGTGGGCTGTAGAGGAGGAGGTAGAGGAGGAGGAGAGTCAGTGTGAGGAGAGGATGGGTATTGTTCCTCCTTCTGGGGACACAGAACATTTTTCCTCTTTGCAGCTTGGCACATATGGCACTGTTTATGTCTAATTGTCTGTCCCAAGACCCTCACGTGATCCACATTTTCAACAGCAACCTATACTGGTTGACCACCTTTCTGGCCCCAGGACAAGGACAGATTTCCTTTGCTACTGCTGCAGTCACCAAAGGGTTTCACAATTGAATCCTTCAAGAGGGCCGTTGTCACCCTCAGGCGACACTGGTAGCAGAGGTGCCAGCTGTTTGCAACAGCATGCATTAATGGGGAGAGACATGCCTAGCAGGTCCAAAAGAGGGGAGGGGGAAATGTCCACAAACTGGGCCATCTATTATATAATCACGAATGGGTTTTTTGCCCCTTTTGAGTCCGCTCGCGCTGCGAGTCAATGTCGTCATGTGGATACGACCGAAGCATTGGCCGCGCAGCGGCCATTGCGAGCAGTTCTAAGGCGACTCGCTATGCCCGTGCAGCAGGCATGGCGAGTCGCCTTAGCAGCGCGAAGCATTGGCCGCGAAGCGGCCATTGCGAGTCAGAGACTCGCTCTGCTAGAATCCCGATGCATCTGCATCGGGCACCCAGCTAGTTTTCAATAAACCGGCTCATCAGCAAGGGCTGGCTGGACTGATAACAATGTCAAGGAGGAAAAATTTGAACAACATGTTCAACGAGTATCTAAGTGACTATACCTGCGTCCTTCCTGATGCTTCAGTTCCGTTTAATTCCTGGGTGTCCAAGATGCATAGTTGGCCCGACCTCTCCTTATATGCCTTGGAGGTACTGGCCTGCCCTGATGCTAATGTGATGTCAGAGCTTGTTTTCAGTGCTGCTGGGGCAATCATCACAGATACATGCAAATGGCTGACTACAGAGAATGCAGACAGGCTGACTCTGATATAATTTCACAAGGACTTGATTGCGACACAGATTTTAATCCCTCCAGATTATAGCATTCCAACCTAAAGTCACCCAAAATGTTCTTTTATGCTACTGGTGATAATGTCCATCCTTTCCCATACAAACACCTTTCCTTCTTCTTACATATGTATCCTACTCCTATTTCTGCCACATGTACCTCATGATCAACAAGCTACAAACAATGTTCCATTCATTAATATTTCCCATTGGAGGCACTTGTGACAAGATCTCCTTCCTCCTTCAACCATGATACAACCCCTAGGGCTAATTTTGAGACACTATGTCTTTGCCTGCACATTGGGCACTGGAACTACAGTGATAGTCCTACCTTTATAATTATCTGGCCCTTGAGGCCTCCTTCCTGCGTCAACCATGATACAGCTCCTAGGGCTAATTTTTTGAGACACTAAGTCTATGCCTGCACATTGGGCACTGAAACTACTGTGTTACTAGTCCTACCTTCATAATTGTCTGGCCCTTGAGGTCTCCTTCCTGTGTCAACCGTGACAAAGCCCTAGGGCTAATTTTTTGGAACACTATGTCTGCACATTGTGCAGTGGCAGTGGAACAACAAGGACAGTACAGTAGTCCAACCTTTATAATTGCGAAGCCTTTGTGATGATGATGGGTGGCTTCTTCCTGCGTCAACCATCACACAGCCCCTAGGGCAGATCGTTCTCCTTTACGCCACTTACACACTAAGCTGTCAGAAGATTGTCTCCATATCACTAGCTTTTAAGCCACTTCTGACAGCTCAGTGCGTAAGTGGCGTAGGAGTCCAGCTCTGCTGGCAAAAAACAACAGGACTTCAAACAGTGTTTGTAAATTGTAGTAAAGCAGTGGTGTAAAAGCACTAGTGCAGCCGCTGACCAGGTGTCTCCATGTTTTATACATGTACACCATACATTTTTTAACATTTACACATTAACATAGGGGATGAACAGCTTTTTCAGATCTCTTGGTTGGGTCCAGCTGAAAATTACTCGTGTTTACCATTGACTTGCATTGAATTCGCTTCTTGTAACGAATATATGAGGTTTAGAACCTACTCGTTACGATTCCAGCGAGTCTGAATATTTCACTACTCTCTCATCCCTAGTAGAAATCATCACTCCAGATGTCTACAGCTCAGCCTAAATCTCTATGGGTGTTGTCTGTAGTTTTGTTGCCATATTTTAAACCAACATACATAGGATTCTCTCATTAAAGTTCCCTGAGTAGCAAACTTCATAACAAATGTTTGACCTAATACCGGGTTACCAAGATTGTTGTAAATATCTTTGCACCATTTAGACTTCTTGCACTTAAAGAGGTTGTCCACTACTAGGACAGTCCCTTCTGAATTGACTTGTTTCCCCTGTTAAATAACCGTGTATTCACCTTATTTGCTGCTGCCACTCCAGCGCTGTCTGTACCACGACTAGGGGCTCACGTGATGTTGTGACGCTATTTAAGCCCCACATCCAGTCACCACCACTTCCTTCTGCCGACATTTTGGCATAGTTGCTATCCACAGGAAGTGCAGCATTCACATCTTGTTGAAAGCTCCTATGTCCGAAGGCATGACGAGAGAGAAGCCGCAGTCATTGGATGTGGGGCACGCATTGTGTCACAATGTCATGTGATAAGAAGCAATATTATAGGAAAGGACCAAGGACATTTCTTATAGGATGCTGGCCAGGATGGGGGACATGATTACAGGATGTGGTTCAGGACAGCTGCATTGTTAATGGAAGTGTGGTGCCCCTGCAACCAGGGTGGCCACAGGTAAGAACTGCAGCCAGGAGATAGAGACAGTTTTCTACAAACACCTTCATAAACACACCCACAGACACAAGACCCAACCTGGACCCTTGGACTCTAGGCAGGCAAGGGGTAGTAGGCCTAAGCCCCTGGAGAGAAAGCCTGCTCCACAGCCCGTAAGCAAAGGGAAGGGGAAAGACCGGGACCGGACCAGTACAGCTGGGTCCGATGAAAACGGCAGCGGTGACAGAGGACAACTGACAGGAGGGATTCCCTGATGTACGCCGTAGTTACACGGGTAGGAAATGAGCACCGTGATCCCCTGCAACATAGGGACACTGAAGGCTAGGCTGGGACCAGAGAGTCGGCTCTGAGGTGACCGTAGCTACATGCCGGATCACAGACACACCGACGGGGAGCTCAGATTCCAAGTCTGATCTCCTAACACACGTGCAGGAGGTACAGCAACATAGAGGACCCAGGCTTGCTACCCACACACAGTGGGAAGCCAAACAAGGATCCGAGTTTCTACCATACAGCACACGGGGAGAAGAGAAGTATAGAAAAGCCTGAATGGTAGAAATAAAGTGAAGGGTCTCAAGCAGGAACCTGGCTGCAGTGGGGTCAACTAAATGGTGAAAGTTGAAGTTAAATTGTGGAACAACCTGTGAACTGTACTGTAGAAGAACTGCCAGTTAAACCCGGTGAACCCTGCCAGTGTCTCCAGTGTGTGGATTCCCTGCATATTATACTGTTTTCCACCCTGTCAGGAGCAGCCTGACCCACGGCGGGCTCATCTACCCGGCTGCAGCACCATCCATCCTCCTGGCAGAAGCAAGCAGCAGGGGTGGTCCCTATTGACCACAACCTGTGGGTGGCATCACGACAATCCCTGTAAATAACCCCTTTACTTGTGGGCTCGGGAACACGGTCCGGACCAAGACCGCCGTGATAACCCCCATGATACCCCGGTCCGGTACCGAGTACCCCGTCCCAGTGGGTTCCACAATTGGAACCCATGATTGTGAATATAATTATAGGACATGGCCAGGATGAAGAACATTTTTACATTTACTGTATGTAGAAGATATATGTTTTTATAAGATCTAGAACACTGCAAGGTCCCATATATCTAACAGCATGCCCATTAGATTCTAGTTACACCACTGGTCATGTGCACTGGCACATTAATTATAATGGGTCAGTCTTCTCTACATATGTGGTCCATGGTCCACATGTTATTTTATTATTATTTATTTACATAGCGCCATTAGTTCCCATGGCGCTTTACATGATAGGAGGGTACACGAGGACAAGTTCAATATAGTCATGTAGTCCGTACAAACAAGAACAGGAGAGAGTGGGACCCTGTCCTCGAGGGCTCACAGTCTATGGGGGATCGGAAGGGATACAGTAGAAGGGGGTAGTGCAGAATCGTGTGACAATGCGGTAGACTGGGTCTCATTGAATAGTGTAGTTCTGCTGAAGAGGTGGGTCTTCAGGTGTCTTTTGAAGGATCCCAGGGTAGGCGAGTGCCTGATGTGTTGAGAAATAGAGTTCCAGAGGACAGCGGATGCATGGAGTAAATACTGTATGCAGTTGTGAGCACAGATGAGCCACCACCCTGGTGTTCGAATTCGATTTGTCGAAATTGGGTGTATGTTCGTCGAATGTTCATTGAACGCCGTTGAACACAAATAAAACATCTTCTAACTTGAGACCGGCGGGGGGAGCAGCTCCATGGAGCGGGGAGCGCAGCACCAGGGAGCGGGGAGCAAAAGACCCAGGCGGGGAAGCCGGCGGTGAGAAGACTTACCGGTTTCCTCCGGCTGTGCCCCACTCTGATTTCCTCCCCTCTCTGAGTGCTCCCCGCGGGCTAACTTGATCGTGGAGAGCAGGGGAGCAGCACGAGGACCGGCGGGAGGTGGCGAAAGTTCACCGCCGTTTCCTGCTCTGTCCTGCGCCCACTCCCTGATGCCCCCTGCTCCCTGGAGCTGCTCCCCCGTCCGGTCCTAACTTAGGGTCAGGCGGGAGCAGCGGGGGGAGCGATGAGGGGGCATCAGGGAGCAGGGAGTGCAGCACACAGCAGGAAAGCCGGCGGTGAAGTCTTCTCACCACTGGCTTTCCCGCCAGTTATTTCAAATGATCAGCTGATGCAGATCAGCTGTTCATTTGAAGTAGCCACGGTGCTATCAGGGTTCATGTGAGTTCATGCAGCATGAACTCACATGAACTTTCCCACGGCCACCCAGCGCACAGCTCAGCTACATCTCTGGTAGAGATTCTCTACCAGAGATGTAGCTGAGCTAAAGAAGGAAAACTGGAGTGAACAACGTCGGACGGAAGATACATTTTTAATAAAGATGGAGTCTAAGTGCTGTTTTGTTATTTTTTCTAATAAAGAATTTTTTCTCTGTGTTGTGTTTTTTTTTTTTTTAAACTCTGCTAGAAATTCATGGCAGTCATGTCTAATATTGCCGTTACCGCATGACTTTTCGGGCTTAGGGCCAGCTGACAATACAAAGCTGGCCCTAACCCCTTTATTACCCAGTGAGCCACTGCACCAGAAAGCTTTGGCCTCCCTGCGCTACGGATTCCAGCCCTCAACTGCCTAGTTGTACATGGCTGGACACAGAAGTAGCGCGAAGGCCCACGCACTTTTCTTTTATTATTTCATGAAATTCATGAAATAATATAAAAAAAGGACTTCTCTATATCTCTTTTTCCAGGCAGGTACAAATAGGCAGCTGGGGGCTGGGGGCAGCCCGTTCCTGCCTGCTGTACCAGGCTGGTGCACAAAAATACGGTGATGCCCACGTCAAATTTTTTACAAAAAATCCATAAAACAATCCAAAAAAAAAGGGACTGCATCTTTATTAACCCTTCGACCATCTACTCTGTCACAGAGATGATGGTCGAGGGGTTAATACAGATGCAGTGCCTTTTTCTTTATTGTTTTATGACTTTTTCAGAAAAATTTCAACGTGGGCTTCGCGATCTTTTTGTATGCCAGCCAGGTACAGCAGGCAGCAACGGGATGCCACCAACCACCAGGTGCCTACTTGTACCTGCATGGAAACAGAAATATAGGGAAGCACATTTTTTTATTAGTTCATGAATTTCATGAAATGATAAAAAAAAATGCGTGGGGCTTCGCAGTATTTCTATGTCCAGCCAGGTACAACTTGGCAGCTGGGGGCTGGAATCCGAAGAGCAGGGAAGCCCAAGCTTTCTGGGACCCCTCTCGCTGCGAATTGCAACACGCAGCCATCCAGGGCCCTGGTGCAGTGGCTCACTGGGTAATAAAGGGGTTAGGACCAGCTTTGTGTTATCAGCTGGCCCTAAGTCCAAAATTCATGGGGTCACACCAATAGTAGACATGACCACCATGAATTTCTAGTAGAGTTTTAAAAAAAAAAAACACAACACAGAGAAAAATTCATTATTAGAAAAAAAAACAAAAGGACACTTACACTCCATCTTTATTAAAAAAAAAAGTCTTCCATCCGACGTAATCCAAATGCAAGGAATGTCAGCTCTGCATCCCTCTGCATAGACACACATCTATGCAGAGGGACAGCAGGCTAACAACTGACTGTGACAGTCAGAGTTCATTCCAGGTCATAGCTGGGGCTATAACCGTCAGTGAACTCTGCCTTCACACCAACATCAATGCCGACGCCGGCGGAAAATGCCGAGCGCATGGCAGAGAGAAGTGAATTTCTCAGAAGTTAATTAACTTTGGAGATATTCACTCCTCTCTGCCGACGCCAGTGGAGGCTGCCGAGCGCACAGCTGAAAGGGAAGCCCTTTTTTAATATTATTTCATGAATTTCATGAAATAATAATAAAAAAAAGTGCGTGGGGCTTCGCGCTATTTCTGTGTCCAGCCAGATACAGCAAGGCAGCTGGGGGCTGGAATCCGCAGCGCAGGGAGGCCCAACCTTTCTGGGCCCCCCTGCTGCGAATTGCAGCCCACATCCACCCCAGAAAATAGCACGTTCATAGAAGCGCCATCTTGTGGCGCTGTATCCAGCTCATCCAGGGCCCTGGTGCAGTGGCTCACTGGGTAATAAAGGGGTTAGGGCCAGCTTTGTATTATCAGCTGACCCTAAGCCTGAAATTCATGTGATCACGCCAATATTAGACATGACCGCCATGAATTTCTAGTAAAGTTTTTTTAAAAAAAACACAACACAGAGAAAAAATTCTTTATTAGAAAAAATAACAAAACAACACTTAGACTCCATCTTTATTAAAAATGTATCTTCCGTCCGACGTAGTCCAATCCAGTTTTCTTCTTCAGGTCAGCTACATCTCTCGTAGAGAACCTCTACCAGAGATGTAGCTGAGCTGTGCGCTCGGTGGCAGTAGAAAAGTTCATGTGAGTTCATGCTGCCTGAACTCACATGAACCCTGACAGCACCGCAACTACTTCAAATGAACAGCTGATCAGCATTAGCTGATCATTTGAAATAACTGGCGGGAAAGCCAGAGGTGATAAGACTTCACTGCCGGCTTTCCTGCTGTGTGCTTCACTCCCCGCCCCTGATGCCCCCTCATCGCTCCTCCCTCTGCCTCCCCGCCTGATCCTAAGTTAGGACCAGGTGGGGGGAGCTGCTCCAGAGAGCAGGGAGGGGGCTTCAGGGAGTGGGGAGCGCAGAACAGAGCAGGAAAGCCAGCAGTGAAGTCTTCTCACCGCCAGCTTCCCCGCCCAGTCCTAACTCAGGATCGGGATGGGAGGCGGCGGGGGGAACGGAGGATCAGGATGGGAGGCTGCGGGGGGCAGAGGATCGGGCTGAATGATTGTTTAACCGCCGGCTTTTAAACAATCATGCCCCCATTTCAGCCTCTTCCTCTGCCCCCAAAGCACTTTATAGGATCCTTTTGGTGATCGAACTGTTATCCTCAAACTGCCGAATTTGAAGCTAATAGTTCGCATTCGTTGAATGACTCGAACACTGCCCAAAACAGCTTGAATTTGAGATTGGCGAACAATTTGATTCGAACACCGCTCATCTCTAGTTGTGAGAGGAGAAAATGAAGGGGGAGTAGAGAAGGAGTTTCTTGGGAAGAGTGCAGGTTGAGTGAGGGTAGGTAACGAGAAACCATCTCAGAGATGTATGAGGGACAGGTTATGGATGGCTTTGTACGTTAAGGTTAGGATTTTGAAGCAGGATCTCTGAGAGGTGGGGAGCCAATGGAGGGCTTGACAGAGGGGAGAGAATGAGGAGTAGCGGGAAGACAGGTGAATGAATTGGGCAGCAGAGTTCAGGATAGATTGGAGAGGTGCGAAGGAGGTAGCAGGGAGGCTGGTTAGCAGGAGGTTGCAGTAGTCAAGGCGGGAAATGATCAGAGCATGGACAAGTGTTTTAGCCGTGTCACGGTCAAGGAAAGAGCGGATCCGGGAAATGTTTTTGAGCTGGAGGCGGCAGTAGGTGGACGTGAGGTTTGAAGGAGAGGGAAGAGTCGAGGATAACCCCGAGGCACTTGGAGTGGGGGACTGGGGAGAGTGAGCAGTCATTGACTTTGATGGATATGTTTGGTAGCGGGGGAGAGCGATTTGGGGGGAATACGGAGCTTGGTTTTGTCCATATTCAGTTTGAGGAAGCAAGCAGAGAAGAAGGAGGAGATGCCGGATAGGCATTGAGGAAGTTTGGTTAAAAGGGAGGTGATGTCAAGTCCAGATAGATAGAGCTGTTTATCGATGGCATAGAGATGGCACTGGAGACCATAGGAGTCGATGAATTGTCCAAGGCCAAGGGTGTAAATGGAGAAAAGTAGGGGTCCCAGAACTGAGCTTTCGGGGACATCGACAGATAGGGAGTAGGGCAAAGAGGAGGTATTGGAGTGGGTGATGGTGAAGAGCCGGTCAGTTACATAAGAGGAGATCCAGGAGTGGGCAAGGTCGGTGATGCGAGGGATTCCAGAATCTGGAGTAAGAGGGAGTGGTCAACTGTGTTGAAGACTGCGGATAGGTTGAGGAGGAGGAGGACAGAGTAGTGGCGCTTGCTCTTGGCGGTCAGTAGGTCAGAGGTGACTTTGGATAGGGCTGTTTCAGTGGAGCGATGGGGACGGAAGCCGGATTGTAGGTGGTCAAATAGGGAGCAGGAGGAGAGGTGGGAGGACGACTCATAGTAGATGTATTGTTCAATTAGTTTTAAGGCAAAGGAGAGAAGAGATATGGGACGGTAGTTAGAAACAGAAGCTGGATCAAGGGAGGATTTTTTAAGGATGGGTGTGATCAAGGCATGTTTGAAGGATGATAGGAAGACACCGGTAGTGAGTGATAGGTTGAAGAGGTGGGTTAGGGAAGGAATGAGGACAGTGGTGAGGTTTGGGATGAGGTGGGAGGGGAGGGGGTCGAGGGCACAGGTAGTGAGGTGCGATCGTGATAGAAGGGAGGAGAGCTGATCATCTGTCATGGTGGAAAAGCTTCCTTTGGATTAGGAGGGTTGAGTGGTGATGGAGGAGGGCCGGGGGGACAGTGGGTCAAAGCTTTCTCTGATTTTGTCAATCGGCAGAGATGAGGGGAGAGGGAGGAGGTGCTGGGGGACGGAGTAGGGAGTTTAAAGTGTTGAATAGTTGTTTGGGGTTGTGGGACAGGGTGGTTATTAGAGAAGAGAAGTAAGCTTGTTTTGCATCAGTGAGTGCGAACTTGAAGGTAGAGAGGGACAGTTTGTAGATGGTGAAGTGAGCCGCGGAATGGGATTTTTTCCATCTCCACTCGGCCGTCCTGGATGCTTGATGCAACTCTTTAGTGAGGGTGGTGAGCCAGGGTTACCTGTGTGTGCGGGTTTCCTTGTAAGTGAAGGGGGCGAGGTCGAGAGCTGTAGTTGTTGTGGTGTTGTAAAGAGTGGCAGCAGAGTCAGCGTCAGGTGAGGAGGCTAGGTCTGTGAGAGGGGAGAAGGCGATTCAGAGATTGAGTGGTAGTTAATACGGTTAAGGTTTCTGCGGGAAAGAGAGAGTTTCTGGAGAGGGGGGAGAGTGGTAGGAGGGGAGATGGAGGAGAAAGTCAGCAAGTTGTTGTCGGATAGGGGGAGGGCAGAGTTTGAGAGGTCAGGGAAGGAGCAGAGGCAGGTGAAGATGAGGACAAGTGTATGGCCATCCTTATGAGTGAGAGAGGAGGACCACTGGGAAAGCCCAAAGGAGGTGGTCAGTGATAGGAGTCTAGAGGCACAAGAGTGGGGGTGTCAATGGGGATGTTGAAGTCACCATGATGATGGAGGGGATGTCATAAGAGAGGAAGTGGAGAATCCAGGTGGTGAAATGGTCGAGAAAAGAGGGGGTAGAACCAGGGGAGCGGTAGATAACAGCCAGCTGGAGGTTGCAGGGGGAGAAGATGCAGACAGAGTGAACTTCGAAGGAGAGGAGGTTGGCAGAGGGCGGTAGTGTAATTGGGCTAAAAGACCACCTGTTGGACTCGAGCAGGTCGACTCCTCCGCCGTGCTTGTTATTGGTGGGGGGGGGGGGGAGAGGGTGAGTCCGCTGTAGGAGAGTGCAGCGGGAGAAGCTGTGTCAGAGGGGGTGAGCCAGGCTTCGGTGATGCCAAGGAATGAGAGTTTGTTAGTGATGAAGGGGTCATGGATGAAAGGGAATTTGTTGCAAACTGAGCAAGCATTCCATAGTGCTCCAGGTAGAGGGATTGGGGCTGAAGGAGCTTGAGGAATGGGTGTAAGGTTGTGGAGGTTGCAAGAGTGTGTGTTGGGGATTGGATGTGGGTGAGAGGTGAGTGGGGGGATGAGACGGGGGGGGACCAGGATTTGGGGATATGTCTCCAGCGAGTAATAGAAGCAGCGAGAGGGTTAGGAGATGAGAGCAGGAGAGGGCATGAGGTGGGCGTGCATATTTGGAGGCACGGGCCTGCGTGTGAAGAAAAAGTTCGGAGGAGGAGAGATGACTAGTAGGATGGAGGGAGAGATTACTACTTCATTGCCGGGAAGGGGGATAGGAGGGGTTAGTAGGAAGTGAAGTAGTATGGGGTGAGGATGAAAAGAAGAGGAAACATTTTGAGCAGTAGATGTTGATGCAGCAGAGAGAGAGATGCAGAGGGGGTGGGGGGGGAGATAGGATGGAGGCAGGGATGGGGTGCAGGGGGAGCCAGGGGTGAGAACGGTCAGGGGTGAGAGCAGTCAGGGGTGAGGAGTAGCCGGGGGCGAGGAGTAGCCAGGGGAGAGGTCCAGCAGGGGTGGGATGCAACCGGGAAAGAGATATATCCAGGGGTGAGGTCAGGTGGGGTGAGATGCAATCAGGGGTGAGGTGCAGCCAAGGATGAGATGAGATGCAGCCAGGGAATAAGATGCAGGTTGTTGAGGTCGTACCAGGTTACTGGCTGTAGGGATGAGATGCAGCCTGGAATGAGATGCAGATTGATGAGTTCTATCAGGGTTGGTTTGTGGGGATGACATACGTAAAAGTTATATGCTTATCTGAAGTATCCCTAAGGCTCTGTGCCCATGATAAAATTTGAAAGATTTTTGTAGCAAAACTACACACCTTTTGTCAAAAATACACACCAAAAAAGGGCTAATGCCAACACTGCATATTTGGTGCGTATTTGCTGCAGAAAATGGTGGAGGCTTTTATGCTGTGAATTTGGACTTGCAGAAAACTTGCAGCAATAACTGACATGCTGTAGATTTTCCTGCAGCAAAATCTGCACCATTATGACAGGTCAAAATAGGCAGCAAAAGCACAGCACTTCCAAAAATCCATCTATTTAGGCATTACAAATCTGTAGCAAAACCTGCGGCAAATATGCAGCATGGGCACAAGCCCTTAGGGTAGCAAATAATAAGCTCCTCTGTTTTATAGATTGCAATTCTTTAAAGATAAAGGTTTAAAGAGTGGAAGACGGGGCAAAGCCATAGAAAATAATTGAAGATGATTTTTTAAGGGAAATACAATTTTAAAGACCTACTCTGCGGATATTTAATTCAATTACATAACAGTTAAAGGACTGATCCGGCTTAAATCAATCTTTACAGTATTGGGCTACACAGATACAAGTAGATAGATGGTAATTACCTACCTGATCTGCTGTAAGCCCTTCTCTCCTGTCAGCACCTGGCTCAGAGCGGTCACATGACCTCTCCTGCAGTGATTTTGCTGCTTCCTGTGATGTCACATCCCGACCACACAGCATTAGCTTATCTCCTGCCCTGTGCACAGCATCACAGCCCAGTCACTGTGAGTGACAGCATACTCCCCTCTGCTAACCCAGCCTATGTGTGCTGAGTAGAGAGGAGCTGTTTGAGGCAGGATTGCATGGACACTGCAAGTACACTCAGCAGCTCCCAGACAAGTGGCTCTGTGGCTCTGTATGCAGTGCCTGCTCTCACCCAATTTTTCCCTCCTTGCACTTTCAGGTCCATTGCTGTAGGAGTTGCTTGCTGGCCCTGTTTGTGTAATAATGATGAGTTGTTTGTGAATGATCCTTGACTGCTGTTGCTGAGAAGTGTCGGCTCTCTACAGGGAGCTGAGACAATTTAATTTTTTTGTTTTTAACCCCGTGACTACTGGTGACTGGGTACTGGGAGAAAAGCAGGAATTGCAGTGCTAGCTGTGCAATTGTGAGGACATGTGGGGCTTCTCCTAAATGCAAGCTTACATTTCATGTCCCTATGCTTATGAACTGTGATATCATTATCATTAGGCTCTTTTGCTTTTTAGCTGGCACAATATATAAGTGTCAGTGCCTCAGATAAACTGACAGTTTTAATTCAGAGTTACCGTATATACTCGAGTAATGTAATGGGCACAATGCAGGGGATTTATTCAGTTCTGATCAATAGGACAAGAAGTCACAGGACGGCTTCACTGCTGCAGTCCTGGCCAATCAGGGTGCACAGGGTGCAGTGGGCGTGCAGAGAGGAGTGTGGAGGGGGCAGAGAGGGGTGTACAGGGGGTGGTGATCAGCACAGGCTGTAAGAAGGAAAAAAAAACAGGAAGCTAAGCTACCTAATCATGAAATGCTGCATGTAAACATCCAACATGGAGGCACTGAACACAGAAATTGAGGAAATGATGGTAGGAAAACTAAAAAAACACTGTGGGAGGCTTTTTAATACAATTCAGCACAGATTAGCTTTTTAAAATTACCGTATATTCTCGTGTATAAGCCGAGTTTTTCAGCCCAAAATTTGGGCTGAAAAGTCTCCCCCTCGGCTTATACACGAGTCACTATGGTTGGTGGGGGCTGTGGAGGCTGGAGGAGGCGGGGGGAGGCTGCTGTATGAGCGGCCCCGTCACGTGGGGCCGCTCATTATATATGCACTGCTTCCCCCTGTCAATCAGCGGCAGGGGGAAGCAGTGCATATATGCCCCCAAATGCTGGCACTCTCCCCCTTGTAAGGGCCCTTCCCCGCTGCTTGTATTACCATCCCGGTCGTCTGCTCAGCGCCGCCCCTCCGTGCTCCGTTCTTCATGCTCCCTGCTACATCCGGGATCTCCGGCCGTTGCAGGCATATGACGTCATCGCGCGACGGCCAGGGATCCCGGATGCAGCGAGGACGGAGCATGAAGAATGGAGCACCAAGGAGCGGCGCTGAGCAGAAGACCGGGATGGTAAGAGAAGCAGCGGGGGGGGGCCCTTACAAGGGGGGCGAGTGCCAGCATTTGGGGGCTGCTGGGTACCCCTGGGGGCTGCTGGGTACCCCCAGGGGGTTGCTGGGTACCCCCTGGGGGCTGCTGGGTACCCCAGGGGGCTGCTGGGTACCCCCAGGGGGGCTGCTGGATACCCCCGGGGCCTGCTGTATGTACCCCCCAGGGGCCCTGCTGTATGTACCCCGGGGGCCTGCTGTATAAACCCCCGGGGGCCTTCTGTATATACCCCGGGGGCCAGCTGTATATACCCCTGGGGGCCTGCTGTATATACCCCTGGGGGCCTGCTGTGAATACCCCTGGGGGCCTGCTGTGAATACCCCTGGGGGCCTGCTGTATACCCCTGGGGGCCTGCTGTATACCACTGGGGGCCTGCTGTATAACCCACTGGGGGCCTGCTGTATACGATACTACTGGGGCCTGTATACCACTGGGAGAGCCTGTATACCACACTGCTGGGGGCTGTATACCTCACTGCTGGGGGTTGTATACCTGTGCTGGAGTCCACCCTCGGCTTATACGCGAGTCAATAAGTTTTCCAGTTTTTGGGGGCAAAAGTAGGGCGGTCGGCTTATACACGGGTCGGCTTATACACGAGTATATACGGTAACAAGTTTTGTGGTCGGATAAGTGCTTTAAATGGTGCATTGGATAGGTAGAAAACTTATGCATACAGGCGCATTTCAATGAATTAGAATTCAGTAATTAAATACAGTGCCTTGTGAAAGTGTTTGGCCCCCTTGAGCTTCTCAACCTTTTGACACATTTCAGGCTTCAAACATAAAGATATAAATTCTAATTTTTTTTGTGAAGAATCAACAACAAGTGGGACACAATCATGAAGGGGAACAAAATTTATTGTATATTTTAAACTTTTTTAACAAAATAAACCCCTGAAAAGTGTGGCGTGCAATATTATTCGGCCCCCTTGAGTTAATACTTTGTAGCGCCACCTTTTGCTGCGATCACAGTTGCAAGTCGCTTGGGGTATGTCTCTATCAGTTTTGCACATCGAGAGACTGAAATTCTTGCTCATTCTTCCTTGCAAAACAGCTTGAGCTCAGTGAGGTTGGATGGAGAGCGTTTGTGAACAGCAGTTTTCAGCTCTTTCCACAGATTCTCGATTGGATTCAGGCCTGGACTTTGACTTGGCCATTCTAACACCTGGATACATTTATTTTTGAACCATTCCATTGTAGATTTTCCTTTATGTTTGGGATCATTGTCTTGTTGGAAGATAAATCTCAGTCCCAGTCTCAGGTCTTTTGCAGACTCCAACAGGTTTTCTTCCAGAATGGTCCTGTATTTGGCTTTGTTCATCTTCACATCAATTTTAACCATCTTCCCTGTCCCTGCTGAAAAAAAGCAGGCCCAAACCATGATGCTGCCACCACCATGTTTGACAGTGGGGATGGTGTTTTGAGGGTGATGAGCTGTCTTGCTTTAACGCCAAACACATCGTTTTGCATTGTGGCCAAAAGGTTTCACCTAACCAGAGCACCTTATTCCACATGTTTGGTGTGTCTCCCAGGTGGCTTGTGGCAATCTTCAAACAAGGCTTTTTATATCTTTGAGAAATGGCTTTCTTCTTGCCACTCTTCCATAAAGGCCAGATTTGTGCAGTGTATGACTGATTGATGTCCTATGGACAGACTCTCCCACCTCAGCTGTAGATCTCTGCAGTAGATCCAGAGTGATCATTGGACTTTTGGCTGCATCTCTGATCAGTCTTCTCCTTGTTCGAGATGAAAGTTTAGAGGGACGGCCGGGTCTTGGTAGATTTGCAGTGGTCTGATACTCCTTCCATTTTAATATGATCACTTGCACAGTGCTCCTTGAGATGTTTAAAATTTGGGAAATCTTTTAGTATCCAAATCCGGCTTTAAACTTTGCCACAACAGTATCTCGACCTGCCTGGTGTGATCCTTGGTCTTCATGATGCTCTCTGCACTTGAAACAGAACCCTGAGACTATCATAGAGCAGGTGCATTTGTACAGAGACTTGATTACACACAGGTGAATTCTATTTATCAATACCAGTCATTTAGGACAACATTGGATCATTCAGAGATTTTCACTGAACTTCTGGTGTGAGTTTGCTGCACTGAAAGTAAAGGGGCCGAATAATATTGCACGCCCACTTTTCAGTTTTTAATTTGTTAAAAAAGTTTAAAATATCCAATAAATTTAATTCCACTTCACGATTGTGTCCCACTTGTTGTTGATTCTTCACAAAAAAATTAGAATTTATATCCTTATGTTTGTAGCCTGAAATGTGGCAAACGGTTGAAAAGTTCAAGGGGACCAAATACTTTCCCAACACACTGTACATAAAGTCTGGGAATTTGCTATCTTCATAAGGTTGATAGCAAGTTCCCAGACCTTGTCTTAGCCCACTCACACAGCCAGATCAGAATATCCCACACACTACACTGATGAGGGGCAGGTACCCCGAAAACGCAGCATCTGTAGTTTGGGGTTCTGATCTGGCACAAATCCCTTAGTCATATTAAAAGCTTGTTGGAAAGCGATTATGACTTTGAGGAAGCTGCTTAAATGTGGCACTGGAGTTTCTACACTTCCTTAGTGAAGTGCAAATTTGTACATAAAGTGAAACTCATATATCATATAGAGTCATTACAGAGTGATCTATTTCAAGTGTTTATTTCTGTAAATCATTCTGTTGATGATTATGGCTTACAGCCAATGAAAACCCAAAGGTGATTATCTCAAAACCGCGCTGCAGTATTCCACGAGACATCAAAGGGTGAATATGATGTTGATTTCTTAGTTAGTACATTTCAGGGTGCCCAGAAATGTCCTAAACATGGCAATATGATATTGATTTGTCCTGACGAAGGCGCCAGGGAGCCCTGAAAAGCGTTGACTAATAACTCAATATTATACTTACCCTTTAATATCTCGCGGAACACGGCGGTGCAGTTTTTAACCCTTCATCCTCCCTCCTCTATGTGCACCACGCTGGGGACTGCAGCAGCCGTGATATGCTTTTATAGTGCTTGTGACTCTCACAACCACACAAGGTGAAGCCTCTGATACTTATTTAGGTAATATTTTATCTCTCAGACCCTTCATCCTCCCTACTTTAATTTTATGAGATAATGACCTTTGAGTTTTCATTGGCTGTAATCCATCGTCATCAACATTACAGAAATAAACACTTGAAATAGATCACTCTGTTAGCAATAACTCTAATAATAATAATAACAATAAATCGTTATTGATATAGCACCAACGTATTACGCAGCGCTTTACAATACAGTGGTTCATATATGAAAAATATACAATACAATACAGTAAGTAATTACAGGAGAGAAAGAAAACAGTATAATAATTGGATACATTACAATAAACTTAGAATCAATGTAAGAAATGCAATACAATAATAAAGCAAAAATAAAGGTGACCCTGCTTAAAAGATCTTACAATCTACAACGAGATAGGGGTTACACAAAGTACAGGTTCTTATTACACTGATGGTCCAGGCATCTTGAGGAAATGGGGGATAGAACTAAAGTTACATGAATGGTCATCAGACAATCTGTGTAGAGCTTTTGAGCTTGGTGGAGTTTGAAGAAGAATTATATCGAGAGAGATAGTGAATGGGCTATATACAATACAAACAACTTCTATTAGGGACTCTATTTTTGTGTTTCACTTTATCTAATGAATTGCTGAAATAAATGAACTTTTTGATGATATTCTAATTCATTGAGATGCACCTGTGTAAGGTATTGACATCCACTGGGCTAAGCATTAGCAGTTTGTTATTTATGAAGCGCGTCAACCTTTACCTGTGGGTTAATGTCTGAAAACTAAAATGTGACATATCACAGTCTGGGTGGTGAATAGCTCCAAGCAACGGAACTGAGGTATTTCCAGATGCTCAAGTAATATACTGTATATCTTAAAGACATTTATTGTTAAACACGGTACATGTTGTAATTAACCTTTTCCTTAAAGAGACATTTAGATACCTAGAGGTCTGTGTTGTTGAATTATTTTTTATTTGTACCCTGTGATGTTACTTTTTGATGTAACCATATACTTGTGTTGAAATATAATATACAGTTTAAAGAGGAAATCTCTAATCTGTGCAGATCCTGTTATGTTTATCTACATACGGTACATTCTTAAAAAATGCTTGTGTAATCGCTTTAATGAATCGGGCGCTTACACTTTAATTATGGTAAAACAACTTTAGCAATAAACTTAGAAAAATACAGAGGAAATCTGAATTTACTGTTATGCTTTGTATCCTCCACTGTCTATCCATTGACTTAATGAGGAGATTGTCTTGATAAGTTCCCAGAAGACAATCTTGACCAGTCCCAAAGTCACTGAATGCAGTAGTGAATAGTGATCACCTATGCGGTCACTACCACTATTCACACAGCGCATTCAGTCACTTATGTTCTAGTAATGTGTTCTAACCCCTGTGTGGTTAGACCCTAACTGATCAGACACTTATCACTAGAGATATGTGTATCAATTTGTAGGATCAAGTTTGAGTTGAATTTTCTGAAATTCATGGTTTCATGTAAATTCAAAACTTTGAAATTTGATTCGCTGTTCACCAAAAATAAAGAATGTGCCTGCACCTTTTCCCACACTATGAAGCATCAGAGAGTGGGCTAGTAATTCTATGTGTGGCCATATGTGCATTCTCATAATGCCCTGCAGCCACAGGATCATGGTCACACCAGAACTGGTCTCAGGGGTGGAGGGACCCTCTGAAACTTAGCACCTACCTTTTACCTGAAATGATTTGCTGCTGGCCAATCAGACGCTAGCACCTGACGTTGGCATGCCTGTGACTGGGGGTGCATGGCAGTAACATCATACATCCTAATAACAATCACACCAATGTCAGCTGATGGCCACTGCAACAGCTACAGAGGAGGATACCATGCAATGTGGGAGTCGGGGAAGATGAGTAGAATGTTCTTTTGTTATGCATTTAGATTCAGAAATTATTTCCTGTGTCAAAGACCGGAACCGGAAGTACCAGACTCACGAGCGGTGAGCGCTTAGTACTCACCGCGAGCCGCTGTCAAAATGGCACAGCGCCTCGCGGTGGGCGCTAAAGCGCCACCACTCGCCGTTATCCCGCCACCGGCCCTGCACAGAGCCCCATGTCCGCCCACCCACATCCGGCCCACAGCCCTGCAGCTCACCGCCCACTCTCCATCAGGGACCGACATCCCGCCACTGGCTCCGCACACAGCCTGGTGTGCGCCCACCAACATGCGGGAACCGGCCCGGACCGGCCCACACTCCGGTTTGCGGCCTCCGCCGGCACCGCTCCCAGTCCTGCCGCTCTCTCCACACACCCGGTGACTCTCCTCCATCACGGAGCTAGCCCCGCCCGCACTCCGGGGCCGGCCTCCGGAACCACCGGCAGCCCTGCCGCTGACCGCCGACAGCCCAGTGAGTGTTCAGCCCTCCAGCCTCCGCTCTCCTCTGCCCCCCCAGCCTCCGCTCTCCTCTGCCCCCCCAGCCTCCGCTCTCCTCTGACCCCCCAGCCTCCGCTCTCCTCTGACCCCCCAGCCTCCGCTCTCCTCTGACCCCCCAGCCTCCGCTCTCCTCTGCCCCCCCAGCCTCCCCTCTCCTCTGCCCCCCAGCCTCCGCTCTCCTCTGACCCCCCAGCCTCCGCTCTCCTCTGACCCCCCAGCCTCCGCTCTCCTCTGACCCCCCAGACTCCGCTCTCATCTGACCCCCCAGCCTCCGCTCTCCTCTGACCCCCCAGCCTCCGCTCTCCTCTGCCCCCCAGCCTCTCCTCTGCCCCCCAGCCTCCGCTCTCCTCTGCCCCCCCAGCCTCCGCTCCCCTCTGTCCCCCAGCCTCCGCTCTCCTCTGCCCCCCAGCCTCCGCTCTCCTCTGCCCCCAGCCTCCGCTCTCCCCTGACCCCCCAGCCTCCGCTCTCCTCTGACCCCCCAGCCTCCCCTCTCCTCTGACCCCCCAGCCTCCGCTCTCCTCTGAGCCCCCAGCCTCCGCTCTCCTCTGACCCCCCAGCCTCCGCTCTCCTCTGACCCCCAGCCTCTCCTCTGCCCCAGCCTCCGCTCTCCTCTGACCCCCCAGCCTCCGCTCTCCTCTGCCCCCCCAGCCTCCACTCTCCTCTGTCCCCAGCCTCTGCTCTCCTCTGCCCCCCAGCCTCCATTCTCCTCTGCCCCCCAGCCTCTCCTCTGCCCCCCAGCCTCTCTTCTGCCCCCCAGCCTCCGCTCTCCTCTGCCCCCCAGCCTCCGCTCTCCTCTGCCCCCCAGCCTCTCCTCTGCCCCCCAGCCTCTCCTCTGCCCCCCAGCCTCTCCTCTCCTCTGCCCCCCAGACTCTCCTCTCCTCTGCCCCCCAGACTCTCCTCTCCTCTGCCCCCCAGCCTCCACTCTCCTCTGCCCCCCAGCCTCCTCTGCCTCCCCTCTCCTCTGCCTCCGCTCTCCTCTGCCTCCGCTCTCCTCTGCCTCCGCTCTCCTCTGCCCTCCAGCCTCCGCTCTCCTCTGCCCCCCAGCCTCCGCTCTCCTCTGCCCCCCAGCCTCCGCTCTCCTCTGCCCCCAGCCTCTCCTCTGCCCCCCAGCCTCTCCTCTGCCCCCCAGCCTCTCCTCTACTCCGCCCCCCAGCCTCCGCTCTCCTCTGCCCCCCAGCCTCCTCTGCCTCCCCTCTCCTCTGCCTCCCCTCTCCTCTGCCTCCGCTCTCCTCTGTCTCCGCTCTCCTCTGCCTCCGCTCTCCTCTGCCCTCCAGCCTCCTCTGCCCCCGCTCTCCTCTGCCCCATAGCCTCCGCTCTCCTCTGCCCCCCAGCCTCCGCTCTCCTCTGCCCCCCAGCCTCTGCCCCCTCCAGCCCTCCGCCCCCTCCCTCCTCTGACCCCTCCCTCCTCTAACCCCTCCAGTTTCTGCCTCCTCCGTCCTCTGCCTCCTCCCTCCTCTGCCCCCTCCAGCCTCTGCCCCCTCCAGCCTTTGCTGCACTCACTGCTGACCACTGAGCCACCGCACTCACTGCTGACCACTGAGCCACGCACTCACTGCTGACCACTGAGCCACCGCACTCACTGCTGACCACTGAGCCACCGCACTCACTGCTGACCACTGAGCCACCGCACTCACTGCTGACCACTGAGCCACCGCACTCACTGCTGACCACTGAGCCACCGCACTCACTGCTGACCACTGAGCCACCGCACTCACTGCTGACCACTCAGCCACCGCACTCACTGCTGACCACTCAGCCACCCCACTCACTGCTGACCACTCAGCCACCCCACTCACTGCTCACCACTCAGCCACCGCACTCACTGTTAACCACTGAGCCACCGCACTCACTGCTAACCACTGAGCCACCGTATACTCTGCTAACCACTCAGCCGCCTGTGTACCCACAATTAATTTCACAGCACTCCCCTATTACTACATAAACTATATATAGATTCTAGACTACCCGATTCTTTAGAATCGGGCCACCATCTAGTTATATATGTGGGACATCACTGTGTACATATTCTTGTAGTGCCGTGTTTATTATATGTGTGTGACATCACTGTGTACATATTCTTGAAGTGCCGTGTTTATGACATATGTAGTGTGACATCAATGTGTGCATATTTCTTTTATTTCCGTGTTTATTATATATGTGGTTGATTTCTCTCTGTGGTAGAAACAAAATATTAATCTTGTAGTTGTGACACCTCTTAATGGCTAAGGCTGGTTTCACATTGCGTTTTAGTTAAATCCGATGCTGTCCGATGAAAATCAGACAGCATCGGAACCAAACTGATCCCTGCAATCGGATGCCAAATAGGCATCCGATTCCGACATTTTGCAGGATCAGTTTGGTCTCCTGTCACCTTGCTCCCCCTCCTCTCTGCCTCCTGTCATCTCGTTGTTCCCCTGCTGTCCCTCTGTTTTCCCCCCTGCTGTCCCCCTGTTTTCCCCCAGCTGTCCCCCTGTTCTCCCCTCTCCTCTCCTCTTCTCCCCGCTCCTCCTGTCATTCCAACATAAAAAATCTTTATTCTCACCTGCCAGCGCTCCCCCGGCGTCTCATCAGCTCCCAATTGGTTTTACAGGACCTGCGATGATGTCAGAAGCGTCATCAGGTCACATGAGCGGTTACCGTGGTAACCGCTCATGTGACCCGATCAGCTGATCGGGTTGTGACATCATCCCAGGTCCTGTTACCGATCGGGAAGTTGATGGAGACGCCGGGGGAGCGCTGGCAGGTGAGAATAAAGATTTTTTATTTTAAACACTTTATTTTACTTATATTTCACTATATATCAATATATCAATATATCGTGGTAACCAGTTCATACAGCAGGCTGCCTAGTGACCGCTTATACCGAGCGCACAGGGAAACGCTGCAAGCAGCATTTCCCTGTGCGCTCGGGATAAGCGCACACTACGCAGCCTGCTGCATGAACTGGTTACCACAATACACATCGGGTAACCAGGGACAGCGTCTGCAGAAAGCGCCCGCACATACGCAACTGCGCTTCTCGCACAAAATCTAAGTATTTAGCGGAGAAGCGCTAAATACTGAGAGCGCAGGTGTGTGGACAAGGCCGATGTTTAGATTGTAAACTCCAAGAGAAACAGCGTTACTGATGTATGTAATGTGCTATGGAATTAATAGCGCTATATAAAATGAATAAATATTATTATATTATTGCTGTGTTTATTATATATGAAGAGTGACATCACTGTGTAATTATTATATACTAGATGGTGGCCCGATTCTAAAGAATCGGGTAGTCTAGAATCTATATATAGTTTATGTAGTAATAGGGGAGTGCTGTGAAATTAATTGTGTGTATACAGGCGGCTGAGTGGTTAGCAGAGTATACGGTGACTCAGTGGTTAGCAGTGAGTGCGGTGGCTGGTGAGCAGTGAGTGGGGTGGCTGAGTGGTCAGCAGTGAGTGCGGTGGCTGAGTGGTCAGCAGTGAGTGCGGTGGCTCAGTGGTCAGCAGTGAGTGCGGTGGCTCAGTGGTCAGCAGTGAGTGCGGTGGCTCAGTGGTCAGCAGTGAGTGCAGTGGCTCAGCGGTCAGCAGTGAGTGCAGTGGCTCAGCGGTCAGCAGTTAGTGCGGTGGCTCAGTGGTCAGCAGTGAGTGCGGTGGCTCAGTGGTCAGCAGTGAGTGCGTGGCTCAGTGGTCAGCAGTGAGTGCGGTGGCTCAGTGGTCAGCAGTAAGTGCGGTGGCTCAGTGGTCAGCAGTGAGTGCGGTGGCTCAGTGGTCAGCAGTGAGTGCGGTGGCTCAGTGGTCAGCAGTGAGTGCGGTGGCTCAGTGGTCAGCAGTGAGTGCAGCACAGGCTGGAGGGGGCAGAGGCTGGAGGGGGCAGAGGAGGGAGGAGGCAGAGGACGGAGGAGGCAGGAACTGGAGGGGTTAGAGGAGGGAGGGGTCAGAGGAGGGAGGGGGCGGAGGGCTGGAGGGGGCGGAGGGCTGGAGGGGGCGGAGGCTGGGGGCAGAGGAGAGCGGAGGCTGGGGGGCAGAGGAAAGCGGAGGCTGGGGGGCAGAGGAGAGCGGAGGCTGGGGGGCAGAGGAGAGCGGAGGCTGGGGGGCAGAGGAGAGCGGAGGCTGGGGGGCAGAGGAGAGCGGGGGCAGAGGAAGCTGGAGGGCAGAGGAGAGGGGAGGCAGAGGAAAGCGGAGGCAGGGGAGAGCGGAGGCAGAGGAGAGCGGAGGCAGAGGAGAGGGGAGGCAGAGGAGAGGGTAGGCAGAGGAGAGGGGAAGCAGAGGAGGCTGGGGGGCAGAGGAGAGCCGAGGCTGGGGGGCAGAGGAGAGGAGAGGCTGGGGGGCAGAGGAGAGCGGAGGCTGGGGGGCAGAGGAGAGGCTGGGCGGCAGAGGAGAGGCTGGGGGGCAGAGGAGAGGCTGGGGGGCAGAGGAGAGCGGAGGCTGGGGGGCAGAGGAGAGCGGAGGCTGGAGGGCAGAGGAGAGTGGAGGCAGAGGAGAGCGGAGGCAGAGGAGAGCGAAGGCAGAGGAGAGCGGAGGCAGAGGAGGCTGGGGGGCAGAGGAGAGCGGAGGCTGGGGGGTCAGAGGAGAGGGGAGGCTGGGGGGTCAGAGGAGAGCGGAGGCTGGGGGGTCAGAGGAGAGGGGAGGCTGGGGGGTCAGAGGAGAGTGGAGGCTGGGGGGTCAGAGGAGAGCGGAGGCTGGGGGGCAGAGGAGAGCGGAGGCTGGAGGGCAGAGGAGAGCGGAGGCTGGGGGGCAGAGGAGAGCGGAGGCTGGGGGCAGAGGAGAGCGGAGGCTGGGGGGTCAGAGGAGAGCGGAGGCTGGGGGGTCAGAGGAGAGCGGAGGCTGGGGGGTCAGAGGAGAGCGGAGGCTGGGGGGGCAGAGGAGAGCGGAGGCTGGAGGGCTGAACACTCACTGGGCTGTCGGCGGTCAGTGGCAGGGCTGCCGGCGGTTCCGGAGGCCGGCCCCGGAGTGCGGGCGGGGCTAGCTCCGTGATGGAGGAGACTCACCGGGTGTGTGGAGAGAGCGGCAGGACTGGGAGCGGTGCCGGCGGAGGCCGCACACCGGAGTGTGGGCCGGTCCGGGCCGGTTCCCGCATGTTGGTGGGCGCACACCAGGCTGTGTGCGGAGCCAGTGGCGCAATGGCGGTCCCTGATGGAGAGTGGGTGGTGAGCTGCAGGGCTGTGGGCCGGATGTGGGTGGGCGGACACGGGGCTCTGTGCAGGGCCGGTGGCGGGATAACGGCGAGTGGTGGCGCTTTAGCGCCCACCGCGAGGCGCTGTGCCATTTTGACAGCGGCTCGCGGTGAGCACTACGCGCTCACCGCTCGTGGGTCTGGTACTTCCGGTTCCGGTCTTTGACACAGGGTGCAGGCCATCACGGAAGTTGAGCGGATTGGCTGGAAGTGGCATTCGGGTTTTATATATAAGATGTGGGACCAGAGCGGTGTCTGTAAGAGGTGAAGACGCCAGAAGGTGAGTATATGACCAGGGACCGGGGATTGACATTTAAAGCTGTATACCAGCTCTGCAAAGAAAAAAAAATAAAAACACTGGAGTGGTGCTTTATCCTTTGGAGAGCTTATCAAGAGAATCTTCTCCATTAAGTCATTGAATCTACAGTATGGTGTAGGATACAAAGTACAACTGTAGATTCATGATTCTTGTTTATTAATAATGTTGTTTTGCCATAATTAAAGTATAAGTGTCTGATTAGTAAGGGGTCTGATTGCTGGGACCCCCATGGTTCACGTAAACAGGGGTTTCTTAGTAGAAGGAGCAGTAGTGCACCTGTGTGATCATGGCTCTATTTATTAGCTTTGGGATATCAGAGATAGACAAGAGCTGTACTAATCTGTCTTCATCAGTCCCAAAGACACTGATTGAAGCAGGGGGTCTTTCCCTACCACATTATTCACACAGGCTCTTCTATTATGGTAAAGTGTGGTAGGACCAGTAGTTCAAAGCTCGCTGATCAGTTCCTTCTCCCTACCCGTGGACATCACTCTTGAATGCAGTTTATACAAGGCTCTAAAATGGGGGACCCCCGTATTAGATAATCATGCACCCAGTGGTCATTGGGGTTCTAATATTAGTAATTTTCTGATTTTTGTTTTGTTCATTTTCGATTCTTCCAAAATCATTTGAATACAATTTTTCTTGTCATTGGGAACGTTTTATATCCGTCATAATGAAACCCGATTGGAAGACCAGAATGACAGCTCTTTGTGTCAATATAATAATGCATAGCCCAACGTGTACCACCCTACAGCTTAACAGCTCCAGCGCCATCTGTATCTGTTCTATTAAAGAAGTTCAAAGTAACGTGACATTTCCTGATGCTGCACCACAAAAGAATGATAACAGCTTTGCTCTGTCAACAGCGCCCCAGAAGAGAGAGGAAAGCGGCACCTGAAGGAATGACTGCCATGTTGTAACTTGCCAAACATTCCTCCAACCTGAGAAAGAAGAACTCATCCTTAGTGTAATTCTCCTCCATTCTCCGCTGTACAATTATCATCTCATCTGACCTTCCCCTGAGCTGTGCGGGCAATAAATGGCAATTTCATGAGGCAGCATGCAACTATTTAAATGTCTTTCTTTCTTTTCTTTTTTTTACTGTGGCTGTTTAGGACAGAATCTGCCATTGTGTAGTGAAGAGCCCTCACATACTTGAGTGTCTGGAATCCACTTGGACTTCAAAAAGGTGCCAGGGTTTATGAGCTCTGGGGCAGCCGGTAAACATATAGACTAATATTAGATCCAAGCATAGCCACATCAGCTGTTAGTAAAGATTATTTGAGCAGCTGTAGGATGTGAAATTTGTAGAAATGAGCATAGCTGAGGAAGGAAGCGGCAACATTGGCGTCTGAAGACACAATGCCAGTTGTGCTGGTGAGCCTAAGACGTGTCCCATACTACGGATTGAGCAATGTTAATTAAAAAAATTATATTTTTATTATTCATATTTACTGGATATTTAAGGGGTTCAAAATGGGGAAAAAAGAAAATAGAAAATCAGAACTTTAAAATTATGTGTAAACAAATGATCCCTTTTAATGTCATTTAAAAAAATGTCTTGTACTTGAAGGAACATAGAAAATGTGCACGGCATAGCCCTGGGTATGGGGCCTCCCTCTACTGATAGCAATGTGTGCTGCCATATGGTGAAGGGATTATAACTCTACGAGAGAACTGATCAATAATTCAGTTTATGACCCATTTCTAATTTTACTTAGCATCTTGTCAGTTTTCCTAAAATGTTATCTAATGAAACGGAAATACTAAGTAGTTAAATTCATTGCTTGATCTTTCCAAAAAATCGATCAGAGAAGGAAAAAGAGGGCACTCACCCATAAATTGTGCAAACAGTCACCTTTATTGCGGATCCATTCCAGATTTCTTATTAAGAGACTTCCCAAGAAGTCTTATGGTACCTTTACATGCTGCCACAGAGGGTAGCAACAGGTAGGCAACGCACGTGCGCATTTTTACCTGTTGCGAACGGTTGCCGATGCCGCATATACACGCCGCCACAAAGTGCTCCACAGAAGGTATTTGCGATCCCCGGAAGTGGAGCACCTTGCCTGATTTACACGCCGCTACCACAACGCTACCACAAGGGAATGTGGGCGTACATCTTACGTGCCGCAAGTACATAGGAGTGACAGACTTGTGTATTACGTGACGCTCGTACGGTGATTGGACAATGCAATAGCATCATGATTGGCCAGCCAGCGCAGGAAGGCTGGCTAATACATGACGCTATTGCAAATGTGTAGTGTGACTGGTCAGCTCGTTAAATATGGTGCCCTGTGCAGGGACAGCCAATGGTTACACAGTAGCCCCCACCAATGATAGCTGATGGGGCGTGGTATACATGACGCTGTGGCACGCCCCAGGGAATTCACTAGGGCACGCAAATACCTTGCCTGTGTCCGGATTACACGCCGCCACCATAGGGATTGTGCCTTCCTGTTCTTGAGCACGGCCCAGACACAGGTATCTGAAGGCACTGCAAGACACAGCCTGAATTACACGTCGCCACTTCGCGGTCATTTCAAGGCAACAGGCACAATTGTGTCCGATGCCTGGCGGTTTCAACCTTTCTGTGGCGGCGTGTATAGGTACCATTATAGACATTGAATAGAGCGGGGGTAAAGCATGCACACCTCCATTTAATTCAATATGGGGCTCTGCATCCCGGCTCATGGGCTCCAAAGTTCCTGTCTTAAAAACACTCTTGGTTCTGGCATTCGGACTGCCAGCGATCTGTATTTTATCCTCTATCCTGATGAAAAATAAATAATCTACTACTTTGGGAATACCTCTTAAGGTACCCTTACACGCCGCTACAGAAGGTTAGAAACCACCGGGTGTCTCACGTGCACGTGCACGTTTCAACGGTTCCTAACGGTACCTGATACCGCATTTACATGCGGCTACAAAGTGCTCCACAGTAGGTTTTTTTCTATCCCTGGAAGCACCGACGGGTGCGCAGGTTACCTTCTGTAGAGCACCTTCCCTCATTTACACGCCGCTACCACAAGGCAATATGGGAGGACCTGGGGCAGCAGGGACAACACATAGGCGTGCCAGAGTTGTGGATTACGAGACGCTCGTACGGTGATTGGACAATGCAATAGCATCATGATTGGCCAGCCAGCCAGACTGCAAATGTGTATGCAAGTGTGGTACTGGTCACTCCTTAAATATGCCGCCCTATGCAGGGACAACCAATCGTAACGCAGGAGCTTCCACTAATGATCGCTGATGGGGCGCGGTATCCTGGAGACTGTGTCACGCCCCAGGGAGTTCACTAGGTGACGAAAATACCTTCCTGTTCCTCGATTACACCCCTGCTACCATAGGGTTTAAACCTACCTGTTTTTGAGCACTGTGAAAGACAGGTGTCGACAGTGACCGGTGGCAACAACCTGAATTACACGCCGCTACCTCGCACTGTTTTGACGTACAAGATACAATTGTCTCCGACACCCGGTGGTTTCTAACCTTCTGTAGCGGCGTGTAAAGGTACCTTTAAGGATTTTCTGACAGCGTTGTGTACAAAAATATTTTGTTCTTTTTTTTTGCCATGAATAACATTTTTTTATTCATCCAAACCTGATAACAGATTGTTTTTTTATTCTGTAGATTACGTGAAGAACATATAAACACTTTGTAGATGGTATCCTTGTTGGTATTTGAGCCACCATGCTGCCCATCTAAATAGCCCCAGGAATCTAATATTTCAAGTCTCTTAGTTCATTGCTGCTTATTTGTCCACATTGATGCCATTTATATATATGTCATCATTGTTAAGCAGATCACATGGAATAATACTAAACCTGTCTTCTCTATAAACCACCTGATGACAAAGTCTCATTAAATCAGTATTATTGGAACAAAATGTCAAAATCCAGTGTAATCACTGGACTGTAGCACTAGCACAGCAGGTTTGGTAAAATAAGATGAAGTAAAAAAATCCTGCGGCACTCCATCATATAATATGTACAGGTACAACGCTGAACACAATATGTTTTAACATAAAAAACAGCGGCACTCTGAAATACTAAGACATGTAATTGAATGTAGAACAATATTATAGCTAAGAAGACATGAAAAAATAAGACACTAAGCTTGTAAATATGGCTATATCGTTAACCACCCAGTAGCCATGTCAAGGCGTGTCTCTTTTGCTGGGTTCCTACTCACCGATACACAAGGAGGTTTTTAAATCCTAATAGAGGCTGTGACTGAGTGTAGGGACCAAGTTAAAGAGATACGCCTCGACATGGCTACTGGGCGGTTATTGATATGGAATATTTTTAAGCTAGGTGTCTCATTTTTTCATGTCTCCTTAGCTATAATATAGTTCTGTATTCAACTACATGTCTTAGTATCGGGAAACCCTCTTTAACTATATTAAAAGCCACACTAGTTCTAAGAAAAAAACAAAGCGCATATTACTTACCAATCCTGAATCCAGCACTGGCTCTCTGAAACTGTCCTTCCTCTGTTGTTTGTATCCAGCACTGACATCATGTCAACAGCACTGCAGCCAATCAGTGATCTCAGCAGTTTGTACCGTCTACTGAGGCACAGCCATCAACTCATCAACTGGCTTCTGCACTGTTGACATAACATCAATGCTGCAGACAAACAACAGAGAGCAAATGAGCTGCGGAGAGCTGGCTCTGGATCTGGAGCGTAAAAGTAACGGTGCCGTCACACTCCGCAATCTCTGGCGATGTTGGTGATAATACGTGCATACTCACGTTTTTTGTGCCTGCCTCAGATCGGCGATGGCGGCGTCATGCCGCATTATCGCCCTGAAGCTAAGGTGATGTGTCGCTCTGGAAGTCACCTCACCTACAGCGGAAGCAATCCTGCCTAATTCCATCGCCGTTTCACACGCCGCAATCTCAAAGGCAATGTGGGCGTACATGTTCAGAGTGGCGAGGGATAGGCGTGCCACAGTGGTTTACACCACGCCCCATACACGCTCTTTGGACAACACAGCTGCGTTACGATTGGTCAGCCTGCTCTGGAAGCTGGCTAATACATGACGCAATTGTCTATCGGAGTTTGTCACAAATATACACTTGTATCGTCAATTGTGGCGCCTGCAACACACTTTCGAGATGCCAAAGTGTCACACAGGAGACATCTTGTGCAGTACAGTGGATTGGACTAAGAATGGCTATGTGTGCGTCTGTAGGTGATGGCAGTACGCTACAAACAACACTATGGACATATGTGCCTGCATTGGTCCACGCCATGGCAGAGCTGCCATGGCTGAACTATGTGTGTGTACACATGTTTGCATGTGTGTACTGAAGTGTACCTACATCCCCCACAAACACTATTGCATTCTCCATGTGTGTGGACACAGTCGCATGTGGCCAAACACATCATAATGGACATGTACACACATTCACGGCATACAGTGTGGGCCAAAGGGCTGGACCTGTGTACTGGACATTAGCAGACAATGCTGCACGGACCCATCAAGACCATTTAACGTATCACATACCTCTGTACACAGCATAAAGCCATTGCAACTGCCCTGTATTCAAAAGTAACGACACACACAGGTAGTTTTGTTATGTCTTTTTTTAAGTGATACTTTTTGTGCACAAAAAAGGGAATTATAACAACACACACAAAACATTAACAACAGAAGTGTGAACATCACACAAATAAATAGAAATTGATGATAAATTATGGCCATACCCAAACATTTGACAGTACAAAAAAAAAAAGAAACTAAACTAACTAACTAACTAACTAATGTTAAAGCACACAAAATGAACAAAACACCACCATAATCCTCCTGGTGCAGCCATCCTGGTGACTCCACCTTCCTCCTGATGTTGCTGCCTGACAACACCAGCCACCCTACACCTGCTGATGCTGCCAGGCAAGTGCCTCAGGGCCATTAAAGTAGGAGCAGTATGCGTCTCTGTTGCGCCTGGCATCCTGCTGACTCAAACTGTGGCTCAGCGGCTGGAGTGGCGCCACACCATGGTCGGTAGCACGCCAATCCCCAGGACGGAGCTCCACTGTTGTGGGGTCCACAGAATCCACATAACTTGCCGGCGTGTATGATGACCGATGTCTACAAAGCAGGAAGTTATGCAGCATACAGCAGGCCAGCACTACCACATCAATAGATTCCAGTTTCATATGCAAAGGCATATGAAACACGAGGAATCTGTTGGCCATGATCCTGAACGCATTTTCAACCACACCGTGAGCCCGGGATAGCTGGTAATTGAAAATGCGCTGCTCAGAAGTAACCGTCCTCTGGGGATATGGCCGTAGTAGGTGAGCCTGAAGTGGGAAGGCTTCATCCCCCACAAATGCAAAGTTTAGATGACCGGTCGTCACATCATTTGAGGGCAAGTTCAGAGCACTTCTCCTTAGGTCTTGAGCCAAGGAGCTGTGTGCAATCACACCCCCATCTGAGACATGGCCGTTCATGCCAACATCCACGTAGAGGAACTCATAGTGAGCATCCACCAGGGCCATGAGGACCATGCTATAATATCCTTTATAATTAAAATACAAGGACCCCGTGTCGGGGGGTTGTGCGATCCTCACGTGCTTACCATCCAATGACCTCCGCAGTTTGGAAATTGCCATCAATCGACAAAACCTCTGGAAACATACATCCATCCAGCTTGGGTTGTTGGTAACTGCATGTAGGATGGCAGCAGACAACTCACAATGGCCTCATATGTCTCAGGTATCAGGCGTATCAGTAGTGGCCGTGAGACTGCTGCAGAGTATTGCTATCCTTGAACGACCTGTTGCCAGGAACCTCAAAGTTACAGCCAAACGATACTTAGGTGGCACAGTTCGACGCATCAAAGTGTCCTGTCGGGCTATGAATGGTTTTATGCGTTCCAAGAGGAATGTGAAAGAGTCCTTGGACATACGGAGATAGTTCCTGAAATCATGCGGACTACTATTCTCCAGCTGATGCAGCAGGCGCATGTGACTCAGGTTGTCCCATTGCCAAAGCCAATCCCTGACCCACACATGCTGTGGTCTGCGAGCCCACAACCTCTCAGCTCTCTCCTCCAGCCACAAGTCCTCTTCCACCAAGGCAAGAGCCACGATAACAACTCCATCAGGGTCCATGATGATATCACCTACCAACCCCTGCAAAAGTAACGCCTTCATTCATAAATTAGTACAAAGCCGACAATATCCGGCTTACTGTAAATGGCTTATTAACTCCTAACATGCCCACAGGAGTGTCTCTAGGGGGGGTGGGTACCCCCTAGAGACTTGTTGCCCACAACTATTATTAATATTTCATCTTTTATTATACAGTTAACACTTTGTTCATCCCTGCGGTAGTCCATGCTAACCGCATTGCTCAGGATTATACATCCTGAGCAATGCGGTTACCACATTGCAGGTCAGAGAACCGCTCTGAAAACTGTAGCCTGCATGATTGTTCACACAGGCTGCAGATTCGGAGCTGGTAACCGGATTGCTTGTAAAGCAATCCGGTTACCATAATGGGCTCCTATGGGGAGTGGTTCCTGCTCTGGTTTTGAGCTTTTTGAAAGCTCAAAACCTGATCAGGTTTAAAGAAAAAAAATGCAGATGTGACCCTAGCCTATACTCACCACACAGCCTGGCAATCCGGGCACGAATGTCCACAATCCGCCCTGGGGACTTGTGCTTGAGGTCCGCCATCTTTTTCTGGATCTGCTTGCGGGTCCTCTCAACACCCACTTTCCGGAGCAGGGCCCGCTGGAGTTTGCGCAGGATATTCTGCTTGCGCAGCCGTGGGTGGCGGTGACGCTGGTGGCACCAGTAGTCATGTCGGTCCCACAGGTCGATGAGGATCATCAGTTCTACAACACCCCATGTGGCAGCGCGCTGTGTGCCCGCCATGACTCTTGTACTATGTGCAGAGGAGGGGCAGGCACCTGGCAGGCAGGGAACGAGCAGACATGTGATGACGTCACAACGCACACTGGTGCTGCCAAAGAAGGTTCAGGGCGCTAACAAGGTAGATGTCCGTGTAATGGGAGCAGAAGAATGTACCCAGCAGCGTCACCAAATTCACACACGTAGGGTGATTGTAGTGTGTGGCCCATGGCACCCATCTACGATGTGTAGGCCAACATCTGAGCTGTCATGTGTGGCAGTATACTCCACATAGTGCAACTTAATACACGCGGACAGCATAGATTGCGCTATTCAATGGCTCGCGTAATTGCACTGAGTTTGCGGACGGTTGTGTAGCAGAAGATGTGTGTGGTGCTGGACGGACAGCTCTTCAAATATGGCGCGGTGTCAACTGACAGCCAATGGGATCACAGTAGCCCACACCAATCATCTCAGACAGGGCACGGACTTCAGCACGCTAAGGCACGCCTATGGGAAATCACAGACGACGCTCTTTCCATCACTATCGCCCTGTCAGACGCCAAAACATGAAAATATCACCTTGCTGATTGAGCCTGATTGCTGAGCACTGTTCAGGAATCAGGCGACGGCCGATGGGTGATTTATTGCCATGAAATCGATAAATCACACGCCGCCACCGTGAGGCAATTTCACGGCGATTGTGCTGGGGCGACACATCGCCTTTCAGATTGCCAGCCGAGATTGCGGCATGTGACGGTACCTTTATACTTGGCTTGTTTGCTATACAGCTACTGCAACCTGGGAAAGAAAGGTTTCTAAAGGGAGACAACCACTTTAATCTATGTATGTATGTAGTCATAGTAATAAATGATTTTCCCTATGTATATTGTGTTGGCCTGAATAAATGTATCCTTAAATTAGTGCTAGTAGACTTGTCATATTAACAATCAGTACTGGTTCAGGTAGGATATCTGCATTTGTAAATTAGCCCTTAAAAAGAACCTGTAATATCATGAAATGCTATTAACCTCTGTACTGATGCACTGCTGAGTCAGCTGTAAGTTAGTGGCAGGGTGTGGTTACTATGTATTGGTTCATGATTGATTCTGATGAGTGAGCCCGGGAATGTTCAGGTTTGCTGAGTTTGTCCGGAATTTTAAAAAAAAGTTTGGTTCAGGACCTCGACTTGACCCAAACTTCACCTCCAACATAAAAACACTATAACTTAATGGGGACCTGATCTTCAGTGCTGAAAATGGCTGTAAATTGGTCATAGTAAAATGAAGCAAAATGAGAACAATTGCCCTGCAAACAAATGTGAATGGGAAATAAAGAAAGGTGTGGGTTCCATGGCCCTTTCCACCCTGATAATACCAGCCCTCAGCCAAGGTAAAGCAGACAGCTGAGGGCTGGTATTATCAGGGTGGAAAGGGCCATGGTTATTTGGCCCTTCCCAGCCTAAATATACTAGCTCACAGCCACCTCAGAATTAGCGCATTGCATTAGATGCGCCAATTCTGGCACTTTACCCTCGTCTTCCTGATTGCCCTAGTGCATTGGCAATCAGGTTAGTAGGTTAATGGTGTTGATGTCAACTGTGAATTGACAGTTCACAAAAAAAAACCTAATGTTATTAATGGGTAGGTGTCTACCAGACACCTCCTTTACTAACATGGTAAGTATAGAGTTAAAATAGATTCATAGGGATTTTTTTTTAAATTCGAATAAAGACTCCCCACACGTCCTTGTTCGACAGTGTATTACTTCACAACAAATCCTGCAAGTTCCAATGTAATCAAAAGACTAATGTCCCACGACGCCCATTGATTCGTATGGAGGTTTGTTCTGAGAAAGTTCTCAGAATGAGGCTCCAGAGATCTCTGACAGTAAGCAACAGGGACGAGTGTGAGAAATTCTGAACATTCTGCAGACTGGCAGTGACCTCTGGAGTCTTATTCTGATAGCTTTGTTAGAAAGAAGCTCCACTTGAATATATGCGCGTTTGAGAAAGTTCTCAGAACGAGACTCCAGAGATCTCCAGCACAGAATTTCTCATGACTGTGACCAGGCACTGCTGATTGGCAGTGACCTCTGGAGCCTCATTCGGAGAACTTTCTGAGGATAAAGCTCTATTGAAATCGATGGGAATCATGGGACCTTACTCTTTGGATTAAGTCGGAATGTCCAGGATATACTTGGAAGTAATAAATTAGTGACCAAGGGCATGTGGAGGAGTCTTTATTAAAATAAACTTTTTTTCCCCTGTCTTTTTTAACTCTATACTTGCCGGGTTAGTGATGGAGGTGTCTGATAGACCTCTCTCCATTACCAATACCAGAGCTTGATGGATACCTGTCAATTCACATCTAACATTAATCCCATTAAACTATTACACAGATTGACACTACACTAGTGTTATTGGAATGCGCCATATCTGGGGCAGCTGTGAGCTAGTTGATTTAGGCTCGTAAGGGCCAAATAACCATGGCCTTCCCACCTTGATAATACCAGCCCTCAGCTTTCTGCTTTAACTTGGTTGGTTATTAAAAGTAGGGTGGAGCACACGCCATTTATGTTTAATTATTTAAATAATTTAAAAAACAGCGTTGGATCCCTTTATTTTTGATAACCAGCCAAGGTAAGGCACACAGCTCAAAATTGCAGCCCACAGCTGTATGTTTTATTTGTGTCTAGTTTTCAAAAATAGGATCCCACAGCGTTTTTTTACCTTTATTGTTCACAGCAGCGTATAGTCATCTTTTGTATGCAATAAAGTTTGTTGATTAGCAGCGCTGTAGCCTTTCAACAAGCTTCATTAACGTACAAATCATTCCCTAACATAGAACTCTGACATTTTTTAGTCCATGTTCAAGTTCAAGTTCTGGAAACCTGGTGTTTGTTATGAACCACAAACTTAACAGTTTGGATTTGCTGATCCTTAGTGACTGAGGCATCATGGTCATGACTCTATAACTGAAAGCTGAAGGCAGTCATCAGAAATTAACTTTCCTCTTGGTAGCCAGGTTTTCAGTGCAGTCACTGGGCAGTGTTGACATGTTATTAACCTACAGATTAACCACATATCTGCAGGTTAATAGTGGTTAGATACTTGACAGGTTCCCTTTAAGAATGATAGTAATAAACATCTATAAGCATTAACATCAAATTCAGAAGAAGAATTACGTCAATGGTGTTATTCTACTTTCTAGGAAGGTCAATAGGTGTCCGTACACAGTAAACCAGTTACAAGAATCAAGTCACTTGACTTTTCCCAGAACACTGATGTTGGATAACAATGTATCTTATCCTTTTTCCCCACAGGAGATGAACTGTTGCCAGATGGCAGTGGCCTATTTCTTCATGGATGTTTATCGGTGTTGGGAAAAATAGCTTTAGCTTGACAGATGGTTAGTTCATGTGTATGATCACACTAAGGTCTTGCTAGGAACAGCATGTATTACGTACATGTTTAATCGGACAGCACACAGACCAATGTAATGGTAATAGGATGTTCAGATGAGAGTTCATTTACATAGACCGGATCATACATATACTTCCTGATTTCTACGGACACATTGCAATAATTAACATAGGACTATATTTGATCATTTACATTTTTAATTTATAAAAATGGACCCAATGCAGTTGTCATGCGGTTGTAAAAAATGGATATGCAGAAGGAATATGAATGACAATATGAATGAAAGCGATCCTGTCAGATATGCGGCAGTCATCCAGAATAAACTTTTCTTTATTAATGCAAAGTTTAAAACTTACAAGCAGTGCACAGAGTAGGGGAGAGGGACTAACGGGGAGCCGCTGTAAATGGGATCCCTGGTGGGCACCTCCGGCTCCTTCTCTGGACAGACTGATCCTAACAGAATTCATTCCATGGTACATCCACTTCCTTCCTTACACTGTTCAGTGATGGTGGTGCAGCTCCCTGCCTCTTTCCCTTGAGACTTGCAATATGGATGATAATTGGATGATTTTTCCTTCTTTATAATAAGGTTTTTCATATGCTCTTCTGATCCTGGCTTAATGCGTATTTGCAGAGAAAGGAAAACCAGTTTAATTATCAGTAACTGTTCAGCCTATGATACAGTCACACTGATGAGGGTTGAAAATAGCTGATAAAACCAGGTGTTAGCTGCTTTCTTCTCTGCTAGAGATCTAAATTACTTAACATAATGTGATTTTCTGTTCTTTTCGCAAATTATGTAATATGAAATATGTTTATTCTGAGTTGTACTTTTTTCAAGCTTGTAGTGACATAACCGCCCCCTCTGTGATGAGAATGCAGAGCTCAGGTGCAGAGCAAGAATGGTGGAGGAAGGAGATGATAGCTCCCTGTTCCATCATTGCTTTCAAATGTATGTGCATCAAGGATGCTGACAAAGTTGAAAGTGTTGTGTTTTGGGGGCTGGTGCTGACAGAATCAAAATGAGAAAACCCTTTTAAGGACATTTGAAACATTAATCAGTACTGATATTTAATAGATGAATTAGTAGTAGAATAATATTAGGATCTACATTCATGATTCCTGAAGTGGAGTAGACTTTCATGGGATACTTTCTAATCATCTTTATCCTTTTCTATTAATCTTATGTTACATTTTAACCAATATCTTGAATTCAGCCTCATATAATAATTATTCTTAGTGCTGCTAAATGTATTATCTGAAACTGTGAGATGTGAAATTATGACATTATTACTACATAGGGGAATTTGTGACGTCTTTTGGTTTGAAAAAAAGGGGACAATTTTAGTAGCAGCCCTGTTTTGCCGCCTTTCCACAAATAATGAGTTTACTAGGATGGCTAGGGTCTGCTGCAGATTTACTGTAATTTACAGAAATTACACCTTAGATATATGCTAGCTCATAGTTGCTTTACATTTTAATTTGTCATACATGGATAGCCCTAGGTATGACAAATTTATTAAAACACATGAATGGGGTGTTTTATAATCCTATGTCTTAAACAGTTAGCGAGCAGCAACTTTTCTAACTTCCTATCTAATTTATCCCTATAATGTAAGCTTTTTTTTTGAAGATATTTGCTTTAACAGCTATTATTATTATTATTTTTTTCTATTTCTTGCTTGATGACACTCCATGTGAGTGCCCCAATGCATGCAGGAATGCTCACACAGAATGCCCCGAGCAGGGTGACAGGCAGCAGGCATTTCCTTAGCCCACCTGAAATAATGCATCACTGTGACGTTAGTTCCAGGAAATGTCAATTTTGTATTCACAACGGTCTCCAGCCCTCTTCTTCCCCCTTCCGCTGCAATCTGCTGTCTCATCTTCCCTATGCAGGGGCTGGCTGGAGCCTCCATCCCTGGGTGGCAGATTTGCCCTGCCGGCCGTGACTTGAGAAGCGGGGGGGGGGGGGGGGTTGCTGTCAGGTCTGACTTGAGAAGCGGGGGGGGGTTTGGGGTGCTGTCAGGTCTGACTTGAGAAGCGGGGGGGGGGGGTGCTGTCAGGTCTGACTCGAGAAGCGGGGGGGGGTGCTGTCAGGTCTGACTTGAGAAGCGGGGGGGGGGGGTGCTATCGGCCCTCACCTGATCTGAGACTTCCAGCGTCACGCGTCATGTGCCGGCCGCAAAGCGACGCCCGCGGCCGGCCCGTTTCTGTAGGGGGCGGCCCTAGATGTGGACTATACCACCAGCCCAGGGGGCACTTGCCCCCCTGCCACCTGGGCCAGCCCGCCCCTGTCCCTATGCCTTGTCTGTCCCCCTGCACATTGAGTGCACTGAAGTGTCAAACCAGTGATACAGGAGACTGACAGTGCAAGACTGCATAAGCACTGTCCACATGCAACATGCCTGAAATACTGACATTTCAGTGCGCTCATCGAACATGGGGGGAGACGAGGCATGGGGGAAGATGACACAGTGCACTGAAATGTCAGTATTCCAGGCGCAGTGCAGATTGGCGGTGCTGGAGGACTTAGGCAGCACCTACAAATGACATCAGTGGAAACTCCCTGCTCATCAGTATGAATAATAGACCACTGATGTCACTTGTGGGTGTTCTCATATCTTCCTGCACCACCGATGTCTTGTATCGCTTGTCAGACACGTCAGTGCTTTTTTTGCACACGAGGACAGACAAGGCATAGGGAAGATGCGACAGCACATTGAGAGGAGGGGAAAAAGAGTGGGGCTAAGACAGTGCACTGGGGAAGGTGAGGAGGGGCTGGAAACCCTTATGAACATAAAATTGACAGCCCCACCCCTGAAACCAGTTTTTTTGTTCCAGGGAGGGGCTGAGGAAGCGGCTGCAGCCTGTCATTCTGCTTAATGACTTTCTGTGTGAGTATTCCATCGTGCACTGGGGAATTCACATAGAGCATCAACAAGCAGGAAATAATAAAAAAAAAACTATAGCTGTTAGTGTAGAGAGGGAACCTTAGGGAATTAATAAAGCAAGTATAATAGAAAAAAGCTTAGATTATAGGGATAAATTAGATGGGAAGTTTCGACAAAAGTTGCTGGTCTCAGACTAACCCTTTAAATAGCTTTTGTCACTGTCTCCTTCTCAATGACTTAATGTCTGCAGTATATTTATAACCTGCACTCAATGTAATCCAGGCATTTACACTGAATTCTCGTAAACAATTCTGTAATAGATTATTCTATGGCAGGCCACATTTAAATGGGTATTTACAGTGATGTGAAAAAGTGTTTTCCCCTGTCCTGATTTCTTATTCTTTTGCATATTTGTCACTTGTAAATGTTTTAGATTGGCAAACTAATTTTAATTTTAGACAAAGATAACACAAGTAAATACAAAATGCAGTTTATAAATGAAGGTCTTTATTATTAAGGGAAAAAGAAATCCAAATGTACAGGTCCTTGTATGAAAAAGTTATACCCCCCCCAAAACATAAATTAGCTGTATCACATCCTTGGGAATCTGAATTTTAATTCTCTAGCCACACCAAGGCCTGATTACTGCCCCACCTGTTTTCAATCAAAAATCACTTAAATAGGACCTGCCTGATAAAATGAAGTAGACTAATGGTGGGTTTACACACACCAATCTTTGTATCCAATATCTGAACCAATCTCTGGTTGCAGTGAAATCATGGACAGATTGCTCCATGTTGTACACAGCCACAAAATGGAACTATGTGTCCATGATTTCACTGCAACCAGAGATCTGTTCAGATATTGGATACAATGATTGGTGTGTGTAAACCCACCATAAAAGATCCACAGAAGATGCGATATAAACTAATTTAGGAACAAGTGAGGAACAAAGTAATTGGGATCTATAAGCCTGAAAAAGATTATAAAGCCATTTCTTAAACTTTGGTATTCCAGCAAATCATAGTGAGAGCCATAATCCACAAATGGCAAAAATGTAGAAGAGTGGTGAACCTTCTGAGAAGTTGCTGGCCAACCAAAATTACCCCAAGAGCTCAGCAACGACTCACCCAAAAGTTCACAAGAGACCCCATAACAACATTTAAAGATTTGCAGGCCTCATTTGCCTGAGTTAAGGCCAGTGTTCATGACTTCACCATAGGAAAGGGACTGGGAAAAAAATCGCCTGCGTGGCAAAATTCTAAGGCTGGAAACTCACTGAGTGACATGCAAGTTACTCTCGGATCACTCATCTGGCACGACCCCTACCTCTTTGGATAGGATACTGTCAGTGGTATGTTTTCTATGTAGCTCCACAGGTCCCGTCCAAAGAGGGGGAGGCCATCCCGGGTGAATGATCTGAGACTCATGCGAGTAAGGCTGCCTTCAGATTTGCAGATGCCTCCGCTGCGTTTTGCGGAGGCATCTGCAAGCATCTGCATGCAGACGGCAGCCCCTATGTTTATAATGGAGCGCACGGCGGCCTGCAGATGCTTGCAGACCGCCGTGCGCACCCATTCACTCCTATATGTGATCTGTGCGCAGGCGGATGCCTGCATACAGATCACAAACTCTCGCCCGCACCAGGGACGCAACATGTCGCGTCCCTGGTGCGGACGAGAGTGTGTGATCTGTACGCAGGCATCCGCCTGCGCACAGATCACATATAGGAGTGAATGGGTGCGCACGGCGGTCTGCAAGCATCTGCAGACCGCCGTGCGCTCTATTATAAACATAGGGTCTGCCGTCTGCATGCAGATGCTTGCAGATGCCTCCGCAAAACGCTGCGGAGGCATCTGCAAATCTGAAGGCAGCCTAACTCGCATGTCACTCAGACAGTGTATTTCCAGCCTTAGACAAAAACCACTTCTGATCACATAGAAGATAAAGGCTTCTGTTAGTTTTACAAGAAAACATCTTAATGATTTCCAAGTCTTTTGTGTGAATACTCTGTAGAGTGATGAGAAGGTGTATGTCCCATTACATCTGGTGTAGACGTAACACTGCATTTAAGAAAAGAAACATTATACCAATAGTAAAATATGGTGGAAGACGTGTGATAGTCTGGTGCTGTTTTGCTGCTTCAGTAACTGGAAAACTTTCTGTGGTAAATGGAACTATGAATTATGCTGTGTACCAAAAAATTCTGAAGGGGAATGTCCGGCCATCTGTTTGTGACCTCAAGCTGAAGCACACTTGTGTTATGCAGTGGGAAAATTATCCAAAATTCACCAGCAAGTCCACCTCTGAATGGCTTAGAAAAACAAAATTAAGTCTTTGCTCTGGCCTAGTCAAAGTCCTGACCTTAGTTTGATTGTGATTCTGTGGCAAGGCCTTAAAAAAGTGGTTTATGCTCGGAAACCCTCCAATGTGGCTGAAGTACAACAATTCTGCAAAGATAAGAGGGCCAAAGTTCCTCCAGAGCGTTGTAAAAGATTCATTGCCTTTTAAACGCTTGATGTAGTTGTTGCTGCTAACGTTGGCCCAACCTGTTACGTCCCATGAATTAAAATAATTCATTGTGTGTTCTCTGTACCATGTATTGCATTTTTCTGTTGCTAGACAGAAGCCCTGCCTTTGGTAGTTTGTCCCTTCCTCCCTCATGTAGTCTGATGATGTTAGCCTTGCCCCTACCTTCTTGCCCATTATAATTCTGCTGTAGCCATCTTTGGATCCACATATTATGCTGCTCCTACTTCGATCACTCTTTCTACCTGCTACATTGCACTAAAATACAAGTTTTCAGTGGAATTCATCTTTATTTCTCTTGGACTCTTAATTCAATTCAGTGTGGTCGAGTTGGAACTATCTGAGGATGCTTGCATGTGAGTAAGAGAGTCAATACAAATTATCTAAAGAATTGAATCTTCAGGCACTAGTTATTCATAGTGCATGATGAGTCAGAATACAAAGTTTTTTGGTTTAGGGGGCAATCGCTTTTTCACACAGGTCCCTGTATGATTGGATTGCTTTTTCCATTAATAATAAAGACCTTCATTTATAAACTGCATCTTTTGTTTACTTGTGTTATCTTTGTCCAGTATATAAATTTGTTTGGTGATTTGAAACATTTACGTGTGACAAACATTCAAAAGAATAAGAAATCTGGAAGGGGGTAAAAACGTTTTCATGCCACTGTTTATACAGACTCACATCATTCTGTTTATTTTTGTGATACATAACCATAAATGTCTAATAAATCACATATATGATTTATTTGACTTTACCTTGTTGGAATATTTTCTTCAAATGTAAATTACCCTTAACATTTTTCTACCCAAGCAATCTGCTTAAAACCTCTACACAATGATAACTTACTGATGTGTTGTCATCATATATTACAATGCTATGAAACATTTCCCATCATCATCAGTCACCCTCATTGCAATGCCATTAAACAGATGCATAATATCATTTTTCATTTAATCTGACAATTTTAATGAAAATGTAAAGATTTTATCCAGTTTATCCAGTTGCTAACTACCTGTCGATTCTGCTGTGTGACTATTTCTCCCGGCTTAGAGTGGCCTAACTGTGGGAAGCTGGCTGTCAATCAGCATGACGTCAGCAGTGACCTCCATCGAGAAAGTAGAGTGGACGACAATGTGCTGCTCTACGATGTGAAGTCAAAGGAAGCAGGTATATCGCCGCCCGATCCATGAGAGATCGTCCTAGAACAGAAAAAGTAGGTAGTTAGAAACTACCTGATGGCAAATTATTAGCTCAGTGTGTGTGTGTGGGGGGGTCTTGAATAACCTCTTTAACTTTTTATTTGAATTCAATATTTCTATTTCTTTTTTTTTTTAGATGTTTGAGAAGTCTTAATCAGAGAAAGGAGTGGAAAACGTGAAGTCAGCTGGTTACAAAAATGAAATACACGGTAAAAACACTTTGTATTACAAGTTTAGCTTAGATAAATATTCTATCATACACATCTTTAATAAACATACATTTATGGAAATGTACAAAATCTCTCAAGGGACTTTTATGGCCTCTGGATTTTTACTTTTATATAGGAAAAACTGTACGAGTGCTGTAGGAATATGCTTACATCCTATATACTGGGCAAGAATGTTTAACGTGTGATTATCCTAGTAAATCCATGTTGCTACTGTGAGGCACCGACCGGGTGTGTGCCTCCCTGGGTGCGTCCTCCATATTGACAGGTCGCACTCCATCCTGGGATTTTGTGTTGGTTCTGCTTACTGGCTTGGGTGTGATAAAAGGAAGCTAGACCACGGGGTGTGGTCTCTAGTGTGAGGGAGTGAACACAACTCCCTGAGCTTCTGACAGAGAAACATCCCTGAGCCAGGCCTGAGACATTGTAGCTGGCTTTGACGGGGTAAGTCCTTTTGGGTGAAGATGAGAAGCGGCCCCTGAAGTAAGGGGAATCCGGAATAGTGCACCGGACTATTGTTGTCTACGTTTTGTGGCCAAATAAACCCGTGTGCCGTGACCAGTGGTGCTGGATCCCGTGTCTTTGCCTCCCTGACGCCGCTACACCTCACACTACCTAATTCCCTGAATGTTTGTCTTTTGTTTCAGCAATGTCACCTCCATTATTTCCTCTAATCTGTTTGGACAACAAGCTGAACACCATTTCAGAATTTCAGAATTTTTAACTCCCACTTGGTTTACGTAGGAATTTTCTTGAAACTGAATGTTGTTAGGTAATCCAAACTATTCACACATGGGAACCAGTTGGCTTAAGTAACACGCAATACCAAGCAAAAAAATAGGATAATGATGAATGAAAAATGAACATTCTTCATGTAGTAGTGTCTTCTGTATTAGTGCCTGCCCTTCCTTTCTCTGCCTCTGTTTCCTGGCAGCACCATGCTCTAGTTGTGGGTGACAACTAGTTCTGTGTCCTCTGGGACTTGTAGTTTCATTCAGGCTAGGAGCTCAAGAGTTAAATTAGTGCTGGCTCCCTTCAGTGTAGCTTGAGTAACGGAACCCCATGTTCGATCACTGCCAGCTTCCTTTTCTCCCTGCCTTCGGACCAATAAGTTAATCAACAGGAAGTGAACACTGCCACTAAATTACTGTTAATTGCTCCTATGTACGAAGGCGGGGATTGAAAAGCCGGCAGTGATTGGATGCAGGGCTCCGTTATGTCATAATGTCACGTGAGCACCAAGCTACGGTTACTGACCACGCTGGAACGGCGCCAGCTTGAGAGCCGAGTACGGCGTGTAATATTTTAAGTGGGGGAAACAAGTCGATTTAGAAGGGGTTGTCCTATTGTTGGACAACCTGCTTAAGCTTCTTAAACCCTGCTGCCTTCAACCAGTTATAATTTGACTACCGTAATTTATGGAACTCCTATGTACCTTGCTAGCATTCCCAGTAGATATTAATGATTCTGATCTTGACTAGGTGGTTTACTGACTCTACTCCTGCCTTATGATTTTTTCCTAACCGTCTGTCCCAGTTATGACCAGCTACTGGACCACTCTTTCTGCCACTCTGTGCAACTGGCTAGCTGCTGACTCAATGGCCCAAATCAAGGAACCCCTGTGTAAGGCAATCACTGGGATCTGGTAATAAAAGTGTCTTTATCATGCACATTTAAGCACATTTTGATGCATCCTACTAGAAGTTTAACAATCAGTATATAAATAATTGTATATGTGGCAGGCACTGTATAGTGCTGCTGATTGGTGGTCCTGTTTCTGAGACCCCCTACTCATGAGTCAATTTACTGCTCTGGTGATCACAGGTTTTATATGAGCTGCGAATAGACTGATGTATGTGCCTAATGCTATATCTATGAGGCTGTGTATTCCTCTTCTCTGAGCTTTCTATGGACCTATAGACCTGCTATTGAGCCTGTAGACAGCTCTGTGTACAGCTCATGCAGAACTGAAGACTTCATAGCAGTAGTTTGACTGATCAGTGGGAGTTATTGGCTCCGGACCCCCATCAATTCATAGCTCTGTGTAGCGCCTGTCATATATAAGAACTTTTATTTGCTCTTGGCTATTCTTGATGTTGTTAAGGCATTCCTCTTTGCTATCAAAGTACATGGTAATTAATCAATCTCTGATATCCTGGTGCTGTCACACTCTCTATCGGATATATCAAAATACCTGACAATCAATTGAACTTATGTAGAGAAGCAGCCAACAAGGTGCATGCCTTTAGGCAAGTCTTGCAGGACTCACAAATAGGGATGGTCGAGTCTACTCGCTACTATTCGGCACTCGCCGAATAGTAGCGGTAGTCGTGTACTCGCTACTCGCCGAGTAAATTAGGATTACTCGGGAGTAGCAAGTACCGAATACTTTTGCAGTGTATCAGTAGATACACTGCAAAAGTCCTGTAAAAGAGAGAAAAAGTGGTTAAAAAATAAAAAAAATCGGATACTCACCTTAACCGACGGCTGTACCGGGACCGGCCGATGCACGTCTATTCATGGAAAAGGACCTTTCCCTCTCTCAGCCAATCAGATGGCTGGGAGAGATCTGGCCAATCAGATGCCGCCACTTCACAATGACGTAATCGCTAGCAGCCACCTGATTGGCCAGATGGAAAGGTCCTCTCAGGTACACCGAGGACCTTTCCATCTGGCCAATCAGGTGGCCGCTAGCGATTACGTCATTGTGACGTGGCGGCATCTGATTGGCTGAGAGAGGGAAAGGTCCTTTTCCATGAATAGACGTGCATCGGCCGGTCCCGATACAGCCGTCGGTTAAGGTGAGTATCCGATTTTTTTATTTTTTAACAACTTTTTCTCTCTTTTACAGGACTTTTGCAGTGTATTTACTGATACACTGCAAAAGTATTCGGAATCGCTATACTCGCAACGAGTAGCGAGTACCGCTACCTACTCGTTGCGGGTATAGCGATTCCGAATAGTAAGGTATTCGCCCATCCCTACTCACAAAGGGGGCCCCCTGCAGCCAGAAGATGACACCCGGAACCAAAGAAGGGCCATGCAGTTTCCATGGGAAAAGAACTGTGGTGCTGCAGGGAACTATAAAAAGAGGGGCCGCCAGTGGAAGCAGAGGTTTGGCCCCAGAATATCAGAAGAAGCAGAGCTGCGTGCAAGTTGTGACCCCTGTATGCTCACTGAGAGTACCGGTTGCAAGGGTCCAGTGTCCTATTCCTTTGTGTCGTCACCCAGTCTTCCCAGAGCAGAGCAAGATTCAGAGTGTTCAAGTTCTGTGAGCCACTCTCAGATGTCGCCTGTCAAGACGCCACAACAGAGCTAAGTGGTAAAGCTGCAGACACTTCCAGTCAAGACCCCGCATCAGAGCTACATGGTTAAGCCACAGACGTCACTCGTCAAGACCAATATTCTGGAGTAACCTTGGGCTCTTGCCTCCTGCTGGGCTATGAAGTACCTGAGGACATGCAAAGGGACTTTGGGCTCATTTTTAGCGTATTGCAAAAAAAGGGGAATGACTGTTGAGAAAGTGTGCCCCTATCCTTTGGGTGACTTTAAAGCTGTTTACCAAAGAGTTCTCCCCAATGCTCAGGAAAGTGTCTCCTTAAGTGTAGTAGTATGATCCATATAGAGTTTTGTTTAATGCTGATACTTGTAACCTGTATTCCTGATTATTGTGTGTGTTGAAATTGAAACTGTTATAACCATTTGTAACTTTTAATCCTGTTTCTGTACCGCCGCTCTTAGTGCAACAGTAAATATTGTGTGTTTCACCACTGTACCATCCTTCTCTGTGGGTTTCATACTGGTCATCCTTTACACTTTAGCAATCCAAGTGATGTCCACACTCACAACTTGGCTGTTCCTTAGTGCAACCACACCTGCTACAAATTACCAGATTGCCTAAACGTCTCTGCTGTATCTGTTCAGATTGCATATCTGGTCCCAGTTTCTTCCAGCTCTGCCATCAACGTTCCTGTAGTGTTTATGCTGTTGGACTGATCCCTGCAGCTTGCATGCTATCTGACAGGCCTTGTTCCACTCAATTTTTGCCAGCAGTCCATACTATCTACTTTGACCTAGACAAGCTACATCAGTATGTCAGACAATGATGGAAAGGTGGCGTCCCTGGGAGCTTTCCTAATTGGAGCTTATGGAGAAGTACATACTCCGTTGAGTTATGTTTTAAGCAGTTCCATCAGGATTCTGTATAAGGCCCCCTTCACACTACGTTTTTGGGATCCGTGTGTATCCGTTCAGAAATGGATAGCTAGGGATCCTTTTTGGCCTCCCATGTATCCCTATGGGCATGGATTGTTCCAAAGTGGCCATCCGTTTGTGTCATTTTTATCAGGGATCCATTTGTGTACGCTTTTTTGATACACCCAGAATTGGAAACTGCTCCAATTTTGGGCTGCCTTCAAAAAAGTGGACACAAATTAACAGAAAGGGATCTGTCGCGGTCCATGTCAAATAACATGTGGGTCTATGGAGATGGATCCGTTAAAAAAACAGATCCATTAAATGGGTCCGCTTTGCTGTACTGAGCATGCAAAGAAGTAAGGTACAGGTCCTCCCAGCCCTTTCTGTGGTCAACCCAGTTCTCTCTCTCTCTCCCCAACTGCTATAATGCTTGCCTATGGGACAGACCACATTATAATACGTCCCTAACTGTTGACAGATCCATTAAAAAAATGGTCCAAAGGACATCAATTGCCATCCGTTGGCACAGATCAGTGTCCGTATGATCCTTGAAATTCAAGGAACCACACGGATGTGAATAAAATGCAGTGTGAAGGAGGCCTAAGAAAATAACAGTGAATCATCAGTTTCCCTAGAAATTGTGAAGTAAAGTGGCACATATAGAAGATGTTGTACAATAACTCTCCAGGCATAAGTGGATACAAATTTAAGTAATGTCTTGGTTGATTTATGTGGAGGTTTGCAAATGACAAGTAAAATAATGCCTGGAAAAACATACGTTAATTAGGAATTAAAACTTGGAATGTAAATCCCCCGGATTTTACATGTGAGTGAACAGCAACAATCTGTTGTAAATTCTGCTACGCATGCAGGAGGATATAGTGTTTATGGCGTAACCACACCGGAGACCCAGAAAAAACAGTCGTCTGGTTGTTTTCATCTATCTTTTGAAACAGTGTTATCTTATAAGCAAAAGGTTTTTGATTGATGTAATTTTATGATTATTGATTTGTCTTTATATAGGACTGCATGTTCATGAGAAAGAGAAAAAGTGGCACTCACCTTTCTTTGCCTAAAAAACAAAGTCCTTTATTCCCAAGTCCATTTAAAACAGAGCAGTTACGGACAGTCACATCAGCTAGGTATCAGGGACAAGTGCATGTCCGGCACTTCAACAGGTCCTTATAGAAGTATAGGACTGCATTTAGTCTTGTGTTGCATTGAAGTTAGGGTTTAATGCTTTGAATAATCCTTCTTCCCTCATAACATAATAATACAATGTTATTAGCAGTGCTATTCTTATAATGAGACAGCACAATCTACCGTATGTTATTTTTATAGTGAAAATAGGTTGGTCACCAATGATATACTGATAAATAATTCAATTAGCTAATGTCCTTTTTTGCCTCCTAGACAATACCTTTTCATTACACTGTTCTGAACACCCAAACAACTGAATTTCAAAATATGACAGCTAAATGTGCTATAAACACATATATTAAAACTCCATTCTAAGGCTAGGGTCAGACTTTTGCTATTGCCTGCATTCAGTGGGGTTCCGTTAAAATAGATAGAATTTGGCAGCATTAACGCAGTGTTACCGTAAAGGTAAGGCTAGAGTCAGATCTGCGGTTGGGCTTGCAGATCCTGATCTGGTTTTGAGCATTAAAAATGCTCAAAACCGGATACGGATCCACAGCCATAGTCTGCAATAGAAAAACTGGATTGCACTATTTGCAATCCGGTTACTGGATCCAATTTTGGAGCCTGCGGGAAAAATCATGCAGGCTGCGTCTATCGCGCCGGTTCCAAAACCGGATCCGTTTTTTTATAATGGGAGTCTATTTGGAACCGGATCCGTAGGTACTACTGGATCCAGATCCGGATGCGGTTTTTAAAATTGCAAAATCCCACATTCCAAAACAGTAAGCATTAATGTATCCGGTCCAGAATGAGGGTTGCAATTTTACTATCAAATGATAGTATGAAGGCACACGGTAAAACCGCATCTGGTAATGGATGTAGTTCCCGGATTGTGCCTTTTAAGTGTTACCCTAGCCTAAGGCTGCGTTAACGCTGCCAATACATTCCTATGGAAGATGAACCCCCGAGAGAAGGTCAAACGCCGGGGTCCGTCTCCTATACTAACGTATTGGCAGTATTCACATAGCCTTACCATTACGATAACATTGCGTTAATGCTGCCAAATTTTATATTTTTAGCGGAACCCCCTGAACGCGGGCAATAGTGCTTGATTGACCCTAGTCTAACACTAGCATTTAAATGGAATGTACAGGATTAGGAAAGAACATGTCTCCTTCCTTAAAGCTTATATAATATAACCCGGCACACATATATCTCTGTAAAAATTATGATAAGGAGACGTCAGTTTCAGACTATCCAAGTTTTATTTATAAGATAATTGTAGCTCAATCCTTGCCGGTTCGACCACACTGGTCTTCGCAGAGGATACAGGAGCTGTGATCAATGGGATGAGAAGTTAAGTGCAAACCCCTATCTAATAGGAGTAAACAGCACCTATGTCTGTGATGTGGGAGAAGCATCCAAATGTGCCACCCACTCAGGCCATTTGGCCAATGATTAATGCTCAGTAGCTGGGGATATAGGAGAGAAGGTACTTCCTCGTGCAGTCAGGTGGCTGGTATGTGAGTGGCCTTCCTTAAAGCAACCTTACCACACATATTCAAAGATGTGGAGCTGTTTCTAACCCCTTAACAACCGAGTCACTTTGCAGCTTAATGACCAGACCGCTTTTTGTAATTCTGACCAGTGTCCCTTTATGAGGTAATATCTCTGGAATGCTTCAACGGATCCTAGCGATTCTGAGAAAGTTTTTTCGTGACATATTGGGCTTCATGTTGGTAGTAAATTTTAAGTCGATTTTTGCGTTTATTTGTGAAAAATCCAAATTTGGCAAAAATTTGAACATTTGCAATGTTTAAATTTTTTATTTTTATTCTGTTAAACCAGAGAGTTATGTAACACATAGTTAATAAATAACATTTCCCACATGTCTACTTCACATTAGCACAATTTTGGAAAACATTTTTTTTTGGTAGGAAGTTATAAGGGTTCAAAGTTCATCAGCAATTTCTCATTTTTCCAGCAAAATTTTAAAAAAAACTTTTTTTAGTTACCACATCACATTTGAAGTCCCCTTGAGGGGCGTACATGACAGAAAACACCCAAAAGTGACACCATTCAAAAATTCTGCACCCCTCAAGCTACTCAAAAGTACATTCAAGAAGATTATTAACCCTTCAGATGCTTCACAGGAACTAAAGCAATGTGGAAGGAAAAAATTGACATTTTAATTTTTCCAACAAAAATGTTCTTTTTTTAGGCTCAATTTTTTCATTTTCTCATCGGCAACAGGATAAAATGCATCCTAAAATTTGTTGGGCAATTTTTCCTGAGTAACCGATACCTCATATGTGGTCATAAACCACTTTTTGACGCATGACACTGCTCAGAAGAGAAGGAGCGCAATTTGACTTTTGGAGCTAATTTGCCATTCAAAACGTCAAATGGCATAGTGACATAGTGATCGCTGCCCCTGGCTGTCAGATCGCTCCCCTGAGCCTCATCACCTCTAAGTAGAAGATGAGGCTGCGAGGAGCGGGGCTGAGCAGCCAGGAAGGAGGAAGAGAGCGGCACCGCAGAAGACCGGAGGAGGTGAGCGGGCACAGGATGAAGGAGACCGGGGAGCGGAGACAGAAGAGAGGGGAGGAGGAAGCGGGGAGAGGAGGGAGGGGAACAGAGGCAAGAGACCAGGGAGCAGAGGAAGAAGCAGGGAGAGGATGGAGGAGACCAGGAGGCAGGAGAGAAGGCACAGGAGCAGTGGGCACAGGCAGGGGATGCATGCAGGAGCTGGGCACAGCTGACAGCCCGGCTCCTGCAGAAATCACGCAGGGAAGTGCTGACATTCAGCATTTCCTTGCGCGATCATGATGTGATTGGTCAGTCAGATTGACTGACTGATCACATCGCTGAGTGTGGGGACCACTTAAAAGGGTCCCCACAACTCTGCCCCTGACCCTCAGCTGTCACTGACAGCTGTTAGATTTGAGCTGTCACTGTTTGTTTACAAGCAGTGACAGTTCAAAGCCATGATGAGTTTAGCCATCATTATGCGGAACTGACATCTTTTCATGACGGCTAAACCTCGTCATTGGTCGTAATGGAGCTAAAGATAGGTATCTATGTTTTTTCATTGTGAACAATCTCTCCAGCCCCTTCATGAATGTGTAAGCGTATGGATCGTGCTTAGGTGCTGATCTTGCTGCAGGTGTCCGCTGTCTATTAGTCGCAACGTGAGCTAGCTCTGATTGCTGCTGTTTCACCATTCAAATGCTTCTGTCAATTTCTGACAGACCTTAAGTGATGTGATCCTCTTGGGACATCCATCCATTCATCCACTAGTCCATTACATTTCGATTGCTGGGTGTCATCAGATTGCCACGGCAGCTTGGGGATCTCAAAATAATTCGAAGCCTAGCCTGTTCATAGGAGATTATAATTTTCTTCTATGTACTGCAGGTTCAAGTATTCTGGAGTACTGGAAAATAAGTGGAAATTAATAAAAACTTTTTCAAAATATATAAAGCTCTACATAAAATTTGAATTGCTCCCCTTTTATCAATTAAGAAATGGAATAAAAAAAAGGCACATTTGGTATCATTGTCAAATCTATCAATATATAAAAGTATTTTACCTCATAAGGAAAATAAATGTAAACTACGCATCATCACCATAAAAATGCAATATAAATTTAGTGCTAACCCAAAATGGTAAAAAAAAATGTGGAGACAGAAACCAGATTTCGTATTTTGAAATTTCCCATGTACAAGGATCATCATTAGAGATGAGCAGACCTGTGACAGTTCGGGTTCTGGTGGCTTTTTATAAAGGTCTGTTCAAGACCAAAACTTGACCCAAACCTCATTTGAAGACTCTGATTGTGTAGTTTGGTTCTCCTGCCCACATATAGCCAGGCAAAAGCACACCACTTCTGGATGGGGGAGGGCAGGGATTTGTCATTTTTTTATTTTAGAAAACACACTCAAGCCAATAACTCTGCTTTTCCCCCCAGTGCGAGCCGATGAAATACTGCAAGTGGCTCACACTGGGCCAAGCACTAAATGGACACGAGCACAGCATTGCTTGCTTGAGTGCTTTGGATATGTAAGACACCCAAACTCTGAACTCAAATGGGTTCGCTCATCTCTAATCATCATATCAGCCAAGTTAACATGTTTTTTTCTGTTGGGAAAATAAAATATGTCCATGAACATAAAGCAAATAGTATTCCCCAGCACTAAATGTCAGACTGTGCCATGTAGATTTTATTATCTATATTTCATATGTAAACAAGGGCAATTTATATTTCAGTGCTTTGTAACATGAATATAAATCCTACTGAAATTCCACTGAATTCCTCAGCCATTGAGTAGTATTCTGCCCCAATATTTGTTAAGCACCAGCCCAAATATGTTCAGTGTGCCTCTTAACAATGCCATTTGTCATCAGCATGTGCCATATCTCTTTTGGAGATCTCAATGTGTCAATCAAATTCACTAAGTGTTGGTGATGTTTATTGACCAACCCTTCACCATCAGAAAAGGAATGAAAATTCCTGGCTCTCCTTGATTTTGGAGAAGGCAGGACTATCATCTGTGAACAATGCATATTGATAAGTGCATTCCATACTTTAAAGCTGATTTCATAAATAAAATTGTCAACTTTATTGTTCTACTTGATTTGAAGAAAATGCACCATGCAGCTCTATTCTTGCAGGCATGTCCATGATGAAACTCTGACAGGTGCCAATGGAAACCAATGTTGGATGGATCTTATAAAAGATCCAAAAGCTTGAAATCACAAAACATATGTGAGCAGAACAAAGATGAGGCTCAATTGGAAAGTCATTTTACAAGAAGAAGAATTGATGAATATGGGAAATGTCAATGTCCCGACAGGAGCCTTGGGTGATGTACAGTGTCTTAAAAATGTTTTAGGCTGTGTTCACACTGGGCGTTTTTGGGCTGTTTTTGCTCAACAGTTTTTGTAGCCAAAACCAGCAGTGGGTGATTAAATCCAGAAGTGGTGACGTGTTTCTATTAGACTTTTCCTCTGATTGCTCTACTCCTGGTTTTGGCTACAAAAACTGATGAGCAAAAACAGCCCAAAAACGCCCAGTGTGAACACAGCCTTAATGCCCCATGAACATTGCTACATCTTTATCATGTTACAACCACAAACCTAGATGTCTCTTATTAGGATTTTATGTAATATTCCTGTAGAAAGTAGCAAGTGTTTGTGAAGTGTAAAGGAAAAATGATACATGGTTTTCTAAATATTTTAAAAATATAAATCTGAAAATTGTGACTTAGATATGTATTCAATCCTGTAGTCTAACCCATAAACAGTTACAAATTCTTTCCAGAAGTCACCGAATTAGTAAATTCCTGACCTGTCTGATGGGCTCCTTAGTTTTCATGATACTGTTTGACCCCTAATGTTTTCAAACAAACCTCTGAAGCTGTTACATACAGTATCTAGTTATTACAGACAGGTGAGCTCAACTTACTAATTCAGTGACTTCTGGAAAGAATTAGTAACTATTTATGGGTTAGACTACAGGAGGAATGCAGTGGCGGAACTAGAGCCTGGCGGGCCCTGGTACAGCAGCAGTTGCTGTTGAGGAGCGGGGGGGGGGTACTAGCAGACGTAGCTGAGGACTGGGGGGGTTGCTGCCATGCCAGATGTCAGTGCAGAGCGGGGAAGGGTCCAGCCATCAGTTACAGGTGAAGTGGCTCCTACCTGCGCCGAGCCGCACATTGCAGGTCTGGGAGCCGGGGCTTCAGAGGAGAGGGGGGGCGGGATCAGCCAAGGGAAGCAGGAAGCTTCCCTCAGTTAACCTCCTCTCCCTCCTTTCCTCTGACACAAGGTCACGGGGGGCGGCTGCAGGGGCCCCCTAGAGGTGCTTGAGGGGCCCTCTAGCCGGTCGGGGCCCTGGTGCAGCTGAACCAGCTGCAGCACAGTCGGTCCGCCCTGGAGGAATGAATACATATCCACATCACAATTTTTAAATTTATATTTTAAAAATATTTAGAAAATCATGTATTATTTTCTTTACACTTATCAAATACTTGCTACCTTGTGTTGGTACAATCCCAATAAAATACTTTTAACTTTTTGGATACAATATGAAAATAAATTTGAAAATTTCATGGGGTTTGAATATTTTTTGAAGGCACTAAAGATACACTTTGACAGATGTATTTACATTCTATCTCAGTTAAGAAAGCTTCTCCCGGTTTGTAAAGAGTTATTGAGAGTAGATGGACCATTGGACATATATTCATGGAATATAAAATGATGACTCTTTTCATTTACTTCTGAAATGACTACTTGGAACTCTCCAGAAGGAAGAAAAAAATAAACCTATTGTATTTTGCTTTGGAAAACAGGTATGATAACTTTAAAACCTGTTGACAATTGTTAGACGTCTATGGCATTCTAGATATGAGTAAACAACCGGTATTTGCTATGTAGAGTAAATACTTGATGAAACCCCTTTGTACTGTTATTGGGCTTGTATGTTCTCTTCCTGTGCATGACTTCTAGAAAGAAGTTGAACTTCTTTAGTGACATGCTGAACATTGTAGAAGAGTTCATGAACAAAGCCCATTAATCATCTGCTAGTAAGTAGGATCTTTGTACAAAAGTTTATCTTTGTTTACACATATCTTAGGAATCATTTTCACATGACACTTTTCTCTTTTTAGAGAAATTAGTTTGCTCGCTCAACCTTAGAGACTTGTGTAATTATTAAGCACTGAGATATTGTCGTGAGTTCAATGAATGGAATAACTGGAATAGCAAAGAAAACAGAAAAATAACAGGCCACTACTTTCTGTAATCAAGTACATAAACTGTGCACAAAGAGAAAAAAAACTTCAAGAACATTTTCAATTAAAGACTTTTTCCCTTCCTATGTTGCAGGCATCCTTACCAAATAAAAGTGAAAGCAAAATGTAATGAACTTAAACAGTCTTGGAGTCTTTGGAAGTTTTTTGCTTATCTATGGAAAGTGCAGTTTGCTTGAGTTAAGCACTCCCATCAAAGTTTTTATCCTCTTAATATATTGCAGTCACCATATTATATGGCACTGTTAACTCATAATTGCTCATTTGATCTTTCTAAACTGTTAATTTTTCTCATCTTCTTCTTGTCTATAACATCACATCCTTATAAACAGCTTAATCCTTCTAAGCTCTATAAAGAAACAAGAAGGTTTTTTTTCCCTGCATGAGTCATGTGTCACTGCAAAATCACTGGTGGGGGGGAGGTACAGAGAAGCTTGGAGGGGTTGTAGAGGGGAATGATACAACCAGAAGAAAAAGACTTCCTATTTCTACACAGAGCAAAGAAAAGAGAAGAATTAATTGGGCGAAAAAGGTGAAATAAGCCATTGTAAGTACACATTGCTTAATAAAATAAAATTGCAATATATAAAGAGATTGAAAACCTCTTTATCCCCTTGACAACCCGTATGGGAAACATCATGGTGATCGCGTGGGCATAGGGGCTGTGTCTAAACAATCGCCTACATGTATCCAACTTATGTGAACTCAGAAACGTGGCTCTTACTGCCACAAGCTGTGACCCCACCACTTCTGGCTTTTTAAACTACTAAATGCTGTGATTAATAGCAATCACAGCATTTTTGATGCTGGGAAAGGAGTGTGCTTTTCTTCTAAGCGTTCAAGACCCCCTGAGATCACGTGGACTCGATCACTGCTGTGGCAACTCAGGGTCATTGTCATGACAACATCCGGGGCACTCTGCTTCAGAAAGCCTCTTACACCATGCCAAGGGTATATGTGAGTGCTGTCAGTGCAGTACTAACAGTTATAATTCATTGCAATGCTGGTGCATTGCAATTGATTATATGAACGATCAAGGTAATGAAAGGTAATGTCACATATAGGGATTAAGTAAAAATGTAACAAAAAGAAAAAAAATTTAAGAATATAGAAACAAAACACAATAATGAGCCAAAAACAAGAACAGATAGTGCATCAATAAATACATATGCCGTATATACTCGAGTATAAGCCGAGTTTTTCAGCACAAAAATTGTGCTGAAAAGTGCCCCCCTCAGCTTATACTTGAGTCAGTGACGGCTCAGTGTGTGTGTGTGGGGGGGAAGGGCGGTGTCCGGGGGCTGGAGCAGGCGGGGGGAGGCTGTAATAGGAGCGGCCGGTCACGTGGGGCCGCTCATTAGTGCAATGCAATATGCACTGCATCCCCCTGTCCATCAAAACTATGAATTTACACATGTGGAATTATTTACTTAACAAAAAAAGTGTGAAACAACTGAAAATATGTCTTACATGCTAGGTTCTTCAAAGTAGCCACCTTTTGCTTTGAGTACTGCTTTGCACACTCTTGGCATTCTCTTGATGAGCTTCAAGAGGTAGTCACCGGAAATGGTTTTCACTTCACAGGTGTGCCCCGTCAAGTTTAATAAGTGGGATTTCTTGCCTTTTAAATGGTTGGGACCATCAGTTGTGTTGTGCAGAAGTGTGATGGAGACACAGCTGGTAGTCCTACTGAATAGACTGCTAGAATTTGTATTATGGCAAGAAAAAAGCAGCTAAGTAAAGAAAAACGAGTGGTCATCATTACTTTAAGAAGTGAAGGTCAGTCAGTCCGAAAAATTGGGAAAACTTTGAAAGTATCCCCAAGTGCAGTTGCAAAAACGATCAAGAGCTACAAAGAAACTGGCTCACATGAGGACCACCCCAGGAAAGGAAGACAAAGAGTCACCTCTTCTACGGAGGATAAGTTCATCCAAGTCACCAGCCTCAGAAATCGCAGTTTAACAGCAGCTCAGATTAGAGACCTGGTCAATACCACACAGAGGTCTATCAGCAGACACATCTCTACAACAACTGTTAAGAGGAGACTTTGTGCAGCAGGCCTTCATGGTAAAATAGCTGCTATGAAACCACTGCTAAGGACAGGAACAAGCAGAAGAGACTTGTTTGGGCTAATGAACACAAGGAATGGACATTAGACCAGTGGAAGTCTGTGCTTTGGTCTGATGAGTCCAAATTTGAGATCTTTGGTTCCAAACACTGTGTCTTTGTGTGAAGCAGAAAAGGAGAACGGATGAACTCTACATGCCTGGTTCCCACCGTGAAGCATGAAAGGAGGTGTGATGGTGATGGGGTGCGAGCTACGCCAGATGACCTGGCCTCCACAGTCACCAGACCTCAACACAATTGAAATGGTTTGGGGTGAGCTGGACCGCTGAGTGAAGGCAAAAGGGCCAACAAGTGCTAGGCATCTCTGGGAACTCCTTCAAGACTGTAGGAAGACTATTTCCGGTGACTACCTTTTGAAGCTCATCAAGAGAATGCCAAGAGTGTGCAAAGCAGTAATCAAAGCAAAAGGTGGCTACTTTGAAGAAACCTAGAATATAAGACATATTTTCAGTTGTTTCACACTTTTTTGTTAAGTATATAATTCCACATATGTTAATTCATAGTTTTGATGCCTTCAGTATGAATCTACAATTTTCATAGTCATGAAAATACAGAAAAACAGAAAACACTTGGAATGAAAAGGTGTGTCCAAACCTTTGGTCTGTACTGTATGTCCCCATTCAGTTATGTCTGTGCCCCATTCTGGCATATACACTGTATGCCCCCATCCTGGTATATATATTTGTACCCTCCTGATATATATGTCCCTCATCCTGATATATACCAGGATGGGAGACATATAGTGTACATATAATATAGAAAGGATTTTGCCAGAGACCGTACTTCTATTTTTCTTCCTTTATTAAGACGTGGTTAAAATGAACAGGACTGAACGCTGGACGCGTTTCGGGGGACAGCACCCCCTTAGTCCTCAGCATAACAAATAAAATCATTCACAAGTATTTAAACATAAAACACTGTTCATTTTACAGGTGATACAAATAAAGTTAGGAATTAGTTTAACTCTTACAGTGCTGGGCTCAGAGCAAAAGTGAATTCAGAGGAGTCATAGTGATTGACACACATCATATTTATATGAAGGCTGAAAATACAGAAAACTCTTTGAATGAGAAGGTGTGTCCAAACCTTTGGTCTGTACTGTATGTCCTCAATCTGTTATGTCTGTGCCCCATTCTGGCATATACACTGTATGCCCCCATCCTGGTATATATATGTGTACCCTCCTGATATATATGTCCCTCATCCTGATATATACCAGGATGGGAGACATACAGTGTACATACCAGAATGGGGCACAGAGATAAGAGAATGGGGTCATATACAGCAGGATGGGGCCATATATACCAGGATAAGGGGCATAGTGAATAAATGTCCCTCCATCCTGGTACATATATTCCCCCATCTGTGCACATATTCCCCCATCTGTGCACATAGCCCTCCATGGCTTACTGAGGAGGTTGTTGCGGGGTGCATGTGGTGGTTTCATGGGACCACTGAGGGGTGGGGGCAAAGCCCGGAGCTGCAGGGGAGTTGCGGCAGTTTTCTGGCGGACGCCATCATTCCTATTTCCCAGCATGCATTGCCGAAAGGCATTGCATGCTCGCTCTTATGTTCAGACTGCCAGAAAATGTCTTCCAGTCATGGTCTGCACATGTGCCCATTTTCTTGAAATCTGAACACAAGAGTGAGCATGCAATGCCTTTCGGCAATGGATGCTGGGAAATAATGGCTGTGCCCACAGGAAAACTGCCGTGACTCCCTCGCAGCTCCGGGCTTTGCCCCAACCCCCCCAGTGGTCCTATGAAGCACTGCAACATCCCCCCTCGGTAGATTTTTTTTTTTTTAATTTGGGTTTTAAGATGCACCCCTGTTCTCCCCCTAATTTTTCAGAAAAGCCATTCTATCAAAATATAAAATCAATTAATCAGATCTGTAGACTTCATAATGGGAAAAAAGTCTGCTCTTTTCTGTAGAACTCAACATATTAAAAACTTTGCCAAGTCAGATGGGGGCAATCAGATTTTATCCAACCTGAGCCAATCACCTTACAGTCCATTTTTTGCCATTTACTGTAAGCTATACTGATAGGGAACTTATATTGTGAGTCCTAATGAAGACAAGTGATGATAAAGTCTGTAAAGCGATGTAGAATTAATGTAACATAGTAACATAGTTTTTAAGGTTGAAGGAAGACCTTAAGTCCATCTAGGGGTTTGGGTTCCTGGAGACCTGGGCCGACTTCTCTGTTGGCTACAGGTTCTATGCTAGGGACGGGCTGCACCTCAATGGGGAGGGTGCAGCTGTGCTGGGGAAGAAAATGGCTAGAAGGTTGGAGGAGTGTTTAAACTAGGGATTGGGGAGGAGGGTATTCATTTTACAGGAGGGGAAGATAGCGTAAATAGTAACCTGGGCACAAGTAATAAAATTGGGGTTGGTATGGGGGGTGGGGTTAGAACAGTCAATATAGTAGGAAGGAATAGAGGTAAAGAGAGATGCATAAAGTGCATGTACACTAATGCCAGAAGTCTCACCAACAAAATGGAGGAATTAGAATTGATTTTGTTGGAAAATATTTATGACATGGTGGGGATTTCGGAGACTTGGCTGGACGAGAGCCATGACTGGGCTGTTAATTTACAGGGCTATTGTCTGTTCAGAAATGACCGTACAAATAAGCGAGGAGGAGGTGTATGTTTAAACGTAAAATCATCCTTAAAACCCATCCTGAGTGATAATATAGGTGAATCTAATGGAAATGTAGAGTCCCTGTGGGTGGAGATAAGGGCAGGAGGAAAACAATAAATGACTGATAGGAGTTTGTTATAAGTCCCCAACAATAATGGAAGTGGAGGAGAATATCCTCATAAAGCAAATAGATGAAGCAGCGACTCAGGGAGAAGTCATTATTATGGGGGACTTCAACTACCCTGAAATACATTGGGGATCAGAAACCTGCAGTTCCAGCAAAGGTGCTGGACCTAATATTAGCCAACAGGCCGGACCGCATATCAAATATACGGGTTGGAGGTCACTTGGGTAATAGTGATCATAACATAATAAGCTTTCAAGTATCCTTTACTAAGATGTGTAGTAGAGGGGCTACAAAGACACTAAACTTCAGGAAGGCAAATTTCCAACGGTTGAGAGATGATCTTAGTGCAATAAACTGGGACGATGTCCTGAGACATAAAAGTACACAAATAAAATGGGAGATGTTTATTAGCATCCTGAATAGGACCTGTGCACAATATATACCCTATGGGAATAAGCATGCTAGAAATAGGAGGAAACCACTATGGCTAAATAAAGCGATAAAAGGTGCAATAAGTGATAAAAAGAAAGCATTTAGGGAATTAAAGCAAGTAGGTAGTGATGAAGCATTAAATAAATACAGAAAATTAAATAACATCTGTAAAAAGCAAATCAAGGCAGCAAAGATTGAGACAGAGAGACTCATTGCCAGAGAAAGTAAAAATAATCCCAAAATATTTTTTAACTATCGTATATACTCGTGTATAAGCCGACCCGTGTATAAGCCGACCCCCCTACTTTTGCCCCCAAAACCTGGGAAAACCTATTGACTCGTGTATAAGCCGAGGGTGGACCCCAGCACAGGTATACAGTCCCCCCCCAGTGGTATACAGCAGCCTCCCCAGTGGTAGTATACAGCAGCCACAGAGGTATATACAGCAGCCCCAGTGGTAGTATACAGCAGCCTCCCCAGTGGTAGTATACAGCAGCCTCCCCAGTGGTCGTATACAGCAGTCTCCCCCTGTGGTAGCATACTGCAGTCTCCCCCTGTGTTAGTATACAGCAGTCTCCCCCTGTGTTAGTATACAGCAGTCTCCCCCTGTGGTAGTATACAGCAGTCTCCCCCTGTGGTAGTATACAGCAGTCTCCCCCTGTGGTAGTATACAGCAGCCTCCTCCTGTGGTAGTATACAGCAGTCTTCCCCTGTGATAGTATACAGCAGCCTCCCCCTGTGGTAGTATACAGCAGCCACAGAGGTATATACAGCAGCCCCAGTGGTAGTATACAGCAGCCTCCCCAGTGGTAGTATACAGCAGTCTCCCCCTGTGGTAGTATACAGCAGTCACAGAGGTATATACAGCAGCCCCTCCCTTGTGGTAGTATACAGCAGTGCCTCCCCCTGTGGGTATACAGCAGTGCCTCCCCCTGTGGTATATACAGCAGCCCCTTCCCTGTGGTAGTATACAGCAGTGCCTCCCCCTGTGGTATATACAGCAGCCCCTCCCCTGTGGTATTATACAGCAGCCCTCCCCTGTGGTAGTATACAGCAGTGCCTCCCCCTGTGGTATATACAGCAGCCCCTTCCCTGTGGTAGTATACAGCAGTGCCTCCCCCCTGTGGTATATACAGCCCCCCGTTGCTGCCGCACACCTGTAAAAAGAAGATCTTTCATACTTATCCTCCTGCTGTCACCGCGCACATCCTCTGCTCTCCTTCTTGCTTGCACCCGGCGTCCATCCATATGACCGCGCACAAATAATGACGTCATTATTTGTGCGCGGTCACGTGGATGGACGCCGGGTGCAAGCAAGAAGGAGAGCGTAGGATGCGCGCGGTGACAGCAGGAGGATAAGTATGAAAGATCTTCTTTTTACAGGTGTGCGGCAGCAACGGGGGGGGGCTGTATATACCACAGGAGGGGGCACTGCTGTATACTACCACAGGGGGGCAGAGGAGCGCTGACAGTGCAATGTAATATGCATGGCTCCCCCTGCCGCTGATGGACAGGGGATGCAGTGCATATTGCATTGCACTAATGAGCGGCCCCACGTGACCGGCCGCTCACTATACAGCCTCCCCCACCTCCTCCAGCCCCCGGACACCGGCCCCACACAGTCAGCCATCACTGACTCATGTATAAGCCGAGGGGGGCACTTTTCAGCACAATTTTTGTGCTGAAAAACTCGGCTTATACACGAGTATATACGGTACATAAATAGTAAGAAATTAAAAAATGATGGTGTTAGCCCCTTTAAAAATAGTATGGGTGAAATGGTGGATGAGGATGAGGAAAAAGCCAATATGCTACATGACTTTTTTTCAACAGTATTTACACAAGAAAATCCCATGACAGACAATATGATCAGTGATAACAAAAATTCTCAAATGTCACCTGCTTAACCCAAGAGGAAGTATGGCATTGTCTAAAAATCACTAAAATTGACAAATCCCCGGGCCCGGATGGGATACACCCCAGAGTGCTGCAGGAATTAAGTACTGTCATAGATAGACCATTATTTTTAATATTTAAAGATTCCATAATAACAGGGTCTGTACCACAGGACTGGCCTATAGCAAATGTGGTGCCAATATTCAAAAAGGGGACAAAAACTGAACTTTGAAATTATAGGCCAGTAAGCTTAACCTCTACTGTGGGTAAAATCCTAGAGGGTTTTTTAAGAGATGCTATACTGGAGTATCTGAAGAAAAATAACCTCATGACCCATTATCAACATGGTTTTACGAGGGACCGTTCCTGTCAAACTAATCTGATAAGCTTCTATGAAGAAGTAAGTTCTGGACTGGACCAAAGAAATGCAGTGGATGTGGTGTATATGGACTTTTCAAAAGCTTTTGATACGGTGCCACACAAAAGGTTGATACATAAAATGAGGGCAATGGGGATAGGGGAAAATATGTGTAAGTGGGTTAAGAACTGGCTTAGTGATAGGAAACAAAGGGTGATTATTAATGGAACACACTCAGAATGGGTCACAGTTAACAGTGGGGTACCACAGGGGTCAGTGTTGGGCCCGCTTCTATTTAATATATTTATTAATGACCTTGTAGGGGGCATACAGAGTATAATCTCAATATTTGCAGATGACACTAAACTCTGCAGGGTAATCAATACAGAGGAGGACAATTTTATGTTACAGGAGGATTTATGTAAACTAGAAGCTTGGGCTGCTAAATGGCAAATGAGCTTTAATGGGGATAAATGTAAAGTCATGCACTTGGGCAGAGGAAACAAAAGGTATAATTATGTGCTTAATAGTAAAACACTGGGCAAAACTGTCATTGAAAAAGACCTGGGTGTATGGGTAGATGACAAACTCACATTTAGTGGCCAGTGTCAGGCAGCTGCTGCAAAGGCAAATAAAATAATCGGATGCATTAAAAGAGGCATGGATGCTCATGAGAAGAACATAATTTTACCTCTATACAAGTCACTAGTGCGACCACACTTAGAATACTGTGTACAATTCTGGTCTCCGGTGTATAAGAAAGACATAGCTGAACTAGAGCAGGTCCAGAGAAGAGCGACAAAAGTCATTAGAGGACTAAGGGGTCTGCAATACCAAGACAGGTTATTAAACTTGGGGTTATTTAGCTTAGAAAAACGAAGGCTTAGGGGTGATCTTATAATAATGTATAAATATATGAGGGGACAGTACAGAGAACTTTCTAATGATCTCTTTACTCTTAGGCCTGAGACGGGGACAAGGGGGCATCCTCTACGTTTGGAGGAAAGAAGGTTTAATCATAATCATAGACGCGGATTCTTTACTGTAAGAGCAGTGAGACTATGGAACTCTCTGCCACATGATGTTGTAATGAGTGAGTCACTACTAACATTTAAGAAGGGCCTGGATGCCTTTCTTGAAAACTATAATATTACCAGTTATATATACTAGATTCTTTGATAGGGCGTTGATCCAGGGAACTAGTCTGATTGGCGTATCTGGAGTCAGGAAGGAATTTTTTTCCCCAATGTGGAGCTTAGTGTTGCCACATGGGTTTTTTTTTTTTGCCTTCCTCTGGATTAACATGTTAGGCTATGGGTTGAACTAGATGGACTTAAAGTCTTCCTTCAACCTTAAAAACTATGTTACTATGTATGTATGTTACTAGTTCAACCCATAGCCTAACATGTTGATCCAGAGGAAGGCAAAAAAACCCATGTGGCAACACTAAGCTCCACATTGGGGAAAAAAATTCCTTCCTGACTCCAGATACGGCAATCAGACTAATTCCCTGGATCAACGCCATATGAAAGTATCTAGTATATATAACTGGTAATATTATAGTTTTCAAGAACGGCATCCAGGCCCTTCTTAACTGTTAGTAGTGAGTCACTCATTACAACATCATGTGGCAGAGAGTTCCATAGTCTCACTGCTCTTACAGTAAAAAATCTGTGTCGGTGATTATGATTAAATCTTCATTGTCATTTTATAAGCAAAGTATAATAAATAATAATAATAATAATAATAATAATAATAAAATAATAAGCTATTCTGTGAGAAGTTGGTTTAGGGCCAGTGACATTCGTCAAAGGCTTCAGGCACAAAATGGTTATCTTGGACAGACTAGGCACAAGCTGCTCTGTTAGGCAGAACCCCAAGAAACCCTGATACCCGTTAACCCCCATACAGGGATCTGGATTTACAACAGGGTCCAGGAGATTGCTGCCTATGATAGGGCTGCAGTCCACAAACAGGAAAGTCGCCAAGCAGGCTCAAAGCTGGGAGGTCAGGACAAGTACAAAATCAGGATCCATTAGCCAGGGAGCTGGGTCAAAACCAAAATGGCAGCAAGGTACAAAATCTTGAGGTAGAAGTGTCCAAAACATAGGCCGAGGTAAAACAGGAAAAGAGTAATAGAAGTCAGGAGGCTAACCAGGAGCAGACTTTGGTGAGGAAACCTGCTGATTTTGGTTCAACCAGATGACCATATAACATGTATGGGTGCCCTCTCGACTCCACCCATATGATATTGGGAGAACAAAGAATCAGGCAGCTGGAATTTCAATGGCTGGTAGTGACCTCCTCTCTCCCACTGAAAATGTACAAGTGACTCACCTTTGCCGGGTTCTCAGGTCTCAGGCGCTGGCTGCGGTCACGGTTCGGTGCCTGAGGCTGTAAGGGCCCGGTGGTCAATGCACGGTTAGGTAGAAAATAAAGTTTGTTTCGTGACGCCACCTGTAGGTGTCCAGTGATGGCACTGGCGCTGCCCAGACCTACAGGGTGATGTGCGGCAGCTAGATGGAACCGCTCCCTACAGGGTGAGCGTGGGTTCCCCGGGGCAGTTGGTAGAATTGAAGGGAATAGGGAAGCGCGGCCGGTGTAGTGCGACTTGAAGGAGGGACACGCACACATAAAGTCTTTTGGGTACCTTTACTGGTGTTGACGGGTACACTCGACCGGAGATGAGGTAAACACTTCTGGATTTTCCACAGCAAGCAGTGTTGTAGGCTTCCTAGTAAACGTTGTTCTGCTGGAGTCTGGCAGGTATGAAACCCGACCAAACCGTTACTGCACTTTCTGTGTTACTCTGCACACCTGGATTTGCTGCACTGAGGGCACTTCTACGGGATTCCTTCCGAGCTCCCGACCACGGGCTTTCATTTGGTGGTGCTTCGGATGTTCTGGGAGCTAAACCCCCTATTTTGGTGCTGGTTTCTCTACAAAGTCTGTACTGTGTCCTTGTATCTCGGACCCAGTGACCGGAACTCTGTTAGGGTGAGTCGGAATGACTCCTCTGCCCCTATTTAGTACTTGCTTCTCTCCTGTTCCTGTGACCCCTATTCTAGGGGTCTATGACTTTCCAGGTGTCACTGGTATGGGCCTAGCGTGGCTCCAGTACCAGTTCAGCTCACTCAAGCTGTTTACAGTTCTCTAGTGACTGCACACTCTGGTGTTTCTCCCTCAGGACCCGTATTTATAGGGGTAACTGGCTTAAGGCAACCAGTGGAGCTTCCCCTACAGGTCTGGGGTGAAAGGTGTTGTTTGTCAGTGGGGTCTGCTTGCTGTGTACTTTCCATCCATGTCCCAAGAGTTTCTGTGGTGCCCTACTCTGGGTGCCACACAAGCTCTTGATTGAACCAAGTGGTCATGTCTTTGAGAATGGTGGGAAACATAGCTATCTTCCAAAAAAACCCTTGGCTGTTGGTTGTGTATGGCTAGCTTAAGACTGGAGAGGGGCTGATTGATTTTTCTTTAGTGCCTGTATGGAGATTCTGTTTATACAAAACTAAAACTAAAATAAAAAGTGATATAAAGTTTACAAAAACAAAACCCAAAGCATATTTTGCATTAAGTTGTCTCCATTAAATAAATAAATTAGAAATACGTTTTAGAAAATGACTTAAAAAATTGGTTGGTTATAGTTGATATATCATTGTTCCATTGTTAGCAAAACAAATACACCCCCTTCAAATAAAAAATATATATTTTCTTAATTGATACCTAGCATCCAAATCCATGACCTGACATCTGCACACCAGTTAGTGGAAGCAGACCCTGGATTAAGATAGAATATCTCCGGAACTCATCTTGTCTCTGGCTTAGACTACATGCCTGGGTGCACAGATGTCTGAGAAAGTGAATTCATTTCAGCTTCACCTGAGATAAAAGAAATTAAAACCTCTGTGATTATTTTAGAGTTGTACCAGTGTTCTGAGACCCATTAACTAAATGACAGCTACAGGAAATAGACAAAGCTTGGTAAGACGATCCTTTACATTTATAAACTAGTTTTGCCAACTTAACCATGCTTGCTATATAACTTCTATCCAATAAGAAGTAAAAATAATATCATGAGTGTTATGCTCAAGGGGATGAATATTGGATCCACTGGACCACAGATGGTCTGCGGAAACTGACCCCAAGGACATGAACAGGCTGGAGAGTAAATGGGCCGTCACACGCGTCAATATCGCTGTCAATGTCGCTGCTGCACGTGACAATGCAGCGATATTGATGCGTGTGACATGGTGAATCATCCAGCGATAAATCGCTGGTGGATGGTCGCCAAGTTTTCGGACAGGTCAGAAAACCTGGCGTTGGTCGCCCGGTGGACACGCAGCATCGCTGCGTGTGACTCCGGGAGATGCGCGATCATCCAGCTCCCAGCGCCTCTCAGCAAGCTGGGAGCTGGTATCCATGGTAAACAGTAGGTAACTAAGTGCCGCCCAGCGCTTAGTTACCCGCTTGTTTACATGGATACCAGCGTTCTCGCTGGTACTGATTGCTGGTGAGTCTGCCTGTGTGACAGCTCACCAGCGATCAGCCGTCAATGTCTCCAGCGATCAGATCGCTGGCGACATTGACGCGTGTGATGGCCCCTTAACTTGATTAAATGTACAGTTTTATTTGAATACACTCACAGAAGTCAGGCAAGAGCAAAGTCTAGTGTAGCTTGGAGGCTGTCATGTGAATGGGACAGCTTCAGATGCCAACAAATACCAGTGGAGCAAACTCCAACACAGGTTGGCAGGAACGTGGCACAGGTTCATCGACGATGGAAGCAGGCTGGCTTGGCGTGGCAAGCTTGCAGGAGACATGCCGACAGGTGGACTTGGAAGGTTCAATAGAGGCAGGTGCAGCAGACAAGTTTAGCAGGCTCAGTGGAGATAATTGCAGCAGACTGGCGTAGCAGACTCAATTGAGACAGGCACTAAGACAAAACAAGATATTAGTTGATGCAAGAATTAAGGTACAAGGGGACCTGAGTACAAGCAATGCCACTAAGGGACAGGAAAAATTGCTCAGGAACCTTCCTTGAGTGGTGGGTGCCTTATATACACTGAACCTCCCAGCAATAGGTTGAGAGGTACTTCCAAGTCAAGGCATGTTGGCCCTTTTAATATCAGCAGGATGCAACAGGCTGACTCCGGACAGAAAAGCTGCAGGTGGGGATCCAGGAAGCATTCTTGGATTGTGGACCAGGTTAGAAACCTGTATGGGAGAGAGCACAGCAGGCTGGGAAGACTGTACTAAGCCATGTGCTGGGCACTGATCTCCCTGCCCAGTGGAGACTGACCCTGTAGCTGGAGGCATGGCAAAGAGACATTAAAGAGAACCTGTCAGGTCTTTTATACCCCCAAACCTATCACAACCTGTCCCGGCAGCTTTCTTGTACAGCCTTAAACATCCCTGTCTGATGTAAATGTGAAGTATAACGGTTATAAGAACACTGTTTTTAACTTATATTTTTCCCCATTGTCTAGACCGGTGGGTGACTGGCAGTCTCTCAGCCTCCCTGTCTCTCCTCGCTCCATGGTATCACGCCCTGGTGGGTGTGATGACTAATTCAGAAACGCAGTCCCATGTTTAAAATCTGTGTGCGGCTCCTTCCTGGTATGACGCACCGCTTCATGTAATTTCTGGTCCGGTGCATTGAGGGGGATTATCGGGTGTACTCCCTGGCTTCGAAGTTTACACAGTGCACATTACAAAGCCGGCAAGTACACCCAATAATCCCCCACAATGCACTGAACCAAATATTATGTGCATCATACCAGGAAGAAGCTGCCTACAGACTTGAAATGCAGGACCGCGCTTCTGAATTAATTATCACGGCCACCTGGGATTTTGAGGTGGTGATCAGCTGTATTTTTGGTCACCAGCCAGTTGCAGCAGACAGGTATGAGTTGCCACCCATTCCCAGCTGCCTACTTTTACCTAGCTGGTAATCAAAAATACATTATGGCCCTTTTTTTAAAAAAAAAATTACTTCTTCGCTCTACTGCTTCGCTCTATTTTTTAAGTTTCCAGCTAGGTATAACTAGGCTGCTGGGGGCTGGAATCCTCACTGTAGTGAGCCCAAGCTTTCTGGGCTCCCCATGCAGAAAATTGTAGCCCGCAGCCATCCCTGAAAATGGGGCATTCATACAATTGCCATTCTCTGGCGTTGTACCAGTCTCTTCCAATTGCCCTGTGGCAGGGGCAGACTGGGTAATAAAGGGTTAATGCTAGCTGAATATTGACAGCTAGCACTAAGCTTGAGGTACATAATGTTGGGCCAATGTTAGACCTAGCTTGGCCATTATGAACCTTTAAGTAAATAGTAAATAATAAACCACATGGAGAAAAATCATTTATTTGGAAAAAGAGCACAAACACAAGCCTCATTCCCATATTTATTACTCCCTCAAAAACCCTCCATGATCCTATGCGACGTCTGATCACGGCAGGACCAGAAACCAAGTTTCGCGTTTTGCTGTTAGTGGGGTGATGTCACAATCTGGGTTACCTGAGGTGATCTGTTCCCCATGCCATCCAGAAGCACCAGATGTCAGACTCTAGAGGATCTTGCGGCATGCCTGGCTGTATTACACCTGCAGTCAGAGTCACAGCTAGGAGATCAGCAAATCCACCAGGACTAGGACCATGATAAGTATGATGAGGAGGACAAGGAGGAAGTAGAATAGGCAGAAGGCCTTGTTTCCCAGCTGTATGTAGTGTTGTGGGTTGTGTGGGGAGTTAACCCTTTGTGGTGGTGTTACTGTGGCACATGAACCCTGGGATGCCACACAAACGCATACAAATGCGGCCAAATGCAGACACAATGCCTTCCCAAGTTAAACATAGGAATGCTGTGCGCATGCGTTTGTCTGCGTTCAGAGATGCTGCGTCAATACGGAAATGTGAAGCCTGCTTCACTGAATTAATTTCACCACACTTGTTAAAAAAATGCAAATCAGTAAATAACTGCATCTCTTTGACCCTGGCATAAAATAATTTAATTTAGCCAGTGGAAATTCAATTATTCATGCAGTATAACAAAAATTAATGAATAACAGTAGAAAAAATATATATTTGTATGTAAAGAATACATGGTGGCTGGTTAGGAAAGTGTAAAATCTCTGTGAGCAGCTTAAGTAGTTCTTCCAATTGTTGTGACAAGTGATTGTGATCTTGTTTGGTAATGCTAGTCTGGACAGGAATTTTACAAAACACATCAACTGGTAATTCAGTTATGCTGGATGGTTTGGGCTTAGGAAATTGCCTAAAGTCTCTTATTATAAGGGTAAATTTTAAAATTGGTGTGTCCTTTCATTTACTAGTAAGGATATTCAAAATCGTTAACATTTATATTGTTAATATATACCAATACGAATTCATAGTATACTGATGACATCAACCCTAGTATTTGATAATGTACTCTAGATCAGGGGTCTCAAACTCGGTTGGGTTGGTGGGCCGCACGTAGAACAAAATTGATATCGGGGGCCGCATTGCTTGTAGGACTAAAGGTACCGTTACACGTTGCAACATTGCATGCAATTTCACAGGCAATTTGCTGGTTGCAGTGAAATCATGGACACATTGTTCTATTTTCTTGCTGTGTACAAATGTAACAATGTGTCCATGATTTCACTGCAACCAGCAAATTGCCAGTGACATTGCATGCAATGTTGCGACGTGTAACAGTACCCTAAGTGACATTTTAGCAATACCAGAATTTTTTGCTCAATCTAGTAAAGTACAAATTATGATCTTCTTGTAGTAATGTCCCCACCCTGGTCTCCATCTTGTAGTAATGTCCCCATCCTGGTCCTCGTCATGTAGTAATGTCCCCATCCTGGTCCTTGTCATGTAGTAATGTCCCCATCCTGGTCCACCTCTTGTAGTAATGTCCCCATCCTGGACCTCATCTTGTAGTAATGTCCCCATCCTGGTCCTCGTCATGTAGTAATGTCCCCATCCTGGTCCACCTCTTGTAGTAATGTCCCCATCCTGGTCTCCATCTTGTAGTATGTGTCCCCATCCTGGTCCTCCTCTTGTAGTAATGTCCCCATCCTGGTCCTCTTCTTGTAGTAATGTCCCCACCCTGGTCTCCATCTTGTAGTAATGTCCCCATCCTGGTCCCCATCCTATATTAATGTCCCCCATCCTGGTCCTCCTCTTGTAGTAATGTCCCAATCTTTTAGTAATGTTCCCTCCCTTGTCATCTTTGAGTAATGTCCTGGTCTCTGTTCTTTTTGTTCTCTCGCTCACACACACACTCACATAGGCCTTGTCCACACACCTGCGCTCTCAGTATTTAAGCGCTTCTGCGCTAAATACTTAGGTTTTGACAGAGAAGTGCAGGTGCGTGTATGCGGCCGCTTTCAGCAGACGCTGTCCCTGGTTACCCGATGTGTAACGTGGTAACCAGTTCATACAGCAGCCTGCATAGTGTGCGCTTATCCAGAGCGCACAGGGAAACACTGCAAGCAGCGTTTCCCTGTGCGCTCGAGATAAGCGGACAGTGGGCAGCCTGCTGTAGGAACTGGTTACCACGATACACATCGGGTAACCAGGGACAGCGTCTGCTGAAAGCGGCCGCATACACGCACCTGCGCTTCTCTGTCAAAACCTAAGTATTTAGCGCAGAAGCGCTTAAATACTGAGAGCGCAGGTGTGTGGACAAGCCCATTTATACACACCCGCACATTCACACACACTGCATACATACACACATACATCCTCAGACATATTCACACAAACACATACACACTCACACATTGACACACTTACATAGGGACATATTTGGAGTTCCTGCCGCCCTAGGCACTTTCAGCGGTCACATTCCCCCCCAGGCTTCTATCTTCGGCTGTAACAGCGCCTTACCTGACTCCACTCTTCTCTTTCTGGCAGCTTCTTCTTCTGTGGCTCCCAGTCTTCCGCTTGCCGGCACCAGCCGGCACCAGCCAGCACGCGGCACCAGCCTGCACCAGGCAGCCGGCACCAGTCAGCACATGGCACCAGCCGCCGGCGATGTGCCGCTCAGGCGGCGCGGGAATACACTCACACATATACATACACTCACACACATATACACACTCATATACAAATATACACGCACACACATATACACACACATACACTCACACATACACACTCACTCACATATACACACAAATACACTCACTCACACTCACATATACACACAAATACACACACACTCACTCACATATACACACAAATACTCACACATATACACATACACACTCACATATACACACAAATACACTCACTATTATACACATACACACTCACATATACACACAAATACTCACACATATACACACTCACATATACACACTCACACATATACACACTCACACATATACACACTCACACATATACACACACATACACTCACACATACACACTCACTCACATATACACACAAATACACTCACTCACACTCACATATACACACAAATACACACTCACTCACATATACACACAAATACTCACACATATACACACTCACATATACACACAAATACTCACACATATACACACTCACACATATACACACACATACACTCACACATACACACTCACTCACATATACACACAAATACACTCACTCACACTCACATATACACACAAATACACACACTCACTCACATATACACACAAATACTCACACATATACACACACACACTCATTCACATATACACACAAATACTCACACATATACACACACACACATATACACACAAATACTCACACATATACACATACACACTCACTCACATATACACACAAATACACTCACTATTATACACATGCACACACTCACATATACACACAAATACTCACATATATACACATACACACTCACTCACATATACACTCACACATACTCACACTCTCTCTCTAACACTCACTCATACACACCTGATGCCCTGGGCTCATTATACATGCAGCCGACGCGGTACTGCTTTACTGTGACTACTGTGACGGGTACCGCGCCGGCTCAGCTCACACAAGCGCCTTCGCGCCTGTACATTCATGAAAGCAGGCGGCCGGTGGACCAATCAGAAGCCGCCTGTGACGTCACAGGCGGCTTCTGATTGGTCCACCGGCCGCCTGCTTTCATTAATGTACAGGGCAGGCGCGAAGGCGCTTGTGTGAGCTGAGCCGGCGCGGTACCCGTCACAGTAGTCACAGTAAAGCGGTATCGCGGCGGCTGCATGTATAATGGCCCGGGTCATGCATTTTTCTTTCATGGTGCCCCGGGCCGCACTGGGGAGCGTGGCGGGCCGCTTGCGGCCCGGGGGCCGCGAGTTTGAGACCCCTGCTCTAGATCATGGCTTCCAAAAAGCTGTATGTACTGCAGAGGCACAAATCAATTGTTAAACCCACCATGAAAATTAGATGGCTGTCCATCTGAACCATTGTCCGGACAGGACTGGATTTTTCTTTTTTTTTTTTCAAAAGAAAATATAGTGCATACAAAAGAAAAATGTACATGGTTGATATGACCCAGTTGACGCGTTTCGTCTGCACTAAGCAGTCTTACTCATGACTAATGGTCAAATAACATGCAGACATTTATATATTCTTTTACAAGGTATAACACAGATAGTCTTAACCCACATAACAATTAGGTGTTACATATGGCACGCAATGTAACAAATGCTAGAATGACATTACAAAACTGCAAATTATTAGTGTCCATGAATTTTTACCACAGTGCAGGTGAAAAATTATTTATAAAGTCACACACGAAAATGATGAAAAACACATGCAATAGAGGAATGCTGAAATAAGAAGAAATTAAATTATACACTAGAATAAAAACCCCAAAGTGTATTTAATAATGACATGATATAATTATACCATGTTATAAAGGTGAATGTGAATTCTTCCATGTCAACTGGGGTTTTTATTCTGGTGTATACCGTATTTTTCGCTTTATAAGACGCACTTTTGTTCCCCAAAATTTTGGGGGAAAGTGGGGGTGCGTCTTATAAAGTGAACCTAGTAGCTGTGGAGTAGGAGGATTGGGGGGGGGCTGTGGAGCTGTGTCCGGGGGCTGTGGAGAGTCTGGAGGAGGCGGCAGCGGCAGTCCCTGATCACGTGGGGCCGCTCATTATTTCCTCTAATATGCACTGCATCCCGCTGTCAATCACAGCGGAGCAGCGCATATGACAGGAGCGGTCCGCAGCCCCATGTGAACAGTCATTGCTTTCCATGCTTTCATTGAATGGAAAGCACTGATTACCCAAAGAATTTCATACTCACCTCTCTTCATATCGTTTCCTGCAGCCCGCGCTATTCCCGCTGTCTCCGCTCAGCTGTGCCGGCCTCCGGTCATGTGAGCGTCGCTCATTGTGACATCATCACCGCGCACCGCTCACAGGACTGGATTCCGGTATAAGCAGGCAGCGGGGATGGAGGCTTCAGGGAGCAGTGGAGAGAGGTGAGTATGAGATCGTTTGTTATTTTTACAGAGTGCAGCATTGGAGAAAGTGTGCAAGGGTGGGGGCTGTCAGTGCCATTGGGGGGGGAAATTGTGCCAGGGTGCGGGCTGTCTGTTCTATGGGGGGATAATGTGCCAGGGTGGGGGCTGTCTGTTCTATGGGGGGATAATGTGCCAGGGTGGGGGCTGTCTGTTCTATGGGGGGATAATGTGCCAGGGTGGGGGCTCTATATGCCAGCATGGGGGTCCTTTGTGCCAGCATGGGGGCCCTTTATGCCAGCATGGGAGGCAGTGCGCCAGCAATGGGGGCAGTGTGCAAGCATGGCAGGCAGTGTGCCAGCATAGGGGGCAGTGTGCCAGGATGGGGGCTCTGTATGCCAGCATTGGGGCCCTGTGTGCCAGGGTGGGGAACAGTACATCCGCATGGGAAGGACAGTATGCCAGCATGGGGGACATACAGACCAGCATGGGGGGGTTCGTGTACGAGGATGGGGGACATATATACTGATTATAAGGTGGACACTGGTATTATAAGACGGACCCCACATAACATTAAACATTTTTTTTTCTCTTTTCCATCACCAAATTTGGGGGTGCGTCTTATAATCAGGTGCGTCTTATAAAGCGAAAAATACGGTAATTTAATTATTTCTTATTTCAACATTTCACTATTGCATGTGTTTTTCATCATTTTGGTGTGTGACTTTATTTATATATAATTTTTTCACCTGCACTGTGGAAAAATTCAGGGACAATAATAATTTGCAGTTTTGTAATGTCATTCTAGCATTTGTTACATCGCTTGCCATATGTAACACCTAATTGATATGTGAATTAATAACATCTGTGTTATACTTTTTACTGGTACTTTACTGGAACCGGTTTAGATGGCATTTCAGGTTACAGCTTACACAGTCTTTTAGTGGGTAGCTGGCCGAGTAGTCATTGAGGAGGACAGAGTCTCTCAGAGGCTCCCATAGTGTACCTTCTCCTGTCTTTCTCTCATCCCGCTGCCTTTACTTGCGCCTCCTCACTATCCTTGCGCTGCCCTGCACAGCCCGCTTGTCTACCAGACCCGATGGGTGCTATGAGGTACCCTTCTCTTTAAGAGGCTCAACCTGGTTTGGTGATCCTGGTGGGGCTGCACGTTCTGGACAGGGGTCTGGGTTGTTCGATTAGCCCGCGACTGGCCGGTATTGATGACTCAGGGGTGAACTCGCCTGTACCGTGACTCGGAGCCGGCACCCAGTCGGTGAACTAGGATTCCCCCAGACCTATCCAGTGGTCTGGCACTAGGTTTCCCCTTTCTTTCCTGGGTCGCCTTTTCCTCTCAGGCACCCTCCCTGGGAGACCCCTCTAGGGCTCCCTCTTTGCTTCTTCCCTTAGTATGGACTAGATCCAACTGTGTGACTTCCCGCTTCTGCCTACTCCTCACACTACCCCGGGGACCGGTTACCCTGGTAACGGGTTGCCAATTGGTCCCCTAGTCTAGGTGTAAGGATGCCGGGATGGGAGCCTTAGGTTGACTTTACACTCTCCAATGACAAGAATACTGCACACTATGTTGTGGGTGCAGCACCCCTACTGTGGCGCACTGACCAGTGGGGCGCTACATATGCACTATATTTTCTTTTGATAAAGAAAAAGAAAAGGAAAATCCAGTCCTGTTGAGCCGGACTCCAATTTTTTCTATTATCCTTTATGTGAAGCCAGGACGAGGCCGGTGTCTGAGCCCCAGGTGGATAAGCATAGAACAACTAGGTGAGCTGGAATCAAGTTTCTATAACAGCCATCTCTGTTGGCTCATCCATACAAAGGAGAGCTTGCTTGGTTGAGCACTCCTGTGTTCTCAAAGGAGATAAAACAGGTTAAAATGTGTGCTGATGGAGATTTAATGATAAAACAGGAGTCAAGGCATTTTGAAGTTTGTTAGAATCTACAGTGTGGTTCTGCAGCAGCCTCCTACACACACACACATAACTGAATCAGGTGAGCAACATTCCTTATTGTGTAATTAGTTTTAACTTAGGTAAGATGTAGTGATGAGCAAGTATGCTCTGCGCTGCTCGGTACTCGCACGAGTATCACTGTACTCGGGCTACTCGGCGAGCACCGAGTAATCTTGCGATACTCGTGCTGTGCTCGTGGTCCTCATCCCTGCATGTTGGCGCTCTTTAGAGAGCCAGCCCACATGCAGGGATTGGCTGGCAGACCACTACAATGCCACAGCCCTGTTAGTTGCCATCCAGACAGTGAGTGTAGGGACAGTGTCTGCTGCTGCTTAGGGACAGATTTGCGGCCCTCATAGGTAGATCCAGAGCAGGGCTGCAAACTGCTGCTGACCACAACAGTCCTTCTCAGGACTAATCTAGGAGGATATAGGCAGGGTGATCCAGATCGGAATCCAAGCTTTTCTGTGACCATAACAGTACTTACTAGCTTGATACAGGTTAGGGACTAAAGTCCTACTCTCCTGTGATCTGAACAGTTACCAGACTGGTGTACTTACTACCTTGATACAGGTTAGGGACTAAAATCCTACTCTCCTGTGAGCTGAACAGTTACCAGACTGGTGTACTTACTACCTTGATACAGGTTAGGGACTAAAATCCTACTCTCCTGTGAGCTGAACAGTTACCAGACTGTTGTACTTACTACCTTAATACAGGTTAGGGACTAAAATCCTTCTCTCCTGTGACCATTACAGTCACCAGACTGTTGTACTTACTACCTTAATACAGGTTAGGGACTAAAATCCCTCTCTCCTGTGACCATTACAGTCACCAGACTGTTGTACTTACTACCTTGATACAGGTTAGGGACTAAAATCCTACTCTCCTGTGAGCTGAACAGTTACCAGACTGGTGTACTTACTACCTTGATACAGGTTAGGGACTAAAATCCTACTCTCCTGTGATCATAACAGTCACCAGACTGTTGTACTTACTACCTTGATACAGGTTAGGGACTAAAATCCTACTCTCCTGTAATCATAACAGTCACCAGACTGTTGTACTTACTACCTTGATACAGGTTAGGGACTAAAATCCTACTCTCCTGTGATCATAACAGTCACCAGACTGTTGTACTTACTACCTTGATACAGGTTAGGGACTAAAATCCTACTCTCCTGTGATCATAACAGTCACCAGACTGTTGTACTTACTACCTTGATACAGGTTAGGGACTAAAATCCTACTCTCCTGTGAGCTGAACAGTTACCAGACTGGTGTACTTACTACCTTGATACAGGTTAGGGACTAAAATCCTACTCTCCTGTGACCATTACAGTCACCAGACTGTTGTACTTACTACCTTGATACAGGTTAGGGACTAAAATCCTTCTCTCCTGTGACCATTACAGTCACCAGACTGTTGTACTTACTACCTTGATACAGGTTAGGGACTAAAATCCTACTCTCCTGTGAGCTGAACAGTTACCAGACTGGTGTGCTTACTACCTTGATACAGGTTAGGGACTAAAATCCTACTCTCCTGTGATCATAACAGTTACCAGACTGTTGTACTTACTACCTTGATACAGGTTAGGGACTAAAATCCTACTCTCCTGTGATCATAACAGTCACCAGACTGTTGTACTTACTACCTTGATACAGGTTAGGGACTAAAATCCTACTCTCCTGTGAGCTGAACAGTTACGAGACTGGTGTACTTACTACCTTGATACAGGTTAGGGACTAAAATCCTACTCTCCTGTGAGCTGAACAGTTACCAGACTGTTGTACTTACTACCTTAATACAGGTTAGGGACTAAAATCCTTCTCTCCTGTGACCATTACAGTCACCAGGCTGTTGTACTTACTACCTTGATACAGGTTAGGGACTAAAATCCTACTCTCCTGTGAGCTGAACAGTTACCAGACTGGTGTGCTTACTACCTTGATACAGGTTAGGGACTAAAATCCTACTCTCCTGTGATCATAACAGTCACCAGACTGTTGTACTTACTACCTTGATACAGGTTAGGGACTAAAATCCTACTCTCCTGTTATCATAACAGTCACCAGACTGTTGTACTTACTACCTTGATACAGGTTAGGGACTAAAATCCTACTCTCCTGTGAGCTGAACAGTTTACGAGACTGGTGTACTTACTACCTTGATACAGGTTAGGGACTAAAATCCTACTCTCCTGTGAGCTGAACAGTTACCAGACTGTTGTACTTACTACCTTAATACAGGTTAGGGACTAAAATCCTTCTCTCCTGTGACCATTACAGTCACCAGGCTGTTGTACTTACTACCTTGATACAGGTTAGGGACTAAAATCCTACTCTCCTGTGAGCTGAACAGTTACCAGACTGGTGTGCTTCTACCTTGATACAGGTTAGGGACTAAAATCCTACTCTCCTGTGATCATAACAGTCACCAGACTGTTGTACTTACTACCTTGATACAGGTTAGGGACTAAAATCCTACTCTCCTGTGATCATAACAGTCACCAGACTGTTGTACTTACTACCTTGATACAGGTTAGGGACTAAAATCCTACTCTCCTGTGAGCTGAACAGTTACGAGACTGGTGTACTTACTACCTTGATACAGGTTAGGAACTAAAATCCTACTCTCCTGTGAGCTGAACAGTTACCAGACTGGTGTACTTACTACCTTGATACAGGTTAGGGACTAAAATCCTACTCTCCTGTGACCATTACAGTCACCAGACTGTTGTACTTACTACCTTGATACAGGTTAGGGACTAAAATCCTACTCTCCTGTGAGCTGAACAGTTACCAGACTGGTGTACTTACTACCTTGATACAGGTTAGGGACTAAAATCCTACACTCCTGTGAGCTGAACAGTTACCAGACTGGTGTACTTACTACCTTGATACAGGTTAGGGACTAAAATCCTACTCTCCTGTGACCATTACAGTCACCAGACTGTTGTACTTACTACCTTAATACAGGTTAGGGACTAAAATCCTTCTCTCCTGTGACCATTACAGTCACCAGACTGTTGTACTTACTACCTTGATACAAGTTAGGGACTAAAATCCTACTCTCCTGTGAGCTGAACAGTTACCAGACTGGTGTACTTACTACCTTGATACAGGTTAGGGACTAAAATCCTACTCTCCTGTGATCATAACAGTCACCAGACTGTTGTACTTACTACCTTGATACAGGTTAGGGACTAAAATCCTACTCTCCTGTGATCATAACAGTCACCAGACTGTTGTACTTACTACCTTGATACAGGTTAGGGACTAAAATCCTACTCTCCTGTGAGCTGAACAGTTACCAGACTGGTGTACTTACTACCTTGATACAGGTTAGGGACTAAAATCCTACTCTCCTGTGACCATTACAGTCACCAGACTGTTGTACTTACTACCTTGATACAGGTTAGGGACTAAAATCCTTCTCTCCTGTGACCATTACAGTCACCAGACTGTTGTACTTACTACCTTGATACAGGTTAGGGACTAAAATCCTACTCTCCTGTGAGCTGAACAGTTACCAGACTGTTGTACTTACTACCTTGATACAGGTTAGGGACTAAAATCCTACTCTCCTGTGAGCTGAACAGTTACCAGACTGGTGTACTTACTACCTTAATACAGGTTAGGGACTAAAATCCTACTCTCCTGTGACCATTACAGTCACCAGACTGTAGTACTTACTACCTTGATACAGGTTAGGGACTAAAATCCTTCTCTCCTGTGACCTGAACAGTTACCAGACTGGTGTACTTACTACCTTGATACAGGTTAGGGACTAAAATCCTACTCTCCTGTGACCATTACAGTCACCAGACTGTTGTACTTACTACCTTGATACAGGTTAGGGACTAAAATCCTACTCTCCTGTGAGCTGAACAGTTACCAGACTGGTGTGCTTACTACCTTGATACAGGTTAGGGACTAAAATCCTACTCTCCTGTGATCATAACAGTCACCAGACTGTTGTACTTACTACCTTGATACAGGTTAGGGACTAAAATCCTACTCTCCTGTGATCATAACAGTCACCAGACTGTTGTACTTACTACCTTGATACAGGTTAGGGACTAAAATCCTACTCTCCTGTGAGCTGAACAGTTACGAGACTGGTGTACTTACTACCTTGATACAGGTTAGGGACTAAAATCCTACTCTCCTGTGAGCTGAACAGTTACCAGACTGGTGTACTTACTACCTTGATACAGGTTAGGGACTAAAATCCTACTCTCCTGTCACCATTACAGTCACCAGACTGTTGTACTTACTACCTTGATACAGGTTAGGGACTAAAATCCTACTCTCCTGTGAGCTGAACAGTTACCAGACTGGTGTACTTACTACCTTGATACAGGTTAGGGACTAAAATCCTACTCTCCTGTGACCATTACAGTCACCAGACTGTTGTACTTACTACCTTGATACAGGTTAGGGACTAAAATCCTACTCTCCTGTGAGCTGAACAGTTACCAGACTGGTGTACTTACTACCTTGATACAGGTTAAGGACTAAAATCCTACTCTCCTGTGACCATTACAGTCACCAGACTGTTGTACTTACTACCTTGATACAGGTTAGGGACTTAAATCCTACTCTTCTGTGACCTGAACAGTCACCTGACTGTTGTCGCTGTATACAGGCAAAATGCGCAAGGGCGTTGGCAAGGGCGTTGGCAAGGAACAAGGAAGTGGACGTGATGGTGGTGCAGGCAGAGGCTGAGGTCGTGTGCAAGCACTAATTTCGCAACAACAAAGTGGCACATCTACTCGCTCGCACGTCCTGTTCCAAATTCTTGGGGCCCGCAGTAGTACACCGCTCTTGAACCAAGACCAGTGTCAACAGGTTGTTACTTTGATAGCGGATAATGCTTCAAGTCAGATGGGCAACTCCACAAACACCCTGTCTTCCACACGGTCAAGTGTCAGTAGCCATGATACTGCACCGCACATTTCCCAACCTGATCTTCCTTCTTACCACCAGGCCGAGTACACGTCCACGGACATTACTGATCCCACAGTTGTACACTCGGAAGAGCTGTTCACGTATCCATTCGCAGAATCTGGCCTCTCGCCAGCTCCTGTTGAAGTGGGTAAAAAGGAGATGGTATGTACAGATGCCCAAATATTTGAGCAGCCACGTTCTCACGAACGGAACGTTGGCAACGTGTCTCAACAAGGGTGGACGATGATGAGACACAATTGCCAGGAAGTCAGGAGGAGGATCAGGGTGCGGAAGAGGAAGACGACGTGGTGGATGATCCAGTAGCTGACCCAACCTGGCAGGAGGATATGCAGAGCGAGGACAGCAGTGCACAGGGGGAGAGAGGCGTAGCATCCCAACAGGCAGTACGAAGCAGGGTCGTGTCCGCAGGCAGAAGGCAGGCAACCGTTACCCGGAACAACAACATGACTCAAGGTGCCTGTGCAAATGTTAGGTCTTCCCGAGTCTGGGAGTTTTTTAAGTTGGCTCCAGATGACTCTAAAAAGGCCATTTCCAACACCTGCCATGCCAGTATCAGCAGGGGTACGAAAACTAGCAGCCTGACAACCACCAGCATGATCAGGCACATGTCAGCCAAGCACCCGACTTTGTGGGAAGTACAACAGAGTCGAGGAGCGAAGTTGCCCACGCACAAATAACACCACCATCAAGCACGTCCTTGTCCCAGCGCAGCGTTCAATTATCCATTCAGCAAACCTATGAACGCAGGCGCAAATACGCTGCCAACGCCCCACATGCCACTGTCCTCAATTCTCACATTTCGCGATTCATAGCGCTAGAAATGTTGCCTTTCCGGCTGGTGGAGACGGAAGCATTCCGCAACCTGATGGGGGCTGCTGTCCCACGTTACTCGGTCCCCAGCCGCCACTATTTCTCCAGATGTGCCGTCCCCACATTGCATAACCACGTGTCCCAAAGCATCACACGTGCCCTGAACAACGCTGTTTCAGCCAAAGTCCACTTAACCACAGACACGTGGACAAGTGCTTGTGGGCAAGGCCGCTACATCTCCTTGACGGCACACTGGGTTAATATTGTGGAGGCTGGGACACAGTCTGAGCGAGGGACGGAACACGTCCTTCCCACACCAAGGATAGCTGACCCTACCTCTGTCAGGGTTTCACCGACACTCTACAGCTCCGGAATGTCATGCTCCTCAGCCTCCTCCTCCTGCGCATCCTCATCCACTGTACCCTCCACACCAGTCCCAAGCTGGAAGCACTGCAGCACTGCCTCTGCGAAGCGGCAACAGGCTGTGCTGAAGCTAGTCTGCATAGGTGACAAACCCCACAATGCAGAAGAGGTGTGGACAGCTCTGAAACAGCAGGCAGATCACTGGCTCACACCTCTGAACCTAAAGCCAGGAAAGGTCGTGTGTGACAATGGCCGGAACCTGGAGGCAGCTTTGAGGCGAGGCCAGCTGACGCATGTTCCATGCGTGGCCCTTGTGCTCAACCTGATGGTTCAGAGGTTTATAAAGTCATACCCAGAGCTGTCTGAACTGCTGGTAAAAGTTTGGCGTCTGTCTGCACATTTTCGCAAGTCACCTGCTGCTTCAGCCGGCCTTGCCGGCTTTCAGCGCCGTTTGCGTCTTCCGGCCCACAGACTGGTGTGTGATGTCCCCACGCGTTGGAATTCAACTCTGCACATGTTGGTCAGGATATGTGAGCAGAAGATGGCAGTAGTTGACTACCTGCATCACCTAAGCCGTCGGGAAATGGGTCAAACTCCACACATAACACCTGAGGAGTGGAGATGGATGTCCGACCTATGTATCGTCCTCCAAAACTTTGAGGACTCCACCAAGATGGTGAGCGGCGATGACGCCATTATTAGCATCACCATACCACTACTCTGCCTTCTAAAACGGTCTCTGCTGAAAAACAAAGAGGATGCATTGCAGGCCGAGCGCGATGACTTGGAGCAAGAAACAGTAGTGGGTGTGGGTGATAACACACAGCCCAGCCTCATCTCATCACAACGTGCAGTGGAGGACTATGACGAGGAGGAGGAGGATGAAGACATGGACCAACTCTCTGGCCAAATTGAGGATATGACATGCACACCAGTCATACCCTCGATTCAGCGTGGCTGGCCAGAGGACAGGGGAGATGAGGAGGAGGAGGAGGATAGCATGTTCAGTCATCGTGTTGGTCTTGATACTGAAGTGATGGCTGTTAAGAGTCTGGCGCACATGGCTGACTTTATGGTAAGCTGCCTGGCTCGTGACCCTCGCGTTCAGAACATCTTGGCCGACAATCAGTACTGGTTGGCAACACTGTTAGACCCACGCTACAAGGAGAACTTTATGTCTCTCATTCCTGAGGCGGAGAGGTCAGCCAAAATGCAGCAGTTCCAGAAGGCCATAGTCACGGAAGTAGGCAAATCATTCCCCTCACAAAACGCTAGCGGCATAGGTCAGGAATCGGTGGACAACCAAGGCGTACGGCCGAGAGGGGCATAAGTCCAATCCGCCAGAGGTAGGGGAACAGTCTTTACGATGTGGGACAGTTTTCTCAGCCCTCACGTACCACAGCCCCTGAGGTGCGGGGTAGTGCCACAAGAAATGCTAAGTTTGGCCAGATGCTGAAGGAGTACCTTGCAGATAGAACAACTGTACTGCGAGATTCCTCTGTGCCTTACAATTATTGGGTCTCCAAGCTGGACATGTGGCATGAATTGGCTCTGTACGCCTTGGAAGTCCTGGCCTGCCCTGCCGCTAGCGTTTTGTCAGAGCGTGTTTTCAGTGCCGCAGGTGGAATCATTACTGATAAACGCACCCGCCTGTCAACTGAAAATGCTGACATGCTGACTCTGATCAAGATGAACAAGGGTTGGATTGGGCCAGACTTCACCACACCACCAACAAATGACAACTGAATTTAAATTTTGTTATGGGAGTTTGCCATTTACCTCCACTCACCCATGGGTACACACTTCAGGACTTTGCCTAATCGCTGGACTGCTCCTCCTTCTCCTCATGTGCCACCATGATGACCGTTACAATAGTTAGGCTGTTGTTTAAGGTATACCCGCAGTGGTAAATTTTTTCGCCCATTCTTTTAGAATGGGCATTACAACGACAGGAGACCCGCTCCTTTTCAATGGGAAAAATGTTTTGAGGCCCTCCTGCACGTCTCTATCCATGGACAATGTGGAGCCTCCCAATTTTTGGCTGCCCTGCCAAAGGGCTATACTACAATACACCCACTTGAGGTTTACAGGCCCTACTGCATGTCTGTATGCATGGGTCATTGTTGAACCTCCCAATTTTTGGCTGCTCTGCCAAAGGGCTATACTACAATACACCCACTTGAGGTTTACAGGCCCTACTGCATGTCTGTATGCATGGGTCATTGTTGAACCTCCCAATTTTTGGCTGCCCTGCCAAAGGGCTATACTACAATACACCCACTTGAGGTTTACAGGCCCTACTGCATGTCTGTATGCATGGGTCATTGTTGAACCTTGCAATTTTTGGCTGCCCTGCCAAAGGGCTATACTACAATACACCCACTTCAGGTTTACAGGCCCTCCTGCACGTCTCTATCCAGGGACAATGTGGAGCCTCCCAATTTTTGGCAGCCCTGCCAAAGGGCTATACTCCAATACACCCACTTCCTTACAATGGGCACTTCAGGTTTACAGGCCCTCATGCACGTCTCTATCCAGGAGCATTGGTGAACCTCCCAATTTTAGACTGACCTGGCAAAGGAAAATACTAGAATAGACCCAGTTCCTCAAAATGGGCACAATATGTCAAGACAGGGCTTCATGTACGTCTCTTCTCAGGGACATCGGAGTGCCGCACAATGTTTTCACGTAAAATCTTTCATGTAATCACAAAAAGTAACATACACCAGCTGTATCTCACTATTGGGTATGTGCCCTTAACATTTTCACCCTGAATATTCATTTTGGTGTCATTTTGGAAGGTTTTCTGGTGACTCCGTAAAATTGGCGTGAAACTCAGACAAGATTGTTCACAGCTGTGACTTTTGAGTGAGAAATACTTCCCGGGGTCTTCCCCATGGTGTTGCCATGTCATTTGAGCACTCTTCTGAGACTTTTGTGAAATTTTTAGGGTTTCTACATGCTGCCGGCAGTCATTTCATAAAAATACTCGTGTCTCCCATAGGATAACATTGGGCTCGGTACTCGGGCCGAGTACACGAGTATCTCGAGATGCTGGGCCCGAGCTTCGAGCACCTGAGCATTTTAGTACTCGCTCATCACTAGTAAGATGCTATTTGTTTTTTTGTCTTGTCCAGCCATTTTTCAAAGTCGAAGCCAGAAATGTGTAGCTGTGTCTTATCTCCGGTAGAACAAAAGGATCAACAGTCCAAATTGGACATGCCATATCTCTAACTGTTCTGACAAGGCCATGTGCACAAACTGAGTATTTGGTAAGTTTTTTTGATTCTTAGTATTTGTAAGCCAAATCCAGGAGTAGTACATTCAATGGAAAAGTACAGTAGAAATCAATATTGTATTTTTTCTCCACTTCTGGTTTTGACTTACAAATACTAACGTAAAAATGTCACCTAAAGGCCCCGTTACATGCAATGATATCGCTAACAATATCGTTGCAACGTCACCGGTTTTGTGACATAGCAACGACCTCAAAACGACATAGTTGCATGTGACAAGTACCAACGACCAACGATGAGGTCGTTGATTGTTGATGAATGGTCAGGACCATTTTTTGATCGTTGGCTTGCCGCTGGCATGCATGCATCAGTGTGTGTGACAGGGCAATGACTAAAGATCCCCATTCTGCACCCGGTATCCAGTTTATCATAATGACCGTCGGGTGTCGGGCGCAGACTGGTTGATCGCTGGTGAGTCTGCTTGTGTGACATGATGTTCTAGCGATCTCGGCCACGTTGGATCGCTGCAACATCGCAGCATGTAACGGGGCCTTAATACTCAACATGTGCATGAGGCCTTATTGTCTGGGTCACCTGTACACTTTAGACTGTTGGGTGAGACCAGTCTAATGTATAAAGGGAGCTATAGATTGGGAGAGCTATGGGGAGAATTTCAGAACAGAAGTAACAGCACACAGCACTGGCATTTCTTTGGGCTTTAGCAATTTTTTTGACTCCACAAGAAACAAATTAAATAATTTTACAAGAGATTTTGACCACTGATAAGGTCCAAACATCACCATGTTCTGCCTTGTCAGTAGAAAACATTGTGAAATCCCCCAAAACCTTTCAGTTTCTACATCTGGATGGAAATGAATAATAAACAATACTAAGGCACTTCTGATCCTCCAAATAGGGGTGCTCAGGTAGTTTCCAAAACCGTAGCAATGAATGAATCATATCAAGACACTCCCAAAAAAATTGCAGTGATAGATTTATTCAAAACAGCAGATCCAGTGCATGGATAATAGGTGAAAATATTATATACAGTATGCATACACTGAGTCAAAATATTTCTTTCAAGCTATAATATATCATGTATTGTTAGATAAAAATATTTTTTTTAATTTTTTTTCCATTTTTTCATTGTTTGTCATACACTTTCTACTTTACACTTACTCTGAAATTCTTCACTTTTCTTTAGGTCTTTTTCCCTGTGCCATTTCTCATTATTACACATAACTACATTTATGGACATCTATGGTTTGATTTCTTTGCTTGTGTGGATTGGATGGGTTGTTACCAACATCTTGAGAGAAATTCATGTCAATAGCAACTTTAGAAATATATTATTTACATGGAAACTTGGTGACGTGTTTATTACACTGGCTGTATGTTCTTGATCATAAGAGAATGGTATTTTCCAAATCACCACTTCAGAAGAATAATTTTATTTGGATATGTATTTGCTTTTCTTGATTGTTCTTACATTTAAAAACATATTTCCTGACATCATGTGTGGTTCCCATGTGTCTGGCCACCACAAAATAATATTGCTATAATATCATGTAATGCCATGTCGGATGGGAATTGAAGCTGCTCTGCTGCATGAACACATACACTGCCTGATCTCTAACCAGGAAGCTGAGCACTGAAGGCCTGCATTGTGCTGTTGCTCAGCCTCTGGTTGGAGGGAGCGGTTAGTTATGGTGTAGTAGGACAGGATAGGCAAAGAAGAGATCCAGGGAGGAGGGAGTAGGAGATTCTTTGAAGTGACAAGTGGCAGGCAGGGTACCATGCTTAAAGGGCCTCATGGCAGAGTTCTGTTCGAGTCAATCGAAGTCATTCGAAGAGGAATGCTTCAAATTCGGCAGTTCGAGGTTATGTTCTATAACGGTCCCTTCACCAAAAGCGTAACTGGCTTTTCACAGTAATACTGTTATTGCAATACTGCATATATTGTAATACTGTAATAATGTTAATATCCAGTTCAGTGTATAGTGTGCGGGGGGAGGGGTTTAGATCAATGCTGCTGAAATAATGCCGATCTCCATTTTTTTTCTTCTAACTGCATATACAGAGGGGCGTTGCCGGCTGTCAGCCAATCACTCACACAATGCATTTTTTGCACACAAGTAAGGCATGTGTCATTGGCTGTGTATGTCACATGTCCTTGCCTTATAGGACCAAGCCATTTTCCCCATTGCCATTACCTCAGTGCTGCAGTTGTGTGTCTGTTAGGCACCGCTACTGCTGCTGTGGGCGCTATAAAGTGTGACTTAAACAGATAGTGAGCAAATATCAAGTTAGATAGACAGATAGCTTTAGGAAGTAGGGACTAGTTTGAATACCAGCTCTTTTGAGGGCTACTTTATAGAAGTAGGGACTAGTCGTAATTTCAGCCCTTTTGAGGACTAGGTTAGAGCAGTTCCCATTAGTTTTTGCCAGGCAGGTGTGTGCCAGTGCTGTGCAAGTGTTTTTGACAGCATCTGGCCAAAACTAGCTCAGGCAATCCTTTTGGGCAGGTAGTGTAGCACTGCTGTGAAGAAAGCTACACCACCTGTCTTCAGTAGCCAATTTTTTACTGCAGCTAGCCCAGTTAATCCTTTTGGGCTAGTAGCAGTGTCTGGTAGTCAGCAGTGTAGCACAGCTGTAAAATATGCTACACCGCCTGTCTATCCAGTAGCCAATTTTTTTACTGCAGCTAGCCCAGTTAATCCTTTTGGGCTAGTAGCAGTGTCTGGTAGTCAGCAGTGTAGCACAGCTGTAAAATATGCTACACCGCCTGTCTATCCAGTAGCCAATTTTTTTTACTGCAGCTAGCCCAGTCAATCCTTTTGGGCTAGTAGCAGTGTCTGGTAGTCAGCGGTGTAGCCCAGCTGTAAAGTAAGTTACAATGCCTGTCTATTTCATACAAATTTTTAACTGCATCTAGCCCAGGTAATAGTTTGGGCCTAATTGCAGTGTCTGTTAGTCAGTGGTGTAGCCCACTTGTGAACCAAGGTAAACCGTGTGTCTATTTCATACTAATTTTTAACTGCATCTAGCCCAGGTAATAGTTTGGGCCTAGTAGCACTGTTTGGCCACTCAGCTCTACTTGATTTTTTTTTTCCAACAACTGCAGAGTTGCCAATTTGTTAACATACAAAATGAGTGGCAAAAGGCCTGCTGATGGTGGAAAGGGGAATAGGCGTGGTGGAAAGGGAAAAAAGTTTGTGTCCGTTGGGTAGGTGGTCAAGCAACAGTAACATATGCAGAAGAAATACCATCTTCCAGCCAAACTAAGATGTCTACTTCTTTTCGTGGACAATCTGATATGATCCCTTTCTTACGGACACGACCATCGCTACAAATTGTAGATGAGGCACAAAAAGAGCAGGTGCTTGAATGGATATCAAGCGCTCCATCAAGTGGGCTCTCCTCCACCTCAACTTCAAAATCACAAATACTCCAGTCCTCTGAAGTGTCACGACAATCGCACTTGCTTCCCCCAGCGCCCAAGTCTCCAGCCGCCCTACTGAGTATGGGGTAACACAGATGGTTGAGTCTGCAGAGCTGTTCAGTCACACTATAGCCTGGGAATCAGAGGTCTGCTCCAAAGCTGCAGTGAGTCCAGACGAGGAAATGATCTGCACTGATGCCCAGAAGGTTTGTGAGTTGGATCCAGGCCCAGATGAAGAAGGTTCTGAGCATAATGTAAACCCTCCTTCCCAAACTGTAACACCTCTTGGTGGTGACAATGAGGAAGATGCTGATGAGACTGAGATACCTGATTGGAACGACAACTTGACTTTTCGGTCAGGGCAGGAAGAGGACGAGGGGCATGCGACATCACACAGGGTGATGATAAGGTTGCAAATCTCACTTACTGTCAACCCACAGTCAGCCAGTTGATGAGGTCAACAGAGGAGGTGGAGGAGAATGATAGTGACGACGAGGTTAGGTTGCGCCTTCCTGGACAGAGACGAAGTACTGAAAAGACGTGAACAACAACTGCATCTTCAGCCACAACTCTGCCTCTGAGCAGAAGTTGTGGTGGCTCTTCTTCAGGTTGGATGGGCTCGAAACCTTGCCTCATAGTTTGAGTACTTCATGCATGAACCGTCACATGGATATGAAGCATAAGTCGTAGTGGGAAGCTCACTGTGCTACAATGCAGCCTAGCAGGGCAGGCCAACCACCGTCTGCCCCATCAAGTGCATCCGCGTGCTTTTCATCCTCTGTGACTGTGGGGACAGCAGTCACACATGCTTTTGGACGCAGACCTTCCACCTCTTTACCCGCAACAGCCAGTGTGATTGGCAGGTCATCAGTTCTTTTGAAAGTAGACACACCTGCTGGTGTTGAGCTCTCTCAGACATCGAGAGCACCACCTTTGGATGAAGGCAACATTACATCTCTGCCTGCACCTTCCTCACAGACCAGCAGTTTGCTGGGGACACCCTACTCAACCCTGTCTCAGCACAGCAGCCAGCCCTCGGTCCCTCAGATGTGGACAAGTAAAAGACAATTTCCTCCAAGCCATGACAAAGCTAAAAGGTTGGCTTTCATTGTCTGCAAGCTGTTGGCTACAGAAATGCTTCCTTTCTGGCTGTTGGACACAGAGGATTTTCAAGATCTTATGTCCGTCACAATGCGCCAGTACTAGATGCCCAGTCGCCACTACTTCTCCAAGAAAGGTGTGCCTGCGCTTCACCAGCATGTCGCACACAACATCACCGCTTCCTTGAGAAACTCTATGTGTGACAGGGTACATTTCACCACAGACACTTGGACCAGTAAGCATGGGCAGGGGCGTTACCTGTTGCTGACTGGGCACTGGGTAATTATGGTGAGAGCTGGAGAAGGGTCTGCTGTCCATGTTTTGCTGTCCCCATGAGTTGTACGTCAATCCTCTGCATGCAGAAGTTCCTCCACTCCTTCTGCCTCCTCCACCTCATCTTGGTCCTCCACCTCCGCCAAAAGCCTGTCTGGTAAGGCTACCCGCGTAGTAACTGCGCACAAGGAAACCTGCACACCTCCTTACTATGCTGGCAGTAAATCTCAACGGCATCAGGCAGTCTTTACCTTGAAATGTCTGGGAAATGTGAGTCACACAGCTGAGGAGTTGTGGTCAGCTCTGGAGACCGAGTTTCATCAATGGTTGTCTCCACTCAACCTGCAGCCGGGAAGGCCGTGTGCGACAATGCTGCAAACCTGGGTGCGGCCCTTCGTTGGGGCAATGTGACATACGTGCCTTGTAGGTCTCACGTCTTGAACCTGGTTGTCCAGCAATATTTAACCCACTATCCCGGCCTAGATGGGCTTCTGCAGAGGGCACAGTCGCTGTGTGCTCACCTCCGCCATTTGCATCAGCTCAACGACTTGCATCGCTTCTGAAGTCTTTCGGCCTGCCAGTTCACTGTCTGAAATGTGATGTGCCAATATGCTGGAATTCGACTCTGCACATGTTGCAGCGACTGTGGCAGCACCGCCGAGCCCTGGTGCAATACGTTATGACATATAGCATGAGCCAACGAGATCCAGAGGTGGGGCAGATTATGCTGCAGGAGTGGTCTCAGAACAAGGACCTATGCACCCTTCTGCACTGTTTTGAAATGGCGACGAAAATGTTTAGCGCTGACGATGCCATTATCAGCATGACTATTCCGGTCATCTACATTCAGAGTCAGGTGTTGGGACAAGAGAAGGGGTAGGAAGTACAAAAGGAATCATTTGCGGAAGGGACAACAAGATCTCCAAGGTCCAGACAGCCGGCAGCACCAAGGTGGCAGGCATGGGAGGGTGGGGGAGAGAGATAAACGAGGGCACATGGTAGCAGCCAATCTGTTGAAGGTGCAGGAACCGAGGAAGAAGTGGAGGACGAACTGGCGATGGGCATGGAAGACTCATCAGATGAGGGAGACCTTGATCACATTTCTGTTGTACGAGGTTGGGGGGAGAGGGCAGAAGAAGGAAGCATGATACTCACCTCGCTGCCAACAACACAACAAGGACTTGGTCCTCCTGGATGCGCACGCAAGATACATAAGTGCCTTCTTGCTGCACTACCTGCCCTCGGATTGTCAGAATTCGAAGTAATGCCAACTACTGGGTTGCCACACTCTTAGTTACCCGGTACAAGAGTAAATTTGGCGAAATACTTCCTGCCATAGAAAGGGATTCACGCATGCTGGAGTATCAGCAGAGGCTGTCACAAAATCTTAGATCTGCTTTTCCACAAAACATCAGTGGAGCACATAGTGAATCTCACAGTTCTAACTTGCCAACCGTGGGACTGTTGAGTCATCACTCAAACTGCACCAGTAACACGGTATCTGGTGGTAACAGCAATTGTGTGGAATCGTTTCACTAATTTTTTAGACCATCCTTTGCAAGGCCAGAGGAGACAAGAAGTCTGACACATAGTCAACGCCTAGATAGGATGGAACAGGAGTATCACCAAGTGAACATCGATGCCATGACTGTGGAACTAGACTCTTGCTGATTTTGGGCTTCAAATCTGGAAAAATGGCCTGAGCTCGCCACTCACGCCTTAGATATCTTGTTGTGCCCCGTAGCCAGCATTCTCTCTGAACGCGTCTTCAGCGCTGCTGGTGGTGTGCTGACAGATAAGCGCACGCGGCTGTCCAGTGACAATGTAGACAGACTAATGTTCATCAAGATGAACAAGTCATGGATCCGCAAGGACTTTTCTGCCCCTGTGTCATTCTGGGGAGACTAAAGGCTTGTGGATTTTTGAATGTGCTGCATGACAGTCACCAACAATTTTAAGCTTGCAACTCTGGTGCAATTGCTGCCACTTAAGTGGTGTCTGTGCCCCAATTTTTGGAAAAAATGGAGACTCTTGTTGGAGTCCCCTTGCTGTGTTTTGCATGATTTTAGAAGGGCATGACCTGCCTATATCTGTGTCTCCTCCTCCTTTTACTCATCCAGCTCTTTTCTTTCGCATTTTTATATGTACTTGTCACTTTTCCATGTGTTTGTTGTGTCTTATGAGTAGTTTGTCAGCTTTTGGACACCTTTGAATGTGTTTTCTATGTGTTTGTATGTGTTTGCCTTCCATTGTTTTCAATGGTGTTCGATGGATTTCGACAAGCATTCGACGAACATTCGACGAACACCCCCTGCAATTCAACAAATAAAATTCAAACACTAGGGTGGTGGCTTATCTCTAATGCTCATGAGCAACTCAAGTGGAGCACTCAGGGGCATCAGTAGTATATAGGATCAGGGAACTGCTATTGGCATGGATAGCCACATGATCCACACTGCCAGCCTGGCGGGACCTAGCCCACAGCAACCAAGAGGGAGTATTGGACAGCTCAAGGCACCGAGAAACCTGCAACTCAGAGAGTTCAGCAGGAATGACATATTATTCACCCAGCAGAGTGGATTACAATTCTCATCAGACTGGCCAGACCACATGCCTGGTGTTGAATGTATTACCCGGACCTGCACAGAAACATGCAGTAAAAAGGTAAAGCATAGATTGACTCTCCACTGGACCCACCACCATCATCTCCCTTGGGAGACAGCCTTGGTTGGGAAGGGGTTACTGTGCTGCTACTACCACCTAACTCCCAGGGATTCCCTGCAGTGCCATTCACATCTGGCTGATCACCCCAACTGGCTTCAAAAACAAACTTTATCCCTATACTATCCCCTTTATATGTGCAGTTAGGACCACAGCTGCTGGGCACGGCTACCACGAATTAAACTCTAGCCCAGCTGCTGAGTAACGTAGCCCTTGCGACCAATGCTCATATGCATCAAGTATATATCATGTATATACTATCTTGCTTAATGTCATTCTTGTTAGCGCATGCAATCTTAACTAATCCATTGATAACACGCACAACTATACATAATATTTTCATTACATCCAAGACATTTGAGCAGGTATCTTTTAGTTGCACGCAACATCTATTTGTTTTTTTCTTTCTGGATTAAAAATGCTTTAGTCAGAAATCTTTTGTTCTTTGTATTTCTGGTAAGGCAGTTCTAGTAACCACTCTGAAACAGATGTTCAGAAAACATCACACAACCTCATAGCTGTAAACGTGTACCATTAGCAGAGCATTATAGAGCTGGCATTTGTGCTTAATTGTCCAGGGCATTGTTTGTCTAAGAATATTCACTGTATCAGTCCTGCAGACAGTCACTCAGTCGAACGGATGTTCTTTTAACTACATTCTTTATCATTTTGAAAAAAATAAAACATAATGTAATAAGAATAATGTAATTACCGTAAACTCTTAATGTAACACTCCAATAATGCAGCATTAGTTCAGTTGTATACACTATAATCCCATTATTTCTATTCCTTCTAAAACAAACAGAAAGGGAGAAAAGTTGTGAAAATATAAAGATCAATTCAGCCCAATTCACTCATAAATTTAAAGCGCAGTTAGCATTTAATATTCTTACCTCTGAAAACATACTGATAGAGCATTTAGATTGTGAGAGTTTTATTTTTTCTTTTGGATTTCATATACATTTAACATGCATTACTTTACAGAGAAAATAATTTTGCAATATCGTGTCACATAATCACCATAGAGTGCTGCACAGTGTCTAAATCAAAAGACATGCTGATAAAACATCATTTTTGCATGAATGATTTGTAGTAAAATCTTAAACAATCCAACTGATGAAATTTAAAGTGTAACGACCTTTTAAATTTTTATTTAATAATGTAGAGCAAGTGATTACAAAGAACTTTCAAATATACTTCATAAGTGAAATCTGGAAGAAAACCTTGCAAAAACCTTCCAGAAGATGTCCCCATTAGGCTGTTCCTAAACCTGACATATGCTCAGTGTCTGGGAAATCTGTCTTAAGCTCCACGCACTGAATATGGCCTTATAAGGAGGGTGGAGCCTACACAGTGTGCCACAGCTGATTTGTATATCTGCAGTGTACCTCATCAGGCTGTCAGCAATGCACATGGCTCCTGTGATCTTAGGCTGGTTTCACATCACTTTTTTGTGATCCGGGCCAATCCGATACAAACCGGCAGCGCGGACACAACGGCACTTTGTCCTACAGAACTACAGGTTTTTCGCCGCGGTTATCCATGGAGGTGCGGTCCTTGCAGCAGCTGTATTTTACAGGCGACTACATTGATTTCAGGCTTTCATACTGGTTGTGGGTGACACAACCAGACCAGGTGAGCAGTTTTACTCACATATTCATTTACCTCATTATCTGGAGATAAGACCCTATTGCGCATTTTCTCATTTTCACAGACAAGGATAGAGAAGGACACCTGTGGAGCCTTGGAGGGACACTATTCACTGCAGGGACCGCCCGGTCCATTACTTGGCATTGAGAACTGTCATACCTGTCTGCCGTGAAAGATCTAAGTAAATACCCGTTCAGAGAAGCAACGTGTTTGAGATTTATTTTGGAACTACTACTAATCACTATTACCCTCACTACAGCCCCGGGGACCCCCGCTCGTCCTGTAGGGAGCGGTTCCATCTTGCTCCCGTCCATCCCCCGGAGGCTCAAGCAGCGCCGGTGCCGTCACCGGAGCCCTACAGGTGGCGTCACAAACTGACAACTTTATTTTCTTTTACCATTTTACTTAACCCTTTTACTGACCACCGGGCCCGCAGCCTCAGGCACCGAACCGTGACTGACAGCCAGTGCCTGAGACCAGAGAACCCGGCCCACAGTGAGTCACACAGGCAGACAGCAGTAGTCAATGTGCATTGAGCGATCAGTAGTAGATATGTAATTGTTCACTCACTACACAGAGGCTGCCATTGCTGTCTGCAGTGTAGGTACTGTTTTATGCAACGGTTCAATTCTAACTTGATTTGCAGATGGATTTCAATCAGGAGACCCTTGTGTTGTGCGTTTTCTGTGCATTTGATATAAAGATTATGACAGGACATCAATATCTAAATAATTGACAACCCCTTTAAAAAAAATATTTTCCTGGCACTAAGCTTGGCAATACAGCAATAACTCTATGATAATTATTCTCAATACAATAAAACTCTGAGGCCTGTTCCACATCTATGAGGTCCCTGTGCTAGGCTGCTCTGCCTGCCTGCGCCAGCGCAAATGCAAGCGCAGGGGCATTTAGGGGCTTGGACAGCCTAGTGCAGGGACGCATAGATGCCCTGCACTTGTGCTCAGCTGCGCTCGGTGTCCCCATTATATCCTATGGCCGAGCACAGCCGAGCACGTGCACTGCATAGTGTGAATGGCAAGTGAAAGTGGCAGATGCCACGGCGCATGCGCCTGGTCAGACGCACCTGGAAAACGTCCAATTAGGCGTTTCCGGGTGCTAAGTGACAGGCGCATGCGCCGTGGCATCTGCCACTTTCACTTGCGATTCACAAAATGCAGAGCGTACGATCGGCTGTGCTCGGCCATAGGACATAATGGGGGCACTGATCGCAGCTGAGCGCAAATGCAGGGCTTCTATGCGTCCCTGCACTAGGGTGCCCAAGCCCCTAAATGCCCCTGCGCTTGCATTTGCACTGGTGCAGGCACGCAGAGCAGCCTGCCTAGCGCAGGGACCTCATAGATGTGGAACAGGCCTGAGAAACAATTTGCAAGTCCCATTAACTCCTTTACCACCCAGCCTATTTTCGCCTTACTGACCTTGCCATTTTTTGCAATTTTGACCCTGGTCCCTTTATGAGGTAATAACTCTAGAATGTTTCAATGGATGCTAGCAATTCTGAGATTGTTTTTTCATGACATATTGGGCTTCATGTTAGTGGTAAATTTAGGTTGATAAGTTTTGTGTTTATTTGTGAAAAAATTGAAAATGTGGCAAAAATTTTGAAAATTTCGCAATTTTCAATTTGTGAATTTTTATTCTGTTAAACCACATGTCTACTTTACATCAGCACAATTTTGGAAAAAAATATTTTTTTTTGTTAGGAAGTTATAAGGGTTCAAATTTCATCAGCAATTTCTAATTTTTCCAGCAAAATTTACAAAAACATTTTTTTAGTGACCACATCACATTTGAAGTTCCTTTGAGGGGTTTACATGACAGAAAACACCCAAAAGTGACACCATTCCAAAAACTGCACACCTCAAGATACTCAAAACTACATTCAAGAAGATTATTAACCCTTCAGGTGATTCACAGGAACTAAAGCAACATGGAAGGAAAAAAAGGACATTTTAATTTTTCCAACAAAGATGTTCTTTTAGCCTCAATTCTTTCATTTTCACATGGGCAATAGGATAAAATGGATCCTAAAATTTGTTGGGCAATTTCTCCTGAGTATACCGATACCTCATATGTAGTCATAAACCACATTTTGGGAGCACGGCAGGGTTCGGAAGAGAAGGAGCGCCATTTAACTTTTCGAGCTAATTTTCCATTCAAAAAGTCAAATGGCGCTCCTTCACTTTCGAGCCCAAAATTTGGTTTATGACCACATATGAGGTATTGGTGTACTCAGAAGAAATTGCCTAACACATGTTAGGATCCATTTTATCCTATTGCCCATGTGAAAATGAAAAAATTGAGGCTAAAGGAACATTTTTCAGAAACATTTTTTTTTTTAATTTTTACGGAACAATTTGTGAAGCACCTGGGGTTCAAAGTGCTCACTACGCATCTAGATAAGTTCCTTAGGGGGTCTAGTTTCCAAAATGGGCTCACTTGTGGGGGAGCTTCAATGTTTAGGCACACAGGGGCTCTCCATATGCGACATTGTGTCCGCTAACAATTGAAACTAATTTTCTATTCAAATTGTTAGCGTACACCATGTCGCGTATGGAGAATGCGCTATTTTCTGGGGTGACTGTGGGTTGCAATTCACAGTGTTGGGGAGCCACAACGTTTGAGTCTCTCCAAGCAGAGGATTCCAGCCCCCCAACTGTCATGTTGTACCTGGCTGGCAATCAAAAATATGGCAATGCTCGTTTTATTTGTAGAAATAATTTAAAAAAATCTATAGATACACTGCGAAAGTATTAGGACTACTCGCTACTCCTGAGTACTCATAAATACTCGGTGAGTAGCGAGTAGCCCGAATACCGCTACTATTCGGCGAATACCGAATAGTAGCGAGTATACTGGGCTACACCATATTTTTGGTCCAGCCAGGTACAACTAGGCAGCTGGGGGCTGAAATCCTCAGCATGGAGAGGCCCAAGCAGTCTGGGCCCCCCATGCTGCGAATTGCAGCCCGCAGTCACCCCAGAAAATTGTGCATTCATTGAAGCGCCATTTTCTGACAGTGTACCCAGGCTCTTGCAGTTGCCCTGGTGCCAGTGGCAAACTGAGTAACAAAGGGGTTAATGCCAGCTTTTTTATTGGCAGCTGGCACTAAGCCTGAGATTCATAATGTCGGGCCAATGTTAGACCCGGCCATTAGGAATCTCTAGTCAAAAGTAAAAAAAAAATACACCACACAGAGAAAAATCTTTTTATTAGAAAAAAAAACACAATCAAAATTTGGACTCCATCTTTATTATTATCTGATGTAGTCCAAAATGAAGGTCCCACAATGCGCGATCGTCTCTGCTACATCCAGAGGCTGCAGCAAGAGATCAAGTGTCCTCTTGTTGCAGTCTCTAGTGTCATAGTGATGGTGCATTGTATGACAGATCATTGCCATACAGTGCACCATCACTGACACCAGAGACTGCAACAAGGGATCAAGTATCCACTTGTTGTAGTCTCTGGGGTCACGGTGATAGTGCACTGTATGGCAGATCATTGCCATACAGTGCACCATTACTATGACACCAGACTACAACAAGAGGACACTTGATCCCTTGTTGTAGTCTCTGATGTCAGTGATGGTGCACTGTATGGCAATGATATACCAAACAATGTGCCCAGCTGTCAGATCGCTTCTCTGCAGCCAATCTGCATGCAGGTACATAGGCTTCAGAGAAGGATCTGACAGCGGGGCATAGCGATCACATAGTGGATCATGTTCCCCCTGTCAGATCCTTCTCTGCAGCCCGATCTCCTTGCAGAGAGATCAGCTGCAGAGAAGAAGCGGGCGGAAGCAGACGGTGGGCGGGCACAATGCCCTGCACCGCCACCATGATGCTTCACATGATGGGGAGTGATCATCAAATCACTCCCCATCAGCGTGGAGGGGGTGATCCCCCTCCAGCACTCCAGCCTATGGAAGGGGCTGTGACAGCCCCTTCCTTAGGTGGAGACAGAATCGAGGTGATTGACTGTTCAAACAGCCAATCACCGTGATCCTGGGGGCGGGAATCCACTCCCCCGACCTCAAGCGCTGGTGCTCTGTGCTAGGAATCACAGAGCATCCGGGTCCGATGGCGGTTACCGTGGCTCGGGAACTCACCAAAACCCATGACATTTCTGTAACGTCAAGGAATCGGGAAGGGGTTAAAGGGAAGGTGCCATCAAAAAAAATTCAACAATTGCAAGAATGTAAAGACAATGTAACAGCAGAATAGTGACCACAGCTCTGGAGGTGACTGAAGGATAAAGGCCCAGTTACACACAAAGATAATTGTGCAGAGATTGTTCGCAGATCTCAGGTTGCAGTGAAATCATGGACACATTGTTACACTTTGTGGCCATGTACAAATATAACAATGTGTCCATGATTTCACTGCAACCAGAGATCTGCGAATAATCTCTGCACAATTATCTGTGAGTGTAACTGGACCTTAAGACACGATGTAACAGCAGAATAGTAACCGCAGCTCGGGAGGTGACTGGAGGATAAGACACAATGTAACAGCAGGATAGTGACTGCAGCTCTGGAGGTGAGTGGAGGATAAGACACGATGTAATAGCAGTATAGTGACTGCAGCTCTGGAGGTGACTGGAGGATAAGACACGATGTAGTAGCAGTATAGTGACTGCAGCTCTGGAGCTAACTGGAGGATAATACACAATGTAGTAGCAGTATATTGACTGCAGCTCTGTGGGTGACTGGAGGATAAGACATGATCTAACAGTAGAATAGTGACTGCAGCACTGGAGATGACTGATTCTCTCTCCATGTGTGCTGTTTCCATCTGCCTTTGTGCTCTCTATCCCCATGTGCCTGGTCTCTCTCCCCATATGCACTCTCCCCCTGGTCTCTCTCCCCATATGCACTCTCCCCCTGGTCTCTCTCCCCATATGCACCCTCCCCCTGGTCTCTCTTCCCATATGCACTCTCCCCTGGTCTCTGTCCCCATATGCACTCTCCACATGGTCTCTCTCCCCATATGCACTCTCACCCTGGTCTCTCTTCCCATATACACTCTCCCCCTGGTCTCTCTCCCCATATGCAGTCTGCCCCTGGTCTCTCTCCCCATATGCACTCTTCCCCTGGTCTTTCTCCCCATATGCACTCTCCATCCCCCTGTCTGTCTCTCTCCCCATATGGACTCTCCCCCCGTGTGTGTCTCTCTCCTCATATGGGTTCTACTCCCTTCAGTCTCTCTCTCTCTTCCCATCGGGCACTCGTTCTCTCTCTCTCTCCCCATCAGACGCTCGTTCACTGTCTCTTCTCTCATTGGGCGCTTGTTCATTCTCTCTCTGCCTATCGGGTGCTTGTTCACTCTCTCTTCCCATCGGGCACTCGTTCACTCTGTCTCCCTATCGGGCTCTCGTTCTCTCTCCCACTCCCCATTGAGCGCTCGTTCACTCTCCCTCTCCCCATCGGGCGCATTTTATGTCCGCTCTCCCCCTGCATGTCTCTTCCCCCCATGTGTGTCTCTTATGTCCGTTCTCCCCTGGTGTGTGTCTCTTATGTCCTCTCTCCCCCTGAATGTCTCTTCCCCCCATGTGTGTCTCTTATGTCCGCTCTTACCCTGGATGTCTCTTCCCCCATGTGTGTCTCTTATGTCCGCTCTCCCTCTGGTGTGTGTTTCTTTTGTCCTCCCTCCCCCTGGATGTCTCTTCCCTCCATATGTGTCTCTTATGTCCTCTCTCTCACCTGGATGTCTCTTCACCCCATGTGTGTCTCTTATGTCTGCTCTCCCCCTGGATGTCTCTTCCCCCCATGTGTGTCTCTTATGCCCACTTTCCCCCTGGATGTCTCTCTCCCCATGTGTGTCTCTTATGTCCGCTCTTCCCTTGGATGTCTCTTCCCCCACATGTGTGTCTCTTATGCCCACTTTTCCCCTGGATGTCTCTCTCCCCATGTGTGTCTCTTATGTCCATTCTCCCCCTGGTGTGTGTCTCTTATATCCTCTCTCCCCCTGGATGTCTCTTCCCCCCATGTGTGTCTCTTATGTCTGCTCTCCCCCTGGATGTCTCTTCCCCCATGTGTGTCTTTTATGTCCGCTCTCCCCCTAAATGTCTCTTCCCCCCATGTGTGTCTCTTATGTCCGCTCTTGTCAAGCCCCAGGCTGTCGGGTAAACGGGTATTAGGCTCCAAGGGGTTAACTGTGTCACGGGGAGCGGTGACCGCGCCTGATCTCATGTCCTGGGGACTTCTTTGAAAAAGGGAATATTTATATGCTATATACAAGATGTTGTGACGCCACCTGTAGTTTCTGCTGATGTGTCACCAGCGCCGCCACAGTCCGCCAGAGGTAGATGGTAATGTGGCAAGTTGGAAAAGTCCTCTACAGGTAGGGCCAGTGGTGTAACTACCGTGGTCGCAGCGGTCATGGCTGAGACCGGGCCCGCCCCGTGCTTCCAGCCGCCCACTGCGTCCACGATAGTGTTTGCATGAAGAGAGGCGGGAGGGCGGGAAGTGAATGCAGCCTCACTTCCTGCAGCTGTGCCCGCCCCTCTCTCCACTCAACGGCGCAGAAGCTGGACAGCCGCAGGAGTCATTTGACAGCAGGAACTCGCTCCAATCGCTCCTCAACCTACGCCAGCACCAAAGACCCCCCCCGCTCCTCAACCTCCACCAGCATCCCCCCTGCTCCTCAACCTACGCCAGCAACCGCCCCCTCCCTCCCCCCCGCTCCTCACCTAAGGGGCCCCAGATGAATTCCTGTACCGGGGCCCGCGGACATATTGTTACGCCACTGGGTAAACACAGGCAGAGGCAAGGTCACTTTTCCTCCGGGTATTTTACTGTTCACTTGCATTGGTATCATACAGAGTTCACAGTTAAGCACTTTTGATGTTATAAGAACAGGTAGCTTATCGGGTGGCTGCAAGTGGAAATCAGGTGGTATGGTGGAAGCCTTGGTGTGCCTTCTTTCACTAACCCGTGTCTGTTCTTTCCTGCTTTCCAGTTTTGGTGTGAAGCCTGGTGACTTGAAATCAGCCTGACCTCCTTTCCTCTCTCAGCTTTGCTGCCGTCGGGTAACCCTCTACTGGCTGGCTGCTCGTTCCTTTGGTGGTGCCTGGTACCCTCTTATGGACTGCTCTGGTGCTCAGGAGAATTGAAGACTCCACGGGAATCTGGATTCTCTGTCATGCTTGTAGCGATGGCAGTCTGCTGGCTCCGGTGCCCAGTAAGCTGTCTGGGAGAACCTAACAACGGCCCCTCTTCCCAAACTGGCTGAACTTCTGAAAAGCTCCTTTCTCCTTAGACCCTCTCTTCTTCCTCCATTTTCGGTCAGAGACCAATAGCCAAAGACCTCCTTTTTTCCCCTAGAGGTGATTTTATTCCCTCCCGGTTAACCTCCCACCATGTAAACTAATGTAGGAGTGTTGGAATGGGTCCCACCCACCATCCAAGGGTCCAACTGCAGCTGGAGCATCTGCACCTCTTTTACGGGTGTAGTATCCCTCTGTGAAGCCTGCATGGCGGGGCGCCACACTCTCCCCCTGCATGTCTCTTCCCCCCATGTGTGTCTCTTATGTCTGCTCTTCCCCTGGATGTCTCTTCCCCCATGTGTGTCTCTTATGTCCGCTCTCCCCCTAAATGTCTCTTCCTCCATGTGTGTCTCTTATGTCTGCTCTCCCCCTGCATGTCTCTTCCCCCCCATGTGTGTCTCTTATGTCTGCTCTCCCCCTGGATGTCTCTTCCCCCCATGTGTGTCTCTTATGCCCACTTTCCCCCTGGATGTCTCTTCCCTCATGTGTGTCTCTTATGTCCGCTCTCCCTCTCCTTAGAGCAATGTTGTAATCAAGCAAAATATTTTTCTCATGAATGTCTTGAAAGGATACAACTCTAAATAATCCTTCTATAATTGTGGTTATAATTATGTTCTGGACAGGATAAAACTTGTTTCATGGCATTCCTCCATCTTTCCCTGATAATCTGGGCAAAATTTAGTACAACCTCTGCAAGTTAACCATTGACTGATCACTAGGGATGAGTGATTCTGACCAGCAACAATCGAGGTTTGTACCGGACACCTAGTGCCTGGTGCCGAATTCTAAGTGTACGTCCATGTCACTGTTTGGGTTCAGCACCTGAATAAAGCTTATTGAAAGGCTGTGATGCCACCCAGGGCCGTGGGGTACTCGGAATCGGGCTGTACTGTCTCTGGGGAGTCACAGGGGTCGAGACCCAGTTCCGTGGCCCTGGGGGCAGCTGTAAAGGGAGGATTCTGGCTTAGTAGGGAAAAGGGATGATAAAGAGCGGGTTATTCGTGATGTCACCCGTGGTATGTGGCTATAGGTGGCCACCGCTGCTGCAGAACCTCCGGGAATGATGGACTGGCAGCTGGGATGGAGCGGCTCCCCACGGGTGGAGCGGATCCCCGGGGCAGTGGATGTAATAAAGGTGTAGGGTGCATGATGAAAGGCGCAAAGCAACAGAAAGACTCTCGGTTTGTTGGTTCCTCAGTCCTTTTACTGGTGCAACTGTAATTCCAGTTGATGTTAAACTGAGTTCTTCACCTGAGAGCAACTTGGGGTTCTCCTCACCCGGCAGGTTCTGAGGCCTGCTTGCTGAACTTTGTGTGTAGGCTCCTGCTGCTGCTTTAACTGAGCTGCTTGCCCTTTCTCTCTCCTGCGAGGTGTCGGTATGGCAGGCAACTCGAGTCCTTTATTAGGCCCTTGTTTCGGGCGGCTGTCCCTGGGCTCTCTATGGTGCTTTGCCTCCGGACTCAGTGTGGCTGGGGAACTTGGAATCCCCCACCTTCCGGTGTTCGCTGCCGGGTTGTTAGGCCCTGCACACCCTTGGACTCCAGTGTCCGTTCTTGGAGCTTTCCTCCAGGGTGAGCAGGATACCGCTTTGCTCTCGAGGTTCCTTTCCACTTCCTCAGACCCTTGCCTTTGGTCATCACGCTGAGTTGGCTATCCTGGACGAGCTTAGTGTAGCTACCAGTCCACCAGGATGTCTTCCTTAGTCCTCCTAGGAACTGAACTGACTATCTCCGCCCCAGACCAGAATTTATAGGGGAACTCACCCTCAAGTCGGGTTTAGGTCTCCCCCTTCGGGCCTGGAGGCAGAGAGATGTTGTGTGCGGTTACTTGCCTGGTGTAAATACCCTTTTGTTGCTCTCAAGTGTGACACTACTACCCGGGGGTGATAAAGACACTGAGGTACTTGGACCCTGGGGTGCCACATTCCCCCTTAGTGAAATACAGCACTCTGGGACTGTGATAACCTTCTGGTAAAGAAAACATAAACAATGCAAGATTAAATGACAATAAATGTTGAATAGAGTCTCAAAATATAAAAATTATAAAAACCAAGAAATATTCAAACATTCAAAAAGCATTCACTTGGTGATTAGTCCTTCTACCTTTGGCTGAAAATATTTAAAGTTTTTACAAGAAGTCTTTGCCACAACCAGTCCAATGGCTAATGGTCCATAGTTAAAGGTAAAATTTCAAGAATATGTAAAAGTTCAAAAAGTTCATACAGTAAAGTCTCTGTAGGTTCATACGCTTGGTGGTTGCAAAGTTACGTATTTACATTTTATATACAACAAGAAAACATATTTACAGTTTACTCCGTCCTACACTTTAATCCCTGTAATGAGCTGGGATCTGACCTTGTGTAGTACGTTGTGACCTCCTTACCTCAGGGGTGTCTACTGCAGGTGTACTAAGCACTATGTTATGTCTAGTCATATACCTTGCTGGTATCTCTGAATTTGAATGAGGTATTGGTCTTACCATGGGACTGGCAAGTTCACTGTGAGTAGGAATCTGTTACTCCTGTTCTTCTACAGGCGCCACTTCCGGTACTTCCACTTGGGGTGTTTCTTGTCTCACTGGTTCAGGTATAAGCACTTGATGAAAGGCTAGCATAGGTACGATGACTGCTCCATGATACTGGGTACAGGTTTTGGGAAAGTCTCCTAGAACCATATGGAACACTTCTACTTATTTAGGTTGGATTGTTACGAGAACTGGGGTTTCTGGTATATTCTCTGGAATCTTCAAGATTTCAGGACATGACTTAAGTTGATTTCTTGACACAGCTGCTGTTGTCTTACCTTCGTCCTTACTCCCTAAGAACACTTTATCATTATCAATATAAAAATTAGATAGTAAGACAGTGTATGGCTCGGCTTCCCACTGGTCATCTAGTGTATGAACACACCTTTTTCTCTTAAGTACTTGTTCACCTGGTCTTAAAAGAGTTGCAGGAGCATGTTGGTTATACTCTCTCTCTTGTCTTTCTCTGGCTTGTGATTGGCTGTTTTCCACACCACACTTGTACCTGACGATATTTCTGTTGATGTGCTGTATCCCAATTAGCTTCTGGCACATCTGCATCTGGCTTCACAATACCCATATCCAAGTCAATAGGCAGCTTACCAGGTCTTGCTCTCATTAGGTAGGCTGGAGTACAATTGGTGAAACTCATGAGGACCTGGTTATATAAGTCCACTAAGTCTGGTAATCTCTCTGGCCACATGTTTCTTTCTTTTACGGGTAAGGTCTTCAACAAATCCATCACTATCTGATTCATTTTCTCACACAAGCCATTTCTTTGGGGATGATACGGTGTTGTTCTGATTTTCTTACACCCATATATGTTACAAAATTCCTGAAACACTTCAGCTTCAAAGGCTGGTCTTCATCTGTCAATACTTGTTCTGGATAGCCATGTGGTCTGCAAAAATAGGCTTGGAATGCTCTAGCCACTGTTCTGGCTGTCAAGTCTTTCACAGGTACTACCACCAGGAAATGAAAATAGTGGTCTACTATAGTGAGGGCATAGACATAGCCTGATCTGCTCGAGGTCAGCTTCACATGATCCAAGGCTACAAGTTCAAGTGGTTGGTTACAATGGGCTGAACTGGGGCTCTCTGACTGTCTTTATCCTTTCTCCTCAGGTTGCATGGACCACAGTTTCTGCACCAAGTCTCAATGGATTTCCTCATGCCAACCCAGTAGAATCTACCTCTCAGCAGAACCTCCAACTTCTTCCACCCTAAATGCCCTGCAACATCATGGTATGCTTCAAGCACCAACTTCACATCTCTCTTTGGCATGACAATTTGCCAGACAAGATTATGGGTTTTAGGGTTAGTATGCCTTCCGCACAATGTACCTCCATGCGTGAACAGTTTACTTCGCTTCTTCCACAGCTGTTGAGCCTCTGGTGGGGCACCTGGACCAAGGTATGAGCCCTCCTGCGTCAGTAGCTCCTTTACCAAACTATGGATCACTATCTTGCGTTTCAGCCCATCCATGGTGGGGTAATGGGTTTAAGGTTGCTTCTTGCAGTTTATTAAGCACATGATTTTTGCATTGTGTTACATTAGGGCGATGAAAGGCCAGTAGCTCTGTCTCTTCCAGCTCCTCCGGTTTCTCTTCTATGTCCTGCAAGTGAGGCATCCTGGACAAGGCGTCAGCATTGGGAGTCTTGCTGCCTGCCTTGTACTTTTAATGGTAAAGTTGTAGTTTGACAGCCGGGCCATCCAGCGCTACTCCAGTGCACCCCGTTTTGCGGAGTCCAAGTGAGTAAGCGGGTTGATATCTGTAAAGATGGTAAACTTTGCGGCAGCCAGGCAGTGTTTGTAGCATTCTGTGACATCCCAGACTACAGCCAGGAATTCTAACTTGAATGAACTATAGTTTTCTGGATTTCTCTCTGTAGGATGGAGCTTCCTGCTTGCAAAAACTATACATTTTTCTGTACCTCCTTGCACTTGGGATAATACGGCTCCCAATTTCACATTACTGGCATCAGTATACAAGATGATTGGCTGGCTGTAATCAGGGTACGCTAAGATCTCTTCCCCTGTCAAAGCCCATTTCAACTTCTTGAAGGATTCTTCCCTCTAGCTGCTCCATTCAAATAGAAGATTCGGACTCTTATCCTTTTTGGATTGCACTACTAGGAGGTCTTGTAAGGGTGCAGCCATCTTCATAAACACCTTGATGAACCTTCTGTAGTATCCTACCAACCCTAGGAACTGCCTCACCTCTTTGACACTAGTGGGTCTTGGCCAGTCCCTAATGGCGGTGACTTTTTCAGGATCTGGTGCTACACGTTCAGAGTCCACAACATGACCAAGGTACTGTACCTTTGGTTTCAGCAGTTGACACTTGAATGGCTTCACTTTCATGCCATAGCCAGAAAAGGCTTCAAACACTTCTGCCAAGTGCTACAGATGCTCTTCATACATCTTGGAATAGGCTATGACATCATCCAGGTACAGTAAGACCGCTTCAAAGTTCTTGTGCCCAAGGCAGCACTCCATCAGCCTTTGGAATGTTCCCGGTGCATTACAGAGTCTGAATGGCATACAGTTGAACTCGCAGAGGCCCAACGGCATGGTAAATGCTGTCTTCTCTCGGTCCACCTCTGCCACAGGAACTTGCCACTACACACTAGTAAGATCTAAGGTGGAAAAGTAGTTAGGAGATCTTAATGCAGCTCGTGATTCCTCAATTCTAGGTAGTGGATATGCATCCATGTCTGTAATGCGATTGATCTGCCTGTAATCCAAACACATCCTCATTGTACCATCTTTCCTTCTAACCAGGACTAGAAGAGCTGCCCAGGGGCTACAACTATCACTTACCACCCCAGCCTGTGAATTCATTGAAGCTCCCTCCGGTGGTTGTTGCTGGTGATGCAGCTGACTGTGTGGGCTTAACAGGTGATGGTTATTGGCAATCTGGTTCTTGGAGCATATAATGGTTGGAAGTGGATCAATCCTTGCCAGTTGTCTTTTGTTCTTGGAGGAGTTCACATCTCTCTGGTTTCTTCTGCTCTATGGAGATCTTTACAAGATAAGTGAATGGTCTTTTGATATTTTGTGGCACACTTTTGTGTGCTTAAGAATCTGCTTATGTTTTGTTTTATTCTGAGATGTGGGTTTGCTATCTAGTCTGTATAATTGTTTATCTGCTCTCAGATAGGATGTTTTCTTCCTAGGAATTTTACCATTCACTATTATCTGCTATTTCCAGTTCTGCTGGCATTTGATTCATAGAAGTCTGCAGGTATAGAGGTCGCCGAGTCTTAGTGACTCAGAGTAATTTTTGTAATATCTGCTGTTGGTGGTTTTTGATAGTGTTTTATACTGACCACAATAGTATTCTATCCTGTCTTTCCTATATAGCTAGTGTGGCCTCCTTTGCTAAACCTTATACTCTGCCTGTGTTTGTTTTTCCTTCTCTTGTTTGCCAATTAATATCTGTGGAGGCTTGCTATTCTTTTGGGGTTCTGCTCTGAGGCAAGATGTTTTTTTCTACATCCATCTTTAGGGGCAGTTAGTTCTCTCTGGCTGTGCAGAGGTGTCTAGGTCTGGTTAGTTACATCCCACGACTACTTCTAGTTGTGGTGTGTAGTCAGTGATTACGGTCAGTACAGTTATCAATGACTTCTAGGAAATCTGAATGCTACTCCTGAGTCATTGGTTCATAACATGTAGCATACTTTGGCAGGGTTACTTCTTTCTCCCCACAATTTGAAATGCGTATCGGTACCCTCCCCCTGCGTACCTTAACTACCCCTCTGGCTGTCAGGACAGTGGGCCTACTGTACACGGGTTCTACCAGGGCTTGGTAATCTCACCCTCTAAGGCCTATTGCTGCCCTCCACCAGACCAACATTTCACTTTTCCAGGGTATTGCAATTGGTACCGGGTCATTTACTCTTGCCCTGCCAATTTCTCCTCTGGACAACTCTACCTGCTGCCTCAGCATCAGTGCTTTTATTTCTTTCCGCAGGACTTGCTGCTGTCCGCTGTTGGCAGTTTTGGAAATCTCCTGTACTACAACAATAATTTCGGCAAGACAATATTCTATTACGTTAGTGCCCAAAATGATCATTGGATTATGTTCATGCCAGTCAACATTAATAATAATCAACCGTTAATCCTTCAATTCCACCCGCCCCACTTTAATGGTCACTTCTTTGAACCCAATCAGCGGCACAGAATTACTGTTACTAGCCGATATATTAAAGTCATCATCTGGGTGCATAAAATGTCTGAATCTGCCCAGTATCTTTTGTAAAGGATATACATTATTGATGTCACCTGTGAACCAGTGTCCAGCAACATGTTCGCGGGGATGCCATCCAGCATGATAGGCAGGACTGGGCATCATCCCACGTACCTGCCACGCCAGTAATGTGGGCCTGGTGGTCTTATTCCTAAGGGGTGGCCCGCTACCCCAGGGCATTCTCATTTAAAGTACATTCCCTGGCAAAGTGACCTGACTTTTCACAGCGGCGGCATATGGGCTGTCCATCAAGGTCGTAGCGATCGCTGGGTTGTCCTCTGGTTGCTGGGTATCTTCTCGGTCGCATTCACGGGACGTCATCTCTGCTGGAATCCAACTCGATCTCCTCCACCGGTTTGGATCCTTGCAGCTTTTGCATCGCCTTAGCCATTTCAGCTACGCTTTTAGTCAGGGCTTTAATTTTGGAGTTTAGGGCCTAATTGGTGATAGAGGGTCTGTGCATTAGCCCCTGCTGTAGCCTGCAAATCTTGCATCCCCTGCTGTTTATAAGTTATAGCCAGACATTGTGCAGGTTCTGTACCGCGAGGTGCTTCCTCCTGCAAGATGCGGATAGCTCTGTCTTTGAACTGCACAAAGTCCAGATCAGGGTTTTATATAGTCATCATTTACAGTTGCGCTCTATGAGCAGGGAGTAAGAGTCCATCAATAAACTAGTCAATCAGCAATTTATTCTCCTCCTGCACCAGAGTAGGGTCTGTCTGTTTCAATGCACTGAGGCCTTCCTGTAGATTTAATGCAAAGTCGCATGCGCTCTCCTGCGGCTTTTGTCTACACCCAAAGAATCTCATCTTCACCTGCGCAGCGGTACTGGTATCGAAAGTAACCTTCAAATTGGCGATTGCACGTTCAACAGTGTCTTTATCAGTGTCCAGCCAGGACTTCACCTCCCACTGTGCTGTACCAGTCAATTGTCCCATTAATATACTGACTTGCTATCCTTCCGTCAGGGGGTACACTCTATAGTAACTGTCCAACCTCTCCCTGAAGTCTGTCAGGGCATTGGGCTCCCCTGAGTATTGTGACATTAGGAACAGCGCTCTTGGTGTATACGGCATTAGGAACGGCATTACCAGTGACATGACTTGCACAGCAGCGGCGGTGGGTGTTCCGTCCACTACTGGGGCTGGATTTGGTACTGCGGGCTTGGCTGCAACCACCCCCACGTGGGCTCCTCTTTTCTCCGACATCTTCCTCCGACTTAATCTCAACCCTTCCGGTCTTTCACTTCCGTAGAGATGTACAACTTTAGTTCCGCTGGTGGGACAGGAATTCTCGTCCCCACCGAATGTCGCTTTGGGAGGGTATCGCCCATGATGACATGCCCCCTCAGCTTCCCACACGCCTCACCCGTTAATAATGGTGACAGTCAGAAACACGTATTTACACAGTTCACAGCACACAGCACCTGGTGATACCAGGCTATAGGATCCTGTTTGTCACTCCAGAAACTGATGCACCCTAGGGCCGTGGGGTACTCAGAACCTGGCTGTACTGTCTCTGGGGAGTCACAGGGATTGAGACCCAGTTCCGTGGCCCTGGGGGCAGATGTAAAGGGGGGATTCTGGCTCGTTAGGGAAAAGGGATGATAAAAGGGGGTTATTCATGATGCCACCCCTGGTATGTGGCTATAGGTTGCCACCGCTGCTGCAGAACCTCCGGGTATGATCCAGCTGGGATGGAGCGGCTGCCCACGGGCAGAACGGATGCCCAGGGCAGTGGATGTAGTAAAGGTGTAGGGTGCAGGATAGCGGGCACAAAGGAACAGACAGACTCACGGTTTGTTGGTCCCTCAATCCATTTACAGGTGCAAATGTAATTCCGGTTGATGTTAAACTGAGTCCTTCACCTGAAAGCAACTCGGGGTTCTCCTCACCCAGCAGGTTCTGAAGCCTACTTGCTGTGCTTTGTGTGTAGGCTCCTGCTGCTGCTTTAACTGAGCTGCTGGCCCTTTCTCTCTCCTGCGAGGTGCCGGTATGGCAGGCAACCCTTGGTTCAGGTGGCTGTCCTTGGGCTCTCTATACTGCTTTGCCTCCAGGCATAGTGTGGCTGGGGAACTTGGAATCCCCCATCTTCCGGTATTGGCTGCTGGGTCATTAGGCCCTGCACAGTCTCTGACTCCAGTGTCAGTTCTTGGCGCTTTCCTCTGGGGTGAGCATGATACTGCTCCGCTTCCCAGGTTCCTCTCCATTTCCTCAGACCCTTGCCTTGGGCCCTCATGCTGAGTTGGTTATCGTGGGACTAGCTTAGTGTAGCTACCAGTCCACCATGATGTCTTCCTCAGTCCTCCTAGGAACTGAACTGACTAGCTCAGAATTTATAGGGGAGCTCGCCCTGAAGCCGTGCTTAGGTCTCTACCTTCAGGCCTGGAGGCAGAAAGGTGTTGTGTGTGGTTACTTGCCTGGTGTGAATACCCTTTTGTTGCTCTCAAGTGTGACACTACTACCCGCAGGCAATAATGACACTGTGGCAATTGGACCCTGGGGTGCCACAGCTGTCTATCTTCTGTGTTTCCTGTAAAATAAGACACTAGTTAGACTCTTTCTTGGAGTGCTTATTAAACCATTTGAAACTTCACTACTTCCTATGCCCATCCTCTGTGCCATGGTCTGTGGTTGGTTACAGTCAGTATGTTTCAAGCAATCACATTAGCTATATGTAGTGATGGGCGAATCCTAAATTACTCGGAATCGCTTGACTCTAGCGAGTCCGAGCCCAGGACTCGCTACTCGTTGCGAGTCTAGCGAGTCCAATGTTAATGAATGGGGAAGCGAGTAATAGCGAGTAGTGTGAGATTTACAAATCACAGATGTGTCTCGGAAGCTTCAGCCTGAAGCAATCCGAGTTTTGTCATTTATTTGCATTGGACTCGTTTACTTTGTAAGTAATCGCTGGGAAACTCGCACAGATAAGAGAAGAGTCCTGTCTGCTCTGTGCAGCTCCAGGGTCCTAGAGCCCGCCTGCTGCCTGATGTAGCAGTGCTGAGATTGTTCTCAGTCTGCTCATTCCCTGTGTACAGACATGAATGTCTGTGCACAGAGATGATGTAGCAGTGCTGAGATTGTTCTCTGTCTGCTCATTCCCTGTGCGTAGACATCTATATCTATACACAGGGGATGTAGCAGAGAGGACATCGCGTTTTGGACTGCGTTGGACGGAAGAGGATTTTTTTAATTAAAGATGGAGTCCCTAATGGCTTTTTTTTTTATTTCTAATAAAAAAATTTCTCTGTATTGTGTTTTTTTTTAAAACAATTTAATAGAAATTCATGGCGGTCATGTCTAATATTGGCGTGACCGCCATAAATTTCGGGCTTAGGGCCAGCTGATAATACAAAGCTGGCCCTAACCTCTATTACCCAGCGTGCCACCGCCACCAGGGCCGCTGGAAGACCGGGGTTCAGCGCCAGAGGATGGCGCTTCAATGAACGCGCCATCTTCTGGGGCGGCTGCGGGCTGCAATTTGCAGCGGGGGGTGCCCAGAAAGCTTGGGCATCCCTGCGCTGCGGATTCCAGCCCCCAGCTGCTTAGCTGTACCTGGCTAGACATAGAAATTGCGCGGAGCCCCACGCATTTTTTTTACTCCGATTCCGAGACGACTCCGACTCCGAGACGACTCCGACTCCGACTCGACTCCGAGACGACTCCGACTCCGAGACGACTCCGACTCTGAGACGACTCCGACTCCGAGACGACTCCGACTCCGAGACGACTCCGACTCCGAGACGACTCCAACTCTGAGACGACTCCGACTCCGAGACGACTCCGACTCCGAGACGACTCCGACTCCGACTCCTAGACGACTCCGACTCCGAGACGACTCCGACTCCGAGACGACTCCGACTCCGAGACGACTCCGAGATGACTCCGACTCCGAGACGACTCCGACTCCGACTCCGAGACGACTCCGACTCCGAGACGACTCCGACTCCGAGACGACTCCGAGACGACTCCGACTCCGAGACGACTCCGACTCCGACTCGACTCCGAGACGACTCCGACTCCGAGACGACTCCGACTCCGAGACGACTCCGACTCCGAGACGACTCCGACTCCGACTCCGACTCGACTCCGAGACGACTCCGACTCCGAGACGACTCCGACTCCGAGACGACTCCGACTCCGACTCGACTCCGAGACGACTCCGACTCGACTCCGAGACGACTCCGACTCCGAGACGACTCCGACTCCGACTCGACTCCGAGACGACTCCGATTCCGAGACGACTCCGACTCCGACTCCAAGACGACTCCGACTCCGAGACAACTCCGACTCCGACTCGACTCCGAGACGACTCCGACTCCGAGACGACTCCGACTCCGAGACGACTCCGACTCCGAGACGACTCCGAGACGACTCCGACTCCGACTCCGAGACGACTCCAACTCCGAGACAACTCCGACTCCGAGACGACTCCGACTCCGAGACGACTCCGACTCCGACTCCTAGACGACTCCGACACGACTCCGACTCCGAGACGACTCCGACTCCGAGGCGACTCCGACTCTGAGGCGACTCCGACTCTGAGGCGACTCCGACTCTGAGGCGACTCCGACTCTGACACTCCGAGACTCCGACTCTGAGGAGACTCCGACTCCGAGACTCTGACTCTGAGCCTCTGACTCTGAAATTCATTAAATAATTTAAAAAAAAATGCGTGGGGCTCCGCGCAATTTCTATGTCTAGCCAGGTACAGCTAAGCAGCTGGGGGCTGGAATCCGCAGCGCAGGGATGCCCAAGCTTTCTGGGCACCCCCCGCTGCAAATTGCAGCCCGCAGCCGCCCCAGAAGATGGCGCGTTCATTGAAGCGCCATCCTCTGGCGCTGAACCCCGCTCTTCCAGCGGCCCTGGTGGCGGTGGCACGCTGGGTAATAAAGGGGTTAATACCAGCTTTGTTATACAAGCTGGTATTAAGCCCGAGATTCTTAATGTCAGGCCACGTTTGACCCAGCCACTAAGAATCTCCAATAAAGGGTTAAAAAAACACAACACAGAGAAAATTTTTTATTTGAAATAAAAAAAAAAGCCATTAGGGACTCCATCTTTAATTAAAAAAATCCTCTTCCGTCCGACGCAGTCCAAAACGCGATGTCCTCTCTGCTACATCCCCTGTGCATAAATATAGATGTCTATGCACAGGGAATGAGCAGACTGAGAACAATCTCAGCACTGCTACATCAGGCAGCAGGCGGGCTCTAGGACCCTGGAGCTGCACAGAGAAGACAGCTGGACTCGGCTCGCAAAGAAACAGCAGTTATTTGCGAGTTTCCCTGCTATCACTGGCACAGTAGCCGAGTCTAATGCAAACAATGGCAATCCTAGTTTTGTCAGCGTTTCTGACAAAACTAGGATTGATATTGATTTGCATTGGACTCGTGCGAGTAATCACTGGGAAACTCGCAGAGTACCGAGTCCTGCGAGTCCCTTACTACTCGCCGAGTAACGAGTCCTAGCGAGTAGATTCGCCCATCCCTAGCTATATGCTCTCCTACCCCGAAAGTGACAGCTGGTAGTGTAGTGTAAAAATAAATAAATAATTTTAAAGATTGACGTCGGGTCCCCCTATTTGCAAAAAAGACAAGGTAAAACTGTCACCTGGGGGCTGGTATCAGGCTTGGAAGAGGCCAATATCCATGGGTTTTCCCACCCTGATAATATCAGTGTGGCGTCCATACGGACCGGTAGTCACCAGAACACGCAGCAATTGGGATTGGTAAATTCAGTGACCCCAAACACACACCCAACACAATCCCGATCCCAAGACTAGGGACTCTATGCCCAGCAACGGGATGGCGGGAGGAAACAAGTGAAGGGTGGGAAAGTTAGGCAGGGCACGGTCAGGGGACAAAACAAAACCAGAAAACACCACAGGAAGTTAGTTCAGTTAGTAAGTAGGAGTTGAGCAGTCGAGTCAGGAGTAGAGGACAGAGCACCATCACTACATGTGACTGAAAGGACACGGCCTGTACTACCAAGAGGCTTGTCCGGGTACCTGGCTGCAGTCCGTAGAGAGAGCCAGAAGGAGTCCTAGGAACACAGAGAGTGAGCAATCCATTTGTGTACCTGAATTGGCAGGAAAGCTGAAGTACTGTGGCAGAAACCAGGGTGTCAGCTCTGAGGTGGCTAGGAAGCTCCACGCTCCAACCACAAAACCTGGCAGGGTGCGGGGTCAACCTCCGGTACAGCAAAGAGAATGCCGCCGCACTAGGGCTAGGTGACCAGGCAGGTCGCCCACCAACAGCCCGTGACCGCTGGATCATAGCTTTGCATGCGGAAGAGACTGACAGAGAGGTCCACGAAAGGAACACAAAAGGGGGTGATCTGGACAAGCCATCCTGGCTGCTAAGAGGCTACCGGAGCCACCACTGCACTGTCTTGTAAACTGAATATCTGCCAAGAAAGCGAAGTAAACCGGTTGAAAGCTCAGCACTGTGTGAGACTGTCATTTCTGTGCCTGAAGAGAGGTAGACTGATTCATCGAGCTGGCAGCAGGAGCCTTCCTGTGAGTATCCTTGATCCTTGCCTGCAGCCAGCACAGCCTCGCTTGCCTACTAACCCCCAACGAATTCATCATATTCATAGACTTTATGGTTGCCCTAGGGATCCGCTCTTCCCGTGGAGTGCTGAACCATCCTCACTGCCACTCCCATCAACTCCAGAGGTCTCGACTGCAGCAGCGGCTATCCCGGCCGTGTCCCACGGGTGGTGTCATGACAACACAAACTTTTATTTTTGCTTTTATTTTATTTTTAAATTCCCCTTTTTAACTGATCGCCTGACGAGGGGATCACGGATCGGGTCACGCCACCGTCACATTCCACAGCCCAGACGATGATGAAAGGGCCTGATTCTGAGTAGCCCACTGTCCCCGCCTGGGGCGAGTCATCAGCCCACTGCTGTGACCTTTGCACTGGTTATTAAAAATAATCAGGAGGGTTTGCAGAAATAACTAAATACTCCTACAATTTAATCTTTTATTCATAAATACATAAAAATTAAATATGCAAATACGGATTAAGATAGGGAATCTTAGCTTTGAATCTTTTTTATTATTATTCTCTACCTTTAGTACACCTAGTGTATAACCTATTGTTATCAGGATCAAATTATCAGGTTCCAGGTTTATATGTCAAATGTATAGTTTGTCTGTATCGTCTTTTTTATAATCCTTTTTTCATCACATTTTTATGTATTTATGAAGAAAAGTTTACACTTTACAGGTTTGTTGTCAGGATCCCCACGGACAGCCACAGATCCACACGAATGCCTGCAATCGGATGGCAAATAGCCATCCGATCCGATTCTATGCAGGATCCATGTGGATCCTGTTCTCTCTGCCTGTCCCTGTCTGTCCATGCTTCTTCTCTATCTGTCCCTGTCTGTCCCTCTTCTATCTCTGCTCTCCCTCTCCTCTATCCTCCCCCCCTCCCGTCCTTCCCCCCCGTCCTCCTCCCTGTCCTCTCCCCCTCCAGTATGTAAAAAAATAAAAAAAATCCTCCCTGAGGATACATTACCTTCCGATGGCTTCATGTGACAGTCACAATCTGGTGGCTGAAGGACCTGTGATGATGTCACAGAGCCGGTCACATGACACATCAGCTGATCAGCTTTCTGACATCATCAGAGGTCCTTCTGACTGTCGCATGAAGCCGTCGGAAGGTAATGTATCTTCAGGGAGGATTTTTAAATTTTTTTTTAACAAACAGAGGGAATAGAATAGGTTAAAGGATAGGGAATAAGACAGGGAAGAGGTTAGAATAGTGGTTGGACAGCATAGAATATCGGGGGACAGGATAGAGAAGTGGAGGGGAGGAAGATACAGGGAGGCAGGAGCAGGGAGGACAGGGACCATGGAGCCAACATCGGATCCGAGGTCAACTCGGATCCGATGTCCATAGGCTCCCATGTCATGAGGGCTCGGATTAGCCGATGAACAAATGTGGTATAATAAAAGTAAGCGCTAATGGCCACTTTACACGCAGCTACAGGTAACAGGTTTTCCACAGGTAACTTACTGGCTGCAGTGAAATCATGGAGACATAGTTCCATTTGTACACAGCAACAAGATAGAACCATGTCTCCATGATTTCACTGCAACCAGTAAGTTACCTGTGGAAAACCTGTTACCTGTAGCTGCGTGTAAAGGTACCATAAGAGCTAAAACAGGATACACAATGCTCTTGAATATATTACCTTTGAGTTTTATTCATTCAACAATTAAAAGCCCTCCTGCCACTTTCGACGCTAACTGCGTCTTTCTCAAGTGGAATCCAGCAGCAGCAGGCTACGATTTTGTGTCCGTGCTTAAATCAGACAGGATCGGATGGTGCCAAAATCGGATGGCAAAAGGCACACATCCGATCCGAGCCCCATAGGGATACATGGGATCCAATTTTGGATCCGAGTGTATCCGTTTTGAAACGGATACATTCGGATGCCTCAAAAACGCAATGTAAAGACGGCCTTAGGAGTTTTTCTTTTTTATGAGAACCCTTTAGTATGTAGATTACTTCGACTAACCCCCTCACTTTCGGTGACACAACAACAGGCGGAAGTCCAGATCATTTTTTATTTTTTAGACTAACAAAAATGAAAAATGCTAATAAATAAATAATTAAAAAAATTGACGAGGTCTATTTTTGATAAACGCAGATAAAGTTGACCACAGCAGGCTGATGAAGGGGCCTGAGTAGTATCAAAAGCTTGCTATTTATTACCATCTTTTCAATTAGGCCCCTTTTACATCTGCATTTGATGTAATTTGCGGCAGATTCGGCAGATGCAGCGACAATCTGCCACGTAACGGCCGACTTGCGGCACCGATCTGTTAGTTTTTCTATTATTTCTAAATTGTTTGCACTCATTTTCAAACTTTAGCGTGGATTATATGGCATGTAGCAGAGTGGCATTTTTGATAGACTACTTAGGCTGGTTTCACACTGCGTTCAGATCAGGTCAGGTCAGGTCAGGTTTTGTGTTTCAAAACCAGGAGTGACTCCAAAACCCAGAACAGGTGTCAATCTTTCAATTATACTTTTTCTCTGCAAGTTCCTCTCCTGGTTTTGAAACACAAAACCTGACCTGACCTGACCTGATCTGACCGCAGTGTGAAGCCAGCCTTAGGCTGCCTTCAGATTTGCAGATGCCTCCGCAGCGTTTTGCGGAGGCATCTGCAAGCATCTGCATGCAGACCGCAGCCCCTATGTTTATAATGGAGCGCACGGCGGTCTGCAGATGCTTGCAAACCGCCGTGCGCACCCATTCACTCCTATATGTGATCTGTGCGCAGGCGGATGCCTGCGCACAAATCACACACTCTCGCCGCACACCAGGGACGCAACATGTCGCGTCCCTGGTGCGGACGAGAGTGTGTGATCTGTACGCAGGCATCCGCCTGCACACAGATCACATATAGGAGTGAATGGGTGCGCACGGCGGTCTGCAAGCATCTGCAGACCGCCGTGCGCTCCATTATAAACATAGGGGTTGCGGTCTGCATGCAGATGCTTGCAGATGCCTCCGCAAAATGCTGCGGAGGCATCTGCAAATCTGAAGGCAGCCTTAGATGATCTCTTATGTATTGGGCCAGTAAACATCATTGGTTGCTTTGTGATCCTGTATACTTTAGAACAGAAAATCCAAACAATTGAGTAGGAGCATAGTATGATATACAGTGTGTGCAGTGTCTTAGAGCACCTTCACAATATAGCCATTTTGCAGACAAAAAAGCAATCAGAAAACAAAATAAAATGAGCATATACTCTGTAGTAAATAAATACGTTAAAAGTATAGTATATGTAAATAATATATACCGTGATAAGGTGAGCACCATCAGGATGATTCTATCCTGTCTCCAATATAAAAACCTAAACATAAATAGGAGACACCAAAACTGGGGGTTACCTCGCTCTTCCAACTGCCCTGGTGGCGGAGGCCGACTGGGTAATAAAAGGGTTGATGTCATCTTTTTTTGGCAGCTGATGTCAAGCCTTATTGCTAATGTCATCCATCAGTATGGCAGCTGGCCGTTAGCAATATTTTCAGTAAACAGATAAAAAACACAGGCACAGAGAAAGCTTTTAGTGCATACAAAGTAGACAGAGACATCTTGTTATTCATTCCATTATTCCCCTCTGACATAATCCTGTAATTACAGTAATCTGGTGGTGGAGGCAGTGTGATGTGTCAAGCCACCCTCATCTTTGTATATTCAAGTATCCAAAGATGGCGGCCGGGTTAGTGTGCATGTGCTCTCTCTGCTCCCCTGTGTGCTCTCTCTGCCCCTGTGCGCTCACTGCCCCCTGTGCGCTCTCTCTTTTTGGCCCCCTCTGTGCACTGCCACCCATGTGCACTCTCTCTGCCACTCCATTTTCTCTCTCTGCCTCCCAATGTGCTGTCTCTGTCCCCCAATGTACTCTCTGTGCTCCTGCTGTGCACTCTCTGTGCACCTTCTGTGTGCTCCCTGCCTCTCTATATGCTCTCTGGCCCCCTGCACTCTGTCTGCCCCCTGAACTCACTTCCCCCGTTCACTCTATTTGTCCCCTGTGTTCTGTCTGTGCTCCTCCTGTGCTCTCTCTCTGCTCCTCCTGTGAACTCTGTGCTTCTCCTTTACGCACTCTGGCTCCATGTGCGCTCTCCCTAGCCTCCTGTGTGCTCTCTCTGCCCCTCTGTGCACACTCCCTCTGCCTCCCATGAGCGCTCTCTTTTTGGCTCCCTCATGCACTCTCTCTGCCTCCCTGCGTGCACTTTCTGCCTCCCTTCGTGCACTCTCTCTTGCTTCCTGTGTGCACTCTCACCCCCTGGTGCACTCTCTGCCCCCAGCACTCTTTCTGCCCTCATGTGTGCTCTCTAACCTCTGTGCACACTCTCTGCCTTGTGCTCTCTCTGCTATTCCTGTGCACTCTTTATGCCCACCGTGCACTCTCTCTACCCCCAAGCACTCTCTCTGGCCCCCTCGCTCTCTCTGCCCCCTGCGCTCTTTGGCCCATACACTCTCTCTGCCTCCTTATGTGCTCTCTCTTCCCAGGTGCGCTTTCTCTGCCCCCGAAAGTGCATAAATCTATAGAAATGAGACAAATCCGCAATAGGGTCTTATCTCTATAATATAGAGGTATATGTATGGCGACAAGGGCCTGCTCACCTGAACGGTTGTATAACCCACAACCAGTATGAACGCTTAGCCAGTAGCTGCTGCTGGATCCACACATCCACGGGTCACCGCGGTCAGAAATCAGCATATAAAGATGAAGTGTCGTACGATCCGTGCTGCTACCAAAGAAAGACCAGGACAATGGATCGTCTGGTTGAAATGGTTCAGAGCGTTCGATGCGTTTCAGAGCTATCTCCCAGCTCCTTCCTCAGGGATCATACGACACTTCGTCCTTATATGCTGTTCACTGCCCCCCGTGCACTCTCGCTGCTCTCTCTGCATTCTCTCTGCCTTCCTCTGCTCTTCTCTTTGTCCCCCTTTGCTCTTCTCTCTGTCGCTCTGCAAACTTGCTGCCCCTGCACTCTCTTTGCCCCTTGTGTGCACTTTTTCCTCTCTGGCCGCTAGCACTGCAGTACTTATAGGACCTGTGGTGATGTCACAGTTATGTGATCAGTCACGTGCACCTGGCTCCGGCCATGCATGTGACTAATTACATGATCATGACATCACCACAGGTCCTGTCACGTCAGTCAGAGCTTCTCAGTGTAGGTGGTGGCGTGAGCAGCGGGATGTGTGCTCGGCGAGTTCCAGGCATCAGTTGTGGGTTTGCATTGGGTCCAGTTGTTGGCGGCACCACTGTTGGTAGTGTGCGAGGGCCACTACCGCTAGCAGGTGCCATATTTACACACCCATCACTTATGTGTCAAATATGACTGCACCAGTGCATAGATTTCTGGACATCCTGATGGCGGAAGTGGATAACGGACATCACCATGTAATTATATAGATAGATGTTATTGTGTACTGTGAAAGTCTGGGGTTGTGGAGTCAGTGGACCTAGACTTGTACACAGATGCATTTAGTCGAATGTATCTTGGGGGCATATTTTCAAGGAAGCTGGAATACCCTGATGAAGGTGCCAGGATAGGTGCTGAAACACGTTGGTGAATAAAGGAGATCATTTCTTTGGAACCTTGCCTTTCTTGTGACTTCTAGGAGACATTCATTTCTTGTGATTCCATTGAGGCAGCAGCACGGACCGTGACACACCATTTTCCCTATATAGGAAAGTTGTGTGTAAACATTTTGAGACTGCACCCCACTGTGCCTGAGACTTTCTTGTTGCACCCCTGCACCGTAACAACAGCACCAACTCATAAGGTAACATCTGCTGCCCTGGGATCGGCCCTACCCGTGGAGGGCTTATCAACTGTGCTGCCGTGTCATCGATACCAGTGGAACTGTGAAGCTGCGGCAGGCATTACTGGCCACAAACCACAAATGGCGTCACGTAAAACAAGAATCCCAAGTCTGACTACCTTACCCCTTAGAAGCATCTTCCCTAAATCCTTGCTGCCCGAAACATACTCTCTGAATCCTACCCCCTACCTTATTGATTGACTGCTCCGGCGCCACAGGCCGGGTCATGCCACCGTGACATCCCCACTCCCCAAAAAGAAGCAATAACACTGACAGGGCCTGGTTTCGAGTACCCCACAGCCTCAACGGGGTGAGTCAACTTGGTGTCACAAACAGGATCACCAGCTCTGTTTGTGTGCCTCCAAGACAGTGTTTGTGAACTGTGAACAGTGCCCGGCCAAAAAAAACAGGCGCCATGATCATCAAGGAGGGAGTGGTGCGGCCTCTCTTTATGGACCGGGTTGCCAAAAGGTGCAAAAATCTCACCTACCAAAGGAACTCCAAAGCAACAATGACTTGTCAGTGGAGGAGCCCACCCCCTGGTGTGGCTGACGACACCAGGAAAAGGAACCACCCAGAGAAGGGAGGAAGAGGCCATTAGCAAGACAGACAGAGGACAAGATGGCGGCTCTGCACATAGAAGGCACCATGAAGAGCGGTGCCCAGAGGGCCTGAGAGTACGGGATAAGGATGAAGACCCCCAGAGTACTGGAGGAAGGCCTTGAGCAGCTATCGTTCCTCGACCCAGGTTTCTTGCAAGGCGAGATGGAAAGCCTGGGCCAACAACTGAGAAGGGCCCATGTAGAGGTGGTGGAAGCCTGCAAAGAGGACCTGTTAGAGTGGATGAGCCAGAGTTCAACACAGTCCCATCCACCATCACCAACTCCGAAGGAAGAGGAAGATGAAGTTGGCGCCGAGGAGCCACCACCAGTAACAGGTACCGACACTCCCCCGGTCAGTGGGCGAGACCCTGTCGGGACCCTTATAAATTCCAACTGCCCTTGCACCCGGCTGAGTGTGTAAAGATCTACCCTGGGATCGCTCTGTAGACTTTGAGAGGTTGGCGGTCCCACTCACCTCAGAGCTGGTGCCTGAAGGCATCAGTGTGGAGAGGGTAGTTTTAAAGTGATCTTCCTAAATCATTGCTCCCCGAAACATTCTCCTGAATCCTACACCTCTCCTTCTTTATTGATTGACCGCTCCAGGGCCACGTGCTGGGTCACGCCACCGTGACATCCACACTCCCCAAAAAGAAGCAATGACACCGACAGGGCCCGGTTCTGAGTATCCCACAGCGCCAACGGGGCGAGACAATGGTAGTGGTTACTATATAGGTTGATAGGTTAAGGGATAATATGGTTAATTTATGCTACAGCTGGTTGTGAGAAATCTGCAACATTTTATTTTGTGATTTTTGTCATTAAATCTACAGTGTGCGCACAATTGTTAGGCACTTTGTATTTTTGATGATGAATTTTTTTATTGTTCAATTACAGTTTCAATCTCCCTTGAGATGACTGTATGACTGTTTGACTGTAACAAAACTTTTGATCCTGCCCCATAAAGCTGCTTTCACATCAGTGTTTTGCTGATGATCCGGCAGTTGGACGGATTTGTTGTATCTTTATTTTATGTCCATGCTAGTCTCTTTTGAAGTCTACTTTACCCTACTCAAATGAAAGTCATTCTGAGGGCTCTCTTAAACTAGCTTGTAAATCGGATGAGTGCTATCTAATTTTTTGTCAGATAGCTCTCACTCCAATATTATTCAATGGGGCAGAGCAGATGACTGATTTTTTTTTTTCACTGACAGAATCAGTCTGTGAAAAAAATTGCAGCATGCTGCCATTTCACTCGAAAATGAATGGTTGCGAGAAAAAAATTGGATACAATACAGAGCCACAGTATAGGACCTGATTTTTATGGCTACATTATTTTGTATCATTGTAATTGGTCATGTAAATGAATAATAGTTGCTAAATAAAAAAAAAATCAAATCTCAAATGGACAGTATACAGAGTCATCAAAATTTATGTTGTAAAAGTTATGTAAGTTAAGACCGACACGTACTCCAGTCCATGACCTGGTCTGATGCATGGCAGCTAAAAAATGTTTTAAGTCCATTAAGGGGAACACTCCTATTAATGAATTTGGTGCATCTTACTCAAACACATTACTTTTTTAAGAGATCTTTAATGCTTTGTCTACAGTATTTCTACATATACATATCTGGTCTGGTGTATATTGCACTGCTTTCCCTAGTTCAGACTAGAGTGCTAATGATGCTTTCACATAGTGATTGTTTGCAATCTGTGGCTGTCCGTTGTATGCCTATGGGCAGCGGACCTGCACGAATTTGTCCTTAATGGCATCCGATTTGTGAAAGATCCAATCTTGTCCGATTTTTTGCTGTACCAAAAATTGAAGACTGCTCTGATTTTGGGGACAGTGGACCAAATCGGACACAATTGAATCCAACACAATCCGCGGCAATTAACATTGAGGCCTATGGAGCACAGGTCCGAGAAAACACAGGATCGTTTCTCGGACCCGATTTTAGTGTACTTAGCATGCTCAGTACACTAAAACTGCACTCTTCCTGTGCTTTCACTTCCACAATGTATAATATACATTGCAGTAGTGAAGCAAGTGTTAAAAATAAAAACAAAAGATCCTCACCTCTCTGGCGTGTGTCCCCGCGATGTGAGGCATCTCCCGTTGCTCAAGGACCTGGGAATCAGCTGACCGGGAAGGGGCGGAGAAACCTGGTCAGCTGATTTGTCACATGACTGCATCAGTGCGGTTTAATTCTCCCGCCCGCCGATTGGTTTTGACGGGTGCACAATTTAAACCAATCAGCTGTTCGGTCATGTGACCAATCAGCTGATCGGGTTGCCCCGCCTGTTCAGCTGACTCTCAGGTTCTTGAGCTACAGTAGATGCCGCACATCGCAGGGACACACGCCGGAGAGGTGAGGATCTTTTTTTTTTAATTTTTAACCCATGCTTCACTTCCGTAATGTATATTATACATTGCAAAAGTGAAAGTGCCCTTCTGTGTTCTGATCCGTGAAAGTCACGGACCCGGACACAGAATTGGCATCAGTGGGCAAACATCCGATGCTGCCCTTTCCTGTCCGTGGGGTCCTACAAAAAACAGGATCCCCGCGGACAGGAAAAAAATCACTACGTGAAACCAGCCTTAGGAAAACTATTAAATGCCGGTAAACTCCACCTGTAACATTAACATTTATTAACTGTGTTTCTAACTAATATGTACAGTCTTAAGTTTCCTGAGCTCAAGACTATTTTGCAGCCTTTAAAGTAATTAGTAAAGGAAAAAATAAGATTAATGATGTAGAACGCTAAATGGTGCAAGAGCGGAAGGAGTGAAAGAATATCAATTCATTGAATGTTATTTAGAATCAAATAACATCTATGTAATATAAAGTCAATCAATCAAACACTACACTCTTTAAACATGGTTTAGCATGATTGCAATATGTCTGTGTGTTTAGTACCAAATGTATCAAGTCCCACAGAGATACAGAGAAGTTACATACCAATGCTAAAATACCATACTTAGTCATGTAAAAAACATTATACCAAGAAGAATAATTTTAGAAATTATTTCACCTTTAATGTCATCCATAATCAATGCAACGCTGGAAAAAGAAAAATGAAAACTTAAAATAATGGTGTTGCATATGTGGCGCCCCACTAAGGGTGCGTCACAAAAGGGTACTGCACCCTTAACTGAAGGTGCCGTATTCTTAGTTTTTTTGGTAATGAGTAGAATAAGTCTGAAGCTCCAGCACCACATGCAAACACTTAGTGTTAGAGGATGGACCAATTAGACACCTGTTACCTGGGTAACCAGTCTTCGTGGGAGGAGAGACTAAGTAATAAAACAGTGGGAAAAGCAGCAAGGAGTTAGAAGTGCAGAGTGAAGTTAGTGAAAGAAGCGGGAAGGAGAAGCTGCAGATGAAGCAGAGTTGGAGAGCTACAGAACAGCGGAGAGAAGCTAACAGGGAGGGCACCTCAACCTGAGGACCCAGAAGAGAAAGGGGCCAAGAATAGAATGGGTAACCAAATATCCTAGCCCAGTCCAAACCCGGGGTACCGGCTCTGAAGTGGTGCACCCAGCTACATCCCTGAACCACAAACCCGGAATGGTCGATGACTTTATAGGAGCACGACCCAACCGCCCTACAACCAGCACGGTCCTCACCAGAAGCGCTAAACTGAGGTGGGTTCCCCTTGGAGAGATAAGGGGAACTCATATCTCGACTGGTCTGGTCTAACAAGCGGGATCCGTAGAGGGCAGCAGAGCAAGGGACAGTGAGCGTGATAGAGAAGGAACACCAGTGGAGCTTCAGAGGGACACTGCTCATTGCCAGAACCACCCCAGTCCACTACTCTGCAAAGAGAACTGCATTACCCTGTAGCCTTGCAGAATTACCGGAGTAAAATACCCGTTCAGAGTGAGCAACGTGTCAGTCATTTCTTCCTTGAACTGTGATTTACCTGCCTTGCTCCACAGTGACTGTGCTGCCGTACTCCACCATCCATTCCTACTTGCAACACCCCGGGGACTCCGCTCCTCCTGTAGGGAGCTACTCCATCTTGCTGCCGCCCATCACCCCGGAGGTTCCAGCAGCGCCGATGCCATCACCGGGACCTACATGTGGCGTCACGAGCAAAAATTTATTTTCTTTTCATTTTATTTTTGCCCTTTTTCATTGACCACAGCCTCAGGCACTGCCACCCGTGACCTCCAGACTGCGCCTGAGATCTGAGTCCCTGGCCTGGGTGAGTCACATACTCTTTATACACCTTATTTGTTGAGGTACCCTTTGAATTTATGATAGTTTTCTTTTCTTTGGCTAGGAAATTAAAGGCATGGAACATGAAGAATTTGCAATCTTTGCTCACACTTCCTAGCACCAATGCTCCAAATCTGTCAGATTATTTAAGTATCTCTTGTTTAAAGCCCTGTGATGGTGGGATATGGTGGGTTGGTTAAATGTTTGCCTTTATTCATATTTTTCCTGATTTTAGAAGTGCTATCTAGTTGCTATTTCATGTTTTCCCCCATCTCCTGTAGTCATAATTACACCATAGAGGGTCTGACAACTGAATTATCTTGGTTATCTCCTGGATGAGTCCTTGCATCAAAATGAACCCCAGTTGACCTGTCCTGACTTGGCCATTCAAGCCTCATCTGCGTGCAAATGTTTTGAATCATACTCAGGAGTGCATCAATAGCAGAGGCACCAAACTGTCTGCTTGCCCCTAGATTGGTTGTAGAGAGGTGATTGGGGAACACAAGAACCCAATACGACTTCTTTCTGTGTGTGGGAGGCTGATGCTGAGGCCAGCTATCCAAATAAACTAGAGACATCCTCTTTACCTGGATATATATATATATACTGCTGGATTGTTTCATGGATTTTTCAGTTTTTTTTTTCAAGCAATAAAGGTTCTTGGGCTGTTCACACATCTCTCGCTTTGTTGATTGTGGGCTATAAAGTACCCTGTGACAAGCCCTTTTCAGGTCAACCCACAGATTTTCAATTAGATTCATGTCTGGGCCTTGGCTTTGTTATTCTAAAACATTCATTTTCAAAGCCATTATTTTGTTGATTTGGAGGTATACATAGGGTCGTTATTCTGAAATGTTAAAATCCTCATTATCTTCAGCATTTTAGCAAAGGCCTAAAATTTGTGTTGCAAAATTGACTGATATTTGAAACTGTTTATAATTCTCCCCACATTGACTAAAAGCGTCGTTCCAGGTTTTGAAACTCAGCCCCATAGCATAAAGTTGCCATGCTTCTCTGTGGGTAGACTGTTCTTTTAATGATGCACAGTTTTGGCTTTGCGTAAAAGATAGCTTTAGGAATTACGTCCAAAAAGTTCAAGTATTGTTTCATCAGAAAATCACATGTTTTCCCATATCATTTTGGCAGACCTGAAACGTAGCTGAACTTGGATGTTTGGCAGATTATTAGAGTATCTCTTGTTTAAAGCTCTGTGATTGTGTGATATGGTGGGTTGGGTATATGTTTGCCTTTATTCATATTTTTCCTGATTTTAGAAGTGTTGTCTTTTTGCTATTTCGTTTTTCCCCATCCCCTTCATCTATTCCCACTTAACAGATATGAATAATATGGGAGGAGTATGTTGTCTCATTCAGGAAAAAACAGTGATTGCAAAAAAAATTATCTGCAGCTCCTTTAATGTTATTGTAGGCCTGTTGACAACCTCTCAAACCAATTGCCTTTTTTAGTGATGAGTGAATAGTGAAATACTCGATTCGAGAGAATCATAATGTGTACTTTGTAATACTTGTGTACTTGTACCAGAAACACGAGTATTTTCTGCTGGACCCAAACAAAGAGGTCTGGGGGCCTAAGAAGAAGGCTGAAATTAATAGGAAAGTGATGAAAACAGCCTAGAGAAGATGCCTGCATGCATTTCTGACTGGGTTCATTTTTCTGTAAACCAGGTTCAAGTGTATGTCGGGTGTAGAGAAGTGACAGAAAGAGCTGTGATTTGTGAATGGAAGCCACGGCTCTTTCTGTCACGTCTCTAGACCCGACATACACTTGAACCTGGTTTACAGAAAAATTAACCCATTCAGACACATGATGTCATGTCACCATGTATCCAGGGGGGAGGACAACCCCTGGACAGATGGTGTCATGACACCAGCCTCTGATTAACCCCTTATTCACCGGATTAAAACCCCCTCAGTAGCACAGTGCAGAATGAAGTCCTGAACAGCCGACATGGTAAAAACATGTCAAATCAAGCTGATAAATTATACATACAATACTGCTTCACTGCTGCTGTCACAGCAATGAAACATTATTGTAACTGTATGGGGATAGCAGGAATTATACAGGCGAGCAGCACTAATGCTGTTCCGTGGTCCATCAAGACCATGGACAGCAGAGAAAAAAAACAACACACACGCACTCACACCTCACACTCGCACCACATACACTTACATACAGCCAGGCACACTCACCACACGCACCACACTCGCACCACACTCGGACCACACTAGCACTACACTCGCACCAAACTAGCACTGCACTCGCATCACTGTCGTGCATCAATCACGCTCCGTGTTTGATGCATGACAGTGTGCCTGTACCCTCAGAGTTATTGGGCCCCCAGACTATAAAATAGCAGCCCTCAGCTGCTCCAGAATAAGCATACATTTTTCATTCATAAAAATGTTTCTGTCCTAGTTAAGCTCCACACACATCTGAACAATTACCGAACAAATCCTCAATTTCCGACTTTTCAGCAAAACGTTCGAGTTCAAGGAACCGAACCTGTTCAAGCAAAGTTGGTCATCTTTACTTATGAAATAGTTTGAGATTCTGAGATTGGTTCTTATGGTCCGGCATGTTACTACCGTATATGGAAAATTACTGTATATAAAGATCGCTTTTCAATGGAAAATAGAGATGTGTGGAAAGTGGTCCCCCGTGTTGGCCATCTTATATAAACGTTTTGATTTAAATATCAGTGACGCTACATGCCAGAAATACTTGTGGGAAGGGGAGACACAACAATTTTCATTTCTTTCACCACTTTCAATAGGTACATCCCAATTTCATTAAAAATGTCAAACATCCACATCCTGAGAAAAGATTTAAAGATTATGCCTCCTGTTGGTACATGTAAACTCTCTGTAACAGCACTGATTGGTGGTCTCATAGCGATGAGACTTATTAATACAGAAGATAGGGCTTTTGCCCGCAAAATGATTTCAATCAATATACTTCCATGAGTTTTTATTATTCTAGCAAGATAGCTTATCGAAAAATTCCAACATGGTCTGGTTATTACATTGTAAGCAAATAAAGGCTTCATTTAGACTGAAGTGGAAGGATATTTTTTTTATATGTATTTGTTTTTTTGGTTGGTGAGTGCATGGATGATGTGGGTTATTTTGTGTAGATCTAGTGAAAGATTTTTATGTATACTAATATACCTTCAGCCAGATTGGATTTATAGCAAACTACACAGCCTGAACAGTGAAGGAAGAATCTTTGATTTGTGCTTTTGGGATGGTTTGTAATTACAGGTGAGCAGATGCTGCTGCCAAAGGTGTCATGGCAGCCCCTCTTTCACATTAGGGTCAACACATTAGAGATCTTCATCCCCTTCACTTTGTAAGCTTAAAGGGCCCATTACAAGCTTCAATGTCTGAGCGATCTGACCTGGCTGAGATTGTTGGAACATTGTTTATTGATGATCGCTAGTGAGGTGTCACACATACAGATATCATGAACGACGCAGCAATGACTCCGCGACAAGGCAATGATATTAGCAGTCATTTGGATGCCTATGTTCCTCAGTACTGAATAGGCGAAGTCGTAAACAACATCGTTATCAAGGTGTTACACACGCCGATGCTGCAGGTTGAACGGATGACCAACAACTGATTTATGGTCTTGTTCATAAACCTGCGATCTACGATCAGCCGACTTATTGTTGGTCGTATATACGTGTCACACGCAATGACGTTGTAACGATGTTGTTGCACCACCCCAAAAGCTGTGATGTTTCAAAGATATCGTTCACAATATCATAGCATGTAACGGGCGCTTAAGACTAGAGTTCAGAAAAAAGATTTGCAGCACAGTAATCAAGTGACCACAGTAGTCTATTTTACTAAGGTTGGAAAAGTACAATCTCCCAGTGCATGCGCCTTTTCTTATTAGTGAACCCCTGTGACAGTATACGCGTAATGATGCTGTGGGTCTACTAATCAGAAGAGGCGATGGGGATGTTGCAGGGATTCGGAGGTTTGTAATGTTCTGGCATGATGGCCATGGATTATCAATGTCGCCACTGGTTCAAGGTCCTTCAAATTTTTTTTGCTGATCTCTACTATTGACCAGGGAATGAGGGGGTTATCTAAATGGCTTATTTCACAAACTAAGTCAGCTAAGTCATTCAAAAGCACAGCAATTTGTGAGAAATGGGGCTGGCTTAGCAACAGAAAGAAGCTAGGTATACTCGTACATTACTGGTTACATGCTGACATAGGTGTCGCTTTGATAGTGAGAGTATATTCATATGTGTTGTATTTTTTGTCAATCTAGCTGGCCAGCCGTATCTTGGCATAGATGTCCGATAATGTAGTTGATCATAATTCTTAGCTATTTGCTCAGCAAGTTCAGTTTATGAAGCAAAGTACTGACAATTAATAAGAATTGAACAACTCAACTCTAAAACAGTTGGGACACTGTGTAAAATGTAAAGAAAACAAGAATGCAATGACTTGGAAATCTCTTCTAGCCATATTGTATTCACAACCCAACATAGAACGCATCAGATGGTGAAAGTTCGACATGTTTCCATTTCATTTGAAAAAAATAATAAGTTAGAATATCCTAGCATCTATGGTACATAAAATCATCAGAAGATTATTATTTAGTATTATAGTGACATTTATTCCATGGTGCTCTACATGTGAAAAGGGGCATATATAGACAAGTACAATAATTATGAACATTACAAGGCACTGACAGGTATAGGAGGAGAGAGGACCCAGCCTGTGAGGGCTCACAGTCTACAAGGGATTCAGAGATTCTGGAGAAATCTATGTGCTAAAGGGACAAGGCTGACGTTAATATTGGATGCTCATGATCTATGGGCCCTCAGAGAGCAGTGTATTAGAAACAGGCATGATTCGATCATGCAGAACAATGCATAGGCTCATGGAAATGTCCAGAAGTCAATGTTTGAAAGTCAGGCATTGCTGGGAACATAGATTTGGGGTGCCAGCCCCACATCTTATGAATACTGTACCAGATCGCCATTGATTTTTTTATAACCTGAAATAAACGCTATTGTACAAGCAGCATGTGCACACAGGCAACCTGTGACATATGTCAGTGTAGTGCCTACCCTTGTTCCTCCTGCTACAGGTGCCACAGTCCTCCTGTTAGGTGCTGAAAACAATTTTGTTTATATAGGGACAGACAGTCTGCAAAAAAACATGGACATGTCAACAGTTCCATAGACTATAAGCCATACTTGTCCTTCAACACTCGCTTAACGAAGCCCCCCATCAATTTATATTTTCTAAGCCTGTTTAGGTGTATATGTAATGTAGTGTAAGTGCGGTAATATACTCACTTATCATTTTCTTTCACAGTTTTTACATACAATCCAGTCCTCTCCCTGATCACGTGATGTCTGTTCCATCTTGCCTTTTCATAACAGTCACAAGACCTAGAGGAAGACCAGAGCAGATTTGACAACCAGGGAAACCGCTAACTGATGGGTATATTGCCACACGTATACAACATATACATTTACACAGGTTTAGGTAATAAAAACATTTAATAAGAGTGCTTCTTTAAATATCCACATTAAAAGGTGAGGTACTCCAGCACTTCAAAATCATTAAAAAAAATCTTTGAACTGGCGGAATACATAGCAATTATTAAGGTCATGAATATTAGATTGGCACTTTCCCAGATTAGCAGTTTGCAGCGCTCACTGTGGCCGGGTGTATACAGTGAAAGGAGCCAAAAAACACGGTGCCATTTAGTGTGCAGTGGCCATTATCAGGTACTGCAGCTCATCTCACATTCACTTTAATAAGATCTGATATGCAGAAAATGAGAATGGCTGAGTATGGACCTGTGGCTCTCCGGATGAATATGTCAAGCCCGGGCTTTGGGGTACTCAGGTATCAGGCTTCAAGGGGTTAACGCTCCTGTTGTCACGGGAGTGGTGGACGCGCCTGATCCCGTGTCCTGGGTATATCTTCAAAAAGGGGTATATTTACAGGGTATTATATTTACAAGTTTGTCGTGACGCCACCTGTAGTTTCTGGTGAGGAGTCACCAGCGCCGCCACAGTCTACCGGAGGTAGATGGTAATGCGGCTTAGTTGGTTTAGTCCTCTACAGGTAGGGCTGGACCTCCGGGGCAGCGTTCCTGTGAAGGAAACAAGTTCATGCAGAAGGAACACAGGCAGGGGCAAAGTCACTTTTCTTCCGGGTACTTTACTGTTAATTGTAGCAGTTCAGTTACAGTTCACAGTTCAGCACTTAGATGTTACAAGAACAGGTAGCTTAACGGGTGGATGCAAGTGGATCCCAGGTGGTATGATGGAACCCTTGGTGTGCCTTCCTTCACTAACCCGTGTCTGTTCCTTCCTGCTTTCCAGTTTTGGTGTGAAGCCTGGTGACTTGAAGTCCAGCCTGGCCTCCTTTCCTCTCTCTCACCTTCGCTGCCGTCGGGTAACCCTCTACTGGCTAGCCGCTGGTTCCTTGGCAGTGCCTGGTACCCTCTTTGTGGACTGCTGTGGTGCCTGGGAGAATTGAAGACTCCACGGGAATCCGGATTCTCTGTCGTGCTTGTAGCTATGGCAGTCTGTGGGCTCTGGTGTCTGGTAAGCTGTCTAGGCGAACCTCTCCACGGCCCCTTTTTCCCAGACCAGCTGCTCTCCTGGAAGCTCTTCCTCCTCTCCTTACACCTTAGCTGTTCTTCCTAGCATCTTTCCTCTTCCTCCATCTTCCCCTGGTCCCTCAGCCGAGCGACCAAAAAGAGAAGACCTCGCAAAAGACCTCCTTGTTCCCCTTAGAGGTCAATTTATTCCCTTACGGGTAACCTCCCTAACGTAGGAGTGTTGGCGATGGGTCCCATCCACCATCCTAGGGTCCACCTGCAGCTGGAGAATCTGCACCTCTTTTACGGGTGCAGTACCCCTCTGTGATGTCTGCTTAGCGGGACACCACAAATACACAACATACAGTTCATGCAACTACAACTGAAGCTGAAAGTAGCTGATATGTGGAGGTGTCATGTGTTGGGCACCCCACTGATCTGATAGTCTATCACTAACTACCAGAGAACCACGACCAGTCTATACATCATGATCGCTTGAATTTGCCATTATGCTGAGGCTACACAACGACTTTGCCAACAACCCACATTGTACATCCAAAGTTCATATTTCAAACCAACTTCAATAACGCAAGTACATTTTATCGACGGTTACAAAGAATAAAAACAATATGGGTTTTTTCCACTTATGTGTTATGGTCCAGAACATTTGCCAGTTGCCCTTACATTATAGTGCATTGTAGCAACAGCATAATGTTATATTGGCCATATAGTGTGTTATTGTCAAAGTCACTTTGTAGCACCAGCAAACTTTGAACTCTGCAGTATAAACACTGCAATGCAATTCATGTACAGCATCTTACTATGTGCAAATAACTATACTATCATCTCACATTTATCCCACCATTCCAACATAGCAATCCTACACCAAGGCAGAAACCATCCACATTACAGCCCACATGCTTATTGTACAAAGAGGTCAGGAACAAATTAAGAGCAAAAGGGCCCCTGCCCAAGGAGTGTCTAAGGGCCCCGACCTTTATGTCAAATGTTATACAGTAAAAGCAAGCACACAGCATAGACATCTGAACATCGTAGTGCATAAGTCACACAAGCCTCGAGTGCATATTGTACAAGCATATCACTTGCATGAGATGTCACCCAAGCACCACACACATGTTAATGAAGCACTATACATACATGTCGTTCAAGCACCATGTACGCACGCCACATAAGCACCACACACACGTCACACAAGCACCATACATGCACGTTACTTAAGAATCATAACATGTCACACCAGCACCATACATGCACAAGTACCATGCATGTCACACAAGCACCATGCACATACATCGCACAAGCACTATGTAGGCACATTGCGCAAGCACCATGTACACATCAGTGACGTCACACAAAGCATCATACATGCACAAGCACCATGCACACACATTACACAAGCACCATGCACACATGACACACACATAAAACAAATGCAGTATACACAAGTACAGGATGTACACATCGCAAACACGTTCTAAACATGACAGTAAATTGTTAGTCACAATTCTACAAGCTGTATCCTGCACATTGCTGCTAAGCTCTGCTCCCACACCAATGAAGTACAATTATTTAACACCTGTCTCCATCATGGCACACACAGGTCACTAGGCCGCTGCTCTAAATCTAGGTCTTACCACTCGCAAAGTCTCCTATATTAAAGAAGGCCATGCACAGCATGAGAAGAGGATCCCCAAGAGTGAAGTAGCACTAGCTCCGCCACCACAGAAGGCCAGCCATAATCCAGGTGGCCACTGTCAGTGCCAGCAAGTCTCTGAGCAGCAATTGTTACTAGGTGGCAGCTTGCAGTTCAGAGCCGCTGGCCCAGATTCTCATTCTGAGCCTGGAATAGCACTGTAAAATTTGATGAGTGTGTATTCTACTTGTGAAAAAAGTGACTCTGCAATTCTAGATTTGCTATGTATTTTGTCTTGATTTGTGGATGAAAAATCCACAGATTATTACACTAGCAGCAAAGGGAATGAAGTTTCAAAAATCCCTCATGCTGTCAATCATTTCCATGTGGAAATTGACATGTTTTATGGACTTTAAATCGGTGTCATTTTTCTGCATATTTTTAGTCTATATTTTATACTTCACAAATTATTATTAAACTGGTTGTCTGGTCAAATAATA